>HG995341.1:3160624-4360624 GCA_905333045.1 Lysandra bellargus | reverse complement strand
TATCTTGGTTTAAATGGACCCTTTGCACAATATACTACGATACTACAATACCTTATTATTATTTTATGATTACTATTTCAATTCTATGAACCATCATAATCGACGTCGCAATATAAGCTGGAAATGGAATTTGTTGTCACATTATATCGTGTCTTGGTGTGAATAACCTTATGTAGTATTACGTCATATTTGTCTTTTATAACTATCAAATAAAAAAAGGAACAGATAAACTATTTTATATATTATCGACTATAATGTCACGGTCGTAGAGTTCACTAACTCTACGCGCCTCGTAGACTATCATTAACATATTAAAACTTATTAGAAAAACAAAATAATATTTATACTATGTTTTATCGTGCATAAAATCAATGATAATAAATTATTATATTATACGTCTTATAATCTCGTAGACCATCTACGGCGTAGTGCGTCTACGTCCCCATAGAGGGTCTACGAAACGAGGCATAAAAATAAAGGAAATCACAATAGGAAACACAAAACATTCGATCCGGAAACAAAATTAAAATCAAGGCTTTATCGAAGAAAATTTTGTTGGTCGAGTCCAGGTAATTTCATGGAACATTTACTTGGTCGAAGGTACATTGAGATAATACGCGAACAGAGAGACAATTTGAAACAAACGCCTTATTTTGTTTTAGTGTATGGCAATCCTATATTTTACACTACACATTCCAAATAAGGGTCAACTTAGACCACTACGCGACGCGTATTTGACAGATTTCAAGTGCGTTAGACGTCTTGCAAATCTGTCAAATCCATACAAATTTAGAAATGCATCTACCCGTCGTGTTGCGGTCTGAATTGACGCTTAGTTGCCTAACAGTGCCACCAACTTATCTGTTCAGTAAATAAAATTGGAACTACAGCTGCCATTTTGTGAAATGTAATTCATTGTCAGTATTTGAAATGCGAGTGAATACAGAATACAGATATAGCCCAGTTACAGTGGATTCCCTACAGTTATGGTAAACAAAAGCAACACTAAACGCGACACTATTGACCCCGTCTACTGAACAGATAAGTTGGTGGCACTGTACACACAAACATCTTGTCAAAAATTTGACAACGGCGAAGACAGACTCAGATCATGATTTATTTCTTTTCTATTTTAACCACTACTTTGTTGCCTCAAAATTTACTTATCGTGGGTAACCATAAAGGAAGAGGAAGAAGTAAAAAGTTAACAGACAGACAGACACATATTTAATATACTGCGTGACTGGTGAGACATGTTCAATACTCGCTACATGCATAGCTCGACTACATGATATTTGGCTATTATATTAGATGAAAAATCAGTTGATCACTGAGTAAATGTAGCTTAAAGTTAAATAATTATTTAGTAAATAATTCAGTGATCAATTGATATTAATATTTTTTTTTTGCGTCCATGCGTTGGGTAAATAATATTTACCCAAAGCATGGACACCGCGCGTGGGAAGGGTAGCGGCGTGGTGTTTTTTTGGTGTGGCGCAAATTATTTAGTGTCCATGATTCATTCATTTAAGGCACTATATCGAAAATAAATTATACCGAAAAGGCAGTTTTATACTTAATTTGTATAACTATAAAGTCGTGAATACGCTGCGGCCAGAAGCTATCGGCTCGCTCGGAAAACATGCGACAAAACGTAATTATAATTGTTTAAAAAATAACTAGGAGCATTTAAGCAAAATGCTTCTATACGATTTTGAGTTGCAAAGGTGTCTATCAATTAGACTAATTTCCTACAATACATCTATTTTCGTTTAAAAATAATTTTCAAATTTCGTATTTTTAAGAGGTCATTTCGAAAATTAAATGTATCGAGACAAAATACATTAATCGTGTTTCTAGTTCTTCTCAAACCTAGATAAGGCTATGAAGATATGTATATCTCGTTACCAGTTTTGTAACATTTCTAAGGGTCCTATAGTATTACGTCAAAAAGGACAGTTTTTTCAATATAGCGCCTTAAAGGGAAAATAGAAAAAAAATAAGTACCTAATTTTATTACATAATTATTATAATCGAGAATCGAGTAAAGAGTACTTTCCTTACTCGTAAGTATTGAACATGTCTCAACAGTCATGTTGTATTGTGACGTGTTTTTAGGGTTCCGTAGCCAAATGACAAAAAACGAAACCCTGTCCGTCCGTATTCTCTGAAACTTTAAGAGCTATCACTATTGAAACTTGGTAAGTAGATATAGTCTGTGAACCGCTTTAAGATTTTGATACAAAAATGGAAAAATTATTAAAAATTTTAGGGGACGCCATAGGTACAACTGAAAAAAAAATTCATCTTATCTACGCATGTGGGGTATCTATGGATAGGTCTTCAAAGATCATATTGAGGTTTCCAGTATCATCTTTTTCTAACCTGAATAGTAATTTGCGAGAGAGACTCTTCCAAAGTGGTAAAATGTGGGTCCCCCCCTCTAACTTCTAAAGTAATGATAAGTCTAAAAAAATAAATGATGTAAATTAGTATAAAAACTACCAACGAAAATTGGTTTGAACGAGATTTAGCCAGTAGTTTTTCTATACGTCATAAATGGTAAACCTTAATTTAACTTTATGTAAATCAACTGAAATATAAAAATAAATCAATAACCTCTTCATTTCATAAGACTAAACCTCATTGCGGAACCCTTCATGGGCGAGTCCAACTTGCACTTGGCCGGTTTTGTAAGTTTTAAAACATGACAGGTTCCGAATAATCTTATATATGAAATTCTCGTGTCACAATGTTAGTCCACCAACTCCTCCGAAACGGCTTTACTGATTTTTACCAAATTTTACATGCATATTCAGTAGGTTTGAGAATTGTATGGTACATTTGTTGAATAAATAATAGTAAATTATTACAACCTGAGACTGACGGCGACCATTGTTTGTGCGACGGGATAGCGATCGACGTTGCCATGGTGACATACCTATTTAGTCACTTCAATAAAATAATATGGGCGAAATACTTTATATTATTATAGAAAAGCAACGTTTGCCGGGACAGCTAGTAATTATATGATATTGTTATGATGATTTTAACTTTATTGTCAATTTTGTCTTGAAATTGCTGCAAAAGTATAGTGTATTGTTAGTAAGCTGAAATTTTCGCTTCTACTCTGATATTTATTCCAGATTTTCCTTATTCTCCGGACGCTAGGGTCTTTCATTTTTCTAGCCCGGGGCTTAAAAGTTACATCACTTATTGGAAATTTATAAGTTTACTATATTCGAGATTCTGTGGTATAAAACTAAGATATTTGTTTTCCGACGTAAATAATTGGGTATTAAGGGATAACCCGTAGGCCGTACCTAAGGGGCGGGACACAAAAACATGTCACGACGTCGTACGACACCGCACGACTCCGTGTCGTGTTTTTGTGTCCCGGCCCTAATACTTATATCAATTTTATTATTATACTTAAACTATAGACAACCCACGCAACTCCAATATGCCAAAATTCATTTATCGCGCTGGAACCGTACATTTTTCCGGGATAAAAAGTATCCTATGTCCTTTACCGAGACTCAAAGTATCTTCATACCAAATTTCAGCGAAATCGGTACAGCGGTTTGGGCATGAAGAGCAATAGACAGACAGACAGATACATTTTCGCATTAATAATATTAGTATGGATATTACGTTTTATAAGATAATTTCATCTTATACTTATAGTTCTTTATATTCGTGACATCGATGTTCATAATCATAGTAGCTTCGCATTGATCTTGATATTAAAATGATCCACGTCCTGAGCTTCCCTTATTAGTACACAGTGTACACTAATGAAAAAGATATGAGCTACGTTACGGTTCGGTGAGGATATAGAGCTAAGAATGTAAAGATATCACTTCTTTTATATTATCATGAAAAAAAAATGAAAAAAATGAAAAAAATATTTATTGTTCTCACCACAATACACAATACTTTTGCAATAATTAATTTTAGATATAGTACAATAATTTTGTGGGTGACTGGTGCCTAAGCTAGGCATAGCCTGTATTTCAGGACACCAGACCTCCATCTTAAATTAAAAAAAAAAAAAAAACAAATTACACATTATTATCGAGTACATTTCGTAAGGTTAGAGATAGAGTTATTAAGTGGTGTGTGTGAGCACGCGTGTGTGAGAGTGAATGTGTGTGTGTGTGTGTGTGTGTGTATGTGCGTGTGCTCATCATAGTTTAGTGTTAGTAGCCATTCAGTCAACTTTTTCTTGCACATTTTCCTAGTTAAATGAAATATGTTTAGGGTCTTGTTTATTTTTTGTAAGTATATCTTCCAATGCCACAGAAGAAGCGGTTGGTAAAGCGGGTACGAAAGAGGAATCCGGGTAGGAAAACGTCTTTTCGGTTTGAGGTTTAGAGACAGAGAAGGGTTGTAAGATATGAGGCTGTGTTGCTTGAGTGTTGTGTGAATAATGTGTATCATAGTAGTCCAATCTAGAATTTTTTCCTGAAATAAATAAAAATACAAACGAAGTGACTAACGAAAGTTCATTTATTCGCCAAACAAAAGCGACAACTATAAAGCTCAAAAGAAAAATGTTGGCATCACAAGGGACTCCGACACTGTGGACAGGTCTAATGAGTTCTGATTGGCTCAGTAAATCTCAATCTGACTCCTCAAGGCTTCTTTAGTGCGTGGCTTAAATCTGAACTCTGAAATATGTGATTCTCACAGCAAGCGCGCGACCAACAAAAATTTAACCCGTCGAGCGATCACTAAATATAAAACGTAAAACACCATTACTAAATATAGAATATAAAAATTAAAACGACTTTATTACCTAGCGGCGGCATCATTCGCTAGACTTATGTCGGTAAGGGTCTTTCCACACTGACGACGCGCGTTTCTGATGCGCTCATCTTTAGCGTGTTTTCATCGCATTTTCATAGATATAAAGTGTTGGCGTGTCGGCTTCCTTGCATTTGCTGAGCGTTCAACTTGCGTTTGTATCGTAAAAAAGCGTCGTGTGGAAGAGCCCTAAATGAAACTTTGAGCCTAGTTCATAAGGAGGCATTTTATTTGAATTTTTGTTGGTCGCGGTCGCTTGTCGCGAGTAAGTCACCTTGGGACTATAATATTGTTATATTCTACTAGATGACGCCCGCAACTTTGTTGCGTCAAAATTCATTCATCGCGCGGGAACCGTACATTTTTCCGGGATGAAAAGTATCCTATGTCCTTTCCTGGAACTCATCTCATCATGGTATCTCCATGCCAAATTTCAGCAAAATCGGTTCAGCGGTTTGGGCGTGAAGAGGTAACAGACAGACAGACTGATAGACAGACACACTTTCGCATTTATAATATTAGTATGGATGTCCTTGTAAGTATGTTATAGTACCATCGAAGAAATTGATTCACAGGCAGTTGACGGACCTAGGTATTTGATCGGATAATGTTAACTTAATGTAAGTCGTCATCTGTCGGCTGGGTTTGACAAAACGCGACCAAAATAAGTAAGTCCAACATCTACCTATAAATCAACTTCTATAGTACGCCTTATTGCTAGCGAAATTTCTACAAATTCCTATATCTAGATCTTCTATTCGAAAATATTATCAAAGGGCTTGCGATGGGCACGATCTCTTGGAAGCTTTTTATGATAATATAACATACTTGCTGATACCAGTTACGTAATTTTTTGTAAATTAATGATAACTCCCGCACCGGATTCGATGACGGTGGTCGGTTTCATTGAAACCAGGCCAGTTACACAGGAGTGATTTTATAGTGCCCAAGTGTGTGCGCAGCATACACAAGCACTCTCTATTCCTTTTACTCTCATAACCTAGTGGGACGGAAGACCGACACGACTGGCGAGAGATCAGGCGCAGGCCCGACTTTTTACATGCCCATCCGACGCATGGATCATCTTACTTATCAGACAATCAGGTGATCACTGATCAGCCCGCATTGTCCTAACCAAACCACTGGAACACGGAGGCGTTAAAAATTGTAAATTAATGACGTAGGTAGGAGTTACTTTTTGTCGTCAAATCTAGGCTATACAATAAACAGACAATGTGATAAAACTTACAAATACATATGTGTGTTCTATAAGTTCATAGTAAAAGTAGCTGTGCTGGCGAAGTTACTTTTAACTTTATTTCACCCTAATTTGAAAGAACACTCGGAAAATATAAGGTTCTCGATAAACATATTACCGATAAACGATGTTACGTGCAACATCCAATAATGTTTAAATAATACTATTTGCAAAATATACAGTGTTAGGATGAATTCACATAGCATCGTATTGAATCGATACGAGGCATTAGATGAGTTATTCAAAACTGTACATTATTTGCAACACAAAAAGTATTTTCTTGAATTGCCAGTCTTGTCTTGTTGCCCGCTTTGCAATGTTGAGCTGTCTATTCCAATTTTAAATCGCTCATTTTTACCCAGTTTCTTAAGAATTCCTAGTTCCTTGGGGATTTTTTGAAAATAGTATGTCAATTCACTAGCGCTTTTGATCTAAAGGCCTGTTTCACCGCTTACTGATAAGTGCCGGATAGGCTATCTACAACTTATCTGACAGATACTCTATACTCTATCTGTCAGATAAGTTGTGGATAGCCTATCCGGCACTTATCAATAAGTGGTGAAACAGGCCCCACTATAACTAAAATCAACGGCACTATATCTACAAGTTCTGTAAACGGCGTGATAAAATTTTTTACACAAATTCATGCAGATAACTTTAAGAGGTGCGCTTAGCCTGTAAGTTAAAAAATTGCGTGTTTTCAGTATAATTGTGTCAATCCAATTATTGTATGTGTACTTATTATTATGATTAATAAAGAATTTTGAAAAACAATAACAAAATAACGACACTATCAAATAGATTTATTCATTTGGAACAAATAACTGAAGTATTACAAACTTTAAATTAAGAAATTTAAAAACAACTTCCCATTAAAAAATATTAAGAAGATCAAACTCAATTTTTTTAGCATCGAGAAGGCTGATGATAATAATATTATAGCTATGAATACGCTCGATAATTTTAACTTTCAAACAATAAAACTATATCGAATTCGGTACACCCGTTTGAATGCTACGATGCCACAGACAGACAGACAGACACGTCAAACTTATAGCACCCCCTTTTTTGTTGAAGGTTAAGCTGGTTTCAGACTACGCTATAATATAATAGCATATATATTATATAGCTCATAGCACTAGAATATCTCGCACAATACATAGCGTGTAACAAGCCAATAATACTATATCCATACTTCCATACTAATATTATAAATGCGAAAGTGTGTCTGTCTGTCTGTTACCTCTTCACGGCCAAACCGCTGAACCGATTTTGCTGAAATTTGGTATGGAGATATTTTGAGTCCCGGGAAGGGACATAGGATACTTTTTATCCCGAAAAAATGAACGGTTCCCGCGCGATAAACGAGTTTTGACGCAACGGAGTTGCGGGCGTCATCTAGTAATATTGTATAGTATATAACCATGAGACTGAGGATATCTAGGACTCGAATAAATTAACTGAATATCTAATGAACTTGCAAACTTTTTAAAAGAGTAACTTCCAAACGGCATATTGTCACTTACAATATACTTTGGTATACCATGAGTAGAAAAAATAATCAATAAATTTTTAATTACACTATCAGCTGTTTTATCATTTAAATATTTTACTTCTATCCATTTTGAATAGTAATCAACAACAACTAGGTAATCTTTTCTGCTGTAAGTACATATATCCATACCTATCTTGTAGAACGGCAAGCTAGGAATATCATGTGACATCAGAGGTTCTTTACTATTAGACGGTCTATACTTTTCACAAGAACTACATGACAACACAAACCTTTCCATATCCTGTGATATTCCCGGCCAATACATAACATTTCTAGCTCTCTTTTTACACTTCACTATACCTGTATGTCCAGTATGTATAATCATAAGCATTTCTTTTCTTATATATTTTGGTATAACTATTTTATTTTGTAAATATACTATATTATCTTTTACATGTATATATTCTTTTAAACTGTAGTATATTTTTAACTCTTTATTATGTATTAGTTTATTATTTTTAGGCCAACTATATTTATGCCAATTAATCACTTGCATTAAATCTATATCATTTGCAGTTTCTTTTTGTAACATTTCTAATTTACTATCTGTTATAGCTAAATCTGTTTCAAAGCAATGCACTAACTCCTGTGTTGTTGGATCTATCTCGGAATTATTTTTTATATAATTTCTTGACAAGTAGTCTGCAATATACATTTTATTACCCGGTAAATACTTTATATTTATATCATATTTTAACAATTTCAAGATCACACGCTGTAATCTAGCACTTATTTTATTTATATCTTTATTAATTATTGTGACTAAGGGTTTATGATCAGTCTCTACTGTTATATTCCTGCCATAAACGAACTGATGACATTTATCTAATGCAACACAGATAGCGAATAGTTCTTTTTCTATTGGTGCCCATCTAGTTTGGCATTCGGTATAATAACTTGAATAAAAAGAAATAGGCTTACCATTTTGTAACAAACATGCTCCCATGCCAGATTTAGAACTATCAGTTTGTAACACTATTGTACCTTTACTGTTTAAGACAGCTAACGTAGGTGTATTACTTAACTTGGTTTTTAATTCTTTAAATGCTTTATATTGTGGTTCAGACCACTCCCACACTACATCTTTTTTAAGTAAGTTTCTTAAAGGTTCTGTGTGTACCGAATAATGAGGTATAAATTTACTCAAATAGTTACACATTCCTAAAAACTTTTGTAGCTGTTTTACATTACTAGGTTCCTTTAACTCTAATATAGCTTTTACATTATCGGGGTCAACTTGAATACCTTCCTGTGATACAATTAATCCCACATACTTAACATGGTCCGACTTATATTGTATTTTATTTCTATTAAATTTAACATTATATTTTCTGGCTCTTTCTATCACTTTATTTAATATATTATCATCATGCTCAGCGCTATTTCTACCTGCTATTTTTATATCATCATAGTATATTTCAACTCCTTCAATATCTCCAAAAATGTTAGTATTTATTCTTTGCATAACTTCTGGAGCAGATGATATCCCAAAAGGTAGCCTCTTAAACCTATATTTACCATATGGAGTGCCAAAAGTACACAATTTATCCTTATCGCTTAAAATTATCTGAAAAAATCCATCTTTCATATCTAAAACAGTGAACACTTTCTTACCTGCTAAGTTATTATAAAATTCTTCCGGAGATGGAATAAGATATCTCTCTCTTAATATACACTTATTAAGCTCTTTAGGATCTAAACATAACCTCAAAGATTTATTTGGTTTTTCTACAATAACTAGGTTATTACACCACTCAGTAGGACCTTCTAACCGCTCTATAATATTCCTGTTTTCATAATTATCTAATATTTCTTTAAGTCTATCTTTTATAGCTAAAGGTATTCGTCTTATTGGTTTAACAACGGGTTGTGCATCATCTAAAATTTTAATTTGGTAAGTACCTATCATCCCTAGCCCCTGAAAAATATCTTTATTATCTTTTATAATTTTTTCCTTTTCTGACAACTTATCACTTTGTACTCCAGATGGAGTAAGGATAGATATCCTTTTTAACAAGTTTAACCTAATACAATCTGGCAGTCCTATTACAGGTTGTACATCTAAATCAATTACAGTAAAACATACCTTTTGATTTATCCCTTTAACAACACAGCTTAGTTCTACTTGTCCCACTGTTTTAATTTTCTCTCCATTATAAACAACAAGAATTGCAGGTGTTTGTTTCAAACTTAACTTATTATTTTTATTAATACACTTGAACAACTTTAAAGATAACGTATTACAGTCCGTACCCGTGTCTAGCTTAAATTCTATATTTAAACCTAGAATATTTATTTTTTCTCGCCACTGTAACTTAATATTGTCTATATAGTTTAAACTTCCTATTGAATAATTATCATCGCTGTCACTTTCACTTTTATTTTCCTCCTTTTCCAAGCTGTACGCCTGCTTCCTCTTCCTGTGTATGTTTTTATTCCTACACATCGCAGCGAAGTGATTCAGTTTATTGCACAACACACACTTTTTACCAAACGCTGGACATTTTCTCGGTTCATGTATTTTACCACATTTCCCACAGTTATTTCTGTAGCTTTTCTTTTCCTTCCTGTAGTTTACTCTCTGTTTATGTATGCTGTCTATTTCTTTCTTTTCATTTAATGCTCCTACCTGAATCTTCCCCATTTCTGCTGCTCTTCCAAATTGCATGGCTTGATCCAAAGTTAAGTCACTCTCCCGTAGTAATCTTTCTTGCACACCTTTATCCTTTATTCCAATCACTATCATGTCCCTCACAAGCCTGTCTTCTTCTTTGAATTCGCATAGTTTGGCTTGTTTCTTTAACTCTGTTATATAGTGCTCAAAGGTCTCTCCTTCGGCTTGTGTCATGTTAAAAAACTTATAACTGTTAGCGATTATGATTTTTCTCGGTTTAATGTGCTTTTCAAATAGTTCTAAGAGCTTTTCTAAGCTTTTTACCTTCAAATCTTCCATCGACGTGGTATAGACGTCCATGGCGTCATCCCCCGCCAAATTTAGAAATAGTGCCATCTTACGCTCCTCCGACTTTTCGGTCAGGCCCGCAGCCTCGATGTAGTTCAAAAACTTTCTTTTGAATACGTGAAAGTTCTCTGATGGGCCCGATAAAATTAGATTTATCGGCGGCCTCAACCCCTCCATGTTTGCGTATCTTCTTTTTACACAATTTTTTTATATTTTTCCCTTTTGTTTTCTGAACTGTCTGTTTCCTTGTACTGGCACTTACTATGGTCGAGTATTTTTCTATTTTTACACCTGACACCATGTTTTATACAATGTGTAGGAAATAAAAGTCCTCTTGTACCGAGCCATCTTTTTTATTTTGACATTCTAATGTTCTATCCTCTTTAATCTATCATCTACATGACAATGTTGCCAACGCTATCAATCTAAGTTGCCATACACAACAACAGTGCAGTGTGAACGTGTCCTCAATGTATGAAGCGCGATATTCTTGTGCTATGAGCTATCTTCTATCTATATATATATAAAACTCAAAGGTGACTGACTGACATGGTGATCTATCAACGCACAGCCCAAACCACTGGACGGATCGGGCTGAAATTTGGTATGCAGGTAGATGTTATAACATAGGCATCCGCTAAGAAAGGATTTTGATAAATTCCAACCCCAAGGGGTTAAAAGAGGGGATGAAAGTTTGTATATAAAATACTTCTTAACGCGAGCGAAGCCGAGGGCAAAAGCTCGTATACTATAAGAGCTATTATATTATAGCGTAATCTGAAACCAGCCCCCAAAAAACAGTGCTCTATTAAATAAGTAACGGATCTGTAATAACTTAGTGTAATTAACAACAGTACGTGTGTACAGTAAGCGATCTCTAGTAATTTGCGGTTTGTCCGTAATTGACTTTGTTTGTTACATGAGATGGGGTAACTTTGTATTTCAACCCATCATGCGTTAGGAAATGAATGTTTAGCTATTGAGTTTCATATTAATAATGCCAATATGGTTTCAGTGACGGTAAGCATTATTAAAAGCAGGTTTACTAACCTACTTACTAGGACCTTACTAGGACGGAGTGATTTTATTGTTCCCAAAAGTGCGACAACATATTCTACTTTTTATTAGAGATCAATTACCTACGATAACATGGCGCGTCCCTCTAAAATTCAAAACGTCTGCAGTGCATTGTCAAAACGTTTGAAGTGCGTTGTCTTGCGCGGTCGGCTAGTTATGATTAGTTGACCAACAAATCTTGTGACATTAACTGAAATATTACGTGTACTTTGATTGGTTGAATACTTACTACATACAAACTCTTTCATAAGGATGTGACTACACACATTGAAACATGGCGCGTCCCTCCAAATGATGGAGGGACGCGCCATGTTATCTTAGTTGATCTCTACCCACTGCGACACGGATGATCGACACGACTAGCAAAACGCAGAACCGTATTTTCACATACTCATCTGACGCATGGAGCATCTATCTTGTCATAAAGTGATTAGCCTGCATTGTCCTTACCAAACTTTTGCACAAGGCCACGGAGGTGTAAGAAGCGACGTAGTGTATGTGATATACTATTTACTCATTAGCATTTAGTTCGACGTGCTTAAAAAGGAGATCAAGTATTTGTGTGAGGTATTTAGCACGCAAAACTAATCATAGTGTTCTTTGGTTGATGGAGGGTTCATTGGTTATAACTTATAACTCAGGTCTTAGGTAGTTCTATGACGTTTGTTTCTATTTTAAATACGGTTTGGCAATAACATAGGATCTAGGCTGTATTAAGGCTATATTAGGTCAAAGGAGCAGAATTTTGTTTATATCATTTAATATATTTTCTCTTAATTTTCTATACATGTTTAATAATATCACAGTGTAAATAACTACAGTGGTCCAACGCCTTTGAAGTCGCGCGAAATGCCGCTTTTGTGTAGGTATTCGTCATTGCTTCAGGGTTGTCACAATAATGTGTTTTATTAAAATCTGTTCTACATTTTATGTATTAGTAGTATTTGTATGTAGAGTAGTATAAATATATATAGTAAGTATTATAAATAAGGAGTTTTATTATAAAAAATACAAATGCGTAAACAAAAGCTCAGGGTTCGCATGATATACCTATAAGTATATCAATTGATATATAATATATCGGGTATATATCATGAATCATATATAATATCAATTGATATTTATGCTTGATATAATAAAATATCAAAATTGATATTTATATTTAAAAATGTAAAATAATGTTTTAAATGTAAAAAATCTTACATCAAGTCGTAGTCTAAATACACAGGTCATATTTTCCGAGAGTTTCACAAGCCTAGGTCATCAAAAACTTGCTATTTGACACGACATTAACTAATCACAGCCGTCGACGCGGCTTATGACATCCACGTGACCCCCTGTTTTTCGGAAGAAAATTCCTTGTTTGTTATTATACTATTTTTATACCATTTATACAATGTGTTAAGTTAATTCGACTGATAAAATTAATACACTTTTTTTTCTTCTGTTTAAAAAAAATGAATTTAAGACTTAACGTGGGAGAGCCATGCTTCGGCACGAATGGGCCAGCTCGACCCGAGAAATACCACGGGCTCACAGAAAATCAGCGTGAAACAGCGCTTGCGCTGTGTTTCGCCGAGTTAGTGAGTTTACCGGAGGACCAATCCCCTATCCTTTTCCCTATTTCCTTCCCCACCCTCCCCTGTTTCCTTCCCTACCCTCCCCTATTACCCTATTCCCTCTTAAAAGGCCGGCAACGTACCTGCAGCTCTTCTGATGCTGCGAGTGTCCATGGGCGATGGAAGTTGCTTCCGTCAGGTGACCCGTTTGCTCGTTTGATTAAAAAAAATTGATACTCAAAAGTATCTATCGTTGATTTTTACTTTATTTGAAAACTTTGAATATCAATAATAAATAAATGAGTTTAATTTTACTTCCCTATCTTCAAATTATCAGACATACAAATTATTTCGATTCAACTATTACGAAAAAAACATATCAGAGTATGAAATTTGTATGTAATTTTTAAAATGTGAAAAATTAAAAAAAAAATTAAAAATATCGGATATAATATGTATATTATGTATTTAAATAAGTACATACATACAACTCAAACGAAACACTGTCGGTCGCAAACCACTTAAAACAATTAAATTAAAAAGCGTCAACCCCGGCTGCCGTGTACCGAACGAGTGTATGGCAGTTCGGTATCGCTACTGCGCCTCTCTCACCCCGCACGCCCCGCACGATTGCTCTGTCTAGACGTGTTCGTTGAACCACTGTAGTTATTTACACTGTGATAATATTATGTTTACGTTTTACCACTACTCGCTCACAATATCATGTTAAATCAAAGGCGAGTATTGTAATGTCCCTGGTCTCAAACCACAGTGACGTTTAGCACAATATGACAAGGTCAAACAGACTGGCGGCTATTCACGGCTATGCCGGGTATTCCCCTCCCAAGAGGATGCCCTGCTATGGTGCGTTCACACTTGGCGATATAATGACCGTTTTTGAAGCCGTTAAGAAGGCTGTATATTAAAGTCCGCTACGCTGAGGGAGGTCAGCAAATAAAGCCATTTAATTTGTTTTTAAAAACATATTCCTCGCAGCGAAGTTCCAATAGAAACGAGCGCTTAATTTTAGTGGTTTTCCTAGACTTGGCACAATGCAAAAAAGAGAGTTTTAGGCCGCTCCTCCTAAAGGTATTGCTGGCCGTCTTTTTCTTAATCATATTTTTACCTAATGCCTGCCAGTCTGTTGCATCTCCACGCTTAAACTGCTGAACCGATTTTGATGAAATTTGGTATGGAGATACTTTAAGTCCCGGTATAGGATATAGGATACTTTTATTTAAAAAAAACTTGAGAGGTGTCAAAGGACACCCGAATGGAACGAAGTTATTTCTTATGTTCAAAAAACCTGTAAGTTTTATTAAAAAAAACGCTGTCTATTGACGTCCAGGAATACTAACAACGCGTCGCTGTTTATATAAAAAAAAAACGCCATCTAGTTGACGCCTAGGAATACTTACTATCAACGCCCTCTGTCCCTACCATGCATGTACTAATAAAAAAGTGTCGAGGTCAAATCAAGGTCAAATGTCGTTCTGTCTAGCCTTCAAGATTTACGCCGAACGCGAGATAAGGAACTTCATTCCAAAAATGCACGGCTCCCCCTTGGTAAACGAATTTTGACACACCGAAGTTGCGGGTGTCATTTAGTTTGCAAATAAATCTTTTATAATCTATTTTAGATTCTTACGAGTTTATCAACTAAAAAATGTGTCATAGTCTGTAATTTCTAAGTGTGCACGCACCCTTACTCCCCGGCTTCCAACTCGCAGCACAATGAGGGTAGCTTTGAAATAAGTTGCGCAACTATTAACACTCCATATTTCTGTTGTTCAACTTCAAAGTTGCTTCATTTTAACCGTTTTACTTGCACGAGATGTTTTCAGCGTCGTTTGTGTAAAATATTTTGGCGGTATCTCAGTTAATGGTTTTATACTGGTGCTACGACTTACGAGCAGTCGTCGTGCTAGGAACCGTAGTCGTGCTACGAGTCATAGTCGTGCTACGAGCTGTAGTCGTGCTACGAGTCATAGTCGTGCTACGAGCCGTAGTCGTGCTACGAGCCGTAGTCGTGCTACGAGCTGTAGTCATGCTACGAGCCGTAGTCGTGCTACGAGCCGTAATCGTGCTAAGAGCCGTAGTGGTGCTACGAGTCATAGTCGTTCTACGAGCTGTAGTCGTGCTACGAGTCATAGTCGTGCTACGAGCCGTAGTCGTGCTACGAGCCGTAGTCGTGCTACGAGTGTGCTGTCTCCGCGAGTGATTTTAGAATTAATGACGATATTTCTTTTACAAATGACATAAGACACCAGCATGGATACAAATTATTTATTCAAAGACAAAGTACTATTTTTTAGTGCGTCAACTATTTAAGTTCTCAAAAGTAAAATAAAATAAATAAAATAAAAATAAAATAAAAAGCTTTCCACCACCAACAAAGTTTGAGAACCAATCTATATTTTTTTATATAAGATGGAAAACCATTCTCAATTAAAAATATAAAACCTCTAAATACAGTGCAGTGCAAAGTAAAGCACTGTATTTTTATGAAGCGTTACCTGCCTTAGGCATTTTTCACTCCCATACTCAGTAAACGAACATTAATTTTGTACCGATAGCCGTTTTATATTTTTAATCATTTTTATTTAACTCTTTTAAATGGTTTGTTTGTTTTGATTACATTTTAATAAAGCTTATTTGTGGGCTATAAATGTTTTGAATCATTTTTTATAGCATAATCTTAATGTAATATATACGTCATGACGTGTTGTTGATGAGGTGTGTTCTGTCGAGTGTCATCAGTGTGAGAATACGCGAGGTGACCGCAAAGGATATTTCGACTGAGCAAGCTGGTTTTATACTCGGTCAGACCGAATGAATTCGGAAATCGTATGCGGAAAACGTAATATGTATGCGTCCATCCTTAAACGCACAACAATGCCGGCCGCATACACATACGTTTTCCGTGTGCGATTTCCGAATCCGTTTTACATATTAGTAAAGCTGGTTGCATGGAATCAGTTATAGAAAATACATTAAGGTGACGCCGCGTTAAAGTAAAAAACTGTGTTAGATATGTTTCAGATTGCTTGTTTTCTATGAGAGGCCGGGCCGGCCAAAAAAATAAGAAAACAACAAAAAATGGAAAGGAGTCGAAACCATAAATACATTTCATATAAGCTATGGGCAAATTAAAGTGTATGCTTGAACCAATCTATGTAAAAATTTTAGAAGCATAAATCACTCTCCTCTGTTGAAAAAAACCCCTTTTTTTAACCGATTTAAAAAAAAGGAGGTTATCAATTCGACGCGTATATATGTAATATTTCCAGAACTGCCCAGTTTTTGTATATGTTAATCTATGACAGCTTCTGAACAAATGTGCCAAATTTCAAAAGTGTATGTATGTTTTTATGTTTGTGACGCATGTCTCCAGAGCCACAAGTCAGATTTTAGTGATTCTTTTTTATTGTACTAGGTATTGTTCAACTTAGGGAATACTGAAAGTTTCATCAAAATCGGTTCAGTAGTTTTTGAGATAGGGAATTTTAATTCTTAATTACGTACAAAAATTTGAAGTCGGTTTTATCTCTTTAAAATACTATTTTATTACAGAGGTCTTTTTGATTGATTATTCTGTGTTATAAAAGTTGACCAATCCTGTTATGCTATGGGTAGTTCAAAGACAAAGACGCGATGAATACTGATAATGAAATTCAATTTCTTAGCTTTAGTCATTGCTGAGAAAAATCGATATCGCTACAGCCAAATTATCAAGGCGTCGCCTTAGGCTTTGTCCACATCTGTATCATGATCGCGTATCAGGGGGGTGAGCCAAAATCTTTTCCTTTTGCTTCGTTATAGAATCGCCGATGAAAATGTATAGAATTGACATAAGCGTTCGTTAATATGACGTTGACGTTTGACTCGTCTTATGTCAATTTCATACATTTTGATCAGCGATTCTATAACGAAGCGAAAACGAAAAAGTTTCGGCTAGGTGGTCTGATCTCCGTCGCGCAGCATCGAAGCGTATCATGATCGCTAGTGTGGACGCAAAATGATCGCGATCATGACACTCCCCGATCGCTATTAACCGCGTATCTGATACGTGTCGTATCAAATACGCGTATCATGATCGGCAGAATGATCAAGTGTGGACGCATTTTGATACGGTGTCATGATACGGCTATGTCACTACCAACGACAGCTCTGTCTTTTTTGTATCCTGTGTTTATTTATCACAATAAAACAAGCACTTGACACTTGTCATAGCTACACTCTGAGCTATAACGGAGATGAGTTCTGGATCCATGTCTGCACTCTGGGAGTTCTTGACTGAATGAATCTCTAGATCGATACGAGGATCGGCGAGACGATACGCGATTAAGATACGACGTGATCAAGATACGTGTGTGGACGTGGTTTTTGGCCGATCTGTGGCTCACGCGATAAAAGATACGCTATGGTCAAAAATAGGCGTCCACACTTCGGATACGCATACTCAATACGACGCGACGATCGCGACGGAGATACGCGATCATGATACAGATGTGGACAAAGCCTTAACTGCCGCATACGTTCATTTTTCTCTGTGCGGAACGAATTCCGCACGTAGGTATCA
Source organism: Lysandra bellargus (assembly GCA_905333045.1). Lineage (NCBI taxonomy): Eukaryota > Metazoa > Arthropoda > Insecta > Lepidoptera > Lycaenidae > Lysandra > Lysandra bellargus. The sequence continues at coordinate 4,342,822 of HG995341.1, read as the reverse complement.
AGTACAAGCCGGTGCGTGAAAAGAACAAACGCTGGTCTTAAACATATTCGGAAATTGAATAAAATATTGTGGCTGGCGTATTTTCAGGCAGTGTATTTTCTTGCACGTAACAGGAATTATAATCAAAATGAAAACCTAAGACAGTTAAGTTTCTATAGTATCGTATTTCGATGCATCGAAAGTGTACATGAAAAATATGACATAAGACATCTATCGGTACATTTGTAAGTTTATGCTGTTGGACAAAATATGTAATTTTAGTGTTGGCAAGTGTGAGCGGTACACCGTTGGCAACTCGCCCGGTGTCAGGCGCCGCTCTCAGACGCCACGTATCGTCTTTGTAAAACAAAGGTGAATCGAAAAGATATCGATAACATCACTAGATATCGATTTTTGTGGTTATGTCAAAGAAGATTTAATGGCGTTGTATGTTTACGCATGTGCGTGTTATATTGTACCTACTGTGTTTGTATGTGTGACGTGTGTGTTACTTATTATTGTAATTTTTATTTTTTTAGTTGGATGGACTCCTAATAGATACTTGCGGCTACTTTTGACAAGGCAACCCAACATTAATCCATTCTATACGTTCTAAAGATTATTTTAAAATATATTTGATCGAAAAAAACGATTCATGCAGAATTTTACGGTCGGATCCAATATTATAAATAGTTATTCTCGACGTATTTCTAATTATATACTTTTCTGTACGCTAAGTGATATCTAGAATATATTATACTAAATATTAATAAATAATAATACTAAATAGAATATGTACCAAACATTTTTGCTTATCATAATATGGTTATTTATATTTCATACAAAATAATTATAAAATACTAGATGACGCCTGCAACTTCGTTGCACCAAAAATCGTTTATCGCGCGGGAACCGTACATATTTCCCTTCCCGGGTCTCAAAGTATCTCCATGTCAAATTTCAGCAAAATTGGTTTAGCGGTTTTGCGCGAAGAGGTAACAGACAGACGACAGACGGACAGACAGACAGATACACTTTCGCATTTATAATATTTGTATGGATGTGAAAATGTGTCTGTCTATTAATTCCTTACATCCCGAATTGAACCGATTTTGCTAAGATTTGGTATGGTGACAGTTTTTATCCCGAGAACGGACATAGGGTTAGTTTTATTCCAGAAAAATACACGGTTCTCGCGCAATAAACAACTCCATTGCGCGCATCATCTAGCGTATAATATCTGTATATGTAATTTAAATAAATACTTAATCTAAACGTGTCTAGTTTCACTACTAATGAAAGGGCAGACTCATTAAAATAGTGTTTGAATAATTTTATATCAGTTTGAGAGCTCGCGAAAATTTAGAGCAAGTGAGAAGGTCGAGAGTTTCATTAATTACAAGTGATAGTGATATTTTACTAGGCCATGAAACTCAAATTAAATAAATAACTTTGCCAGAAATTACGCTTTAATTTTTTTACTTGCAATTTTAAATCTACAGGATGTAACAATAGTGATAGCTGATAATAATTTAGGTTGTGTAATTTGTATGTGTCTACATATATAGTTCACTGTAAAAGTAGCAGCGGTAAAAAGCAATTTTTGGTATTTATATGGGCAAATGCATGTGCTTTTATAATATTAATATACGAGAAGAACGCATTTTATTGAAATCGACTATGATCAACAAACAATCGATATGTCTCAGTCATCAGCTGCCTGAATCTGCTATTTGATAAAATGACTAGCGAATTCATTCAATTGAATGATTGAAGGCCAACTCGTCAAGTCTTTAACTGTAAATTAAATGGTTTCATTCAATGAATTCGCTAGTCATTCAGTCAAATAGCAGATTCAACTAGATGACTTGAATAGATACACAATACATATTGCGCAACACTACGGTCCCCGTGCGGTAATGCAGTATCAATCCGTTATCGAGTCTCGGATTTGTCGACGTTTCACGAGTAAATCCACAATACTAGCTCAATATTAAAGTTTTTCTTTGAAATTTTTTAAATTTGGAATTATTTGAATTTGGAATCATAATATTTTGAATATGGAATTATTTATCTACTAGATGAAGCTCACACACCGTTGCGCTCGTTTATAGCTACGAAACCGTACATTTTCCGGTTAAAAATGTATGTTATGTCCTTTCCTATCTTTCAAAATTGCAGCAATATTATTTCAGTGGTTTGGTTAAGAGGCAACAGACGGAAAGACATACTTTTGCATTTATAATAATGTTAGTAGGTACTCGTCTAAAAGCGCTTTTCTTGTGAATAGCCTCCCATACGGATTTCGGTGACGGTGGCCGGTTTCAGTGAAACCAGAGCCTGTAGCCAAGACTTTTTCTTTATCGCTTCTAGAATCGTTGATCAAAATGTTTATAATTGACATTAGACGAGTCGAACGTCAACGTCATATTCACGAACTCTTAAGAGCCCGGGTTACCCTCGAAATTCTCATACATACGTAATACCAAAATCATTTTCTCATACGAAAATATTTAACATGTTTGAGTTATTTTTCAGATTAAAATAGTAATTACCTAGGTTCCTGAACAAAAATTAACTTCAAAATATTTAAACACTAAAAAAAATTTTTTGTGTATAATTTTTTTTTACTAAATTTACTACTAAACATTTAAACACTAAAAAATAGAGTAAAATACTAAAAAATATATAAATAAATAGTAAATTTACTACAAAATATTTTAATATTAAAAATAATTTTTAGAGTTCAAATATTTTGTAGTAAATTTAATGTTTATTTATATATTTTTTAGTGTTTCACACTGTGGCGGTACCCACAATTCGCCTAACATTCCTGCATCGCGCTATCGAAGTTTTCTAAGCGCGTCGGTATATATACGACAGCTGAAATGTATCACATGGGCTTCGGCCTGACCGAGCATACCACCTCGCTCGGTCGGAAGATCTCCCTTTGGCCGCTACGTCATATATTCCACATTGGTGACCCTCGACAGAACACGCCTCCTTCATCATCATCACTCCCCGCCCCTCCGTACCGCGCCAGCCAGCATCGCCTCATCGGCTACCTCGTCCACTAGCCGCAATGTACCGCGGCCTGGGCGACTCCGCATCGGCATCATCGGGCTTTCTCACTACACCGACCGGTCAGCAAGCAGAGCACATCTCTCCTGGTCAGCACGTAGCATCGGCCCCGCACGGCAGCTATCCGACTCACTGGATCCCGTGCAGCAGCTTACAGTTCCGACTCACTGGGACTCACTGCAACAGTTCCGACTCACTGGAACTCTCTGGCACTGGCGACTCAAGCGACAAGACTTCAAGATTCGATCTCCGGTCTTCGGGGGGGAGTGATGTGGCGGTACCCACAATTCGCCTAACATTCCTGCATCGCGCTATCGAAGTTTTCTAAGCGCGTCGGTATATATACGACAGCTGAAATGTATCACATGGGCTTCGGCCTGACCGAGCATACCACCTCGCTCGGTCGGAAGATCTTCCTTTGGCCTCCACACATTATTCCCACAACTCTATTTTTTAGTGTTTAAATATTTAGTAGTAAATTTAGTAAAAAAAAAATTTTACACAAAAAATTTTTTTTTAGTGTTCAAATATTTTGAAGTTAATTTTTGTACAGGAACCTAGATAATTACTATTTTAAGCTGAAAAATAACTCAAACATGTTAAATATTTTCGTATGAGAAAATGATTTTGGTATTACGTATGTATGAGAATTTCGAGGGTAACCCGTAAATTCCATACATTTTGATCGGCGATTATATAGAAAAACGATAAAGAAAAGATCTTGGCTAAGGGATCAGCTACACAGGAGCAATTTTATAGCATCTTTAAGTGTGTGCACTCTCTCTATACCCTCATAACCCAGTAGAACGGGTGCACCGTCCTGACCGAAATTAGACATAACATTTCTCTAACGTACGATAAACCCACGTTCTTCAAGCCAAGAGCCACTCTTTACGCCACTGGACTATGCATAATGACTGCTCATCTTAATCATTATGAGCCTGTTGCAATCCACGACCATTAAAGATCATCGTATCGTAACGTATGTTGTTCGCACAAAAAACAATCCTTTGAGATAGTTAAATATGACGAAAAAAATATTATGATTGTTATTTTTATCCGAAATGCAATATCAGCTGGATTAAAGGATCAAAGAGACGTTAATGCTATCCTGCCATACCAATCGGCGTACTATCGATTAAGTCAGAACTGGCCGTGTATAGGGTATTTGCATGAAATTTTGCAACGGATTGTACATTGGAACAATGCATAGCAAGAGATTTTTGTAACGATCACTAACCTGCCTCTGTAACTCTCACGACTCCCAGTATATAGAAAGTACTGTATTGGATTATATTTTACTTATTTTTTTTATGAAATAAGGGGGCAAACGAGCAAACGGGTCACCTGATGGAAAGCAACTTCCGTCGCCTATGGACACTCGCAGCATTAAAAGAGCTGCAGGTGCGTTGCCGGCCTTTTAAGAGGGAATAGGGTAATAGGGGAGGGTAGGGATGCGAAGGGAAGGGAATAGGGTAGGGAATTGGGTCTCCGGTAAACTCACTCACTCGGCGAAACACAGCGCCAGCGCTGTTTCACGCCGGTTTTCTGTGAGAACGTGGCATTTCTCCGGTCGAGCCGGCCCATTCGTGCCGAAGCGTGGCTTTCCCACGTATAAATATACTTATCTCCATAATTACACAGGCTCAACAGCACACGATACTGGCAGGTCACCGGCACACATCCGCTCTCGCCCATGGCTCACGCTATAGTGATGTGTGCCCCACCGTGTTATAACTATTACTAGCGACCCGCCCCGGCGACGCACGGGTATAAAATATATAGCCACTAAAAAAATCGATAGCCTATGATCCTTCACGTGGTCTACTTCTTATCTGTGCCAAATAACATAAAAATTGCTCCAGTAGTTCACGAGATAAGCCCTTTCAAAATAATTTCCCCCGTCTTTTTCAAATTCACCTTTTAGTCTTAGCGTGATAAAATATAGCCTGTAGCCTTCCTCAATAAATTGGCTAACACTGAAAGAATTTTTCAAATCGTACCAGTAGTTCCTGAGATTATCGCGTTCAAGTTAGCCCTTTCAAATAATTTTCCCCGTTTTTTTCCAATTTTCCTCTATTTCTTCGCTCCTATTAGTCTTAGCGTGATAAAATGTAGCTTATAACCTTCCTAAATAAATGGGCTATCTAACACTGAAAGAATCATCAAAATCCGTTGGGTAGTTTTAAAGAGTAAAAGGAACAAAAGGACATGAGGGAAAAAAGCGACTTTGTTTTATAATTAGTATAGATAATAGTTATATATGGTTATATACTAAATTCATACACTACATAGAGGATGGTAAATATTAATACAAAAAGGTTTTGGGTAATGGAAACGCAGTCGGATCGATCACCAATGTATTTGTTAGTGTAAAAGCTCGAACTGCAGTAAATCCTAAGATTTTCAAGTAAAACCTAAGATCTACCAATTCCTAATGGTAAATGTCCGAAAAGGTTTGCGATACGAACTTTTACCACCATATAGTTGGTAAATCTTAGGATTTAAGTTAATGGCACGGTATATTATGTTGAAAACAAAACGGCCAAGTGCGAGTCGGACTCGCGCACTAAGGTTTCCGTACTGTTATAGAGCAAAAACAGGCCAGAGATTGTGTTTTTGGTATGGAAGGCCCCATAGGGAATTATTATTAATTATTAAAGTGGTATTGCCCGGCAGTGGGACACTGCAGGGAGTGCAGGCTGCTTATAACTAATAATAATAAAGTGTTATTAACCCTGGGAGAGCCATGTTTCGGCACGAATGGGCCGGCTCGACAGAAGAAATACCACGGGCTCACAGAAAACCGGAGTGAAACAGTTGCGCTGTGTTTCGCCGATCGAATCGCGATCACCGGTGCTCTTATTGGGCTTGAAGAATTAATTACATCATTATTTGATTGCCCTTTTTACATTTTTAAAAATCAAATATAAGAAGAATAATGATAGTAGCTTAGCTGGTAAGCACTATGTTCCTATTTCGTTGTTAAATGTCAAATAGAGAAATACTGATTCAGTTAGATAGATGTGACAGAGATTGAGATATTCAGAGATGTTGTATGTTATAATGTGTTGTGTATAATTTAAATAGGTTAGTATTACTACTATCGTATATTATAATAACTATATGTATCTACCTATTTTGTCTAATAGTTCACTAAGGTAAATAATTAAGAATTACTAATTGTTTTATTCCTAAAACCAACATTTACCGTTGACAGTAGAAAAACCTAGCATATACCGAATTGTAATGGTAAATGTTCGAAAAAATTGTCGTATTTTTAGAAATACTTACATTTACCAACTCGTGTCGGTAAATCCTAAGATTTACACTCAAATCTTAAGATTTACCGAAGTTCATGCTTTTACAGTAGCATATTCACGTCATAAACATTTACAACTTCTAACTAAAATAAACAAATGAAAACCTAACGAAAGCAGGATTCTCGCGATCCTAAACTCCTGTAAGTTAAGATCGTCAGCGGTAACCGACCACGAAAACCCTTTAACATTATCTTGAGCAGCCCGAGGTACATACTAAGTGTCTAAACCCGCGGCCCGCCGGGACTCTATTTGTGGCCCGCGTGATGTTAAACAATTTTGAAATTCACGCCCACCGATAAAATAACGTAAAGTCTACGTGATAGTCGTTAATTTTTTTCATTTTTAAATCGTTAATTTTGAAGAATGTTATATATTAACCCTAAAAAAATTGTTGCGGCCCGCGACACCAAAACCAAAACATGTTTGTGGCCGGCATGAAAAAAAGGTTGGGGACCACTGGTCTAAGCACACCATGCCGAAGTTCCGCGGCGGAATTTCGGTATGATTACGTCAGCTATGTCAAACGCATACAATTAACGCGACCGAATTTCGGCATGGTGTGTCATCAGTAATTAAAAAAACATTGCAGGCGGAATCATTCCGAACTTCCGCCGTTGAACTTCGGCATCACCATGCATGTTTAAAGTTAAGACACTAAAACTGTCTTGAACAAAATGAGTCAGAAAAAAAATTAAACTACAAAAGCCGCCTTGCTTGTCTCTCTCGCCTGTATAGCGGCTAAGCCGCTCGTTCGCGCGGATGTATATAAATCGAACCTAATGCACTATTGATTTACCAGCCTTGCCTTGCTAAATTTTCGTCGTCACATTCAATAATTTCGTTAATAATGTAGATTTAACTCAAATTATCGAGAATTCGCTATACCAAACAAACATCACATTAATTTTAGCTCAGTTAATTTTAACCGTGTTAGTTACTGCCAGTTTAATTAAACCAGTTTGTTTTCATAAACCAGCGCGTTATGTTCTTATTACCATCATTACACTTATTTAACAATAAAATATGTAAATGAAAACAAACTTATTAAAATGTTGTTCCAATTTTGAAAGCACGGTTTTATTGCTCATTAAATACGCCATTTTGAAATGCTGAGCTAACAATGTTAAATATGCATTTACATTTTCACACGCAGAAAACATTATGACAATATTATGAGTATCTACTATTTAACGATTACTATCAATTTTTGTAATATCCAGCTTTTTGAACTAGTTTTCTATTAAGAGCATACGCTAACACTGTTTTTCCATACAAACGTATTCCCCAATTTACTCCCAGGTCAATGTGTCTAGAAAAATAATGTTTTATGCAATATTGGGATATGTTAAAACTATGCCTCTACGTTCGATTTTTTCTAAATTTACTAATATATTAAAAATATAACCATTCAAAAATCGCAAAAAAATCCACCGACCATAAAACAATTTTGAAAGACCTTTAGGATAAAATAAAAACCTAGAGGCATATACTCACTCTTCCCAAAGATGTTTGAGAAATAATAATTAGATAGGCTCTATTTTGAAGGAGGAATCAGAGGAATACGTAACCTCGATTTACTGTGTCTGTCTCTATCACAATACACGTGCCGGCGCAGGGTGAAGCGTGATGGCAATAGTTTCTTCGTTTAAATCTACTGTACCCTTGTTCGCTCTTAATCGTTCCTTTATTAGTTAACAGCGCTAAAATTATAAAAGTGCCATTTCATAAGGGAAAATTCATGATTATTAAGGGTCACTTTACATTGCAACTTCTCAAAACTCAACTTTGTCCAACACAAAATAAGACACACATTGATGCTTGCGACAAACCTTGCTGCATCTGAAATCTTTACGAGGTTGCAATATTGCAAATGTTTTAAATGCGAAAGTGTGTATTTCTGCCTGTCTATCTGCCTTTCTGAGTATCCGTAGTCTAATGGGTAGACCTTTGGTTCGCACTCGTAGAGGGTGCAGGTTCGATCCCGGGTGGAGGCGTGTACCAATGAGACATTTTCTGATCTCAAGTATGTACTTGAGATACGGACGCTCGAACGGTGAAGGAAAACATCGTGAGGAAACCCGCACATAGTTGGCCCCAGACGTATTGACTAGTTCTTTCCTCTGGACTAGGCCGACTATGTTGCGAGAATGTCGTATGCGCTTGGGCAACCATACGGACATTTAAATCTTGTCCCAGGCACTACAGTATTTGAGGAGTGGTTACTTCGCTCTGAAAATACTGTATAAATCATCCACAACGGATGCAAAAGCCTAGTTTCTTTTTTATTTCTTTGTTTGTCTGTTACCTCTTCACGCCCAAACTGCAGAATCGATCTTGTGAATATTTGGTATTGAGATACGAGTACTTTGTATCCCGGGGAAGGACATAAGAATAGGATAACTTTTTATCCCTGAAAAATGTACGCCTGTACGGTTCTCGCGCGATGAACGATTTTTGCTGCAAATTGCAATGGAGTTGCGGGAGTCATTTAGTTTTTAGGGTTCCGTACCCAAAGGGAAAAAACGGGACCCTATTACTAAGACTTCGATGTCCGTTTGTCTGTCCGTCTGTCTGTCTGTGTGTCTCCAGGCTGTAACTCAAGAACCGCTATAGCTAGACTTCTGAAATTTTCACAGATTATGTATATTTGTTGCCGCTTTAACAACAAACACAAAAAACAAAATAAATATTTCCCATACAAAAAACGTGATTTTTTTGCATTTTTTTGCTCGATATCAATAATACGGTTATTGATATTGAGCAAAAAAAACTTGAAATATTCACGAAATACTCCGTTTTATGTGTATTTTCATTATTATTAATAAAATTTAAATAAACTAAATAAAATAGGTGGGCTCCCATTTCCCATACAAAAAAAGTTAAGTTTTAAGCCTATTTTTGCTCCATTGTTGTATGGAACCCTTCGTGTGCGACTTGGCCTCGCACTTGGCCGATTTTTAAAGTATTATTTTCACATTTTGTATTGTCCCCGTATCAATTTCACTTGTCAATAACTTTTCATGATATGCGAATAACTGCGAAATGCGAATGAAATCTGATACGTATGCAATATTTTAAGAGTTTACTTTGCAAGCATTTTTTAACCACAGTTTTAATATTTTCCATGTAGGCTTAAACTTTATTAAAATTTTACGAAGAGAATTCTGACCTGGCAATTGTTTTGCTATTTTATAATATATCATCAATGTATTTATTACAATTATTTATTAAAACGCATCAAAATTCGTAGCATAGATTTAACCCTTAATTGGTCGCATAGGGTCAGATCACTTTCAAACCGAAAAAAATGTGCTAGAGTTCCAGGAATGCAACGACGCTTTGAGGTATCCTAATAAGTGGTAGCCGGTCAGCTAACGATGATGCATGTACTGTGTGGCTACTCTCTTGAGCTCTGACCCCATGCGACCACTTACGTGACTTTTTTTTATCACAAGACAAGTTTCCATTTTTATAATATTAATATGTTTAATTGTTAGATTATTTTTGATATAATTTAGTATGATTTATAAATATATGAATATGTCATTCTATTGACAATTTTATTTTATATGATTGCTCTGTAAAAATTTTAATAAAGATCAAGATAGTGAAATACACTGGCGGCTGGAAGGTTTCTGAAGACAAAAGAGATTTTGCGAGCCTATAGCCTCCGAACTTCAAAACTATGCACCGATTTGTGACGGGCATGAATCAGTAGACAAGTTTCAAGATCCTAGAGATGCTTAAAATAGTCCCTGACCACTGGATGGTGACGATGATGATGATCAGGAGGTGATGACCAGAAGTGTGTAACAAATCATACAAATGAGGAAAATAGGCTTGTTAGTATTAGCTTAGGACCTATTTCCTTCGGTTCTGCAAAAAAAAAAGACTGGTTGCACTCCGGGAGTGCCGGCAGAAGTGAAAACTTGACTATTAACGTTGTGTATTTTTTAACCCATTTTTTATGAAAATCGATTTTTAAAAAATCGTCAATCAAGTTGTTTCGATCAATTTTCGATCAAGGTTTCGATCAAGGTTTCGATCAAGTTTCGATCAAGGTTTCGATCAAGTTTCGATCAAGTTTCGATCAAGTTTCGATCAAGTTTCGATCAAGTTTCGATAAAGTTTCGATCAAGTTTCGATCAAGTTTCGATCAAGTTTCGATCAAGTTTCGATCAAGGTTTCGATCAAGTTTCGATCAAGTTTCGATCAAGTTTCGATCAAGTTTCGATCAAGTTTCGATCAAGTTTCGATCAAGTTTCGATCAAGTTTCGATCAAGTTTCGATCAAGTTTCGATCAAGTTTCGATCAAGTGCGCCACAATCACTACATAAGTAAAACTACGTCCGCCCAAACGCGCAGTTTGGCTTTTATGTAACGATTTATTTTAAGGGGCCGGGCTACCCTCGAAATTCTCATACATACGTAATACCAAAATCATTTTCTCATACGAAAATATTTAACTTGTTTGAGTTATTTTTCAGCTTAAAATAGTAATTACCTAGGTTCCTGTACAAAAATTAATTTCAAAATATTTAAACACAAAAAAAAAATGTGTATAATTTTTTTTTTTTACTATATTACTACTAAATATTTAAGCACTAAAAAATAGAGTAAAACACTAAAATATATGTACATAAATATTAAATTTACTACAAAATATTTCAAGTCTAAAAAATATTTTTTAGTATTTAAATATTTTGTAATAAATTTACTATTTATTTATATATTTTTTTGTGTTTTATTCTATTTTTTAGTGTTTAAATATTTAGTAGTAAATTTAGTAAAAAAAAATTATACACAATTTTTTTTTTGTGTTTAAATATTTTGAAGTTAATTTTTGTTCAGGAACCTAGGTAATTACTATTTTAAGCTGAAAAATAACTCAAACATGTTAAATATTTCGTATGACAAAATGATTTTGGTATTAGGTATGTATGAGAATTTCGAGGGTAGCCCGGCCCCTTAAAATAAATCGTTACATAAAAGCCAAACTGCGCGTTTGGGCGGACGTAGTTTTACTTATGTAGTGATTGTGGCGCTCCCACTTGATGATACACGTAATAATTTAAGCCTGCGAAGTAATAAATAAAAGCAAGTCACATTCTTCAAACAATATGAAGCAACATTAATTAAATTATTTTCGTATTCATAAATACGCTCGGGACCTCCCATGGTACTTTTCCTAGCTTCTAAAAAACGTGAGTTATATTTTTCACGAAACAAAAGGTTTGCCCCTGAGACAATAATAAAACATTATGTATTTTCTACATAATGGCCAAGATATTAAAAGAGTAATTTTTCATGCCAGGGCAAGATTAAAAGTGTTATTATAATAATAGGACCTTACCTTCACGAGACAGGTCGGTGACAACGAAATATTAACTTACAGTGGCGTTGTTTTTATGTTTCTGATGTTTTGAGGTTTTATTAACTTTACTTTATGAATTAAGATAAATTAGTTGATAGATGTTTAAGGTCACCATATAATAATAGGGAATATTACGCAAAGGTAGAACGGAAACTTGTATACCACATCTAGTGCAGCTAGTCTAGGCGCTACTTGTACATAATATTATAGTAAATAATACGACTAAAAACATACATGTTTTGTGACAAAAACGTTGTTAAATGGCCAACAAAACTTTTTGTTTAAGAGGGCGACTAACCCAAAAAATCAAACATTGTCCTCTCTATGCACTCACGTCCGTCATTTAAATGCCAGGTAAAAAAGGAAGTCGCGAAATCATCGCCAATTTAGTTTTTCCTAATAACTCGATAAATATACAACATTTAAAAAAACCGCCAGGTCAGTATCTCAATAACAGAATTTTATACATTGTGTTGAAATATTAACTTAGTTTAATGCACGGAAATGGAAACATATTATTATGAAATATTCGTGAAAATTAGATACGTCTTTGTGATTTTTTTCTATCGAGATAAGATATCGTGTTTTTGCTCAGATCAAATTCTTGGAAGTATAATGTTTAGAAAATAAAACGATTCGGGGCTTATTTCCGAGTATAAAAATGAATTATAAAATCATCAATTTTGGGTTAGTTGTACCCTTAATGTCTGTTTAAATACAGCTACTGCCTCTAGCGTGAAAGCGTTGCGAAGACAAAGATACTAAAACAGGCTTATACGTCATATTTTCTTCTTCCTTATATCCACCTATGTAAAGGAGAAGACAACGAGATCTAAAAATCGTCGGGAATCCGTAAGTAATTATAAGATCTTATGATTTATTTATTATAGTTTGCGTTTTCTGTGCTAACTTTAGTATAGTGACTCGGTAATCTGTTCTTTATGGCAATCATTAGATTGTGACCCAGTTATTTGAGGTTTAACATCTTAGTTTACAACATACTCAGTCAATAACACTAAGCCGTGTGCAACACTCCTTATCAGTGTCGCCCAAATTGAGTAGGGAGTACCGCAAGAACTCGACCAGTTGTTAACTACAGGCCCACGGGATTAATACCCCACAATCCCACCGTTCCCCATCCTACCTGACCCAGTGACGTGTCTAGCCGAGGACCCCGAAGCAAAAAGTTAGGGCCCAGCTACGCAACTGCCAAGACGAAAATTATATGTGGGTTTCAATCTGAGATGTAAAAGGTTACGTCCTGTGCCAATTAAATTTTGCATTTTACAGTCTTACTATCTAAAGAAACCTCAGAAAAAATTAAAAGGTATATAACATCTACAAATTGTAATAAGTTGTTAATCTGCTAGCTTCTGGGCCCCGGGGCCACCTTAAGGCTGCGCCGCCGTCACCGTGTTACGGCACGACGCCACCACCGTGACACGGTACGGCGCCGTACCGTAACACGGTGCCGCGTACAGTGCACCGCGCGCCCCTATTCTAGGTGAAACTTCCGAACAAAAATTTTGTCCAAACTTAAATGAGGCACTTATTTGGAACACATAAAAATCGGCCAAGTGCGACTTAGATTCGCGCACGAACGGTTCCGTACCATTATTATAGAGAAAAATAACCAAAAAATTATGTTTTTTGGCTGGGAGCCCCCTTAATTATTAAGTTTGTAAGTAATTTGTAATACGAATTGACCCAAAACTTCCTCTGTTTCTGTTTCTTTTTCAATCTTCGTTTTAGTAACAACAAGAGAATAATTCTTTCGCGATCCATATGCAGACAAGCAATCTCGTTCGAGCGCAAATATCGACTGAATAGGGACGCACCGTACGCGGCACCGTGTTACGGTACGGCGCCTTACCGTGTCACGGTGGCGGCGTCGTGCCGTAACACGGTGACGGCGCCGTGCCGTGTCTGATGGGGACGCAGCCTTACGGTGGTATGAATAAAAAAATCTTAGTGAAGGTTTTAACAGTTTTCTAACTAAAATGTTCACTAAAGTTAAAAACCGTCATATAGCACTCCATATGAATAAACGCTTTCTAAGCCTTCGCTAAGTAAAATGACGTTTTATAATATTTTTGTTGGTAATGTTGATAGTGTGCCAATTTATTGTGTTCAATGTGTCAAAAATAATGAGTATTTTGTAAAAAAAAAAAAAACTTGAGAGGACAACCGAATGTAACGGAGTTATTTCTTATGTTAAAAAAATCTGTACATAATAATACTTATAAAAAATATTTTAAAATTTATTGCCATCTATTGACGCACAGGAATACAATCAACGCGCAACGCCCTCTGCCTAACATGCAGGTACTAATAAAAAAGTGTCGTTTTTAGTGTCATTTTTTTCGGCCTAGCGGGGGCTAATTTATTATATTAAATAAAAAAGGGGTTTCACAACGCGCGAAAAGGAACTCCGTTCCAAAAAATATACTTAATGGATTTCATAAATTACGTCATAATTCTAGCGTCATAAATTGCGTCTTATATACTTTTTGTCGACGAGGGCGGCTAGAAATTCCTTCAGAAATTGTAATAATGTCAGAAATCGCGATAATACTCGATATTTCGACCATTTCAATCTCTTAAAATGGTCTTAAAGTAGGTCCGAGGCTTCACTAAAGTTTGCGAACTCCTATTTGACCTTTCGAGCCTAAATAACTGTTAGCAAACGTTTATTCATAACGATTATGCTTAGAATGTTCTTAAAATAGGTTTTTAACAGGCGCGCTATTTTTTGACAGCAGCTGTCACCTTTAAAAGGCGTTAGAGCACTAATAAAGAAACTTTATTCATATTAAATTTTACAACAGGCTTTTAAAGCCTTTAAAAACCCTCGCTAAGTTTTTATTCATATGACCGTTACTCTTTAGTAGATACGCCACTGACCTGACCACTTGCGGCCAACTAAACAAAGTGTCAGTGCTAATGGTTGACAAGGGATTCGAATGCGAAATTAGTCTGAATAATAATGGAGATCTGCGAAATTATGTTCGTATCCTTTCCCCTGTCTGTGCTTCGTCCATTTTTCGTTTCCATTGAGTCGCAGAGTGAATTGTGTTTAGTGCGAACTAGAGATTTCTTCCTTTGGCTAAATATAAAGATTACACATTATGAATTAGGTAACGTCTACTTATATATTACATCACATGCAACTTACGATCACATCACACTTTCGTTTGAAGTAAAAATTAAGTAATGTTTGTCAGCCGATTTGCAAAAGTGTTTATCAGTACAATTGCTTTGCATCACCCACACTTGATAAGTGATAAAAAAGTGGAAGATATTTCAGCATTTATTTTAGTGATACTAATAAAAAACAGAACCACTATTCCTGAAGATGATTCCATAGAGCGAAACATAATATTATACAAAACCATAAACGTATGATGCTAAAGACCAACAAAGAGTGCGAGAGAAAAGAAAATACTTTATGGAATTATAACAAGATGAAAAGAGAGAGGCAGTCTAATGAAAACTTTAACCACTTTCATTTGACAGGTCGGCCAAAAGTCGTCAATCGTTTTTATGCCCTTTCGGTATTTGCAATTTATTGTCTCAGACCAATAAAAAAAGATAGACAGAGCCATCCATGCTACGCGGTGAGGCAGACAATAGGAAGCCGATACGGTCATAGGAAGCCGGCCGCCCACCATTCCGGTTTCAACGAGTGACGGCGCATGTCGTTTTCATCTGTGTCAAGAAATATCAAAATATGCCGTCCTGCATCGTTAAATGGTGCAAAAACAATTCTTGTGCTCAAAAGAAACCTTGTGGGATTACGTTTCACGAGTAATTAGTTGAATATTTATGTATTACCACCGAAATAACGAATTTAATTTATTAGTTTTAAAAATTGTCTCGGGAGTCTCGGAACACAGAACCTCAACCAGTGCTGCATGCTGGTCGCAAGATATTTTTCCCCATAATAGGGGAAAAATATTATTACGTGCTGTATTATCCTGACAAATGTTTATTTTTAACCTAAAATTCGTTATTCATTTAAAATCTATTAATATAAATAAAATTGGAGTGTCTGTTTGTAGTATTGAAAGATTTTTTACTATTTGCATATTAATCTGTATACGATACATACTGCATATACCAAACAACATTCTTTACATTTTTGTCTGTATGTATGTCTGTCTGTCTGTCTGTCTGTTCTTCGTTGAAACACATAATTTATTAGATATAGATATTTAAGTATTTACTTTTTTCAGCAATTACTAATGAATGATGATTAACAATCTAGTGTGATAGCAACTTTTGTAGTCATTACTTAGTAGTTTAATAAGACTGCAACAGGATGGGAGTTTGACAATCTGAAACCCTGAGTTGGCAACATTATATTTTTGCACACAAGCGCACGCCTAGCGTATTTATGCTAGGCGTGACGCACACATTGATCGACAGCGACTTCACCCCATTACCTGTAAATACTCCGTCTTTCTTTTTTTATTGGTCTGAGTTTATTGTATAAATCCTTTAAAAATTATTATTTTCGACAAATACTATTACATATAACAATAGTAACTTGTTCTGTGAGTGATTGCAGTGTTAATCCTGAAATATATAAATTTACAGGTAATTAATCTTCATGTCCTAATTGCTACGATGTGTTTATTTTCGCTATATTCTGTCTTTAGTTCTCTATTTCAAATAAAATATTGTGAATCCTCCCTTTTACTTTCATATTTTGCGTAACTAAAGGTATTATTGTTCTTATATTACACAAATTTTGAAGAAAATTTTTTCATCAAAATTTTTTACATATACGCTAGTGCTTGAATCAAATTTATCGATATGCTTATCGATATTGTACAATAACATACAACTAAAATAAAAATGTAATGGGGGTGTAAGGGTATTATGATATGTATTTAATTTAAGAATAAATAATATACTATGTGTGTCGTTTACTTTCAACTTTATATTTGCATTTCTATTAATGTTATAACATATCCGACGATTAAAAAATCACACCAAACGAAAATGTGTATATCTACTTTTGAATCGTCACTTTTTTTCTGTCAAATAAAATATATGATAAAGTGCGCGCGCGATAACTCTGCGCGCGACAGCGTAGGGATTCATTAAAAAAATGGGTAATCCCAATGATATTTTATTGGTAGTTTTACTTTAATATCCTTATAAATACTAATTTAAATATAGACGTATCGATTATTATGTAATTATGGCGGCCCGACGAAAAGTTTCGTTCAGATGCGCGCAAAGTTATCGTGCGCGGAGTCTACCTAATTTGAATTGCAAAATCTGTCAAAGTTGCATATTATTTATTTCTCATAAAAACGCAGGTAAAATAACTCGAACGAACTATACTATCGATAGTAAAAGATACATCACTAGCACACGCACACATTGACAGATCAAAAATCGTCACGCTTTTTCGGGTTGTCAGGTGATCTATACGTCAGTATATTCTATATCTATGTACAAAACACAGACAAAGAGTACAAAATTGTATTACAGATAAAAAATTATAAATTTAAAATACAATAACACTGAAGCCGCTTTTGAAGCGATTTTAATAAAAAACATAGCAATAGATTTTATAATGAAAAAATGTACAAATTCTACAAAAGTTATAGGCCACATCTTGTGTAATAAGGGCGAGCGAAGCGAGCCCTAAAATGTCCCTGAGCACTTTTGTAGAAACACTATCTCGCCTACTGATTTGTGCTATAGTAATTTTATTTATATGTAAATGTGTTGTCATCGGTCAGTCAAGGCTTGGTTACTATTAAAATATAAAAAAAAACTGCTTTAAATATTTTTACCACGCAGAAAAACGACGCGAGCCCTCACAAAGCTCGGCTTCTAGTATAAATAAAGTACCGTTCAGTACTTCTATTGAATTTCTTCAACCAACATTCTATTCAACCAACTTTTCTTAGTAAGAAACATCTATATGAACAAGGTTATTGTACGTTAACTATCGGTAACTATAATACAAGTTATATTAATACTGAATCACTCAAGTTATAGAACTAGCTCTCTACTCGAATAACAATCAAGCTAGTTTGTATCTAATATACAGAGAACTAGACTAGCCTGCAACTCCACAGAAATACTTTTTGTACTGTAATATTTTGGGATTATAATCTGTTTTTTAAATGAAGATTACTCTATGCTTATTTCTAAATAAATAAACATTTTTTATCTGCGTACTTAGGTATAGATAAAAAATAATTTTAAACTTTATAAGTCTTGCTAAAACTCAAGAACGGCTGAACCGATTTGGTTTATTTTAGTATTTAATTGTTCGTGGAAGTCCAGGGAAGGTGTGTATTAAGATAGAAGCGTGATACGAAGTTCACCGAGTCATCTTGTTAAAATATATATTTCTTTGTTATAGTCTATAGATTAAGGGTCTAAACACACTAGGCTGAATTACGCTGGCGTAATTTCCGCCGCGTTTACGCCGCATTTAAATTGCATACAAAATACGGGCCGAATACTAGGGGTGACACACTATTACGTCGCGTTTTGTATGCGTTTGACATTTGCGGCGGAAATTACGCCGGCGTAATTCAGCCTAGTGAGTTTAGACACTATGCCCATTAGTCCCAATAATAACCAAGAACAGGAAAGTAAAATAGGTAATACTTTTTCACTAAAGCACCAAACAAAAATAGTTAAGAAATATTTACACATAACTTATAGATCCGCTAAGGGCCATAAGACCTTCACAGTCAATTTAACGTTACTTATTTATTGCCCCTTCACCATACACTTTAGTACTTGCCTATTCACACCCTGTGAAACGCTAATAAATTCTCACACACCTTTATGTGTGAAGCGCAGGCTGATGTAAATAAAATAAAACAGGATCACTCACATTACGTTTTATTTTTCCTTTATTTTTGTCGAGATGTGTTATTGTTTCTTTTATTCTGGTGATGGAAAACAGTAATTTTGTAAGAAGCACCTACTTTTGTTTCTGCAAATTTATCTTATAAAAAGGTAAACTGTGCCCAAAGTCACTAAAATTTAATGATATATTGAAACTAAAAAGGTATAATAAGGATTTGTTTTTATGATATAAGGGGGCAAACGAGCAAACGGGTCACCGGATGGAAAGCAACTTCCGTCGCCCATGGACACTCGCTGCATCAGAAGAGCTGCAGGTGCGTTGCCGGCCTTTTAAGAGGGAATAGGGTAATAGGGGAGGGCAGGGAAGGGAATAGGGGAGGGTAGGGAAGAAAATAGGGGAGGGTAGAGAAGGGAAAAGGGTAGGGGATTGGGTCTCCGGTAAACTCACTTACTCGGCGAAACACAGCGCAAGCGCTGTTTTACGCCGATTCTCTGTGTGCCCGTGGTATTTCTCCGGTGGAGCCGGCCCAATCGTGCCGAAGCATGACTTTCCCACGTCAGAGATTTTTCTAATCTTTTGTAATAATAATATCTTCCTCTTTTCCTCTTATATGTGTAATATTGTAAAAATTTCTTTTTTTTTTCTACAAGTCTTAGCAATAGAAAATAGAAGAAACCAAAACCGAGAAGGTACAAAGATTTCCCGAATTCTCTAAAGTTAAAGGGACAAAAATGCCAGCAAGGTACAAGAATTAGCGCAGCACGTAGGACAGTTTTTCTCAACCAAATGGAGTTTCTGCGTCACTTTAATGGCCCGAAATGAAATAGGGCCTTGATTCATGGCCGCCCACAGAATTGAAACCGACTCTGAAACGATTAAAATACTGCCTTACATTGTACCTTGTACTGTTGAGAGTAAATCATGGAGATCGGCACGAATTGGGCGGTTCGAACTGTGACACATTTATGATAAGGGGATACGCTGGGGATTGGTACTCTAGAAATATGCAAAATATTTTACACTGGCTTAGGCCGTATTTAGTCAAGTCAACTTATGCTGGAACATACATAATATTATCTGAAAAAAAATGCTTGATGAGATGAGACGAGAGCTAATTGAAGATCCTTGCAAGTAGAAATATAATATCTGACATGCTATTACATATTTTCTACAAAGAGCATATTTTTGCTCTTACAAGACTTGCATATCAGACATAATATTACGTTCTAACTATATTCTAACAAGGATTTTTTAGCTTTTAAGTCTTATAAAACATCGTCATGGCGCGGGCGGCCTGAACTATTTTTCTATTAGTTCAATGATTTTAATAGGAGCGAGTATTAATAGCAGTACATTCGAATAGAAGAAACAAGTTGAATAGGTCAATGAGCGAATTTTTTTTTATTTATTTAATTAATTAATATACAGTACAGTAACATCAAAATGTTTTTAAGATTAAACCCAGTCTGAACAAATTAACCATACAAATTGTATATGACATATCTTCCAATTCCATTCGAAGAAGTTACAAAAGGAAAATATTTATTGTACAGGTACAGAGGATTGATTGCGGTCGGTTTTCCATTTAGATATGGAAATTTTACGGATTTGTGTACGAAAAATCTTTGATTTTACCTTCGCTAAATCATGGAGATTCGCTCTTGATTTTATAAATACTGTAAACGTGACTATGGTGATGATTTGCGGATTTGTTTTTGTTGTGAATATTTTTAATAATGACATGAAATTAGTAATATTTCGTTATAAATATGGTTTTCCTCCTGGCAAGTGAACTTTTGTGTACAATGTGAGTGATAAGCTAAATTTGATTAAGCTCAGTCCATCTTATCACGCGTAATCACGCTTAGATCTAATTTTAAGATAAGAAAATGAATGATAGTTTAATTCAGTATGTTACCAATTCAATAACAATACAATAATTATAGTACGTCTATTATACATCTCTAAAGAACAAATATTAATATTTAATCCAAAATAAATCCATACCTTGGTATTCTTTATTTATTAATTTACACTAAAACGTACATCTATATCAACACACCTTAGACGTTACACCCATAAAAATTCAAAGTTTACTCGTACCTGCAAATCTATTTTTGTTTTAGAAAGTCAACATTAATACATCTTCCGTATCAAAGGCACGTCCGCCTTTGACGCCATCACCGAAACAGGGATTACAAATAAAAGCTGGGAACCCGGGTTTTCCATCGCGAGAGTTTTTCGAGTGCGTTTTTTGATAGAAAAACTACGATGTTTTATAGTAAAAATGTATTTCGGGAAGCAATTAACGCTTCAACTCCCGTATGGCCCAAGTGGGCTTCCCGAGAAAATGATTATAATACAAATATCTTTATTTCAGACTACTATAATATGGTCCATTGGTTAATATTACAAACTTAAAAAATTTAGGGTTAGTTATCAAGTCACCGTTTTTGTAAACATGGTATCAAATTCGGGTTAACAATCTATACAACAGAAAAGAATTTTGAAAATCTGACCACAAAGAGCAAAGTAAACATTAACTCCTCCTTTTCTGGAAGTCGGTTAAAAAAGTATCTAAGATGTTGACCAGGGATGTAAGGTTTGCCATGCTGAATTTCATTGAAATCGGTCCAATGGATTCAGAGATTAGCCTGTACAAACAGACAAACAGACAGAGAAACAAAAATTTCAAAAACAGTTAAAATATGTTCTACTACTCGTCTATTACATGCCCCTGACTCGTTTTTTCAAGTTTGTTTTCAGTGTACAAAAATTTCACCTCTACGATTTTATTATAAGTATAGATAATAGATTTATTAAAACAATCTATCAACTCTGAGGTGGCTAAGGGTTAAACATTCCTTTAAATTGCTGAAATTTCCTTAGAGGTTAAAACTTGTAATTGGCTTTCTGATTCACACATAAAATTGCCACCGATATTACTAGCTGTAAATTTTCCATTTTACACAAATAAATAAATTAATTAATACGGAAAAAAGATTTGTCCGACTCAATATTAAGACAACAGTGTATACATTAAATTATTTTCCTTCAATATCTGAGAGAAAGAGAAATCTTAGAGGTCTCATATATAACATTATGATTACGTCGGATACAAATAAGACCCTTTTCGGCCCTCTCAGCCATTTTATTATTAGATTTGGGATGTAACGGATAAACTTTGACAAACGATTGATTTCAATGACAAAGAGTTTGCCCGAGCAGACGTAATGCGATGAGCCAGGCTACGATTGTTATCTTTATGTGAAAAAAATCATGCGCAGCCAACTAGAGTTGTGGTGTTTTGTGTGAATTGCCATGCACCTAATATTCATAGTACCGTGGATACCAATGCGTATTAACGTCCTACAGTGAATACGTAACAAAACGTCGCGCGGTAACAATTTGGAAAGCTGTTTAGTGTTTACATTTTCTTCGGATAGAAAACAGGATTCTTAAATTGTCTGATTACTGATATGCTGTGAAGACAATTATAATAATATTATAATTAAATCTGTATTTGTGTTAGTGTGTGTGTGTGTGTGTGTATTTCTGTGTATGTAAAAAGTTACAGACACAGAAATTATTATTCTGCACGCACGAACTCAGTCTGAACGCAGCCTTTGCAATCTAGGGAATGACCATTATAATTATGAATATGAATGATAACATCGTCTGATGGATGGTAGATAAACAAAACATCGCTTTTATACTCAAATGGATATTAACAGTGGCCTTGATGATCAGGAAAATGACTGATAGAGAATTCATATTGAAATAGCTATAGCTAGAGTTCGATAAACTAAAGGCTTTGGCTTAAACCTTAAAATGGGTAGGCATGGTTAAAAAATCAGAAACAATTTTTAATGACACCATGTATTTTCTGTCATTTTATTGAAATATTATTTCAATAAAATAACATTTCTTTAGGTATTATTTATTGTACTTACATGGTAAACAAAAAGAAAACGTTTCTAACACCGAATGCATAAAACCAATGATATTCAGATAATACAGAAATCAAAAATTATTACTAGTATCGTCTATACTCTATAATATGCGTTTCGTCAGTCCCCTAGACCTAGAGGGACGTCAGTATATTAAATAATATGGAAAATGTATTTTATATTATTTTAAACTATATCATATTATTCTATTCTCTAGCGACGTGATATTTTCAGTCATTTTACGCTTCTATTATTTTTCTACTTACATTTGAGACACTTCAACTTTCTTTCTCCAACAATTTTAGTTTTGCTTTTATATTATTTTAAAATTTCTGGTCAGTACATTATGTAAAAGACAAAAATAACTAATACATACGTGTACTCAATTATAATGCAAGTAATTCAGCTGATTTTAGACGGTTTGACAATCAAAAGAAAATCTTGATAATATTGTTCAGTCCCTAGAACAATAATCCTCCTCTTACGTAACATAAGAAAGGGTTGCAATATAAGGGTTAAACGAAACACTCCGAAAATTCTCATTCGTCTCGAAAAAGCCTTGAAATTTCTATTTTATAACCAAGTTCCGTATAAAGCCGAGTTTATAAAGTGCGAAAATGAGTTAACTAAACTTGTTTATATTGCCGCAGAAATGTTTAAACGAAAGTTGGCAGAGGAATGAAATTAAGGAGAATGTGAGAGAAGTTTTCCGTTTCATAGGCCGTACAACCTAATAAAGTAATTAGGCTTTGGGTGACGAGAAATTTACATTAAAACTTTGTGGAACATGTTTTTTACAAAGCAATTTTTTAA
Organism: Lysandra bellargus; assembly: GCA_905333045.1. Taxonomy (NCBI): domain Eukaryota; kingdom Metazoa; phylum Arthropoda; class Insecta; order Lepidoptera; family Lycaenidae; genus Lysandra; species Lysandra bellargus. Next base: position 4,319,452 of record HG995341.1, on the reverse strand, counting down.
ATTGATATTGTCAAAGTATTTTGTAACATTGTAGCAATTTTTTAAGCAAATTGTTGTTATTGATTATAAATAAATTAAGAATCAAGTAAATTTTCTGTTCAGAAAATGTTTTCTAATTATTTGGATATGAAAAACAGACGTTAAATACACGGTAAGATAGGTGTCTAAAGTCTAAACACACCATGCTGAAGTTCCGCGGCGGAAGTTCGGCTTGATTACGTCAACAAAGTCAAAAGCCAATAATAACGCGACGGAATTTCGGCATGGTGTGTTTAGACACTTATACCTTTCATCGGAAATGTTCACGAATCGAAGCACAATACATAATATCATCAGAATCGGTCGAGCTTTAGAAGAGTGTGACAACAAACACCGCGGCACGAGGTCTATAATAGAAGTATAAGTTAGAAGTACAACTACCACACTAAAACAAAAATTATAATAATAACATTTTTATTATAAGGCTAGTTGACGCCCGCAACTCTGTTGCGCCATAATGTGTATATCGCGCGGGAACCGTACATTTTGTCGGGATTTTATGTCCTTTCCCGAGACTTAAAGTATTTCCATACCAAACAGTAAAATCATTCCAACGTTTGGCGTGAATAGGTAACAAACAGTTAGACACACTTTTACTTTTATAATAATATTAGTAAGTAAATATGGATATTATTTCTTCCAATTCGATAATACGATTTCTCATCGCAATCTACTGAGGTGTAACGCAACACTTGAAAATGCTCGGAACATTTGAATAATGGGCGGAATGGAAAAAAATATTTATATTTCGGAAAAATAACATGAGAAGTGACAATCCTGAGCGAGACACCTGTCTCCTTCGCCGGTTGATATCCATCAAGGACGGGAGGACTTTCATATCAATTTCCTTAAGTATTTTGATGGTTGAAATACTTATATTGGTATTGCGACTTTATGAGGAGTTTATGTAGGTAAGATATTATATTTTAATACAAGGCTACTAATATTATTATCCCATTTTATCCAGGTTAGTTCGCGAACCGTTGATATTATTTATCTTATATATAAAATTCTCGTGTCACAATGTTAGTCCACGAACTCCTCCGAAACGGCTTTACTGATTTTTAACCAAATTTTATATGCACATTCAGTAGGTCTGAGAATCGGCTACTGGGTACTTTATATATTGATAAGTGCATTTGTTGAATAAATAATAGTAAATTATTACAACCTGAGACTGACGGCAACCATTGTTTGTGCGACGAGATAGCGATCGACGTTGCCATTGCGACATACTTATTTAGTCACTTCAATAAAATAATATGGGCAAAATACTTTATATTATGGCAAAGCAACGTTTGCCGGGACAGCTAGTTTTATTATATTATAAACAAAAATGTTAGTTTTAAATACATATTTTAGAAATATATTATATATTTTTAAATCATTGTACTTTATTACTCAACTTTTGACTGTCTTATTATAAAAAATTACATAGCGAATAACTTTTAAACGGACTTTCACAATTTTCCAAGATATCGAACACACTTAGTGTTAATTAGAAAGAAGTTCATGGTATGTACATATGCAAAATCTTTAGCCGCGTATATCAGTTTTTTCTTGAAAAACCAGGGCTCGGAAACCTGGTTAATCTTCGCGATCCTGTTCGTTAGAAACGCCATAAATTTCCAAAAAAGGGTTTTCATTTCGATTCCGCTCTGAACCGAAATTATTCCTGGTGTTGTTCAAATGAGGATTTAACCAGGTTAATTTCAGAAGCAATACCGCTCGCATCTCGGTTTCGCTCCGAACGAACACTTATCCAAAAACCTGGTTAAAGAGCGTTTTAACCTGGTTAAAAAATACCGGTTCCGAGCCCTGTAAAAAACTCAAGAAGTATTTAGATTTCTTTACAATTCACAACAAAAGATAATGTATGTGTTTAGCATCGATTTAATCACTTACTGATTTTTTCACCCTTCAAATGCTGAGCCTCGAAAAGAACTTTCTTTGTGACTTTTAATTATTTCCGAACAATTTCCATCAAAAGAAGCTATCAAAAGAAACCAATTAAGTAGAGTAGGCTACTTTGTAGATCATTAATATGTGTATATAGTGTATGTACACGAACTGTACAAAGGAGTGATGGAATGTTGTTAGTATGAACACCGGTTTAAGTATTTATCATCGTTAAAAAATACACAAAAACTTAGGCGCTGTACACAAAGAGCGAAACATAAAATACTATCGCATCTATAACTATGCATATTATAAAACAAAGTCGCTTTTTTCCCTCATATCCCTTTGTTCCCTTTAATCTTTAAAACTACGCAACGGATTTTGACGATTCTTTCAGTGTTAGATAGCTCATTTATCGAGGAAGGTTATAGGCTATATTTTATCACGCTAAGACTAATAGGAGCGAAGAAATAGAGAAAAATGCGGAAAAAACGAGGAAAATTATTTGAAAAGGCTAACTTGAACGCGCTAATATCAGGAACTACTGGTCCGATTAGAAAAATTCTTTCAGTGTTACATAGCCTATTTATTGAGAAAGGCTATAGGCTATATTTTATCACGCTAAGACTAATAGGAGAATGTGGAAAAAACGGGGGAAATTATTTGAAAGGGCTTATCTCGCGTATTTTTATGTTATTTGGCACAGATAAGAAGTAGACCACGTGAAGAATCATAGGCTATCGATTTTAATCATTTTTTCAGTGGTTATATATTTTAAGCACCTGCGACGCCGGGGCGGGTCGCTAGTTGCTAATAAAAAGATCTACAGTGTGGATATAGTTTGCAGAACCTATAATTGTTTAATAAGTACGTCATGGGAAGAATCACTTAACAAAATATGAAAAGAGTCAAGAGGTCTAATTTGCGTTTTTATTATTTCAAGTTTGTTGTGCGTTATCAAGGTATTATCATTTGATTTGATTTCATCCTTTAATAATATTTCTTATTTTTAGAAGGTTTATAAAATATATTATGTTTGTTCGCAGATAACTTCTTCGTTTGTCTAATATTTTATACTCTATCGATAGTAACCAAAATTACGTAGCCAATATGGGTGACTTCGGGTCAACTAAAGACCCAAGCAATTAGGGTCTTCTAATTTCGAATTCAGATGACTAAATCCTACTGACAAATATACATCCAGAATAAAGGGGTCCGAACTTCACGCATTGCCCCTTTTTAAAGGTTAACGTTTGAGTCCCTTTGCACTACCTGAATACTAAATATAAGGGTGCGTTCAAACTACACGTCTTCTTATTGACGTGGCGATAGGACGCGTGGCAAAATAACGTTTATTCATTTATTTATTTAAGGTCTCTTTAACATCAGGGTCATTAAAGCGACCACAACAAAGAATACATTACAGAAAACTTAAATACATTTGTATACATTTATCGCGTTCAAAAAGGACAAGATCCAACGTCCATACAATTTTGGGCTAATTTTAGAAGTGCCGGCCAACAAAAATAAACCAATTATTTAAATAGAACGTAATCTAAGGAATAATTTTTATTATTACACCAAAGTTCTAAGTCATGTCTCCGAGTTGTTATTCAAGGTCAAACTTTTTTTTATATGTACATAATATTATGTTATAAAAAAGTTTGACATTGAATAACAACTCGGAGACTTAACTTAGAACTTTAGTGTATTGATGAAAAATATTCCTTAGATTATATTCTATTTAAATAATGGGTTTATTTGCGTTGGCCGGCACTTTTGAAATTTTGCCCAATTTGGACCTTATCCTTTCAGAGTTTGAATACATTTTCATCATTGAAACATTTTATAGATCGGTAGTAACAAAATAACGTTTGTATTGTGTTGCTCACAAATTTTTGTTGCTCATTGTTCGCACGGTAGTCATACATTTTTGAGTTAAAAACTAATTTATGTTCTTTCCTGAGACTCAAAGTACTTATATGCAAAGTAAACTTCATTAATTTTTTTTTAGTTTTTTTTTTTTTTGAGACATCCTTTCCACGAGATCTATAAAAGTTACACAGGCTTATTTGACCCAATTTCACCAACGACTGTTAAAGTTAAAGATCAAGTTAATATCATTTACCTCTTTCGTTTTTCGTATGAATGAAAGACAAGACATATCATTTTAACAAGCCGTTAACAGTAACAGACGTTGGTAAAATTGGTCTTGAATTATACACAGCAGTGTTGTGTATAATTCATAAACTACCACCATAATTATTGTAGCGCTTGAAAAAATCGCTTAGTGTGAACGAGGCCTTATGTTTACCTCCTATAAAGTTTAATATTCTTGGAGTTGTTTGCTTGTTGCCAACAGATGTTACATTATTTACGCTAATAAACTATATTAATTAGGACTGAGGGTTTCAGCCCCCTGAGTAATATGTGCAAACTTTTTTCAGATAAAATGATCCTTCTTGGTAGGTATTATAAATGTGAAAGTCCGCTTGTTTGTTACCTTTTCAAGCCCAAACCTCTGAAGTAATTTTGCTGGGTAGGGAGATACTTTGAGTCCCGGAAAAGGACATAATAGAATACTTTTTATCCCGGAATAACGTACGGTTCCCCACACGATAAATGAATTTTGACGCAACGGAGTCTCTATTACATAAGTGTAAATTATAGGTATATTACATAAGTCTATTATATAAGTGTAAATTATAGGTCTACCAGAATCTGATGGCAAATTTTGACGGCAGATTTTCAAAAAATATCCTTCATCATTGGATTTTATATATTTGTATGTTTCACACACAGAATCAGCCGCTATAAGGAAAAAAAGGATCAAAATGTTTTATTCCAATTACCCTGGTATTGCTAGAGTCAATTTATTTTCTCACTTTTTGCCATCAGATTCTGGTAGACCTGTAATACATAATATTATGTAACAGACAGACATAATATTATGTATTATAGGTCTACCAGAATCTGATAGCAAAAAGTGAGAAAATAAATTTACTATAAATTACTATAAATGTATGTATTACTATATAGTAATACATACATTTATAGTAATACTAGCTGTCCCGGCAAACGTTGCTTTGCCATAACATAAAGTTAAAAGTATTTCGCCCATATTATTTTATTGAAGTGACTAAATAAGTATGCCGCCATGGCAACGTCGATCGCTATCCCGTCTCATAAACAATGGTCACTGTCAGTCTCAGGTTGTAATAATTTACTATTATTTATTCAACAAATGCACTTATCAATATATAAAGTACCCAGTAGCCGATTCTCAGACCTACTGAATATGAATATAAAATTTGGTAAGAATCAGTAAAGCCGTTTCGGAGGAGTTGTTGGACTAACATTGTGACACGAGAATTTTATATATAAGATTATGATCCGGCAAATGTTGTTTTGCCGTAAACGTTATTTCTCTCAAACGTTTCAGCGGCTTAAAACACTCGAAAACATGCGTGCCAGTATTATCAATGCGGTAATGTGTTTGTATGTTTGTCTGTTATTCTTCACGCTTAAACTACTAAATCAATTTTGATGCCATTTTGTATAAATATACTTTTATTTTTGTAGAATGTCCTTCTATATATAGTTTTACCCCAAAAATATAATATTATGATTTCCGCACGATAGATGAACATATTTAATATGGGTAACATCTTTCTTTCTTTCAACGTTTTTGAAATATTATTTTCGTTTGGACCACTCAAATCATAAGCCCTAACGCCATTGACACCCCAGAGAGTTACATTGATTTATTTTGGGGAGAGAGGGACAGAGAGAGACTCAACATATTTCTCAGATAATGTACTCGAATTTACGACGCATCGAACGTTAACTCATATGAATGTACACCTAAGTCTGATACAAAAGAAAATAAGTGAAGTGTATTTTGCAGGAAACGTTGTATGAGAAGAGTATTTTGGTTTGTTGTCGTAATATTAACAATGTTATTATGTATTGTAAATTCCGCCATTGTACAATGAGCATAGAATATATTTATAATTCTAGCGGGCCCGACGGAAGTCATCCCGTCATAATATGTATAACGTTCAATAATTTTCAATATTTTTCTCTACGTAAAACCTTCCTACAATATAAGCAAACACAACAAAAAAAAATTAGGGGACTCGGTTCAGCCGTTCTCGAGATTTTAACGATAGATTTTTATATTATAGATATATATTTTGTATAAGAATATTTAAATATAAGTTTAAAGAAACAATATTTTTTTTCATAAAAAGAATGAAGAGGAAAAAGAATGAACAATAAAATGAATACGAAAGTATATGAAAAGTAGTTCTGCGTAGATTTAGTTACATTCGCGAAGCATTTTCGCTTTTTCATACAACACAAAATGTATGAAACGTTCTTAGAAACTCATAATAAACACCTGGAAATTTCCATAAATTAAAAACGTTTTAATATTCTCGCTTATTTACATACGTTATGAGGAAGATACAATTTGAAGGGAATACAAATTGGCGGCTTTCCTTTTAACCATAGAGCCAGCGACAGCCAGAATTTCGTCATTTAAAAAAGCTGAAAGTTTTCCGGTATGTGACCCATATAGAGGTAAGAACGATAAGAAAATATGGAGTTTTGGTCGCGGTTGCTTTAGGAGGTATCCTGTTCTGAAAGTCTACCTGACCTCAGTCTAAAAAACTTTAGGGGTGCGCAGTGGAAGACGAGGTTCCCTCAGTCATCCCGATGAAAATATTAAGATAAAAAATTGTGTGCTTAATCGACATCGGTCAGATAGACCTTAAGAACTGGAAACCACGTAACCGCAACCGAAACTCCATAGTTCCTGAAGGTTCTTACCTCTATAGGTTGTTAAACTAATATATTGTATTCTGTGCTATAATGGTCACATACAGGAAAACTTTTAGCTCTTATAAAATAGCGAGTCTGACCGTCGCTGGCTCTTGAATTATTTCATAATACGTTAAAGAGAATCCTTTGAACTAATTTAAAAAGCACGTTTCAGGCAAATTTAACTCGGAATCCCTAATTAGTGTCTCCTTTATCTCGATTAATGTTAATATTTTAAGGATCTCCATCTCCTTGTATAAAAGTAATAAAAACTTGGTACATTTCAGCCATCATTGAATATTTAAAGATAAAATTATGATTAAATTCACTAACTTTGCACTCCGCTGCTGCTCTAAGAAGTTTCGACTTGATAAAATATACTCTTATTATTTAATGCTCCTAATATGTTATGATTTATCTTAAAGTTTTGACTTTTGAATAACTTATATTATATTATATTTTATTATTCTTTTTCATTTATACGCTTTTGAATACTTTAATCATTATTATCAATGATCATCCAGACATATTATTAGTATTTATTATTTAATTAGACAAGTGAATTTTAATTGCAACTATACCTGTACTCGGCGAAACATGGCGGTAGCGGTCATTGAAACCCTGTCAAAAACTTGTCATTTTCTATACAAAGCCGCGATTGACAACATCTGACACTTCATTGTCAATCGCAGTTTATATAGAAAATGACAAGTTTTTCACAGAGAGTCAATGACCGTTAAAAATATTTTTTTTCTCGCTGCAGTGACATAATTTCGAACAATAGGTTTTTTCTGTTTTACATCAGCATTCTATCAATGACGTTTTACAAACGAGCACAACAAAGGGAAGTATAAAAGTAATTTCATTACACAATTGTTTTTAATTAACTCAGTTTCATTTGTCCGTGACAGTTACAAGCGGGGTTCGAACGTGCGTTTAGTACGAGGCAGTTGCGTTACCACATCCGATACAACATTCAGAATCAACCTGTACTAAGATAATTTCCAAAGATAATATTATGTAATTTCGACAGTAAACTTGCTTTAGTGACATACAAACACACTTTAACATCCATAATCCATACTAATATAAAAATGCAAATGTGTTTCTGTATGTTACCTTTTCATGTCCAAACCACTAAACCTCATGTACGGAAATACTTTGAATCTCGGGAAAGGACATAGGTTGTACTTTTTGTTCCGAAAAAATGTACGGTTCCCGCGCGATAAGCTTATTGTGGCGCAACGGAGTTGCGGTCGTCATCTAGTAGATAATATAATTTACAAACATACAGTAATTTCGACAGTCAAGTTAAGAAACTGTTAAGTGATTTAGGGGTGAAGAGTTAACAGACCGACTCACTTTCGCTTTTATAATATAAGTATACAGGGTGTAACAAAACTAATTGATAATACTTAAGGGTGTGTATGTCTCTTGTAGAGAGTTTACCGTGAAAGTAGCAGCGCTGAAAGACTTTTTTTTCACTTTTGTATGGGCAAACGCCCGGCCCTAGCGCAACGAGTTTCCCCAAGCGAAAAAAAAATTTGATCTTTCAGCGCTGCCACTTTCACAGTGAACTCTCTACAAAGAATACGTACACACCCTAAAGTATTATCACTTAGTTTTGTTACACCCTGTAGATTTGGGTATTATTGGAATTGTAATCAACAGGTTTTCCATTCACTCAACCTAACCATTTTAAACCACTTTTAATATTACTTAGCGGTTTCAAAGAAGCTTTCAGCCAATTGAGAATCGAACGAACGTCATGAAAACGTTATCAAACATCGGATCATAAATCGGGAGGCCTTTTTGCTGTAATGCCTTTAATATTTCTCCGCTGTGGGTGCTGCTCAAATAAATTACGGCCATCAATAAAAATCTCGGAGATCCAGGGACTTATTTAATTTATATTCGATCGGAGACGTATTTATCAAACGAATGGTTTATGACTCTGTTTGGATTGAATTTGGGTTTCGGAGTTTTGGGTCATTGTTTGTTCAATCTTCTGATAAAGCTGACCCGGGAACTTCTTTTAGCATATTCACTAGTTTATACTATACAGAGTGCAATTAAACCTTCCTGCCAAATTTTGATATAATGATCCTGTTTAAAATTAAAATACACGTATTTTTGGAGTTTACTCCTTAAGAATCGATTTTCATATAATATAAGGCGCCCGGTATGAGAAAAATCCGAGGGGTAAAACCTACTAACAAGTAACGAAAATGTGTCACGTTTTTGGACGACGGAAACTTTCTACTTTGGCTGTGAGTGTATTAAGACCATAAAGGTAATATACCTATCGGAATATAATATTATATAAAATAATATAACTATATAATAATATAATATAATTATATTATAATATTATATAAAATAATATAATTATATAATTATAAAATAATATAATTATTTCAAATTCAGGGAGGGGGTAGCCGAGGTGTTGCCTTTGATGTTAGAAGAAACCCAGTTCCTCTAGGCCTATTGGGAGCGGAGTTATGGCTACTTTAGTAAGACATTTGACAGTTGCCGAGCTGTCAATGTCAAAGTTTGAATGCTTGTAACTCGGCAACTATTTGTCCTGGATATGGGTTTCTTCGGCTTGATCTTCCTGGATTTTTCTCCTCTATTTGATTCTGGCCTTAGAATTGAGAAAAAAAATGATGTCTCTGATTTAGTTCAAATTCAGGGAGGAGGTAGCCGAGGTGTTGTCTTTGATGTTAGAAGAAACCCCGTTCCTCTAGGCCTATTGGAAGCTGAGTTATGGCCGCTTTTGTTCAACGTTTGACAGTTGCCGAGCTGTCAATGTCAAAGTTTGAATGCTTGTAACTCGGAAATTATTTGTCCTGGATATGAATTTCTTCGGCTTGATCTTCCTGGATTTTTCTCCTCTATTCGATTCTGGCCTTAGAATTGAGAAAAAAATATTTTGAAATAACTATGGCAGAAAGGGGTGTAGATAATATTGCCGGAACATCTGATTTCATATTACTTATATTAATCTTTTTTCAGTTGAATAAACTCTTTTTGCGTATGGTTAGATACTCGTACTTAAGGAGTACTCCAGTCGTGCGTCGGAGCTGACACACTTTTTTTCTTTTATTATCACTCAGTACTAAAATGTTGAGAAAAAGATTCCGAAAGTTATCCTAAAAAACACTACAATTAGTGGACACGACGCGTCGCCCGCGCGTGACGAGCCCCCGCGCGCGTGCCTCCCCCCGCGTCAGCCCCTCTCATTCCCCCGCGCCGCTAGTGACCGTTCTGCAATGATTTTAAATGGGATAAAATATTATGTCATAAAAGAAATAACACCGAAGTTTTTGTTGCTTTAATGGACTCTTCTAATAATATCAAAGCCCTGGAAAATTTTTGGCATGAAGGTTTAATTGCACCCTATATTATATAGCATTATAGAGTTATAATTATAGAAAATGATAATACTGTAGTGTGCGTATGACATACGTGTCCATTATTTAGAATTCACTGTGAAAGTAGCAGCGCTAAAAGAGTTAAGAGTGATTACTCTATATTTTATTAAAAATAAAGGAACAATATACCATATACATAAAACATTATCAGTACTTCTATTCTGCTCTTTCACAGTTACAGTTTATTATTATTACGTCTTTTAAAGTGTTCTCTGATAAAGAAAAGGTTGGGAACCCCTGGATTGAACAAAGAGTGTTCTCTACATCTAGAGACCATGGTTATTAATAAACAGTTTGATCGATATAGCTGAGAACTATTCAGTAATGGAACGCTGGCGGGTTGCTGCGGTCTCGTAAATAGCATAGTATAAATAGTTACAGTACACCAACTTCGTACGAGACTGCCTGATCGAGCGCACGTATACATACTATTACGTGTGCTCTCATGTAACTATAGAGACCAATCTTGCGTACACTGTACACTCAGCTTGGTACTACTAATATATATATTCTGTCACTCAGCCAAGGAGTAGAGGCTGAACGAAATTTTCTACACGTTCAGTGTTCACGGTTTTTTGCTTTTGGCTTCGTTTTTTCACAGACAACATTATTTGTCTATAAACTTTAAAGCAGGGTAAAGAACCTGACTTTTAATTTGATTTTTATGCGATTTTAAAATTATGTTCATAACTTGTATTTATCTTGCACTAACTTGATTTTAGTAGCACAGCTGAGTTACACTACTGTACGTATTTTTATTGTGTAATAGCAAGACACGATGCGACCCCAAGATGTAGCAAGCTTGGTAATTATTGATTTCCAGCCTATTGTTAGTCTGTTTAGTCCCTTTAGAGTTTGTCTCCCATTGAGGTTCCAAATCCCACAGCCACAGTTGCACAACCATTTAGTAATTTAGCACTAGGTATTATTAAATTCGAAATACTCATTGATGGTCTATCAGAGGAATTAATTCATCAACAGATGACAGACCTAAGTAATTTGGTCGTGTTTTGGCAAGTCCAGGCGACAGATTTGGGGGCACAGCAGTGCCCCAGCCAAATCTAGAGCAGAGGCACGTCCGTATTAAATTGACATAACCAAATAACCTTCCTCCGTTTGCAAAGTCTCCTCAACATAACAAAAATCATCACGGTGATTATTTGTCCTTTGACAGTAATTCAATAGGTGATCTGCTGCCGCCTGCCAGTCATATTGCGGTCGCGTTGCGGTCTGAATTGACTCTTAAGATAGCCTTTCGTAGCGAGCGTCTATAGCGTCAGTGACGCCGTGACTGTGCCTCCGCGACAGATTGATGTTCAATGCAGATGTATGAAATTCTAGGGAACGTCATACGCGGCGTCACTGAGGCTTCAGTCTCAAAATAGCGGGAAGCAGGGCGGGAGCGGTGGCGCGCGTGAAACCGTCTAGTACGCCGCGCGCCGCTCGCCGCGCGCCGCTCGCCGCGCCGCTGCTTCCGAGGCCACGCGCCGCACCCGCGCCGCCACCGCTCCTACGCCGCCACCGCTCCCGCTCCGCTGCCCGCTGATTTCGAGACTGAAGCCTGACGCCGTAGATGCTCGCTCCAAAAGGCTACCTTTAGAATTTCAGTCGCAAGATAACTTTATCACTCTGCTGATAACCAGAATATTCAGTACATCTCAAACGATCAACCATAATGGCACACGTTTATCGTAACTCCCAATGGTATTTACGTTAAATTTAGTCACACCCTTTCTAATAGTCCCTAGAGAAATCTTAACGAAATACGCACTCTTAGAAAACGCGTAGGCCTATTTCAATATATTATGAAACGGTTTCTTGAATATTTTTCACTGAACAAGAATTAAATAATGTTACTTACTAAACAAGCGCTTTTCATTATTTTTATTAATACAAGTATAGATTTGTATCTACTAACTTTTACTACTGTTACTATACAGGGTGCAATTAAATCTAGCAGCCAAATTTTTTAGGGGTTTCCATTTTACCAAAAAATAGGGTTTTATTTTTTTACAATAACATATTTTATCCTAATCAATATATAAAAGCAGAACTTTAAAAAATTACATTTTTATTGATTCTAAAAGCAATAGAATGAGGGAATTAATAGCCATAATATTTCATGTTCTACATAATATCATAATAATAATTTTTGGAAACTGCAAGATTTGAAACTAAACACAAATCAGCTATATCTTTACATTCAAACCATTTTTGGTATGTATAAAAACATACCTCTTTAGTAGTCGGGTATAAGTCATCTTACAGCCCAAGTGAAGATTAGCTTTGACCCGGTTCTCACCTTCCTTTGTCCGACGCTGAGGGCCGCTTGACTCAGTTCCCTCTCGATAGAGCTTTGTGAAGACACCGGTAAATAGTTCAAATACCTGCTGAAGTGTTTCAGACTTCTAAAAAATGTTGCAAATTATAGTTTACTAGTTTTAACTGGGTGACTCGTGGGAAGGACTCCAAGGAAGTGAACGTTCCCTATTCCCTAATAGCTGACGCCCGCAACTCAGTTGCGCCAAAATTCGTTTATCGCGCATGAACCGTACATTTTACGCGATAAAAAGTATTCTTTGTCCTTGTCTGAGATTCAAAGTAATTCCATACCAAACAGCAATATTGACTCAGCTTCAGGTTAAGAGGTATTAACACACGGACAGACAGATAGGTAGACTTTTGCATTCATAATATTAGTATGGACTAGATTTAAGGCTTGCCTCGTGGGTAGGCTCCTGGGAAGCAATGGTGTTCAAAAATGGTGGTGGAGCAAATGGTATATACCCTATTTAACTGGTGGTAATTTTAAGCACTTAATACATAATAACATTACAGTGATTATGAATCTGTAATTATAATTATCGTGTGTTTATATTTTTCTCTAGGGTATATATTACTCTTTAGTGGGACCATTAATAAATATAATTAATCGGACATAATTATTGTAACTTCATATTATTTAAATGGCTATATTTTGTATAACGTTGCTCTATTGCAATTTTCTCCTACAAAAATATTATGTTACCGACAAAATGTCTAACGTCAGATTAATATTATAAACAGTCTTATGTGTTTTAAATACAAAACGATTTAAAAATTTTGTTAGTCTCTAACTCGAAAGCGGCTCAACTGATTTGGCTAATTCTAGTCTTTAAATGTTCGTGGAAGTCAAAGGAAGGTGCGAAAGGATGTGATGCGAAGTTCAACGGGTCATAGTGTTATAAAATTATGCAATTTTCCTATTCTCCAGAAAGAAACAATAGTATCGTTGCATGCGCTTGCATTATATATCCAGCAACATATTCCATTCCAAACTAATCTTGCTTGGAAATAAAACTGAAGACGAGATGGGGCCTTTACGACAGAAGCTGGCGCGTGTTGCAGCTTTACGAGAGCACCCCAGATTAACTATTTACTTACTTATAAAAACCACAAAACTTTGAAACTATAAAGCTTAAAACAACTTTTTCGTAGCATGTAAAAAGAAGCCCATGGACCATGGGCTTCTTGATGTTGAAACTGGAAAGATATCCATAAGTCGAAATGTGAACTTTAATGAAAATAACGTTCCATTAATAAGGAAGCATACCACCCACACTCCCAGTTAAATATTATAATAAAAGACAAAATCCCATCTCTATTATTAACATATTATTTAGATGTGGGTAGAGCTTTTGTAAGAAAATCAGCTAACTGAAAGGAGCTTTCTACAAATTCTATATTAATAATGTTATTCTCTACCCTTTCCCTGATGAAGTGGTATTTAACATCAATGTACTTTGTTTGCCTGTGATACACTGGATTGCGATTAAGTTTAATTGCGCTCTGATTGTCTAAATACAACTTAACGGTCATCTGTGGTTCTTTAATATCTGCCAATAATTGCCTTACCCATTGAATTTCTTTGGCAGCTTCACAGGCTGCCATATATTCCGATTCTGACGTTGACCATGGGCCATGGTGTACTGGCAGAATTAAAAATAACTACCACACCGGTTTCGGTGACGGTGGCACGTCCAGGCAGGAGTAATTTTATAGTACCCAAGTGTGTGCGTAGTGCGCGTAGTTAGAGAATGCTCTATTCCTTTTACTCTCATAACTCAGTGGGAGGGAAGACCGACACAACAGAGATCAGGCGCAAGACCGACTTTTCACATGCCCATCCGACGCATGGATCATCTTACTTGTCAGACAATCAGGTGATCAGCCCGCATCGTCCTAACCAAACTAGGTAAATAATATGTTTCCAACGCGGAAATCGAACCCACGTCCTCCGAGTCAAAAGTCACGCTCTAAGCCACTGGACCACGGAGGCGTTGAAAACGAAATAGCGCAAGCAGGCAAACTTTTTGACCAATAAACTAACCTGATATGTATCGACACAGCATTCATGAAAATAATTTATTTATTTATATTTATGTATTTTTTTGTTTTTAATTACATTTTCAGCCTGCAGTTGAAAGTGCACAGTAGAATCGAAAACACGCATTCATAATAAAGTAAGGTAATTTTCGCCTTGTGATTTTTTTCATAAAATAATGTGTAACGGATTTTGATTTGAAGTCAAGTCAAGAAGAAGTTTTAGTTTAAGCTCTAAAAACTAATTATAGACACAAACTTTAAGGAAGATTACATAAAAAGTGTGACTTTTTTAAACGAAGAAAATTACAAATGTATTAGCAGTTTAGTAGGAGATATTAAAATTAAGGCGTAAGTGGCGGAAGTGACTAAGTAGCAATTTAAAAATTTTCATTTTTTTTTTGCATAAAATAATGAAGGCTTTAAAGCCCCAAAAAAAATTTATTACGAATTAATGATTCGCAATAAAAATGTGGATTTTTAAATACAGCTTATGATGTAAGTAGGTAAGCCAGATGAAGTAGGTAAGTTACAACGTTCGTCAAAATTATCAGGGAAAAAATGAGTATTGCGCTTGTCAGAAATGGCTTAGGCTTGCAAAATAAAATTATTGTATAGATCATAAACACCAGTAAGTAAAACGTAGTTTATACGACTTGTAAATACATAAACAATAATTATTATTCACATAGCTTTTCCTTATTTCCAATTATTAAGCTGAAAAGAACAGATACTACTACACTTTGATCTTAGCCAAAATGCCTAGAAGCGGTTAAACCAATAAAATACTTTAAATACTTAACTTATAACGATCTCTGTTCGAAGTACTCAGAGCCAATTCACATTGACAGGAGGCAGAGTGACGAAGCTTACGACAGGAGAGAGTGAACCCGCTCCATCTGACAACCCACCTTATATACAGTTACCTACATCTAAAACAATCCCAATGACGTATCACTCTGCCCCGCCTCTGACTACCAGGATTTGTATCTAATATCATAAACACAATTATTCATGGTTACAATCATCCTGAAAATCATTATAAATTAAGTATTCAATTATTACATTTTTAATTACACCATTTACTTTTTGTAACCTTGATTTAATTCCCCTTAATTGAAACCTCAACTAAGGGGAAGACAGCTGCCAATTCGACATCTTTGTGCAGTTTTCTATTTTTTAGTTATGTATTTCATTGATTGGCACAAAAAAAAAAATATATGTGATTTTTGATTATATTTGGAGAAGCTTGTCGAATTTAAATAGTAAAATAATGTTCTCCTACTGGATGAAAAAAAAAAAACCAAAGTCACATCTTTCAGGAACTTTAAACGGTTCTAACTAAAGTAATAATACAATCTATGCTTTAAAAATTTGTTTATTTGACACCTTTTACAAAAATCCAAAGATTGCCGGATTTAATTTTCGGTTCTGACATCTAGATTTCCCATAATATTTATTTTTTCCTCTAACAAACGCAAAATGTATCCACGCTACCGAGTGAACACTTCACAATATCTCTGTCTCTCTGGTATGAAAATCGACACAGGTGCGAGAGTGATGCGAGATCAAGGTCATTGGCAGTTGTCAGCGTCTTAATATTGTCTGTTTAAAGATTAATTGACGTGTTCAAAAATAATGCTATAATATTACATTTGTTGTCCAAATATCATGAATCAATTATTAATAATCATTAATTCAACTCACATGACTTATTAAAATATGTACTTCTCATAAGAATTTCAAGTTAAATAACAAAACAATAAGACAAAATCATTGTTACCATTATACATCATTTTATTTATGACTATTATTGAAATAATAGTCATTTATATTCTTCTTTATTTTAAGTAAAGCGTGTCGTACCTCACACGCTTATAAAATCGAAGTTGTCCACTTCACCCACTTACGTCTTTATAATTTATAACAGCAAAACTATGTGAAATATTAATCAAAAGTTGTCAATAATAAACAGCTCTGTCCTCCTTTATCGGTCAAAGTAGAGACTGATAATTCCTTTGTTTGAAACTTTTTTGTTGGGTCCATTGTCCCTCCGCTCAGTATGTACGTTAGCCGACTTCGGAACTTTGAAACTTCGCAACTAAGAGATTGGCGAGTTGCGTTTTTGAATATATAAAATAGTTTCTAACTACTCAAACTTAGAACCGATAATATAACGTTCTGATAACTATGTTAAAACTCGTCGAAGTTAATATTTCTGGTAAAATTTTAATCTACAGAGACCGCTTATTTTATTTTGAATAAATGATAGTTCAGACATAGTTGAAGATATAAATGCATGAAGAGGGTACCAGTACCCTCCGGTTATCCAGATAAGTAAGATTTCATAACTTAAGGACAATAATTACTCATTTTTTAAAGGGCAATAATTATTGTCAGCTACTCATTTAAATTTGTTAGTCACTTCACCCACACGTCTTCAGTTGTTTTTACGTTTATGCACATTGCACAATGCACATAGGAAACTTTTTCACCAAAATTTTCATAAGTACCGGACTCATAGCAGCAAGCAGTAGATAATTTTATAATGCAACAATTATATACTGCATGTTTGTGTTAATTACTTGAACTTGTGGACTGTATAATGTATATTGATGTGAATTATGAAATAAAGATAAGGTTATTACGCGGCCCTGTTAGGACAAAACGCTGTATCCTGTAATACGTCAACTTGCAAAAAATGAGTGTAAAACTTTTTAGCTCAAAGCACGTCATGGAATATTTTTGTCGAAAACTTGTCCTGAATTTTATGGGTTTAATCAATACAAAGCTTACATCAAGTAGATTAATTTAGACTTCTTGTTACAAAACGATGTAACCCGGGTTGCATTGTTTTGTCCTAACAGGGTCGTTAACGTTTATAGAAGAATAGAATATGTAGCACCCATGGCGATTGAAATAAAGTGGGTTGACGTTCCAGTGTTGCTAGCTGGTTGCTAGTGGTAATTTTACAATGCAATACCTTTCCAATTATTTTGAATTGTATTGCGATGAAATGGTTTTATTGCAATATTATATTTCAGCATGTTGAAAACAATTTTTTTTAATGTCAAACCAAGGTGAGCTCAATTAAAATTAATGGTACATCGTGGTTTTGCGGTGCACGTAACATATTTTATACGTTTAATGTTATAGCAAGATTTATAATTAATTATTGAGTATTGTATATTTTAATTTTCAAGTAAAATAATATTTTATATATTTTATTATAGTCCAAACCACTAAATAGACAGAAAACTCTATATTAAATTATCATAATTCAAGACGTGAGTGTAAGAATAAGATAAATAACATGAAAAAACTTCCCGATTTTTTGTTGAAATGGAGGCTTTAGGGCCGGAAAAAATATTTGAAATAGAAAAACTATGGATTATATGTGTAGCTAGATATATTAGCTAGGTTATGAGGTACATAACTTACAAGTTTTATTAAAATAATTAGGGAAAATATGAGTTATTGTCTGCGTGTTACGAAATGTTACTTGTTCGATTCTTCCACTCACGTCTTGAATTATCAAACTGATGATGCATATTGTATAATTCGCTGAGCAGCTGCATTTTTTTTAACCAAAGAACCATAAAAATGACCGTATTAAAAACCAATCCGTGTCCTTTTCCCGAATTTAATACCCGTCCAAAACGGTTGAGCAATCTAAGCGTGAAGATAGAACCGACAAACGCTATGTCGCATATTCTGTAATAAGTATGGAATTATAAAATTACGTGATACGTTACGTGACACTCAGAGACATATTTTAATGATGATTAAACTTCAATTTAATGAAGAGTTTGACAAATAATAATGTATTTGTCAAACTCTAAAAAAATATACGTTGGAGAGCCATGATTCGGCACGAATGGGCCGGCTCGACCGGAGAAATATCACGTTCTCACAGAAAACCGGCGTGAAACAGCGCTTGCGCTGTGTTTCGCCGAGTGAGTGAGTTTACCGGAGGCCCTACCCAATTCCCTTCCCTACCCTCCGCTATTCCCTTCCCTTCCCATCGCTACCCTCCCCTAATACCCTATTCCCTCTTAAAAGGCCGGCAACCCACCTGCAGTTCCTCTGAGGCTGCGAGTGTCCATGGGCGACGGAAGTTTATTTACATCAGGTGACCCGTTTGCTCGTTTGCCCCCTTATTTCATTTAAAAAAAATACATTCAAGTAATTTATTTTCGTGTCTGAGTTCAACATAAGATTTCAATCTAAGTCTAATTCAGCTTTGAAATGACAAGACTGTCAATAAAGTTCATCTAGCTGTAATTAATTAAGTTTATCGAAAACAAAAGTAAATTTTACGATACCTCAGAGACAAACGATTGAAAGTCTAGACTTTCGTAAACTTGAAAAATATTTTCGTGATAGGTTCACATATCGTGTTTATACTATTATGTGTCTCTAGTGACTTTTACTTTTTACATAATATTATTACGGTTTGTGTATCATATTATAGATCAGCCATTCATAAAGGGTCTCCGCCGAGCTCTAGAACTTCGCAAAGGCCTTTCTTGCTCATGGACCTTTAAAGATTCCTGAACATTAATTTCATGAAGTTTGAAAAAAAATGTATGAAGTGTAAAGACTTTTTTTTGAAAATACTTTTACAGCGATAGCTTCTAGCTACCCTCAATCTGACCAATCAGGAGCACATAAAAATTGTATTCTCTAACATACCAGGCAAGCAACAATAGGCGACAAAGTACAATGTCGAACATAATCGCGCGGCTTGCTCGGGAAATGAAAATCGGCGCTCATCCCCCGAACAGCTCTAAATTGGAAAGCCGACACCTGGGTCCCCTGTACTATCATTGACTGAAAAACAGTTTTATACGTCATATTTTAAGTACACGCAAGGTAAAAAGCGTAATTCTTATTGTTTGTTTCGTAAATATTTTTAGAGCATTACTTGTAGTATAATTGGTGGTCTGTCGAGTGAATTTTACACAGAATGCAGTACATGATATACAACGGTGTTATATTATCTAATATAATAATATGTTTCCATTCTACCATTAAAATGGTGTGTGAAACTTATTAATTATACATTACTTTTATTTCATCAACATCAATTATTGTAATTATTGAATTATTAATAGTAAGTAAATAATAACATAATAAATCAAAGGAAATAATTCGTCAAACAAAATAAAAAATAATTAATACAAAATATAAAATCTATCAAATAATAATAAATCGATTCATCTAAAATATAATAAAAACCTCACAATACATTTTAACAATAATTCATCAACATTAAAAAACAAGTTATAAAAATAGCAATTCATATACTTATTACTAAAATTGAATATAATTTTATCAGACAGAGAGAGCTATAAACACGTTATATGAATTATATAGTGTATAAATATTTTTGGCCACCCCAATAATTTTTTGTCAGATTTGAGCTTATACACGCTTCTTAGTAGTTAAGTTATGATTTATACAACATTGTAGTTAGGTAGCAAATAAAAAATCGATTATACCAGCGAAACTATATCGGAATAATCGATTGATTATTTTTAACTAACATTATTTCCGTTGAAAAATTTATGCTGAATCAGATTTAATGAAACTTAAAAGAGTGCTGTTTCGATAGAGAGAAGTTTAGTCGATGTGTACTTGCGGCTCGATAATACGCATAACATAAAAACCGCCTCAGTTTTTTTTAACAATATTTTTACTAGGGTTCCTTTTCCAAAGCTGTCTGACTAACTGTCGACATGCTGTATCTCAAGTAGCTACGTGCGCAAGTCCAACTCACACTTGACCAATTTGTATTAAGTTTGAAAACAGAATATGAAATATGGAGTACAATATTTTATGAAACAGTAATTTCCGCGTTCGTCCGACATGTCTAAGGGCCTAAACACACTAGGCTGAATTACGCCGGCGTAATTTACGTGGCCGAAATTACGTTCAGCCGCTTACGACTGATGCGACACACTATAAATTACGCGAAGAGCCGAAATTTCGCGGCGTAATTTCCGTTACGAAACGCGCGCGTAAGGGCTGGTTTACACGTATTAAGTAGATAAGTAGTTAACTAAATTTTAACTTAATTTTAAGTTACTTATTGCATGTAAACACAAAATTTAGTAGCAAGTATTAAGTTAAAATTTAGTTAAGTACTAAACGAGGAAATTAGAATTTTGACTATTTTCTGTTAAGTTGGCAGGCGGGGTTTGTCACTTGACAAATTTCAGGCAGGCACTTCAAATTAAGTTAAAATTTAGTTACTACTTATCTACTTAATACGTATATACCAGCCATAAGTGAGTATTTAAAATTCTCAGATGTAATGTGTACGTTAACGCTTTGGAGTTAAGGTTGGATATTTTGCTATGTTCGGTTTTGATAATTCCGTCGCGTATAGTGTGTTGCTATACAAAACATTACCGCCGAATCACTGCCAAACTTGACGCTTGACTCGGCTCGACGGAAATTCGGCTCGCGACGGAATTTCGGCATAGTGTGTCGTCTGTCGCGTTCCGTCCGTATTTTGAATGCGTTTGATACGCGGCGTAAACGCGGCGGAATTTACGTCGGCGTAATTCAGCCTAGTGTGCTTAGACACTATAATACAACATTTTAATGGAATACGATATTGCTAACCCGGCCAATACCGTGTATCGGTAATCTTCTCAAAATGGAATATTCAAAATTAATAAGCTCATACTACTCGTTCAATTTTATATTTATGATTAGGGATTTTGTGCGTCATTTCACTTTTAAAATGTGGTTTAGTCGTTTAGAGCGTGGCTCTAACTTGGAGGTAGCGAGCTCGTTTCCGATTTCGATTTTTTTTTCTAAGTTTGGCTCTCAGGACTACCTATACACGCTGAATACCCGATTGCCTGACAAAAAAGAAAATCTATGCATCCGATATTATGCATTTATGTCAGTCTTGCGCTTGATCTCTTGCCAGTCGGGTTAAGTCGTCCGTCCGAATGTCCGAATGTCCGAGTGTCTAAGCACACTATGCCGAAGTTCCGCGGCGGAAATTCCGCATGATTACGTCAGCAATATCAAACGCATACAATATAACGCGACGGAATTTCGGCAAAGTGTGTCATCGGTAATTTAAAATACATTGCAGGTGGAATCATGCTGAAGTTCGGCATAGTATGTTTAGACACTTAGAGTAAGGAAAGAGACAGCGCTGTTGTATCTGCGCAAACATGGCACTATCAAACGTATCAGAGAAGGATAAAACACTATATTTAAATACAACTTCTGTATATAATATAATCCAAACCATTTTATTCTTAAGGCCTGATTAATATACTTAATAAAATACTTATCCAACGGCCCCGTTGGAAACATCCAGCCAACCGTTTCAGCTGACTGTACTAACATCGGAAGGCGTACTTAAGTAAATCGATTAATTTGACGGAGTGCACTTATTGGGATTGGAGTTCCCGGCACGGCATAGAATACAAAAAATTAAACACCATTCCGATGATGTAAACTTACATTCTGACTTTGTAATGCTGAAAGAGGGTAAGGAATTTGGGAAGAAATTGATGTACAAGTATATACTAACGTTATATTTGGTTGGGGTGAAAATATTGGTTGTGATGTTGGCTGGAATCTAGCTGGGCCTGACATAACCCGACCGAATAATGTATGTCCATTAAGATTAAACTGGCTTAAAAAAAGGAAGTTCACAATTCGACACGTGTGTATGGAATATTTTCCTAATTGCCCAGAATTCGTTTATGTTAGTCTATAATATCAACATCTGAACAAATGTGTCAATCAAAAATGTATGTATGTAATATGTCTGTAAGTATGTATGTTCTTATGTTTTTATGTTTGGGTTCACATATCTCCAGAACTACAAGTCCGATTTACCTAAGCGATTCTTTTTTTGTTGTTTTAGTAATTGTTCAACTTAGGGAACGCTGCAAGTTTTGTCAAAATCGGTTCTGTAGTTTTTGAGATAATTGAAGTCGTTTTTTAAGACTATCTTTTTATTTTACTACCTAGTCGCTAAATAGTTTTCTTTTAATTCTTGTGGATATTACGGGCTTCCTTAGAAATCGTCATGTTACGTAATAGCCAAAGGATATTGTATGAATATTCATGGGTGACGCAGCACATGCTAACCGAAGACGAGGCCTCTCATCTCATTACAATGCAGGTCTTAGTTGTAACAGAATAGATTTACAACATCCTTGGCCTCGGTTTCAGTTCATTTATGTGTATAATATCATAATGTGTGTGTCTGTCTTTCTGTCTGTCTGTCAGTCTGTCTGTCTCTCAGTCTGTTTGTCTGTCTGTTACCTCTTTACGACCAAACCTCTGAACCGATTTTGCTGAAATTTGGTATGGGGATACTTTGAGTCCCAGGAAAGGAGATAGAATACTTTTTATCCCGAAAAAAATTACGGTTCCCGCGCGATAAACAAATTTTGGCGCAACGGAGTTGCCGACGTCATCTAGTTTTGATTTTAATTTATATTGATGTTAATAGAATATATCATGGGTAAGAATATTCACTACTTTTATCACGGAAAAATGTTAGATTCTCACGTGATTTCTTATGTTCAAAGACTCTGCAAGTATCTAGTAGTATTTTACATGGTGTAAAATATTATAACTTTGTTTTATTACACCCTATAGATATCATTCAGTAACTCATCGGAACGTATGTGAATTTGGGATAATAGTATCAAACTATTGAACTAGTGTAATACCAATACTATATAACCCAAGAGCCAGCGTCAGCCAGACTTTCGTCATTTTATAAATATAAAGCTACGCTTATACGGGCAACGAAAATTGCTCCATTCCAGTCAATTCTCGTCAACTTTGACGTCACGACTACATCAAGCAATTTTCGGCAACAAGCAGCAATATTGCGCAATACATCGCAATACAATTGAGCGATATGGCGCAATTTCATCAACTATTTACTAGGCAATATTGTCATACATGAGCCCATTCGTCAATTCGTATCGGCGACATTAAGCGATATGAAATATCTGGAGTAATATCGCCGAAATAACTGACGCAATTTATTGAAATTGCTCCATATTGCTCCACTAATTGCTCCAGATCGGTCCATTCGTGTCGCCGGGAAATTATTGCCACAATTGTTGCCCGTGTAAGCGCTTCTTTATAGAGGTAAGGACCAGCAAGAGTTTCGGTAGGTAGTGGTTACTGTAGGAGGTATCAGTTCTGAACTTCTGAAGGTCTACCTGACCTTCGATAAAGCTCAACGTTTAAACTATTGCATAGCTATTATCGCGGCCTTTGAGTGTGGTGACCGAATCAAGAAATTGCGTAACGAAAAACACCTAACACACCCCACTGCGACCGACACAGCGGTGTGGCGTTGCTACACCGCTGTGCCGGTAGGTGCCAGACTTAGGCACGGTGTTTGTGTGCGTGTGACTAGACGTTTGCGAATTATAATTGCATAAATTGATAAAAAATGCTATGCAATAGCTTTACCGCGGCAGTTCCCGAGTGCCACACGTATTTTTTTCATATTTTCGTGGGGCAACTGTAGGAACCTTGTCTTCCATTGCCAGACATGTTTGACAGTTGCTACCCACTGCCAGATAGCGCCTCAGTGGTCCAGTGGCTTATTGTGTGGCTCTTGATTCGGAGTTAGTGGGTTCGATTCCCGCGTTGAAACCACGTTATTTCCAAGTTTGGTTAGGACAATTCAGGCTAATTAGTAATTACCTGATTGTCTGACAAGTAAGATGATCTATGCGTCGGATGGGCATGAAGTCGGTCCTGCGCCTGATCTCTCGCCAGTCGTGTCGGTCTGCCGTCCCACTGGACTATGAGAGTAAAGGAATAGGAGTGACCTTGTGTACTGCGCACACACTTGGGCACAATAAAATTACTCCTGCCTACCTGGCCAGGGGGGTGTGCCAAAATGTTTTCGTTTTCGCTTCGTTATAGAATCGCCGATGAAAATGTATGGAATTGACATAAGCGTTCGTTATTGACATATGACGTTGACATTCGACTCGTCTTATGTCAATTCCATACATTTTGATCGGCGATTCTATAACGAAGCGAAAACGAAAAAGTTTCGGCTAAATGGCCTGTTTTCAATGAAATCGACCACCGAAACCTCAAACCTGTGTGGGAGTTATTATTACTGCCAGACCACCTCAAAGTTCAATACTTAAGGACGAAAACCCGGCTGTCACCGGCTCTTAGGTTACTTGTTTTGCCAGTTTCACCAGTATATTGTTATGTAACAATAGAAACAGATAATAATAATCCACCCTCTACATTCTACAATATGATGTACAAACCGCGTTTATCGAATTCGCCCTTATAATTAATCCCGGCTTTGTCTCACTCTCATGTAACATACGACCAATTTTCACTTTAAATTATGTAAGACACTAATCTAATATCCATAATATTATTTTAAATGCGATGTGTCTGTCTGTCTATCTGTCTCTTCAAGCCCAAACCACTGAACCGATTTTAGTAAAATTTGGTACTGAGATACTTAATTGAGTTCCGGGAAAGGGATAAAGGTTAATTTTCATCTCGGAAAAATGTTCGGTCGGTAAAGTTAACTAATTTTAATAAAATTTTGAATAGAGATTTTAAGACGCGGGAGTAAAAAAGAGTAAAAATAATAAAAATTAGCAAATCAAAAGCGCTGATAAATAATTTATATCGCGTCATTAAACCAAATTTTCTTCCTAGAACGGAGAAGGAAAAGCGGGAATCCTATAAGAACAAAACCTCGTAGACACATTATAGAAATGATGTTTTCTTTTTCTTATGAAATAAGGGGCAAACGACCAAACGGGCCACCTGATGGAAAGTAACTTCCGTCGCCCATGAACACTCACGGCATCAGAAGAGCGTTGCCGGCCTTTTAAGGGAGAATAGAGTAATAGGGGAGGGTAGGAATGGGAAGAGAAGGGAATAGGGGAAGGTAGGGAAGGGAATAGGATAGGGGATTGGGCCTCTGCTAAACTCACTCACTCGGCGAAACACAGCGCAAGCGCTGTTTCACGCCGGTTTTCTGTGAGAACGTGGTAATTCTCCGGTCGAGCCGGCCCATTCGTGCCGAAGCATGGCTCTCCCACGTATAAATATTATGATGATGATATCTTTCAATCTAGTTTCCGATCTCCTTTGATCTGATCACGGTCTGAGATGTCTATCATGATTGAAATAAGATAGGTTGTATCAAATAGCTACGTTTTATCCTTAATTAGCTGTTGCCCGCGACTTCGTCCGCGTCAGCATCCCCTCACATCCCAAGTATTATTTATTGTACAAAAATATTCAATGTACAGAATTGACTTTCCTACGATTTTATTATATAAAGATGTTGTAATTTAGGAATTGCACACAACCGTACATTTTTCCGCAAAAAAAAAGCCTAGTCCCTTCACGTGGTCTATTCTTCATGTTTGCCGCATAAGAAAAAAATTGCTCCAGTAGTTCTTAAGATAATAAGCAATCCATACTAATATTGTAAATGCGAAAGTGTGTCTCTGTCTGTCTGTCTGTTACCTCTTTACGTTCAAACCGCCGATCCGATTTTGCTGAAATTTGGTATGGAGATACTTTGAGTCCCGGGAAAGGACATAGGTTACTTTTTATCCCGGAAAAATTTACGGTTCCCGCGCGATAAACGAATTTTTGTATCACTTCCATCCCAATATAAAACTTCCCTGCACTTCCACGAAATATTTCAAGACTGAAATTAGTGAAATCGGTTGAGCAGCTTTCGGGTTTACACATTAAGAATTGTATTACTTTATTATGTTACTAGATGACGCCCGCAACTAAGCTAAAATTCATTTATTGCGCGGGAACCGTACATTTTTCCGGGATAAAAACTATCCTATGTCCTTTCCCGGGGCTCAAAGTATATTTATGCCAAATTTCAGCAAAATCGGTTAAGCGGTTTGAGCGTGAAGAGGTAACAGACAGACAGACAGACAGACACACTTTCACATTTATAATATTAGTATGGATTCAGAAGAACCAGAATGTTATGTACGAAAGAAATATCTCGACAATTCTACGTTATGTGGCACCATATGAATAAGGCAGTATTAAGTTACTGAATAAATGAAAAATATTTATTCTTTATTACGAGTGTAATGTTACTTACTATGTTACTTACTGCTTATATTGACGAGTACGTATATTTAGGCCAAATAACATCCTTTAATAGTAGATAAGACAAGAAAGTAGACTAAAGAATTGAGAAGGCATGGAAAAGCTTTTGGTCTATGAAAGAACTAATGAAAGGGGTCCTTCCACTTTGCCTAAAACGTAAACTCGTCGACATGTGCATCCTGCCCATCCTAACTTACGGTGCTCTGTCTTGGTATTTGACCGACTTATAGAAGTCCCGGCTCGGAGTTTGTCAAAGACTATGGAGCGCAGCATTTTAGGTGTCAAAAGGATCCAAAACGGCTCAACCGATTTTAATGAAATTTGGTATGCACATTCGTTAGGCCTGAGAATAGGTTTTTATATACTTTTAATATTGATACCTTGGAATAATTTATATGGCAAAACAACGTTGCCGGGTCAGCTAGTATCATATAACATAGTATAACACATTGCAGAATCAAGGGTAATTATTGAGTGCGGATAGCTATACGTCGTAACTCGTAAGCTATAAATCATCTACGGCAGTTGCTTGGTCATCCGAAAAGCTAATATGCTCGAATATTGAATGTGAGTAGACAAAGACATACGTTTCCAATTCTCGTACCTTCAATCTCGAATATATACTAATACTAGCTGTCCCGGCAAACGTTGCTTTGCCATAATATATTTGCCACATTATTTTATTGAAGTGACTAAATAAGTATGTCACCATGGCAACGTCGATCGCTATCCCGTCGCACAAACAATGGTCGCCGTCAGTCTCAGGTTGTAATAATTTACTATTATTTATTCAACAAATGCACTTATCAATATATAAAGTACCGAGTAGCCGATTCTCAGACCTACTGAATATGCATATAAAATTTAGTAAAAATCAGTAAAGCCGTTTCGGAGGAGTTCGTGGACTAACATTGTGACACGAGAATTTTTTATATAAGATTATAAATGCAAAAGTGTTATGTCTCTCTGTGTGGATGTCTGTTACCTCTTCACGCCAAAACCTAGCTAATAAATATGCCTAGCTAGACTCTAAGCTAGGAATATATTTATTTACCATCGGAAAATATTGTGTAACTCATGAACGTAGAAAAAAAGGCGGACGGAGTCTTATTAATTATTATACACAGAACTGAGTCGGCCACGCACACATTCTTACGCCTGTCAAATGGTATGGACTAGCGTAAGAATGTGTGCGTGCGGACCGTGTACATGCAGTCAGCTGGCCGACTCTGAAGGACACAGTTTTGTGTATGGTGGGACTCCGTCCGCCTTTCTTTGTACGTCCATGGTGCAGCTTATGTTTTTCACCTACATACTCGTTGGATTTTGTCTACCTTGCCTGCTTACGAACGACACATGCACACATACAAACCGATTGTTTGCCGTCAACGCCTGCCGTCGACAAGTACCGTTCGTCGATAAGAAGCCCGGTCAATTCAAACTGCAACATGACGCGTAGATGCATTTCTAAATTTATATGGATTTGACAGATTCGCAAGACGTCTCACGCAATTGAAATCTGTCAAATCTATACAAATTTATGCCGCGCCGCGCCTCGCCTTGTCGCGTTGCGGTCTGAATTGACCCATTCAGACTGCAACGTGACGCGTAGATGCATTAATTCTTTTGTATTGAATTGACAGATTTGCAAGACGTCTCATGCAATTGAAATCTGTCAAATCTATACAAATTTATGCCGCGACGCGCCTCGCCTTGTCGCGTTGCGGTCTGAATTGACCCATTCAGACTGCAACGTGACGCGTAGATGCATTAATTCTTTTGTATTGAATTGACAGATTTGCAAGACGTCTCACGCAATTGAAATCTGTCAAATCTATACAAATTTATGCCGCGACGCGCCTCGCCTTGTCGCGTTGCGGTCTGAATTGACCCATTCAGACTGCAACGTGACGCGTAGATGCATTAATTCTTTTGTATTGAATTGACAGATTTGCAAGACGTTTCACGCAATGGGGATTGTCCATTTTTTTTAAATTGTGCCCATTACAAAAATATTTCGAGGAATAAGGTCAGTGATCGTTATTCTGTATCTAAATTTAAAAAAATATCCATTAGTTACTTATATTTTTAAACAAATATGTTTAACCTTAGTTTGACCTTCAATGACGTCACGTTACGTTTTAAACTTTTGGTATGCTTCTCGAATCAGTTTTTACACAAATAAGAGAACTTGCATTCATTTAACACCTTGTTGATACTTGACAATGCTCTTTTTTAAATTTTTATGTATTTAATGCAGCCGGCCGCCGATGATGACGTCATATAACCGAAAACTTTAAAATTTTATTAAAAAAAACTAGCCAATGAATTAAAAAAATATTCAATTTATATTCACAAAATACCCTATTTCAACGAAAAATAAAATAAAAAGTAGAAGTGATTTTTTTTTTGGACAATGCCCATTGAAGTCTGTCAAATCCATACAAATTTATAAATGCATTTACGCGTCGCGTTGCGGACTGCGGTCTGAATTGACTGATGTTACTGTTCTCTCGTTAATGTGATATTAATTTAGTTATACCAATTTATAGATGCCGTAATATTAATGAACAATTTCTGATTACTAATGCAGATGGGTTTGATTAAGTGATTGGCCATTCCCATTGAATACGACGGTGAATATGATCAGTGGACCACGAAAGTGGTCGATCATGCACCGCGTCATTTCGCGGCTTATACCTAAACAGTAGACACATGTTATGAACATCGATAAACTATACTTAGAGTTTGTATTACATACTAATAAATCAAAATTTACGCACACCTTTTCCACTATGTGAATTTTTATCACAAAATCCGTCGGTTACGAAACGTATCACATCAGGTTAGTACAATCAATTACTTTAACTTGCATTATGCAATAAAGGCAAAATTGTCATAGTTATGGCGCATTTTCACTGGTCGATAGGGCCCGCATGCGAGGTGCGGGAGATTTCTAAAATGCATGCCACGACCAATCAAAATGCGCCATTAGTTGTTATAGACTCCCCGTATGCTGTATACCGCACGAGTTAACGACTAATGAAAATGCGCCCTTAAAGATTTTTCTTTCTCTTATATTAGGTATTTTCTAAGCTAAGTTTGTTTTTGGCTAAATCTGTAATTCGACTACGCTCCACAGCCTACGTGAGTTATTGTTACGAATCCTTTGACACTTCGTTTATTAGATTCGAATAGAATATAATATCATAATTTCTCTAGAATTAACGTTTATAACGTTATGGGTAAATGCGTTGTCTTTACATATTGTACATCTATGCAGTATCATATTAATCCAATGATTACAAATTCGATTGGTCAGATAACAGGATTATCATAATTTGGACATTCGAATCAATATTTATGTCATACGCTCAAATACAGTTGGTGGTGATTTAGTAGCACTAAGCCACTAAAACTGGTTAATATTACAGAATTTGCCAAATTCTTCAACGATTTTTATTACTAGATGACCCAGTGTACTTACCTCCTTAATCCTAATACGAACCTTCCCTGGACTGCCACGAATATTTCAAGACTAAAATTAACCAAATCAGTTCAGTCTTTTCAAGTTTTAGAGAGACTTACAAAATTTTAAATTCATTTTTATAAGTAGTCCACTAGCTATGCAAAGACCTCTCTTTAACAGCGTTTAGTTTGTCGCGCCAAGTTTACTAAAGTCTCCCCCTGTTTCGCCGACTAGACCGGTGGTAGTGTAAGTAACCAGTGATCAGATATTTTTTTTATAAGTAGCTGTTGTACGTTACTGTACCCCTCTCCCCTTAAGTTTCTTCAAGCGATCTTAAAGTTAATATGCGTGATCTATGTACCATTTAAGAAATGAAATGCGTGATATATGTACCATTAATAGATTCATAGGCAGATTATACGTGGGAGAGCCATGCTTCGGCACGAATGGGCCGGTTCGACCGGAGAAATACCACGTTCTCACAGAAAACCGGCGTGAAACAGCGCTTGCGCTGTGTTTCGCCGAGTGAGTGAGTTTACCGGAGGCCCAATCCCCTACCCTATTCCCTTCCCTTCCCATCCCTACCCTCCCCTATTACCCTATTCCCTCTTAAAAGGCCGGCAACGCACCTGCAGCAGTCCATGGGCGACGGAAGTTGCTTTCCATCAGCGTTTGCTCGTTTGCCCCCTTATTTCATAAAAAAAAAAGATGGCGGACCCACGTCATTTGTTCGGGTTATGCCTATCCAGTGTTAGTCGTGTTTGCTGGGTTTAACATAACTTTACCCAATTACTTAGGTCCACCATCTGCGTAATAAATCAACTTTTTAGTACATTTTACGAAACAACCATCAAAACTTTACACTGTCGTCTGTAAACAGGAAATATACAGGAATGTGAAGGCTGTCTGAATTCTATTACGAGAGGCTCAAGTTTGCTAAGGCTTTGTTTCCTTGAGAACCTGGAGAGCCTATACTGCTCCGATACAGGTCTTACATATTGTGAGAGTAGACACGGTTATTTGAACCGACTCCAAAAAAGGAGGAGAGATTTTTTTATGGTAGGCATAATATAAAACATGAAGCAACAAACGCATTTATTCCAACAGGACTAAACTATTCTATGATTGCAAATAAGCTTAAGGCCGTGTTCACACCAAACCCACTGTGAGCCGCCGAATGTGAGAGGCTCACTGTGAGCCCCAGTGTAAACGTGAAAATATACTGTCCGCGCCTACGGCTTTTTTTATGCGCAGGGGAAACCCGTCATGGGTCCGCCGGGTTGGGGATGTGCCTCAGTTAAGCTGAAGCACCCCGGGGTTACGTGGGACTCTTACCCACTAAAACCACCTGCGGTTTGCCTTTAGCCGTATATGGAGAGATGTCCTGGATCTGTCTAACGCAGGACTCCCTCCACGACTGGCCGTTGGTCTACTTCAAAAGGGACCGGACTTCCACCAAAGTAAGGGAACGCTCCGGCAAACTGAAGGGTTCCCCTCGGCGCCGGGACTAGCTAAGCCGGGCAGGTTCCCATCCTTGCCCGAAGCCCCGGATTAAACGGAAGCCGGCGGAGCGGAACGCAGAGAGAGAGAGACCGCCGCCTGCCATGCTTCATCGCTCTCGAGCATGCAGCGAACCATGCACGAGAGCGAGAGGTGTCCGCGCCTACGCCTAGCGTTATAGCGTATTGTCGGTTAGGTGTGAACGAAAAAGTGAATATGTATGGAAATACAATAAACGGCGTAACGTTCGCTCACATTCGGCAGCTCACAGTCGGTTTGGTGTGAACATGGCCTAAGAACTGGGGTGTGCAATTTAGGTAATGAAGTTGAAATATATTTACCGTGCTACTAGCGAATGTAAGTTACACATTACTACATAGAGTAAGTTAAATTCAGAGCGGTCATTGCCGTCGAAGCTGATTGCTCCCTGACCGCAGCTCACAAGTTTCCGATTCGTGCATCAGCAAGCAACGTTAGTATCTTAACATTCAGTTCCTTTGATTTGAACATTAATGAGTTTACAAGTTGTTATGACCCTCTAAGATCTGACTGTGAATGGGTGGATAAAGTTAAAAGCTCTAAGGGATTGCTTGCTAAAGGCTTGCTTGATCTTAAGGGTTTTTACTTTTTAACCAACTTCCAAAAAACGAGGAGGTTATATGTTCGGCTGTGGATATATATATATATATATATATATATATATATATATATATATATATATATTTGTATGTTCAACGATTACTCCGCCGTTTGTGAACCGATTTTCGAAATTTTTGTTTTGTTGTATTAGGTTTCACTCCAATTTGATACCATGTTCACAAAAGTGGTCACCTAATGATGGGATCCAGGAGTAATCGAGGGGACTCCTCGAAGTTACAATAACTCTTAATTATTAATAATAATTTAATAACAAATAACAGGTGTACGGACTGCCTCGGTCAGGCTTCGTTCACGGTATGCTGCGCGCGCGTCCCTTATCTCGTCGCTATGTAGGTCAGTCGCCAGCCGGGCGCCACCTGTTTTGATCTATGACGTGACGTCATATTACAGATGGGATGAAAGGGAATTCTTATATTATACACTATTTTATTTTTACACTATAAAATGTATATATATATGCATAATATGCCTATTAAATATGTACATGTTCTTTCTCATCATTTTTAGGCTTATCTACTTATTTATTTTTTATAATGTAAGTATTTTTAAAGTTTTTTTTTACTATCTTATTGTTCACTTTGCGCTGGCGCCAGTGTGCATCTGTCGAGCGATTGGCAACAAGGCCCCACAGAACACCAGGGATCGCGGTGTATACTGTGATCATCACCTGAGTGGGGTCCTTTTCGGTGGAATTCGCATTACACCGCATTGTAGTTTGCTATCTATACCCAAATATACACCTACCTACAGTATATTATGTCCATCTGGCACTTATTTGCTAATGTTCCTTTTTTATATTATTTTTGTTTTTTATTTTATGCTTATTGTCTTTTTTGTGAAATGTTTATTGTAATGTGGTGTAATGTGTTTGTACTGAATAAATGTTTATTATTATTATTATTATTATTATTATTATTATTATTATTATTATTATTATTATTATTATTATTATTATTATTATTATT
Organism: Lysandra bellargus; assembly: GCA_905333045.1. Lineage (NCBI taxonomy): Eukaryota > Metazoa > Arthropoda > Insecta > Lepidoptera > Lycaenidae > Lysandra > Lysandra bellargus. The sequence goes on along the minus strand of HG995341.1, from coordinate 4,286,153 downwards.
AAGTTTATATAGAAACATATGGCGATTTTGGTTTTATGTGAAGTGTACTAAGAATATGCTACCAAAAAGTCAAATATTGGGTCAAGGTATATCATGGTTTCGAAGATGCTGAGAGAACTCCTGACTCTTTATAGATACACGTTTGGGAGTTTCGGCGTTGTTTTAAAAACAGAAAGCATATGCTACCATGCAATCAAAAATTCAATCAATTACCACTCTTATGATTCATGTTGTCAATTCAATGCTCACTGCTCACACCAAGCTCACTGTTGAGTTGTCAGTTGCTTACAAACTTTCAACAACACAATAAAAAATTCTTACAAGTTACAACTACCTATATAAAACTTCTACGTACAAGCGATAGCGCGACACAGGAGCGCCTCAGTGACATCTAGTGAAGACAATATGAAACTATTTTTTATACAATTTGAACTGGCACTAACAGTTTACCTACTAGGTAACTTAAAAGAGTGAAATTATTATTTTTAACAAAAAATTAAAACCGACTTACAAGGTAAAAACAATATTAATAGCATCCTTATAATACGAACTAAAAAGTATTAAATAATTTTGCCTATCTAATATGTAGTGCCTTTTCCCGAATTCGGCTAAACCTCAACTATTTCTGTACTCAATCTTCATAATTTTGAAGTCGGTGCCAGAAACCTGTCAAAGAAATAAAGATTCAGCTATATCTGGTACCGACTTCAAAATGATGAAGATTGAGTACAGAAATAGTTGAGGTTTAGCCGAATTCGGGAAAAGGCACTACATATTAGATAGGAAAAATTATTTAATACTTTTTAGTTCGTATTAAAGGAAGCTATTAATCTCATTTCAATTACTCATTTTAATAACCATTTATGGTCCACGTGCTAATTTTTGTAGAACCGATAATCATCCATGATTGGGAAATATTATTTCCGACCGACTTTTTGTATGATGTGCGCATTGCATTATTGCAAATTGCAATCAGTATGTTATTTTTTTCTACTACAAAATCAGGCACGTGCATGCATGGGTCGTAGGCGGGCACTATAAAGAAAGGAAATTAACATGTTTTATTATATTATTATTACGTTGCATATTACGTGCTGTCACCCATACGTAGCACATGCACATTATTTACCAGTATCCACTTTGATTATAAAATTTTGCGTAAAGCTTTTTTCAGGTGGAATCGTCGCAGTTGGTGCGAGTGCGGTCGCTGCGTGCTTACGTCTGCGGTCGTTGCGGGTGTAAGTCTGCGGTCGGCCGAATTGCGGTAAGTCATTTTTCTGTTTTATTTTAGTCATCACTATTATAATTTAAAGGCCTGAGAGCTAGCATCGATTATACAGGAATGAATGATTACTCTCGCTTATTGGAGAAATACATAACAGCAATCTAAATTGCATGACCGACCGACCGACCGAGTATGCTATTCAACTAAAACTAGGCCCGGGTATGCATTTCGTGAGAACTTTTTTTTTAATTCAGCTACTCTTCTATTGATTTCGATATAAGTGTTGTAAGTTATAACTTTTAAAAATGTTTTGGCACTTGTGGCTGTGAGTTGTGACACTTTTAATTTAAAATACGCTTTTAGTTATAACGTAGATAAGCCATCCTAAGTATAAGTACTCACATACGGTTTTGCTCGATCGAGCAATCACGTAGAGTGAAAACCAGGGCTCGGGCTTTCGTCCACACATTCAGCATTGCTCGATAGTTTTACTCCATTTCGAAGGAAATTAGCTACGGATAATAAAAACTAGTGTCAAAAAATTTGTCAATTCGGCTCGATTCCAGCCTTCAAACTGGCTAGATGCGAGTCTTCGAGCTGTGAGTTTTGCGGTCCACACGGTGGTTTTTGCTCGATTTCGAGTAAAACTATCGAGATAAACCGTATGTCAGTACTTAGCATTAGTATAACATTTTTCACAAACTTATTTTTAGACGTTGTAAATTGTTGACGTAACGCATGAATTGTTATTCAGTGTACAGATCTGTAAACATATTCAAAACATGGCTGGCGCCTCAAATTGATATGAATCGGTTGGACACATCAAATAATGGAAATAGATGGTGTGTCCTTTACAAACTGTCAGATATCGACTGTATTTCATTTGATAAAATAATGAACAAAATGTTGTATTGAGTGAAACTATACCGAGAGCGACGAAAGCACAATGTTTACTTTAATGCCTAATTTCTAAGAGTTGTTTGGCTGTAGTTCATCTATTCAACAACGTTGTTAATTGGTTTATATAATGTTTTAAAGATAGTCAATAGCCATGTCAAAAAACATTAAAAACTAGGCATAAGACATGTACAGAGAAAAAATTGAAATACATATTTTAAAATGTCCTCCATTTTAGAGTTTAAATATGGTAGGGACGTAAATTTAATAGAACAATGCTGTATTTTACAACGCGTACGTGACACGAGTAGCAGATTACAGATTTGAAGCGTAAGTTCCTGGAGATACCAACAATATTTTGGCCAGGAACCAAGTGGAACTATTGTGTAAGAATTAAATGTTATTAGGTAAAATATGCACGTTTTCTATCGTCATGGTCGTTAGTTATTCTATGGTATTATTTTGACACAGAGTAGGAGAAGACCACAGTGATAATATAGGCTAGATTTTATCGCAGAAAAACTGTAATAAATAAAAGTTTTAACATAATAAAAATAGTATTAAAGCGGGTGGAATCGTAGCAATTACATCTAGTTGGAGTGTATCAAAAGTAATATTTGGCTTTGGTATCTTCCACCATTCATTTTATCGTGATAAATAAAACTTAAAGTTAAGTTAATTATCAACAAACACAAATGATTCTTATTTCAGTCACTTTCAATTTGTTCTTTTTTTAATCTAAACAGCGCAGCTTATTTATCTTCCCCTTTATTACCGCAATTTTTATCAGAAATTCCGCAGACAGTACAAGAACCGGGTATTGGGGTAGAATGGAGTAGGAATGGGGATAATGAAGCATTCGTTTAGTCGAGTACTCTGGTGCTTCATCCCAAAGTTTTTGCGCCCACTGGGACCAATGACCAGATATGAATTTTTAACATTTTTCCATCTAGCGATTGGTCCCACTTTTATGATGCATTGTTTTCTGGGAAGAAATTTTAAAGTAGGGTTGACACAAAAATAATCAGTTATACATAACCATAATATTGTTTTGTACATTTAAAACATAGAACACTTTCACCTTAAACCGTATATTACAATTAATATTATTATTACCTAAACATACTGCTTCGAATTGGGTTTAAAAAAAATACTGCTCTATTTATATTATATTCTTAAATGTCATAATAATATTTAAAGTACACACTTAGTGTACTAATGTTAATTACTGTTAAAGTATTTATATAATACTAGCTGTCCCGGCAAACGTTGTTTTGCCATCATAGTATTTCTACTTCATCAGTTGATACAAAATCTTACCCTCTCTTTTGGGGTGGGGGGCAAAATTTTATACAAAAGATGTTAAGTTGGAAAAACAGTTAATAATATGAAGTATGTCCACTAAAGAAAAAAGTTTGATACAAAATCTGACCCCTTCTTTTGTCCCCTTAGAGTTGATTTTATACACCAGATGTTGGGTTGGAAGAAGGAAAATATATCTGCGAAAACAGTATGAAAATCGGTTCAGTAGTTTTCGTGTTAAAGCAAAAGTCTTATACAAAATCTGACCCCCTCTTTCGTCCCTTTGGAGGGGTGGGGAGAAAAATTTTTATACATCACATGTTAAGTTGGAAGAAGAAAAATGAAAAATGCAATTGCATGTGTCAGAAATGGCTTAGGCTTGCCAAATAAAAGTATTGTATAAATCATAAACACCAATAAATAAAACGTAGTTTATACGTATTGTAAATACGTAATACAATTATTATTCACTTAGCTTTTCTTCATTTCCAATTATTAAGCTGAAAGAACTGTTATTACACAAAAGGCCAAGAATCGTTTTAACCAAATAAATACTTATCTTATAACGATCTTTGTTCGAAGTACCCAGAGCCAATTCACATTGACAGGAGGCAGAGTGACGGCTTACGACAAGAGAGAGAGAGTGAGTCCCTTCCATCAGACAGCCCGCCTTAAATACTGCCATCTCAAAAACAACCCCACCGCCATCATCACTCCGGCCCCGCCTCTGACTACCAAGATTTGCATCTAATATCATAAATACAATAATTCATAGTTACAATCATCCTGAAAATCATTATAAATCAAGTATTTAATTATAACACTTTTATATTATTTTATTAACTGTACTATCTTTTGTAACAAAAGTATCATAACCGGAAACAACAATAATTATTGTCTGCTTAAAGATTAATTGACGTGTTCAAAAATAATGTTATAATATTATATTTGTTGTCCAAATATCATGAATTAATTATTAATAATAATTAGTTCAACTCACATGAATTATTGAAATATGTACTTCTCATAAGAATTTCAAGTTAATTAACAAAACAATAAGACAAAACCATTGTTACCATTATACATCATTTTATTTATGACTATTATTATTGAAATAATAGTCATTTATATTCATCTATGTTTTGAGTAAAGTGGGTCGTACCTCACACATGCGAAAACCGCATTCAAATCGGATCAGTAGTTTTCGTGTGATAGTGGAACAAACATACAGACAGACAGACAGACATACAGACAGACAGACAGATATACAGAAAGACAGACAAAAAAACTGACAACATTTTTGGCTTCTATAGCGATGTAGTGACACCCTCCGCTTATTATTTTTTATGTACAGAATCTTCATTTTTACAGTTTTATTATATGTATAGATAGATCATTGGTCAAAGTCTTAACTAGTCGATCGGCTCGGGCGCCCGCCCATTTTACTTGTTTGCCCGCCTTATATAAAAAGTGCAATAATTTGCACAATAGGTTTAATATGTGCGAGAGAAATGGCATTAATTTAACAAGTTTGCCCGGTCTGTGATAAATTATGGCATTTAAGGCATTTAATACTTGATTTATAATTAGATATTATTATATAAAAATAAAAAACATAAACATTTATAACCACATAAATTGTAAATGTAACATATGATTATTTGTATGAAAAAATTGTAATATTATTGAAAATTAGAAAAAATAACGTAGGAAAAGTATTACTTATACTTCAATAATTTTATATTATTACATAAGTAATAATATTGAGTGACCAACTGGCAATTCTAATATTTTAAAAACTTAGTAAATTGTATTATTAACAATAAGCTCACAATTATTACAAGGTACACCTGAGATGTTATTTCAGAATAAAACCTGTCATTTTAATTGATATAAGATAATTACCTACTTTACTTTTATTTCAAAGTTTTCAAACAAAAGAAGTACTATTTACTAAGAATCATAATATTATTATTTTTACTAATTATTTGAAGTTTTAATTTGTCTTGAGCCTTCACCGATGTCAACAGGTAAATGTTTTCATACAAAATAATTATTTGGTTTTTAAATTCAAATCTACAACTTTTTTGCTAGCCCTACGGACATAAACCCGACAGTCATAAAAAATAATTACTTGGGACCAATCGCTAGATGAAAAAATGTTTAAAATTCATATCTGGTCATTGGTCCCAGTGGGCCCAAAACCCTTGGGACGAAACACCAGAGTACTCGTTAAGTCCACGGGGCTGTAATGTAATCAAGTCGATAATACAATTGCAAATCTTTGACAGCATTTAATCTTGGCATTTGGGAATCGAAAGAAGTAAGAAGCGCCATCAGCAAGACTCTATCATTATAATCAGATATTAATTGCCTTTTTTGCGATGTAATTGAATTTCATTATTAGGTACCTAAGCATCAAACTGTGGTATATTTTGCTATTCCAAACTATTGTTTAATAGTAATATCTCGATCATGGGAATCCCAGACACAATATATATTCAATTGTTATATGGCACCAGGGTGATGTCGCTTGGGAGATGATGTGTTATAATACAGCAGTTTTTAAACAGTCTTAATGTAACAGAAAATAAAAAAATATCAAAATAATACTATGATCAAAGAACAAACATTTAAGGGGGCGACTAACCCAAAATTTTCGATTTTATAATTCATTTTTATACTTGAAAATAAGCCCCGAATTGTTTAATTTTCTAAAATTAGATACAAAATTATAATATTTCCAAGAATTCGATCTGAGCAAAAACAAGATGTTTTTATTTATTGCCATAACCGTGCATTGAACTAAGTTAATATTTAAACACGTTGTATAAGATTCTATCATTGAGAAACTGACCTAGCGGATTTTTAAAATGTTGTATATTTATTGAGTTATTGAGAAAAAACTAATTTGGCGATGAATCCTCGTCGTCCTTTTTCACCTGGCATATGAAAGACGGGCGTGAGTGTGAAGAGAGAAGGACGATGTTTCATTTTTTGAGTTAGTCGTACTCTTAAGTAATATTAACAAAAAGTCTGGCACTCGGGGACTGTAGCGGTAAAGCAATTGCATAGCAATAGCTATAAGTCTACACGCATACATCTAGTTGCACACGCACTAACACCGTGGCAAAGTCTGCCGAACTGAAACGACATTAGACGATGTATTAGGTCTAAAAATCTCAGGTTGGATGTCTGCATAATATCATATTATTTTACTGTAGGTAAATCAGTACAGGAGGATGATAAAAATATTATGGATAAAGCCTAAACCCTTTTCAATATTTTTGTATAATCAATTCAAAATTATTCCACAATTTGGCCTCTACGTTTTATGCTAGCAAATATTTTATGAAGCCCGACTTCGAGCCAAACTACAGAAGACAATTTTCAATTTTCTTTCATAAACCTAACCCAAAGTAAACTCCTATTGTGTGTTATATTAGTATGACCTGAATTATAGGCACTTTTTGGATCTATTGTGGATCTTTCGCTATAACTGTATCTTGTTTTATGCTATTCGTGAACTCAGTTTAGGTAGGTATACCTACTTAAGTGGGTGTCAAATTATTTTCTTCTACGCTAGAGAAGGTGTCTTAAATTTTGCCTTTTTGGCTATATGTAGTAGGAAATCTTTGACAGTGCAGGCAAGTAACATTATTATATAACAAGTTTAATATTCCATCACAGCGTCGAAGACAATAATTTCATTTTAATACATTAATAGTAAATAGACATAATAATTATAAAGGCCTACGTAAAAACACTTTGTGTTTTGATGTTTCATTGTGGCTACAGTTTTTAAACAATCGATTGCTACAAAATGAAAAATATAAATATAGAATACGGAAAGATAGTAAAAAATCTTCCTTTTTGGAAGCAAAAATAGTAGTCCATTTAAATTCAGCTGTGGTTACTTCGGTCAACGATTCTCCTGACACGGTCGCTAATTGACACGCGGACGATATCAACGCGGCAATTTTGTTTTTTCGATTCCACTTGTCGTGTAGTCTGGGTTATTTTTTTATGTCTCAGTTTGACTGACTTTGGGCCAGTTGCAACGATAAGGCTATGCGATGCATTTTTAATTGAAGACATGAGTGGATGAGCCGGGTAACTATAATATTTTACAACATAAGAGTAATTTTACTCATTTTCCCCTTGTAATTTGAATAAACCTTGTAACTAACCTACTTTATCATGCCATTTAGCTAAATAAAGAATACATATTTTTGATTTCTAATCATTTATCCGGGCCTAATCTCCATTTTATGCAAAAAACGGCAGTTTTGAAATTGTTTATTTTTCTTCAATTAGATATCAAAGAAAAATGAGTTTAAAATATTATATTAAAATTTAAAACCATATCTTATTTATTGCATAATATGATAATATATACAGTGAATCGATACACATCCCACCAGCGGTGTTAGGCTATTCCAACTTTGAATGGCTCATTTTAAAATGCCTCGAAAATCTTAGGACGTTGCAATGTAAATTAACCCTAAGCTTTTCTTTTCCTTAGGGTTATTAGGCTTTGCTAAGAAATAAAAATATAAAAAACTTCAAAATAAGTAATTACTTATTACGGTTCATTACATAAATAAAAATTATTATTGTCTTATGATAGTACTTTTATTTTACTACCCAATGATACTTAACAATTCATCCGCAATTTCAACCCTAAAGTTTTAACCTAACCCGTTTCCAATTGAATTTCACTTTAATTTAATGAAAACAAGCGTTAAAACTCACGTCAGTCCATAGTTTTTACAGTCTGTATTTTCATGGCATTTTCTGATGTTCGAAAGCGCTTTTATTCCCCTCAATTTATAGTCACGTCTTCCTGCTACAGGCAATATATGATTTTATATTACCAGGTGATAGTAAAATAGTAGTTTAAATTTACGATGGTACGCTAAAAGCAAAGTTAACATTTTTTAATGTTTACATAAAACGAATTTGGTACTATTGTTTTAAAAAGAACGGGTGTACAATCAATCAAAAGTACAATCCATGCTAATATTATTATAAATGCGAAATGGTGTCTGTCTGTGTGTCTGTCTATTTAACCTCTTTACGTCCAAACCGCTGAACCAATTTTGTTGAAATTTGGTATGGTCGAGATACTTTGAGTCCCTGAATCATGCTATTTTTCGGTTCACACGTATTCAAAAAAAACCTAGCCACACATACTCAATACTAAATAATAATCATCTATCTAATAATGATCAATTCGGGCCTGAGAAATCACATTACTATTTTCATGCAAAACTAGATGACGCCCGCAACACTGTTGCGCCAAAATTCGCTTATTGCGAGGGGAACCTTGCCATTTTGCGGGATAAAAATAATCTTATATCCTTTCCCGGAACACAAAGTATCTCCATGCCAAATATCAGCTTATTTGGTTTACCTTTATAATAATAACTTTACCGTAACTTTTACTTTAACAAAGCTGTCGTTACAATTCAGTCTGAGTCTAAGAAGCCTGCATCTAAAACAAGGATAAAATCAAAGACTTAATGGACAAAGTTAGAAGCAAATACAATCAGGGTTACAATATTTAATTGATGGATTAGAGTTAATCTAATCTCCCTTCTGGTAGAGGATTTTTCCTCAATTTTATGCAAGGAATTTATTATGATGACCATAATTTTTCTCCTTTAATAGATAACAGGCGGCGTGCGATAAATTTTGAGAATGGAGGTATCCAACAAACGCTATTTATGTACGCTTTTATATTTTATTACCTTCTGGATTGGATGAATCTGAAAATTGTGTTAATGTTATGTAATATGTGTTTAAAAATTGTGTCCTCTTTATGCTGGACCACGATATAAAACCATGATTAGAAAGCTAAGCTGAATATGCCGTTCTACACGTAAACTATCTTGCAGTAGTCCATCATAGGCCAACGTAAAGAAGGTAACATCGTCTCGCAGAAAAATAATAAATAATACCATCAAAGGACATCTGATGTCCTTTGATGGTATTATTTATTATCTTTAAAAATTATATTTTCTTTCTAAAACACAGTACGGTAATTATTTCGAGGAATTCGTAGGCGACTCAGAAAGTGAAAAGGGTTCAGGGGCGAGAACGTGTCTTTTAGAGAATGTTATAACTAATTATGGTGCTGAAATAATCACAAAATAAAATAATTATTTGTAAGAAAGAAGCAACTGTCATCCATACTAATATTATAAATGCGAAAGTGCGTCTGTCTGTCCGTCCGTCTATCCGTCCGTCCGTCCGTCTGACTGTCTGCCTGTCTGCCTGTCTGCCTGTCTGCCTGTCTGTCTGTCTGCCTGTCTGCCTGTCTGTCTGTCTGCCTGTCTGGCTGTCTGCCTGTCTGCATGTCTGCCTGTCTGCCTGTCTGCCTGTCTGTCTGCCTGTCTGCCTGTCTGTCTGTCTGTCTGTTGCGGGCGTCATCTTGTTTTAGTATAATATATATTTTAGTAAGTCTATTAAAGCCACAGAAGTTTTGAGTTAAACAACAATTACCCAAAGTTTGAGATTGATCTGCCATAATAGTTATGCAATAAAATATAATAATATAGGGGATCAAATAAAGTAGTTCAAAAGATGTATCCAAACAATAAACATTAATTACTTAACTGTTTCACGAATGGGCCGGCTCAACCGGAGAAATAGCACGTTCTCATAGAAAACCCGCGGCGTGAAACAGCGCTTGCGCTGTGTTTCGCCGAGTGAGTGAGTTTACCGGAGGCCCAATTCCCTACCCTATTCCCTTCCCTACCGGAGGGTAGGGAAAAGGGGAGCCTTTTACCTTCCCTTCCCATCACTACTCTCCCCTATTACCCTATTCCCTCTTAAAAGGCCGGCAACACACCTGCAGCTCTTCTGATGCTGCGTGTCCGTTGCTTTCCATCAGATGATCCGTTTGCTCATTTGCCCCCTTATTTCATAAAAAAAAGAAAAAAAAAGACGGGTTGCACTCCGGGAGTGCCGGCAGAAGTGAAAACTTGATTATTAACGTTGTGCATTATTTTTTTAACCCATATTTTATAAAAATCGATAAAAAAAAAACAATAAAAAAACGATCGTTTTAATTAATTAATCGAAACCCTTACAATCGATTAAAAATATCGACAATCGAAAAAAAAAAGCTGCTGTCAGACAGACTGTCAGACACTCCTCGCGACAGTTCTCTTGCAGGTGGAAACGCGGCCTTAATCAGCGTGTCTGCTAAAGAACTCATTTCCCCGACTGTACATTTCTGCTTAGCACAATTTTCCCCGACTGTACATTTCTGCTAAACAACTCATTTCCCCGACTGTACATTTCTGCTTAGCACAATTTTCCCCGACTGCACATTTATGCTTAGCACAATTTTCCCCGACTGTACAGTTCTGCTAAACAACTCATTTTCCCGACTGTACATTTCTGCTAAACAACTCATTTCCCTGACTGTACATTTCTGCTTAGCACAATTTTCCCCGACTGTACATTTCTGCTAAACAACTCATTTCCCCGACTGTACATTTCTGCTAAACAACTCATTTCCCCGACTGTACATTTCGTTAGGGTTCGAGTTCGACACAAAACACTACTCTCCAACCGTCTATATGCTTTTTCTATGGTTTTTCGATCAACACGAGAATCTGACGCGAGTTTCACAGTTTTTACCCATCCCACAAAAGTGCTCAACGCCGCTAAAGAAGTTTTCACTTCAAAAATGAAGATTTTGACGTAAGCCCCATACATTAACTGTCAAACTTCATAAATTGAAGTTTAATCACCATTAAATGTCTCTGACTGCGGTCGTAACAACTATAATCTCATCAATGTACTATCAGAGAAGTCGATTCCTATGCAGATGGCGGACCTAAGTAATATGGTCGCGTTACGTCAAACCCAGCCGACCGATCACACCTAACATATTGACATAAGCCGACCACATGACTTAGATCCACCATCTGCATAGGAATCAACTTCCCTGATAGTACTTTCAAATAACCCCAATCTGATATCCAGCGTTAACCAGTTCGAACCGCTTTGAACCGGTTAAAACCAATATGGAACAGCTCTAAACCGGTTCTTTACCGGTGCAAACCGGTATAAAAGGAATTCAGAAAATTGTAATAGCGTAAAAATATCCTCATAGCAGACGTTCAATCAAAATGCTCCGTATTTAGGTGGCCAAGTCGTGCATTACCGAAATTGCGCTAGCCAATTTCTCTACGCTATTCCTGACGGTCATTTATCTAGAAAGTCCGCATATTCTGACGTTATTATAAAGGACTTTTATATTTTTAGAAGTTAGATGCGAAGTTTTTAAATTATTGATTTATTTTATATGCAGCACTAAGTACCTAATGGAACTTGGATTTTATGTTGGTTTGTACTATTTATTTATACTGTAAGTATGTTAAAAACAGAGAGTAGTTAGTATTTTGCATAAGTAACTAAAATATAAGAATTTTCGCCCTTTTTCCTTAAGAATTTTTGAGTATAGGCAAAAAATGATGTAATTATGTATAGAGCTAAAGAGCTAAATAGTTTTTTGGAGTTATTACTTCGAACATTACTTAAAACTAATTAAGTAGCTATATTTAGCTCGTCTAAATAGTATTTTTGCATCTTAATGTAAGTAACATTTCTTAATTTATCCACAACTAGCTGTCCCGGTGAACTTCGTGTCACAAAACCTTCCCTGGACTTAACTATTTTAAGACTATAATCAGCCCAATCCGTTTAGCTGTTTTCGAGTTTTAGCGCGACTAGCACATTTGAAAATCCATTTTTATATATATAGAAATGTCATTTCACGAATAATAATAAATTAGCTTTCAGGTTTTCGATTCGTAACCAAATTAAAGAATTATTCCCTCAAGACCGCGCGAGGGTGGCTAATGGACGTATTGATAAATCAGATGTAAAACTTCCCGGGTTCGAATTAATTTAATTAAATATGTGAGTAAAGTTATATCGTGTGGAAAGTTTTTTTATATTTCACTAGCTTTTTTCCGCGGCTTCACTCGCGTTAAGAAGTATTATTAAATACAATCTTTCATCCCCTATTTTATCCCCTTAAGGGTGGAATTAATCAAAATCCTTTCTTAGCGGATGCCTGCATCATAACATCTACCTGCATGCCAAATTTCAACCCGATCCGTCCAGTGGTTTAGGCTGTGCGTTGATAGATCACAATGTCAATATATAGATTTAGATTCAAACTTTCCTCGAAATAGAACTAAAATGTACTATCAGGAAATTTATTCATTGGCAAATAGAGGGTCTACGTAATATCATAATAGGGATGATGACAAGGTCAAAGATTAGCGAATTTTGTTAATAAAATAAATAAATCACGGTAAAAATAAGTATTAAGCTTGATAGCATATTTTGTATTTTTTTGTTATGCGCCTTCAAAGACGAATATTCAAGTCGATTTTTTTCGATTTATATATATATATATATATATATATATATATATATATATATATATATATATATATATATAGAGAGAGAGAGAGAGAGAACTTTGTTCGATAGGTATATTAATTGGAACTGGTTTATGAAAGTGGTTTCTTAACAAAAGTTGCTTTTAATTGCTTAAGTTATCGAATGGTATACAAATGTCAAGAAATTTAATTGAAAAAAAAATAGACTTGAATATCGATTTTTAACGCGTCACTATAATCAGAACTAACGGCGTCATGTTATAATTAATATAGATGGGCAGTAAAGAAAACTAGCACTGCAGTTATTTGATTGGCTGCTGCTTCAACTTACCATGAGGGTGTGGCATGCGAACTTTTCTTTTAAAACTTAACCATATGAAAGAATAAATAATAGTAATAGAAAAATATATTTGATAAGATACCGCATGTGAACCAGATGTCCCTGAAGTCCCTTGTTAAAAATTTTGTGGTAAAAATTTTGAGTCCCACAGGCTCCACAATTGCACCTTTTCTCTACAAGGTTGATTGCACTAATTTTTTGTTTCAGCAGGGGGTAAATTAGAACGTATACAAGTGTAACCGGGGAAAATGTGTTACAGGTTATTATATTCAATAATGAGCGGTCAAACACGCCACAACAATCACGCAAATAACAGACGGTTCACTGCACTTGAAGGGTTAAGTTTTTTATTCGTGTTACACGTATTCTTGAATAAATTAGAACTTAATACTGTGTTCAACTTTAGTTACATGCAGATTTAAGGTTTAGTTTTTAGACCAATTTCATACTGGACTGTGGAAAGCTTAAAGCAGCAGAATATTATCATGATACACACGTTCAGCTTGTCTCCGAGTTGAGCAAGCTATATTGCTAGAATACGGCTGAGTTACACTACTGTACGATGTTATATTGTGACAAAGTTCTGTGAGTTCTATTTTTAAAAGTGTCACAGATGACAAAATAACGTAGCTTACATTAGACGTTCCCTAAACGTCCCTTTCTTAGGGTGATGCGTTCAGATAAAGTACCTTTATCCCTACGTCTTCGCTCTCCCAATCATTTTTCATCCCTTTGTATCCACAGTGGGCATTAGGGTGCTGATGTAAACTACCTATGTCTGTCGCATTTTATATTATTTCAACACTTTCAACCTACCTCCCACATCATTGAAAGAAAAATACGTGATGCTGATATTGTCTGTCAAAATATGGCTTTTCAAACATAACTAACTAGATCTTATGCACTGACCTCCATTATACAAGTACGCTGGACATAAATCTACCCAGCTATTTTTTGTGCCTATTTGAAGCGGAATCAGCGCCCCCAATGCGGGGGAAGAGAACTAAATCTGACGTAACTTGCAAATGGCCGCTCAATCGCTATTGGTTGTAGAAACGAAAGAGAGTATAATCACTACGGTGGTAGAAACTAGTATTAGTTCCAAGTACTCCCACTACTGCTATCAGCGCCAATATGGCGACTTTTAAACGTCATGTTTTCGTCAGATTTAGTTCTCTTCCCCCGCATTGGGGCGTTGATTCGGCTTCAAATAGGTACAAAAAAACAGCTGTCATTTCAAAGGGTATCGTAGGTCCAGCGTACTTCTATAATGAAGGTAAGTGATCTTGTGGCATGGATGACATTGTAAAAGACTCTTCAAACATGTCCATGATCTTGTGACATTAGGTCATCCTAAAATTGTCAAGGCTTTTCAAACATGTTCACATACCTTGTGTGTTGTGCCATTAAGATGACATAGTCAAGACTTTTCAAACATGATTGTGGCACTTGGATGACATCGTCATAAGGGCATGACTGCTACTAGGCAACCACTCTCTTTATGGTAAATTAATTCTAAAAGTAAAAGAGATTTTGAAGTCAATTATTATTGTAGGCACCAATATACAGGCAGGCTTAGTTCGGGCTCCTATAGTCCCTCAGAAATTAGTACATTGTAATTTTTGGGAAGTTAAAATCTACCCAGTAGTTTTTTTGCTGCAAAGCAAATTATGAACAGGATATAGTACTGTTTTCACGCTAGTGGCAGTATCAGCATTTTTTTTTGCTGAAGGCATGTCAAATAGCCCTGATGTCACTGCGACCCTTAAGAATATATTGTGACTCCTTCACATTAGATTACCGTCCCCAACCCAATGCTGCTCATTAATTGAACGATGTGGTTGGAGTTGGTGCCACGAATTTCCTCGGTGGATGAGTGTCAGCATAGACAGTAAACAAAAAGTTTTAGTAGACGTTTGACAACTCTGTCCATATTCTGATATGACGCGTTCAACAGACATTTTGATCAGAATATCAGAAAATCCGACAGGATTTTGGTCGGATTACAGTAGTAAAAAATAATGATACTCCCCACACCGGTTTCGGTGACGGTGGCCGGTTTCATTGAAACCAGGCCAGGTATGCAGAAGTTATTTTATAATGCCCAGGTGTGTGCGCTGTACACAAGAGCACTCTCTATTCCTTTACTTTCATAACCCAGTGGGACGGAAGACCGACACAACTGGCGAACTTTTTACATGCCCATCCGACGCATGGATCATCTTACTTGTCAGACAATCAGGTGATCAGGCTGCATTGTCCTAACCAAACTTAGAAATAACATGAAGTTAGATTACAGTGGTACCTATGTGCTAGTAGTGCCCTCTGCTTCGACCTTTGCGTAATATTGCCTATTACCGCTGCTGTAACTTATAGTATGAGAGGCCAAAAGGAAATTTCGCGACATACTTAAGCGTGACACACTGGTCTATCTACCATAAAATTTGATAGGAAAAAATGAGTACTAAATAATGCCCGCAACTCAGTTGCACCAAAATTTGTTTATCGCGCACATTCTTCCGGGATAGAAAGTTTCCTATGTCCTTTCCCGGGACTCAAAGTATCTCCATACCAAATTTCAGCAAAATCGGTTCAGCGGTTTGGGCGTGAAGAAGTAACAGACAGACACACTTTCAAATTTATAATATTAGTATGGATATTCTTTGCGCGTCAAATAATCCTTCTAAACTAATGAAACCACAAAGTGTCAGCTAAATAGTTCAAAGTCATAACAAATGAATAATGTTCGTAGTTCAAAGACTGCTTTGAAGTAAAAAGTTTTCTAATCAATATTTACTATGAAATCGAAAAGTTAGTTAAGAATTTTAATATATTCTTTTTAATTAAAGTTGTTAGAAGTCGTGCTTTTACAGGCTCATTAGTATCACGAACACGAATAGGGATCCGCAATTGAATTTTATGGGTTCAGTACGAAATAACTCATATTGTTTTATTATGTTTTAATTACAGTCAACCAACTCAAGAGCGCAACTCCTTTGCGCCGAAATTCATTTAACGCGCGGGAACCGTCCATTTTTTTGGGAAAAAACAACGAATAATTAAAACTAAGGAAACATTTTACAACAACAACAAGAAAAATCTGGTTCTCAAGGTTCTTTTCGCACACTAAAATAATATGGCAATAGCTACGAAACACTACATCCAAATTGACAAAATAAAGCCGTTAACAATAATTCTCACTTATATTATAATTACACAAAATTCCTAAATGTATTCGGGCCTCTTTTTGCATAAAGTATGCATGTATTCGGGTCACATTTTGTACTTACTCTTCCTTAATTTTTATTATTCGTAGGGAAAAAATTATGTGTCCTTTCCTGCAGCGCAAAGTATTTGGTAGTAAAAAGGTAACCAGAAATAATATACCGACACACTTTCGAATTTATAATATTAGTATGGAAAGAACCTTGTTAATATTATTGTAATCTTTAGTCGATTTTGAGCCAACATGATCTCAACAAAATATTATATTAGGTACATCTAAGTAATAAGTAATAACTACAAATCTGTGCAAACACTTTAATAACACACTGTATTGTAGTCGTATAATAAACTGGTCAAGTCGTGATTAGTCTGGGTGGTTTCCAAGCCACCGCCGCCGCCACAGACATAGATCGAGATAGATACCGCATGTCCCTCCATTTGTATGAAAACGAGCGTGCCTCATTTTTCCGATCTACTGTGACGTACCGATGATAAGAAACGTGTCCATTGTCTAGGCCAACGTTTCTATTTAAATTTCTACAGCTCAATACGGCACTTTTAGGCATTTAGGCGTTTTTAAAATTCCGATTGATATCCGATTCTGATAGCAGACTAAAGAAGAGACTTTCGAAAGACGAGCATTGCTCGTCGTTTGGGAACTCGATATGGCACGCGAAGTACATGCACATGCGGTACCTATCTTGATCTATGTCTGTGGTCGCCGCAGACTTGGAGCCTACTGAGATCTCAGATTCTTCGTAGAGTGTAGTACCACAATGGAAATAATATTACCTTGATCTTTTCAAGGCAATACATTGCATATATGTGCAAAATGTTGTTATTTTATTGATCTCATACAGGCGACGAAATGTCTTAATGGGAAATAAAGATGTTCAAACCGAAAAGCTCGTCTGCTGCTTATTCAGACGTGCGTGTTTTCCAGGCGCGGATTCAGCTCGCGTGTTTCCCCAAACGCTGTGTGCCTCGCGTTGCTTTTTGGGGGTATCCAAATAATTATGATTATTATTAAATTTAACACCAGTTGACGCGTTTGCTCGTTGCTTTAACTTTGACTTAGAAGTCACTAGGTAAGACAAAGTACGGCAAACAAAATTATATTTATAAAAATATGTACCTAATTATTATCATAATGAAGCAGAACTCTCCACCCAAAATGAATCCTCACCAAAAATATATTTTACAACCAGTCGTAAAAATAAAAACTTCATCCTACGGTCCAGAAACTTCGCAAAATTAAAACACTAAAATAATACTTCAGTCCGGAACCGAAGTGGCATATCCTGAAAAAGTAAAAAAATGTAATCCGACTGATCCGGGCTAAAAGAAGTGGGTATAATTGAAAATGCTGATCTCTCATTAAAATCTCTCTGCGACGTTCTGGTGGACGGAAAAAAACTAAAACTAATCTACGGGATATTGAGAATTGATTGTATCTTTTACGGATTTAGAATTGTTTTTGACCGTGAAATCTGGATACAAAATATCTACTATACATCTTTAGGTTTTGAGGTTCCATATCATTTTTTTATTAGGTTAATTAACAGTAGTATACAATATATCCCTTATATAATATAAACATTTGGTTGTCCGTCTGTGCGTCTGTCTGTCTATTTATCTGTCCCTCTGTCCATCCATTCGGCTTGTCGTCTTTCGGATTCGCCACAGTTTTTATTCATAGTCTATTTTCAATTACGACACATGATAGACAATTGAACTATAGCAGCAAAATTAACGTCAGCAGTTTCGGAAAATTCGAACGTTTAAATGACAGCCAAAAGAAAAGAGCAGTAACTTGGAAAACGTTAAAAACGCGTCCGACAGTTTTTAATTTGGTTGCGGGATCTCACGTCTGCCACGAGCATTATGCGGTCTGCGATCGCAGATAATACGGGATTTTAAATACTATTTCCTGGCTTCAATGTTGCATTTATCTATATAATATTATATAGATGAAGATTAAGGTTCAAGGCGTGGCTTGGAGGTCGTGGGTTCGATTCACACGTTGGAAACATTATTAAGTGTGTTTAGGGGCAATACAGGCTTATCACTTACCTGTCAGACAACTTGCTTACTTTTTGCAATATTAGAAAGAAAGAAAGAAACTTTATTTGGTAAATAAAATAAAATAAAAATAAAATGTTTATTTGGTAAAACAATTGGTAAAACTTGTAATATTTATACTTTAGGAATCGTCATGTTCTACGATTCCTAAAGTTTTGTAATATTTATACTTTTCGTTAAATTTATATTGTAATAATTATTGTTCTTGTGGTCGCTGATAAACTCGTTGTTCTAAGCGACCTTAAATAAGTGGAAAAAAAGTATGTACAATAAAAAAAGCCAAAAACATTTCAAAATCAATTATTAC
The DNA here is from genome assembly GCA_905333045.1 of Lysandra bellargus. Taxonomy (NCBI): domain Eukaryota; kingdom Metazoa; phylum Arthropoda; class Insecta; order Lepidoptera; family Lycaenidae; genus Lysandra; species Lysandra bellargus. The sequence goes on along the minus strand of HG995341.1, from coordinate 4,267,344 downwards.
CAAAAACATTTAACGTACATTGCAAAAAGTGCTACTCTGCAGCAGGTCAGGTTAATAAACAAAATGAGCGAACACGTAATATAATATCGTTGGTCAAGTATCAAATGGACGAGATAGGGGCACAATACGATGATAAAAAGTAGGCGCTTTCGCTAATGATGTCCATTTACCGTTTTTGTACCAAAAAACCCGGCCCGAGGTAAATAGTCTTAATTAAGACCTATTTAAGGACACGTATTTTCACCCATTATGTATTTTCGGGGGAAATGAGGGAGTGAAATTTTGGACGGTTTACCGAACACGGTAAAATTGGATGAAGTTTATTCATTACGCTTGATACAGTGCTTTCCAGTGCTAGAATCCAGCAAATTAGAGTTAGTGGATTCTAACACTACACACAATATTATTAACAAAAAATTAAAACCGACTTCCAAGGTAAAAACAATATTAATAGCATCCTTATAATATGAACTAAAAAGTATTAAATAATTTTTCCTATTTAATATGTAGTGCCTTTTCCCGAATTCGGCTAAACCTCAACTATTTCTGTACTCAATCTTCTTCATTTTGAAGTCGGAATCTTTATGTCTTTGACAGAAAATTTGAAACTTTTGGAACTGGCACCGACTTCAAAATTATGAAGATTGAGTACAGAAATAGTTGAGGTTTAGCCGAATTCAGGAAAAGGCACTACATATTAGATAAGAAAAATTATTTAATACTTTTTAGTTCGTATTATAAGGATGCTATTAATATTGTTTTTACCTTGGAAGTCGGTGTTAAATTTTTGGTAAAAATAATAATTTCACTCTTTTTAGTTACCTAGTACCTAGGTAAACTGTTAGTGCCACTTCAAATTGTTTAAAAAAATAGTTTCATATTGTCTTCACTAGATGTCACTGAGGCGCTCCTGTGTCGCACTATCGCTTGTACGTAGAAGTTTTATATAGGTAGTTGTAACTTGTAACAGTTTTCTATTGTGTTGTAGAAAGTTTGTAAGCAACTGACAACTCAACAGTGAGCTTGGTGTGAGCAGTGAGCATTGAATTGACAACATAAATTATAATATTGAGTGGTAATTGGTGCATATGCTTTCTATTCTTAAAACAACGCCGAAACTCCCAAATGTGTATCTATAAAGAGTCAGGAGTTCTCTCAGCATCTTCGAAACCATGGTATACCTCGACCCAATATTTGACTTTTTGGTAGCATATTCTTAGTACACTTCACATAAAACCAAAATCACCATATGTTTCCATATAAATTTCGAGGAGTTCCCTCGATTACTCCTGGATCCCATCATCAGGTCACCACTTTTGTGAACATGGTACCGAATTGTAGTAAAACCTATACAACAATATAAAAATTTTGAAAATCGGTTCACAAACGGCGGAGTAATCGTTGAACATACAAAAATAATTAAAAAAAAAAACCATAGCCGAACATATTATAACCTCCTCGTTTTTTGGAAGTCGGTTAAAAATAACCAGATATGTCACGCAATTTTTTTGCCCGGAACCATTGATTTGCGGCATAAAAGCTTATGTCATGTCCTTTTCCGGTAGTCAAAGTAGTACCATTTCTCTACTTCCTGATAAGTATCTATGGACGCTTCACACCACGTCAGTCTGGCCCCGTAGTAAGTACCTGAAAGTCTTGTGTTACAGGTACCAGTCAACGGAAATATATTTAATACTTTTATACTATACATATATTTAAGATTTTTATTATATGATACACATATTTAAGTGCCGGATAAGCACCAGGGCAGCGAGATAGAGTATGCAGAATCGCTCAAATAAGTTGTGAATGGCCTATCCGGCACTTTATCAGGAAGTGGTAAAACAGGTCCTTAGTGATTTAAGCGTGAAGAGATTACACATAAACAGACACACAAATCCATAAGATTAGTAGATATTTGGTCTATATTTATACTCCAGCAACATTAGAGCAGTGAGGCTCCATGATTCGGAACTGGTATAAATCTGTATCAACCCAATACTATATCACTTGGAATGTGTAGATACGGCCGGCACGCGTTTTCGCTGCCTTGTTTATGCATTTTATTGCCTGTCCTGTCTGTTTGTTACGACGTATATATACGTTAAGCCTTACGGTTTTAAAGCTAAAATGTGTGACTATTCCAACTTATAACCTCCTCGTTTTTTGGAAGTCGGTTAATTAATAGCTGAGACGTTATCATCATCACCTGATGACATACAAAAACTGTTTCTTTCATATGAAGAGTCTATTCATGACCGAATAGGATAGAATATCCGAACAGTGCTACTACACCAATTACAGATGTAAAATTTAGATCTAACCTTCCAATCTGCAGATCAATATATTCTGTTAATTGGTCGCTGAGTCGTTAAATTTATTTAGTGCATATTTATTTAGTGTCCTGACCCATAATTTTTTTTGTTGTTTTTGAATGCGTTCTTGTTTATTACGTTGCACTTATTGTTTTGTTGTTAATTATGTTGCACTTATATATGATGTTAAGTAACTTGTCACACTGTCATAGTATATTACAATAATTATGTACGGTATTTAAAACAATATTTTTTTTTGGTTACAATTTTCAAATCTTTAGTCTCTAATTAAGTGGTTCCTAGTAATATAAATGCTAAGATTGGGCCACTCGAGTATTCCGATTAAGCTGAGACCTAAATATTCATTATGATAATATCCTTTGTGTGGAGTTACTTTGTCAAATATATTATTTGGCTCTTTTATTACTCATTGTAATAATTTGGGTTAGCGCCTTTAGATACCACAGAATATAATATATGCTTATACTGTTATTTGAATATATTATCTTTATACAGAACTGACTATCCATAATAATCTTATATCTTTAAACGAGCAATTCTTGTATATATTATGTATAATGTATATGTTACCAGAAATGTATGAAATCCAGGAATTGTACACAAATCCTAGGAAATTTATATAATTCCGAAACTGTTTAGGAAATGTATAAAATATTGTTTAGAAAATGATTTAATACATAAATGTCCTAGGAAATGTAAACAATTCCAGTATCGTATGGTAGGAAATGTATAAAGACAATACTTTCTGTAATGAAACACGTTGTTACAATGAGAATATTCATTTATATTAAAGCACTGAGGCGTGTTTTGTGACGGTCGCCGGCTGCTGCCGCAGCACAGTCACAGTTCTAACCTAACCTACTTTTGGACTTTCTGGATTGTGTTTGTTTTTGTTTTGGCGGGGGGCTGCGCCCCCCGAGCCCCCCTTTTCAGCATTGGGGGGGCTGCCCCCCCCCCTGTCCCCCCGCTTCGGTATCCGTGGTTAAGTAGACCTTCTGTTAAGTCTTTTCATTAATAATGAAATGAAATAAAAATGATGCGCTTGATACAGTGCCGCGCGCCGGCAGCCATTTCGTCAACACACCAGAAAACAGATGACATTATCTCAAGATTACGAAAATTTCAAATGTAAATTTCTTGTAAATTACATTTCCTATTACTATTTAGGAAATGTATAGATTTCCTAGGAAATGTGTCTAATATCATTAATTTTACACATATCCGTACGATTTTAGGAATTGTATACATTTCCTAGGAATTGTATACAATGACGGATTACATACATTTCCGGTAACATATATAAATATATAATTGGAATCTCGGAATCGGCTCCAACGATTTTCATGAAATTTAGTATATAGGGGGTTTCGGGGGCGATAAATCGATCTAGCTAGGAATCATTTTTAGAAAATGACATTTTATTCGTGTTTTATCGAATACCGAGCAAAGCTCGGTCAAATAGCTAGTAAATATAAAATTACGCAAGAATTGCAAGGAACTCAAAGTATTCCCATACCGGATTTCGACGACATCTTTCTGTGGTTTAAGCGTATAGACCGACAGACAAACAGATCTACACAAATAACTAGTACCGATATTAATAATTAAAAGTTAAGTACAATAAACGTTTAATGAATATTTTATAACCAAATTACATATTTCAAACTAGAACTATTTTGCAGCTGAAATAATGATGATTTTTCGTCGATCCTCGCGTTGTTTTCATTAATTATTACTAGCTATAATTAAAACACACATAAAATGACATTTTATGAAAATCATTCTTAGCTAGATTCCTAGCTAGATCGATTTATCGCCCCCGAAACCCCCTATATACTAAATTTCATGAAAATCGTTGGAGCCGATTCCGAGATTCCAATTATATATATATATATATATATATATATATATATACAAGAATTGCTCGTTTAAAGATACTCTCTATGCTCGTTTAAAGAAACATATCAACATATCAATAGCGCCATTTATACGCTAAATATAGCTACCAGTTGTGTGTAAAATGCATTTGAGCTAATAACCTAATAAATATGAAATAAAGCAAAAAAAAATACGGCACTCGGGGATTGCCGCGGAAAGGTATAGCATTTTTTATCAACTTATTGCAATTATGATTCGCATACGTCTACTCCAGTCGGAGTGGGGGTGTTAGGTGTTTTTCGTTACGGAATTTCTTGATTCGGTCACCGCCCTCAAAGCCCACGATAAAAGCTATGCAATAAGTAATAACACAGAATAGTACTTACGCAATAGCTTAAAAATATTGTTGTTTTTGTGGCTTATCTTTTTCTTTTTTCTGCTCTTCTTTATTAAAAGTTACATAGTTTACTGGCACCATTCTTTTGATGCATGGCCGTGTTTAACTTGCTAAATTGCCCCGAAACAGCTGGACTAGTTTTGATAGAAATTTTGTGTGCTTAGCTGGTAGACCTGAGAATCGACTAACGTCTATTTTTCGTACCCTAAAAATATTGCCTAAAGATATACAGGGCGTAACAAAACAAAGTGACAACACTTTTAAGTATGTACCATCGACCCGCCCCGGCGTCGCACGGGTATATTTAAATATTAAATAGCCACTGAAAAAATGACTAAAATCGATAGCCTATGATCCTTCACGTGGACTACTTACTTCTTATCTGTGCCAAATAACATAAAAATTGTTAAATTGCTCCAGTAGTTCGCGAGATAAGCCCTTTCAAATAATTTCCCCCGTTTTTTTCACATTCTTTTATTAGTCTTAGCGTGATAAAATATAGCCTAAAGCCTTCTAAACGGGCTATCTAACACTGAAAGAATGTTTTAAATCGGACCAGTACTTCCTGAGATTAGCGCGTTCAAGTTAGCCCTTAGTCTTAGTGTAAAATATAGCCTATAGACTTCCCCGATAATGCTAATGGTCTATCTAACACTGAAAGAATCATCAAAATCCGTTGCGTAGTTTTAAAGATTAAAGGGAACAAAGGGACATGAGGGAAAAAAGCGACTTTGTTTTATAATAAGTATAGATGAGTCCAGTGTGTAGTGGCAGCGCTAAAAGATTTTTTTATGACTTTGTTTATTATGACTTTTAAATGACTTTGATTAGTTTTGTTACACCCTGATATATTGACAAAACAAAGCTTAGTCAGCCAGTTCATTAGCCAGTTCACAGTAACCTCATTACGCAAAATTGCACGGTAGTAAATAACGTTTAATATTTTTTTCTTCAAAACTAGGTAGGTAACTTAATAAAGAAGAAAATTGTAACTTTTATTGACAAATCGAATCGTTCGCTGGGATTTTCTCGCACGCGAGCACTATGCTCGCTTTAACGATGGCATGGCGTGCGGAGTTTAAAAGATCGCTCCATAAAACAATAATTGGTTGAATTTTGTGTAAAACTAGCACGGCCCGATAACTTTCATTGAATTAGGGGAATTAGCCTTATCACTGGCTTGCGGGCGGGGCGAGTGCAGGTGGGAAATAGGTTTAATTTATGATTTCTACCGCGCGGTTTGGCGGCTACACCGCGGCTACAGGGGCGACACTCCGTGTACATGAGCGCCGGTGACCTTGAACGGAACGTGTACACCGCTAGGGTTGACACCGACATGGAATTTAGACTTGTGAGTTGTGCCAAAGGAAAGATGTATTTCAATTATATATTATGTGTAATACCATATAATATAATAATAAAATAATAATCTTAAAATTAAATTATTTAAATTATATAAATTATAAGAATAAAAATTATTATTCATAATAGGTATAAATCTAAATTTTAAAATTATTTATTTGATAAATTATAATTATATTATAAAGAGGAAAGATTTTACTGTTAATTTTTTGTCTGTTTGTAACGAATAAGCTCCGAAACTACTGGACGATTTGAAAAATTATTTTACCATTAGAAGCCGACATTATCCCTCATGAACACAGGTACTTTTTACCGCGGGAAAATGCTTCATTCTTACGAAAAAACGGGTAATAGAACAACGGGAATCAGTATTGTCAAGTGCGTGCGATGCGTGTAGGAGTAGCGCGCTCGCTCCACCTACTAGTCAGCCCTCGTACCGAATAATCCCAGGGTTGACCGCTCCGCGCCCCGCGCGCCGCGTACAGCCCCCGCGCCGTTCCAGACACGCACACATATCCGTGAGCGATTTTACGAGCACACATGCTTAAGTGTCGCTTCTTTTCGCGTAGTGTATAATATTCTTTGCCGCGGCATCACAAACAATTATTATTGTAGGTAAATGACGGTGATCCTGCGCCGCTACTTATACGTGTGTAACAAAAATAAGTGATAATACTTTAGGGTGCGTATGTGTTCCTTGTAGAGAGTTCACTGTGAAAGTAGCAGCGCTGAAAAACGTTTTTTTTTCACTTTTGTATGGGCAAGAGCCAGAGTGTCACGAGAGAAAAGTGAAAAAAAAATTGGTCTTTCAGCGCTGTTACTTTTACAGTGAACTCTCTACAAGGAACACATACACACCCTAAAGTGTTATCTCTTATTTTTGTTACACACTGTATAAATCGTTACATACTTACCAATGATCTCGCGGTGTAGCGGCCAAACCGCTCGTTCGCGCGGATCTTAATATAAATCCAGCCTTAGTAAGTGCCCTAAATTCGCCGCGTGTTCGCTGCGATCGACCGCTTATGTTAGTGGTCACCACGCAATGCAGGATGGAATACCCTTAAATGTGTTACAGGGCTTTTACAGATTAATTTTTTTTTCCGTTTTTTTTAATGGCGTGAAACGGTTATGGCGATTTTTCGAATCGGTCGGACTTAGACGTCATAAGCACTAGCCAGTATCTGCCAGTATACTGGGAAATTTTGGAACTCATGCCATATCTTTCAAAGTCTTTTACACAGGTCGTAACGAAACAAAGTGATAATACTTTAGGGTGTGTTTCACTGTGAAAATAGTCGAACTGAAAAATATTTTTTTGTGATTTGTATGAGCACCAGTAGCAATATTTTGTAACACTCTCTAGATATTATACATAGTAAGTAGGTTTTTAGTTTAGTAATATCTTCTAGATTTTCAACCATTTCAAGACTTTCATCTTCTCGTCTCTTTCACACTATTCTCGGCAAAATTCGCTAGTGGCTAAGGGTTAATTCAGACCGCAATGCGACGAGACGAGGCGAGACGCGGCGCGGTATAAATTTGTATGGATTTGACAGATATCAATTGCGTGAGACGTCTTGCGAATCTGCCAAATCCATATAAAAGAAATGCATCTACGCGTCGCGTTGCGGTCTGAATCAACCCTAAAGCTGTTAGAACAAAAAGATTTGGTGCCTAGCCAAGCTTGTTCGTACTGATTAAAACTTGTTACCTTTCGCGTATTTTTCATCGCATTCTACCGGAAAAGATAGGAACTATTAATTGGTCACCTAAAATAAAGTTTATTGATAATAAAGTATTCTTTAAGCTTTTAGTAAAATCACGCTTATATTATCAAATTGGATAAAATATATCTGTACTTTAATAGTAAGCACAGATTTATAAGCTGAAGATTTTATTAAAACGCGTTAATCTCGTAAAGTTATGGACCGATTCTTATGTAATTAAGCACAGATATTGAATAGGAGTATCGAGGATGGCTATGGGCTACTTTTTTGCGGGAAAACGTAATGTGGTTCCCGCGGAAGTCATTATTTACGCGAGCGGAGCCGCGCGGAATATGTAGTGGCAAATATTGCGCATTCATACAGAAGGTTTCCTTAGCAAATAAAATAAAATTAATAGTTAGGCCGCGTCTTCATCAGACACGGCGCGGCGCCGGCACCGTGATACGGCACGACGCCGCCACCGCGACACGGTACGGCGCCGCACCGTGACACGGTGCCGTAAACGGTGCGCCGCGCGCCCCTATTCTGGTGAAACTTTCGAACAAAAATTGTGACCAAACTTGAACGAGGCATATGAAAATACATATCAAAGTCGCGTAGTGCAAATATTGTCATATATACCGAGGAAATTTAAGCGCTGCATATTATTTCCTTCTGAAATCACTTCCGTCTGGGTTCATTGTATAAATATACGGATTTTTCCAAAATTTCCTCTGTTTCTGTTTCTTTTTCAATCTTCGTCTTAGTAACAACAAGATAATAATTCTTTCGCGATCCATATCCAGACAAGCACTCTCGTTCGAGCGCAAATATCGACTGAATAGGGACGCACAGTACGCGGCACCGTGACACGGTGCGGCGTCGTACCGTATCACGGTGGTGGCGTCGTGCCGTAACACGGTGCCGGCACCGCGCCATGTCCGATGGGGACGCGGCCTTGCCCTATCGTAGTACAAAAATTTGACTTTTATAAACACTGAAAATAAACTAAAAGTTCTAAAGTGACTTGTTAAGATAAAAATAAAAATGAACTGTGAAAGATCTTTCTTTTAAATCTTGGAATACATTTTTTCAGATAGAAATTTCTAAGTTATTTGTTTATTTTTAAAGATCTCTGATGGCTAGACGAGCATAATTAAATTTTATCTTTTTCTTATTTTTAAGGCTTTTTTTTATCATTACAAACTCCTACCCGGCGGCGTCCACAGGATGTGGTAAGATTTTTTAAGTTTTCAATGCATATGTATGATGTTTTATTGATATAATATAAGGAGTCGACGCGAAATTTCATTTAAACATTATATGTTGATATTCGATTTAGATATGTCCAGATAACTTGATGCGTCCGTTCACTCTCAAACCTTTCTTGCACACTGTATAAAATCTGAGTATACTTTTTAAACAATGCATGCATATTTCCGCCTCCGTTCAAATGTGTGTTTAAATCAATTCCGTATAATGCTCTGAATATATCATAATGATTATTATAACTAAATTACTTTCATCTATTATTGAATTCAGATTGGTTCCGAATACTGGTTTGTATTATAGTATCCAGCTTATCAACCATTTTTTTTTTTTTTTTCGAAAGGGTCTAAGCCAGGGATGGGGAAACTTTTTCCTTCGCGTGCCAATATAATACTAACAAAATATATGGCGGGCCAAGTTTTTGCATTTTTGACTATGTTAATTACTGAAATAAAAATATTGGTATGTATTTTCTGAAACACTAATTTATTGTGCAAATATTACAAAATAACTGTTGGAATAAAAAAGTAATTAGAAATTCTAATTAAGAGCGGGTTGCCAAATTTTGCTGTGTTTCCCGGGACAATTTCCCGGGACATTTTTCCGGGACAAAAAGTATCCTATGTCCTTTCCCGGGAATCAAAGTATCTCCATGCCAAATTTCAGCAAAATCGGTTCAGCGGCTTGAGCGTGAAGAGGTTACAGACAGACAGACAGATGGACAGACATACACACTTTCGCATTTATTATATTATAGTATGGATTGTATATTTATCTTATATTTGGCCAACGGACAACACGATTCACTTATTTTGACTCGATAGTTATATTTTTCGAAATAATTAATCTTTCTGGGCTTTTCAACAAATATCTGTTACACTTATTGAGTTACTATCATTAAATAACTTGCACTACTACAATCACACACTTTATAAAATAATAGCTAAAGGAAATATTAGTATTGTATTTAATTTTTAAGTAATCATCAAAAACATTTTTGGGACTTACGACCTTTACTTTCGTGCTATAATGCGGGAACGGTTGTTACGCTATATTGTTCACTATTAGCTGCAGCATAGTAAAAATGGCTGCAGCGTAAAGCACATTGCCCGGGAGCACGATATATGGAATCATTGTATGACGATTGGAGGATAGCGGTGTGTGTAGGCGGGGCTAGCGTTTTGACAGTAGGCTCTTAAATTAAACTTTTATTTACCAACAACTAAAAATACAAAATATTCTCTTCATTTTGTTTGATGGTCGCGGGCCGGATTTCAAGCCTTTGCGGGCCGGAGATGGCCCGCGGGCCGTAGTTTCCCCATCCCTGGTCTAAGCTACTGGTCTGGTTAAGACCATGGTAGTTTAATCGTGGCTATAACTAGTCTGTTGCTAGTTGGTTTGGAGATAAACAATGAGGGGGCCTGGCCCCCTCCCCTAAAGTCACACGTGTGACATTCTAATCGGGCAATAACTTATCAACCAAGCGGCTTCCACCTATATAAGAGCATAAACTGACTCTAGGGCTACAGAAACAATTATTATTAGCTATGTTTTGCAGATATATGTACTTATTATCTATGTAATATGTCATTACCACGAAGTAATAGAATAATCAAAATTCATTACTTAAGGCTGCTCTTTCGAAAAATCCCTGTTTTGTAACCGGAGTCGTCAGTGGCAATTAAAGCGGGGAGGGCCCTTTGCAGTTGACGTCATCGAAGTTCCAAGATGTCTGCGGTTGAGCGGCTATCGGTATCACATAATAAAAAAATAAAAAACCAAATCACCTCTAAATCGTTGAACGAAACCACTTTACTCCTTCATTATTTATCAAAAGAATATATAAAAAATATCTTCTGCTTTGCAATACATAAGTTAATAATTTGGTTTTTTTACTTTTTTGAAATATGTATTATATTAAGCCTTAAAAAGGTTTTTTCTCCAATTTCGCCCTATCATGGACGCGGCGAGCGTCGTAACCGCCACCGTACAAGGCGCGCTGTTTTGAATGTTATTTTAATCTTATTTACGTCGATATTCGCACTGACAGACAATCGACCTGCTAATTTAGGGAGAGAGAGTCCTTAATTCAAATTAATCTGAGAGTTTTTTTCCAACGTCAATAATTACTTACTTACATAGCCAGGGCCTGTATTCACTTTGATTAGTGCGAGTGCAAGTGATTAGTTCAAGAGATTAGTGATTAGTAGAAATCAAAGGACTTGCACTAATCATTCGCTGTCCACACGTACTTTTACCTGATTACTAATCACCTGCACTAATCACTTGCACTTATTACTAATCAAAGTGAATACGGGGCTTTATCTAGGTTTGAGAAGAACTAGAAACACGATTAATGTAAATAGCCTCGATACATTTAATTTTCGAAATGACCTCTTAAAAATATGAAATTTGAAGATTATTTTTAAACGAAAATAGATGTATTGTAGGGAATGAGTCTGATTAATAGACACCTTTGCAACTCAAAATCGTATAGAAGAAGCATTTTGCTTAAATGCTCCTAGTTATTTTTTAAATAATTATTATAATTACGTTTTGTCGCATGTTTTCCGAGCGAGCCGATAGCTACTAGCCGCAGCGTACGAGGGCGGCACTGAACATTTCGTGAATCAAGGAGGTTACACAACAGTACTATTTAAAAATGTGTTTATTGCTTTTCGAAGTATTCTCCGCGAAATTTGACACATTTTCCCATACAATGGAACCAATCATTGAAGCAACCATTCCATTCGGAAGTTGGGGTCTCCAAAATGGCCGTTTTGTAGGCGTCCACAGCTTCTTCAGGCGATGAAAATCTCTGACCACGCAATTTATTGTTTATTTTAGGGAAAGCATAGAAATCATTAGGGCTTAAGTCGGGTCTGTACGGCGAATGGTCTAATTATTCTATGTTTTCTTGCTCTAAAAACTCTTTTGTTCTGTGTGCGGTGTGGGACTCGCATTGTCGTGATGGAGGATGATGCGGCGGTTGCAGTTCTCTTTACGGAGTGCAGATACGACCTGTGGCAAACAAATGCTAGCATACCATTCTGCATTAACCATTCTTTATCCCTCAAGAGGAATAGTCGCAATATGGCCGGTTTTGGAGACAAACGTGGCCACCATTTTTTTTGGAACACTTCGTGAACGAACAATTTTTGTTGGCTTTAACTCATTTTCGAACACCCAAACTCGTGACTGGTTTTTAGTTTCGGGTTCGTACGCGTATATCCAGGATTCGTCACCTGATACGATGTTGTATACAGCATTTGAGGATCCTGCGTGGAATCTTTCGAGAGTTCTGACGCACCAAGTAACGCGAGCCGCTTTTTGCTCTTCACAGAGCAAATATGGTATCCATCGGGAAAACAACTTTTTAAACCTAATTGTTCATGCAATATTATTTGTATTTGACTCATACCAATGTCTAAAGTTGCCTGAATTTCGCGGTATGTCACATATCGATCTTCCTCGTCCAGCTTACGCACAGCATCAACGTTTTCTTGCGTGACTGCAGTTTTTGGACGACCTTGACGGGGATCATCACTGAGCCAGACACGTCCACGTTGAAATTCAGCAAACCAGCGATGAATTGTGGTTTTGGATGGGGCTTCATCACCAAATGCAGAAATCATCCGATCAACACACTGTTTTTGTGTTAAACCACTTTGAAAGTCATAATAAATCATCGCTCTAGAATTTTCTCGAGTCAATTCCATTTTCTCAACGACTAAACAAGTTTGACAAGACCTTGTGACAAGACCGAGAATCTTTTTTTAAATAAATAAATGGTATTCGATTTTTAAAACCAAGGAGTTTTCAATTAAAAAGATTTTAATATGACAGGAATAGTGGAAGTATTCCATTCCCGATATTTTTAGTGCAGCCTATGTACTCACGACTTTATAGTCATACAAATTAAGTATAAAATTGCCCTTGAGGTATAATTTGTTTTCGATATATCGCCTCAACCGTTCACTCATATTTTGACACTCGCATGAGTATAAAAATTTCGTCCTGACAAAATGTTGCCTACACAATATGTGGACGATATTTATTTTTATATTTAAATGCCTAACGATGCTTTGTACGAACAAACCTTACGGGCAGACTGTCGGGCAGACTGTCGGGCAGACTGTCGGGCAGACTGTCAACCAGACTGTCGACCAGACTGTCGACCAGACTGTCGACCCAACTCTGGTCTGACTGACCAAACTCTGGTGGACAGTCTGGTCGACAGTCTGCCCGACAGTCGGGTCGACAGTCTGGTCGGCAGTCTGGTCGACAGTCTGGTCGGCAGTCTGCCCGACAGTCTGCCCGACAGTCTGCCCGACAGTCGGGTCGACAGTCTGGTCGACAGTCTGGTCGACAGTCTGGCCGACAGTCTGGTCGACAGTCGGGTCGACAGTCTGGTCGATAGTCTGGTCGACAGTCTGGTCGACAGTCTGGTCGACAGTCGGGTCGACAATATGCCCGACAGTCTGGTCGACAGTCGGGTCGACAGTCTGGTCGACAGTCTGCCCGACAGTCTGGTCGACAGTCTGGTCGACAGTCTGCCCGACAGTCTGGTAGACGTTCTTCCCGACAGTCTGCCCGACAGTCGGGTTCATATAGAAGGTTTTCTTAGCAAATAAAATAAAATTAATACTTACCCTATCGTAGTACAAAAATAATACTTTTATAAACACTGAAAAAAAAACTAAAAGTTCTAAAGTGACTTGTTAAGATAAAAATAAAAATGAAGTGTAAAAGAACTTTCTTTTAAATCTTGGAATTCATTTTTCCAGATAGAAATTTCTGAGTTATTTGTTTATTTTTAAAGATCTCTGATGTCTAGACGAGCATAATTAAATTCTATCTTTTTCTTATTTTTAGGGCTTCTTTTTTATCTATTCAATTTATTCCTTAAACTAGTTGTTTCTTACAAATTGAGGTAGTAGATAACTAGAACAGCTACGTCATATAATTGGTTAAAGTTTGGCCTAGTGCTCACTATCTTCAAGGTTCGGTAAAACTCTCTAAGACCGAAATTAACAACATTTTGTGCGTGAATAAAAGAGGTAAATATCATTGAGCCCTTTAAAAATTTCCACTTCTTTAATGACTTGTAAATTTAATAGTATTAATTATCTTTATAGCTACAGGTCAGGATTTCTTTGCGGGTCCCAAAACATCCCTAGGATGCCTAGGATCCCTAGGATCCATACTGATATCATAAATGCGAAAGTGTATCTGCTTGTCTGTAACCTCTTCTCGCTCAAATCGTTGAACCGATTTTGCTGAAATTTGGTAGAGAGATACTTTGAGTCCCGAGAAAGGTCATAGAATACTTAACCGGATGAACGATTCCCGCGCGATTATCGAATTTTGGAGCAATGGAGTTGCGGGCGTCATCCAGTATTCTTATTATTTCTTTGTATAACGATTTATACAGAATGTAATTTGTTAAGTACCCCGCAAACGATCAAGTTTGTTTGACAAACATGTTTGATGAAATTTACGTTTTCATCATACGGTAGCGCAGACGAACAAACGTGCATCAAACAAGTTTATCAAACAATTAGCTAGAATCGGTATGAGATCATGACATCTTGTTTGACAAATACAGCGGAACACGTTCAAACACGTTTGTCAAACGCTACGCAAATCCAAATTTTCTTCAAACAGTCCAAACACGTAGTTTGTTTGACAAACGCTTCAAACAAAGCTGTACACTATCAAACTGTTTGACAAACACGAGTAAAATTTGACAAACAATTTGATCGTTTGCGGGCTACTTTACATCTTTTATAAATCGTTATACAAGCCCTTAAGTATTATCACTTAATTTTGACTAAGTGATAATACTTAAAGGTGTGTATCGGTCCCCTATATATTCGCTGTGAAAGTAGCAAAGCTGAAAAAGAAACTTTTTTCATCTTTGTATGAAAAAACTTATGACGCGCTTGCCCATACAAACCACAAAAAAGGCTTTTTCAGCGCCGCACTTTCACAGTAAACTCTATAGGAACACATATTGTACAGTACACACCCTAAAGTATTATCACGCAGTTTTGTTACAGCCTGTATTATGTAACGACAGGCTGCGGCAAACACTTACCAATATCTGTGAATCCATTATACCTCGTAATGTAATTGAAGATGAACTTGTTTACGAGAAAGTGTTAAGGATCGTTTATACGTGTTCAGGTTGAAGAATCCTTGCTGCAGTGTTAAGGAGGGTTTGCGATTCTCGAAAACTGAGAAAATTGATATAAAAACTACGCTAGAGGTTTCATTTGTCTACGCCATTACAAAGCAATGGCGCGTCGCGTCGTGTCGGGCATTTTTACGAATGGGCCAACCAGTTGGACAACTCGGGAAACATTTACTTGATCAATACTAATATTATTCTCTTAAATGTGATGGTCTATCTATCTGTTTATCTGTATGTCTATCTGTCTGTGAGTCTGTCTGTCTGTCTGTGAATTTGGTATGTTTGGTAAATGGTAATGTATATGTCGCAGCCAACTTATTTAAATGGCCGTTCAATCAAACAGCTAGCCCTTTGACTGAACAACGGCATTCAATCACACGTCTAGCTTTTTAATTAAATATTTCAGTCGCTCAAAACGTTCAACACTACAGCTGATTCAAATTGATTGAATTAGTTTAGCGCTCACCACTGCGTTAGGTGCGTTTTGTTTACAATATGGCGTCAACTAACCGGTGTTTTGTGGTTGTATTAAGATATTTTTCGTAAATATACGTTAGAAGTATTATCAAAGAGACAGAAATTATAAGGGCACACACAAGTGAACCAAAATGTAAACTAATATTCGAGCAGAATTTACGTGATTATGATTTATTAATCACGTAATTTCTGCTCGAATATTAGTGATACATGGTGCATGATGATAGTGATGCATTTCATTATGATGAATGGTAAATTATCTAATGTGACCATTAGTTTAGTGCTATTATTACACAAGCGTAATGATAACAAGCAGATTAATAAAATAAATACCTTGGTGCACCAAAGTATTTATTGCAATTGTGTTCAAAATGAGTAAAAATACAATTATTAATCTGCTTGTTATGTTATAATAGCACTAAACTAATGGTCGCATTAGATAATTTACCATTTAACCAGTTGGCTAAGCGTCATCTAGCTGTAGTGTTGAACGTTGCAGTCAAGAAGTCGGCTAAACGACGTATAGCTGTGTGATTGAATGGCCTTGTTCAGTCAACGGGCTCTGTTTGATTGAATGGCTTTTTTAACCAGTCGACTGCGACATATTATACGGCTACCGCGAGATAAATGAATTTTGGCGCAACGGAGTTATACACTTCATTTAGTTCAGAAATAAATCAATTTTTATTTATTAAATTTTTATTCGTCTTCTGTGCCTATTGATTCTAACTCTGGAATATTATATAGTAAGGGATAGTAATATTACATTATTATTTTTAAGAAAGTAAGCGTTTAGTTGTACTTTAAGAACTATGAAAGTAATTCAATATCTGAATACACATTTCAGACAATGAGTTAAATATTATTTTCTCGTTTGGGGATTCACAAATAACTAAACATTTTTAAACATAGGATATTGTTATAAAGTCTGTAAAGATATTAGAATTTATAAAAAAGGAATCACTTTTCCTTGCAAGACTTCCGCTCGCGTATTGTCTCGGTATGGCTTCATCCTTTCTTCAATTTTAAAGAAACAAAAGCTCGCCCGTACACGAGGTGATGCATTAAAACGTTTTGTTAAGCTCAACTTATTCATCTTACAGGTTGCTCGCTTTTTCATCTAAACAAACTATACAGGGCGCTCGGTTTTTGTTAGGACAAATGGCGGAACACGTAGAACATTGTTTGCTGACCACTCCTGTTTATGGCGAACCACTAAACAAGATTTACAACACCCTATATTTTCACCCTTACAAATAACAGCGTCTTATGAAAAAATAAATGGCGTTGTTTGTGCTTAAAAAATATATATTATTGAGAAATAATGTTGTATTATGTAACTTGATGAGGCCCGCAACTCCGTTGTGCCAAGATTCGTTTAACTTACGGAAACTGCATATTTTCCAGGATAAAAAGTATCCTATATCATTTCCCGGGACTCAAAGTATTTTATACCCAGCAAAATCGGTTTGGGCGGAACAGGTGACAGACAAACAGATATAGGTATTATACAGTTTTGCATTTAGAATATTAGTATAGAAGTATGGATCGATTGTACTGTAGGTTCTTGGTTGAAATTCATGTTAAATACTAATAAAATTGGAACTAATAAAAATATAGTAGTTCTCGGTCGAATGACGGAACCGGAAAACCGGATATGTACTACATTATAATTGTTAAAAAACACTATCGTGGAAAAAGTTGGAACAATGTGCTTTGTTAGTGTTTACTTAAATAATGTTGTGTCTTGCTGGTTTTTATTATTGATTATTTCTATAGTCAGAAACGAAGAGGAAAAATTTTAAAGAATTTTTTTCTACTTTCTCCTATTAAGTTTGATTTAGATATTAACCCGGCGAGCGTAAGGTTGGAATATGTAGCAAACGGCGCTAGGTGGGTGTGGTACTCCCAGATGGTGATTATGTGGTTATTATACGCTATTATTTTAATCATCATTTTTTTAAATACAAAACTAATGTTTAGTTATGTGTTGAACTTATTTAAGAGAGAAATTGTAAAAAAGAATTGAATAATGTAATTTATTTACGAAATTAAGATAATCAACAATTAGAACTCACAAAATTAGTAGTGCCACATATTTATTACTTTATATCGAAAATACGAAAACAACAACAAAAAACACTATTTTTTCTTCAGATAGACTCAACATAAGAACAAAAGAACACATAAACTGGATATTAAAACGAATAAAAAAAAAAACTTATTCGTCTTAAAATCTAGAGCATTTTTCACAGAAGAAATAAGTATGTTTCATATATATAAATAAAATACAGAAATAAGTAAATTTCCCAACAAATATCTATTATTGCCTTCGCCATTATTCTCTATCAATCGATTTTGCTGTCTTTCATTATCCATCTCCTACTCTGTGTCACTTTCAAAACTTCTTTCGTCACTACCAGACTCGTCGGGTGAACTAACTCCAGCTTCTTCAAAAAGACGCAATTATCTGTTTTAATTATCTTCGTATGACCTTTCTAGATTTTAAGCCACAAAAAACCCAAAAAAACCCGTAAAATAACATAAAATGTGTTTGATCAAATTCGTTACAAGTAGCGTAAGGCGGGTGTCAGACACCCGCTGACAACTTCAAACTCTTCCACACCATACACTGGGCGGCAGTCACCAGAAACAGTGGCAAGGAACACTTCCGTATCTACTCCCGCGCAGCTACTATAGCGCACGAAGCGTTACAACAATTCGTTATTAAAATATTAATCGATTTTTAACCGACTTCCAAAAAACGAGGAGGTTATATGTTCGGCTGTGGATATTTTTTTTTTTTTTTTTTTTTTTTTTTTTGTATGTTCAACGATTACTCCGCCGTTTGTGAACCGATTTTCGAAATTTTTGTTTTGTTGTATTAGGTTTCACTCCAATTTGGTACCATGTTCACAAAAGTGGTGACCTGATGATGGGATCCATGAGTAATCGAGGGAACTCCTCGAAATTTATATGGAAACATATGGTGATTTTGGTTTTATGTGAAGTGTACTAAGAATATGCTACCAAAAAGTCAAATATTGGGTCAAAGTATACCATGGTTTCGAAGATACTGAGAGAACTCCTGACTCCTTATAGATATACGTTCGGGAGTTTCGGCGTTGTTTTAAGAACAGAAAGCATATGCTACTATGCAATTCATATTCATCATCATAATCATCATCATCATCATCATCGTCATCATCATCATTAAGGTCACCAATGTCTCATGGCACAGAATTAATAATAGTACAAGGCATAGGTATGGATATACTAATAATAATAATTATGTACTGTATAACAACACCTGTTTGTTTAATACATGGCAGTCGGCGCCGCAGAGGCGACGGCGTCGCCGCGCCGCCGCGCCGCGTGGCGCGTGGCGGCAGACAACAGATCGAATACTTTACTAATTACTTTATAAAATTTAAATAGACAAATAGAATTAAAATAAAGTTATTTCAAAAAGAGCATTTACACAAAACAAAGTCATTAAGTGTCTTTTTAATCAGTTATACTTATTAATCGATAGATGGCGCACTAAGTATCGATTTGAATTCTTGATTAAGCGCTTATTCCACTTATCCTAGCTAGGAAGTCCTAGCTAGGGTCCTAAAAAATTTAGTCAAGTGGAATAACATTTAGAAGCTAGGATCCTAGCTAGGATCCTAAATCGGAAAAAATTTAGTCAAGTGGAATAACATTTAGAAAGCTAGGATCCTAGCTAGGACTTCCTAGCCAGGATAAGTGGAATAAGCGCTTTACAAGAACAGAGCTGTCAATAATTATGATAATATTAAATATTATGAGTAGCTACGCTACATCCTATACAAGTTTATACAATTTTTTATCTGATAGATCCTTCGATCGTGGAAAAACGAGACACAATAGCCTTTCTATTGTTATCTCAATCGCCGGTGACCGCTTGGGGCTTGAAGCATTAAAATTGTTAAATTACTTAGCACAATATGTTCACTTCACTGATAATATATGATTTTGTGAGTGTGAGTTGTGACTCTTGACAAATTGTAATAAGATACGTAAAATATACGCGAAGGTTTACCTACTAGTGTAACTAAAAAGAGTGAAATTATTATTATTTTTAACAAAAAATTAAAACCGACTTCCAAGGTAAAAACAATAATAACATTAATATGAACTAAAAAGTATTAAATAATTTTTACTATCTAATGGTGCCTTTTTCCGAATTCGGCTAAACCTCAACTATTTCTGTATTCAATCTTCATAATTTTGAAGTCGGTGCCAGTTCCAAAACTTTCAAATATTCTGTCAGAGGACTGAAGATTCAGCTATCTGGTACCGACTTCAAAATAATGAAGATTGAATACAGAAATAGTTGAGGTTTAGCCGAATTCGGAAAAAGGCACCATTAGATAGTAAAAATTATTTAATACTTTTTAGTTCATATTAATGTTATTATTGTTTTTACCTTGGAAGTCGGTTTTAATTTTTTGTTAAAAATAATAATTCTAGGTCTGGGTGTGTCACACCCAACCTTACGCTCGCCGGGTTAGCTAGCCCTATATATCTAGATTTCTTCGTGGATAGTCCCCTTTTTTACTGAAAATAAAATAGTTTTTGTCTTTCGAACGAGACGATCGGAAAAATACATTTTATTTTATTGAAATAGAATCGGCTATAAAAGTTGGAAAAGTAAACCTATATTTTAAAATTGGTTAGCTTTAGCCTCAACTGTTACATCGTAACGTTGGACATAATTAATTATTTTTATGTTGAAAATATTGAAAATGTATTCAGAACTTATCGTCAATGTAGATCGTAAGTACACTATAAGCTAGTCATAATATAGCATTCGCTAGTTTCGTAAAACAATGCATTATGTCAAAATTCATACATTTTTGACATCTAACTTCGCTACAGAAGGCAACGAATGCAGCTTACTAAGCACTCTGAATATGCTCTGAATAATAATAATCCAAACGATTTTTACCTGAATGTATTGAATTTCACATAAAGGCACGCATCTGTAAATCAAATCTTGAGACAAAGACAAGTTTGGGACGTGTGTAGAGAGACCGCGGCGTATAAGGCAAGTTTTAATTGAGTTTTTGTACCCTTTCAGTCTCGTTTATATCCGAATTGCTTTGTACCGGTAAATAGATTTGGAACTAAATATAATTTAATTGTATATTTTATTTTATTTTTATTTTTTATATTATTAAATTTGAAAAACTTACGGCTAAACTATAAGGAACTTTATTTAAAGGAGTACTAGATTGAGATAGATAGAGAGCCGGTTTTCTGTGAGAACGTGGTATTTCTCCGGTCGAGCCAGCCCATTCGTGCCGAAGCATGGCTCTCCTACGTATAAAATATTACTTATAATACTTTAATGATATTAATTAATATGCTCCTTTCAACAATTTAACTATTAACATATTTTATTTATCTTCTTAGCTCATTCCCACTTTACGTAGGGTCGGCTCTCCTAGTACATTTGCGCCAAGAAACTCTATCTTGGGTTGTCGATTTATGCAATTTATTTACAGCTAGTGCTTTGGTCATACTGGTCCACCATGTGGCTGGGGGTCTGCCTCTAGCTCTCTTAGCTTCTGGGATACTCAACGCCTTTTTAACAATGTAGTTGTCGTCTCTGCGCATAATGTGGCCATACCATCTTATGCGTCTCTCGGTCAGTTTTTCGGACACTGGAGTTATATTGAAGCTTCCCCGGATATATTCATTTCTAATTTTGTCAAGCTTAGTTACCCCTCCAGACCATCGTAACATTTTCATTTCTGTAGTGTGGAGCTTTTGTATATGTGTGTAATATTAAACTATTTTATTTATAATATGTTATATTTCCTATTAAAATTTAGGCCAAATTCAGTAGGTATAGGACAGTAAACGTAAAATTTCTTTCTTGGCATTATCATAACAGCAATTTTGTGATGTTCTCAACATACTCGAATCAATGTTTTCAATGAAGATTCAAACTTCCATCCAGACGTGCATTTGAAAAGTTTACGAATATGCTGGCATGCCAGACATAAACATACTCAATACAATGATTTATTCGCCCCACATTAATCACGGTGCAGATTGTGTCCATCCACTGCATAGGTTTACCCCGGCGAGTGCCAGGTAAAGTTGCCCCAGGGTAAAAGTTACCCTGGCACTCGGGGCAAAAGTTGCCCCGTAAAGAATCCGACGGAACTTGTGAAGTTCACAAATGACACCGAGGAGACCGCGATAATTCACCAGCTAATGTCAAAGTTGGGACTTGGAAATTTTTACCCCACACATAAAAAGTGCTGTCCCCGCCACTTTTCGATGCTAGTGATGCGTGTTTATCGATTATGGTTAAGAATAATCGTTTTTTTGCATATTTTTTATTTATTTAAGGGCAGACGAGCAAACGGGCCACCTCATTGAAAGCAATTATTATCATTGCCCATGGACACTCGCACGGCGACAGTTCATTGAATAGTAATTTAAATTTATTTTTTTGGAGACGTGCCTCAATTAAGCCAACCTTCGATTGATATCCACAGTTTATCTACATTGAGGTATAACATAATATTTTGACCGATTATTTAAAAAAAAAAACAAACGAGAAGAGACGAAAACGTTCAGCGCTGACCCTAGAACACAAGTCATTTGAGCTGTTTTATTAGGTCACTCTGCATTTTGTAAAACTTTTTATTTGACGTTAGTTTAATCATCAAAATTTACAACCTGAATCTTTCTAAAATTAATTCTTGATAATTTAAAATCAATAAAAGCGATAATTTTTTTGGGTTTTTTGGAATTTTTTGGGTACATATTATTTTGTCAAAATTATCGATAATAGCACGTGATTAATTTTACATCCCTAAAAAAACTTTTTACGTGTGCTTCCCTAATATCTTGCGTTTTTTCCTTTATTGTATATCCTGATTCCTGGCTTTGTCACGATAAGAAATTATCTGCTAATCTATATGGCTTCGGAATCGATTCCTATTAAAGTTAAAGGTAAAACAAAAAAGTGGGTTCCGTATTGATTAACAAAACATGCATTGTCATTCAGAAGATGTAAAGCCTAAAACAGCCGAACATAGAAACGCACGTAACTCTTGTGCTGCTACTTTCACAGTGAACTTTATTTAACCCTAGAGTACTGATCAGCGCCTGACAGGCCGCTTGCGGTCAGTTTTTTTTTCAATTATTTCTAAAACACGTTCTTGAGTCAAATTGTGCTTTCGCGCCAGCTCTGCATACCCCTACACTTTGCTGCAGACCTGAGACCAAACAGGGTCCGCCCAGACTCCCCGTTTTCAAAATATAAGCACTTGGATCGCCTGAGAGTCTATCATTAGTATTAACCGTTATTTTTCGTTCGTAACATGTTTTGTTTAGCGATTTTTACAGCTTGTAGCATATTATAATCTACCAAATGCTTATTTTATTTTTATATAATTCCTATTGAACACCAAATCGTAGATATTAACTAAATGAGTAAATGAGAATTCGGACAGCGAAACTAAGGACCAACTGGAGTCGATCTGTATGATTATGACGATAGTGCGGCAGATCCTTCTTCTGTTCCATTCTGGCTGAAAAAGGACCGACAAAATAAAGTAGCAGGTATTTTTTTACCCTCGAATATTTCAGTAGTGCATCAAACCACAAGTAATTCGTCAAGTTCACCAGTTGAGGTCGGGATCTCCAAATAGTAAGAATTTAAAGGCTAACTTCAAATTAGTGTGTAGATAATAATTATTATGTTACCAACAGTTAATTAATGTGTTTTATAAAGTATGTATATTTATTATTAATATTGATGCCAAAAAAGTAAAAATGTAAGAGTATTTTTTATCCTACAAGACTTGTAAAAGATCTACTGTTACAAGAAAAATAATGGTAAGCTTATATTTTAAGCCTAATTTTAAGCCTAATGCTATTCTTAAAGAAGGATTTGGGTTTTGGTTTTTAAAAAGTAAGCGGTTGGCCTTTTAATTTATATTGTATTTGTAAAAATGTAATAAATAAATAATACAATATACAAGTTTTATTAGAAAAGTAGCCTCCCAGGCGATCATTAGTATTAAGCGGTGGAAATTTTATATTAGTACTCTAGGATTAAGGAGCACAATATAATATAATTACCCCTAAAGTACTATCACTCATTTATGTTCGGAAAACATTAAATTCTTTCTATACTAGTTAAAAGCCTAAAGCGTAAGCGTTCATTCTAAAATATATTATGCCAGGACCACATACTGTAGTCAGAAACAGAGATAAAACCAACCCATCAACGGAAAAATCGAGATTAAGACCGCAAAATCCAAGTCACTTACACTGAAGGGATGTGCCAGATATATCGACAATAAGAGATGTGACAAAATATCGATACACCGTGTAAACATCTCGCCTCAAGCCCTCTCCAGACGGCAAACACCTTCTAGGCATTTGTCAACTTCACGTACACGCGACACGAGATACACGACATAGTATAAATAGTATACAGTAGATCATACAAGGTTGCCATACGTCCAAACATTCCCCGGAGGATGACATGGCAGGCACTTACATAAAATGTATTGGTTATAATATAATGATTTTTTTATGTCAATGCTTTATGGATTTATTTTTTTTTTGTTTACATGACCTTTCGTTCATATTATATCCGGGTTTTGGGCAGCAATAACAGGAGTGCAATGCGACGTATAATGTCGAAACGCAACGCACAATTGCAGCCTTGCTTATGGAGTGATTTCATCTAACACATTACACAGTTATTGGAAGTTCTCTGTAGCATCGCGTGCGTGAAAGTATAAGCTGTGTTGGCTTAGATTTCAAGAACACAACTAAGTTGCCTTACTGTATATATTTATATTTTATACACGTTCTATTAAAACAGACAAACAATCGCGATAACTGCAACGTATCTTGCATCGTAACGTAATATTTAATGATGTTACAACTTGAACATTGTTTCACATAAGCTGCTTTTCCTATTATTATTTTGTACTTAACTATTAACATTATTTGCTTGTATGCTGGAGTAGTGAACTATGCACTGCTGTGTTACGATTTTCATCAGCAGGCATTATGGTTCATGGTAAAGCATTTGTATAGATGTAATTAATTACTTATTATAAGTTTAAGTTGTGTGCGTAGATAATTAAATTGGTTCCATCTATTGACACTGTAATTATTATTACTATGGTCACAATCACATAAATCATTTTTGTCACAATAAATACGTACTTAGAGTACGGCAGTTAGTCGCACTATTATTTAACTGTAATTAAATGATGATTTCACATAGGCCCTATACATCATCTGTCAAACTCTTCATAAAATTGAAGTTGAACGCTATATAGCGGTCGGTCCCGACTGCAACTTGCGCTCCGTCTATGGCCAGTCTAAGAATGGAACAAGACAAAAAATGTACACAGAAAAGATAAAATTTCGAACACAAATCACATGAATCCCAAAATAAGATGACACAGATAAAATTAAAAAGTCCTTACCGTTATCAAATAGAAGACAAATCAAGCGGAAACGTAGGGATTACATGTGAAACGTCTTATCGGAAACTTTTTTCAAAGAACGCCCTTTTATAAAACTGGCTTAAACTTTCCTTAAGCCTCAGAGATAAGTGTGTACTATTAATACAATGTCTTCTAGTTATTTCTCTGCTTTGAAGTTGCCGCTTTTGATTCGAAACTCTTTATAATTTAACTAGAGCGTGGTTAAACCTTTGTGGTAAATGGGTCGACATTTTTTCATAACAGAACTGGAAATTTTAGTTTCCTTGCTACGTTAAGAGCATACGCTAACACTGTTTTTCCACACAAACGTATTCACCAATTTACTCCCAGGACAATGCGTCTAGACAAATGATTTTCTAAGCAATACATATTTGGATCTGTTAAAACTATGCCTCTATGTTTGATTTTTTCTAAATTTACTATTATAATATAAAAAATATGACCCTTCAAAAATCGCAAAAAATGAATGCTCTATACCCCGCCAATCCACCGATCATAAAACAATTTTGAAAGATCTTTGAGATAAAAGAAAACACGTAGAGGCCTAGACTCGACTCTTCCTGAAGATATTTGGAAAAAATAATATTTAGATAGGCTCTATTTTGAAGGAGGAATCAGAGGAATACGTTACGTCGATTTACTGTATCTGTCTCTATCACAATACACGTGCCGGTGTAGGTTGAAGCGTGATGGCTATAGTTTCTTCGTTTAAATTCTACTGTACCCGCGTTCCCTCTTAAGTCTGAAGTTACACTAAAGTCT
The DNA here is from genome assembly GCA_905333045.1 of Lysandra bellargus. Taxonomy (NCBI): domain Eukaryota; kingdom Metazoa; phylum Arthropoda; class Insecta; order Lepidoptera; family Lycaenidae; genus Lysandra; species Lysandra bellargus. The sequence continues at coordinate 4,241,434 of HG995341.1, read as the reverse complement.
AAACTAACTGTTCTTTAAGCATTCAGTCTTTCGTTTGTCACCTAACTGGCAATAGGTTAGATAGTTTGGCGCGAATAAAGCTTTAACATTTTATTTGTTTTATGATTATAATTTAATTAAGATTTTGAAACATACTATATGAGACTTAGTGTCAAAATATTTACTTAATAATAATTACAGTTAAGTAATCAAGATACGTCTCTGATTGCGGCAGTTAGTCTTAGGAAGACTAAATAGTAAATTAGTACAATTGATTAATAATAGTCTGTACTATGAAATGTTATTTGCGTGAAACTCAAAACTTTTATAAAATTATTTTCTAACGTCATTTAGATAAAGGTTAGCATCACGTATTTATATTCAAAAATAATTAAAAATATGCTCATAAAGTATCTTTTCAATTACAATTTTCCACTTGCAAGGGTCACAAAGCAATCCACGTTTATTATTGGAATAAAACAGCTGTTAACAAAGTCGAAGCGAATCGTGTCAAGTGGCACTCGTACGAACATAAATTTACTTTATTAAAATTCTAAATGCTACACCTAATTATTTAAATTAATTTTAAAATAGATTTATACACGAGCTTGACTTTAAATTTTGATTTCAAAAGGAAAATTTAAATTAAATTTAATCTATTTTAAATATTAATTAAATCCACTTCATTATGACAGCTCTGTGTCTATTTTCTCGTCATGCTAATTTTGTTCAAATGAGAAATAAAACGAATACATACATTTTCAAATTGCTTACATAATACTTTCTGAAAAGTAATTTTCAGTGCAATTCTGCATAATTCTGCATTCTACTTCCTCTGATCCCTTAAATTGAATGCTCCAATTGATTTAAATAAAAATTGATACTTTAACTGTTTCACCACTTTCTGATAAAGTGGCGAATAGGCTATTCACAACTTTTTTGACAGATTCTCCATACTGTGTATGTTAAGTGGTGGATAGCCTATTCGGCACTTATCAGGAAGTGGTGAATCAGGCCTTTAAAAGGGAAAACATAGAATAATGCCTAGAAAAATGTACGGTTCCGACATTTTCGAAATACCAAAAGCCTATTTAAAACGATAGTAACACGGGTACATGGCGTTAGTAACATAAATCCTGCACATTGGTATGCGACCGGGGTTCGCAGGCAAAACACTTACTAACTCCGTTCCCTCGGCCCACTGAACTTTTTCAGTCCTATTCTGGTCTCGTACTCCGCTTGGCTCGGCTTAAATATTTATCGAACATTCATACGTTTGTCAATAATTTATGGAAAAGGATTCTAGATTTATATAAGTACGTAATTTTGCTTGAAAATAATATCAAGCGACATTGCTTAAAAATTTTTCATTTTACGTGGGAGAGCCATGCTTTGGCACGAATGGGCCGGCTCGACCGGATAAATACCACGTTCTCACAGAAAACCGGCATGAAACAGCGCTTGCGCTGTGTTTCGCCGAGTGAGTGAGTTTACCGGAGGCCCAATCCCCTACCCTATTCCCTTCCCTTCCTATCCCTGCCCTCCCCTATTACCCTATTCCCTCTTAAAAGGCCGGCAATGCACCTGCAGCTCTTCTGATGCTGCGAGTGTCCATGGGCGACGGAAGTTGCTTTCCATCAGGTGACCCGTTTGCTCGTTTGCCCCCTTATTTCATAAAAAAGCAAAAAAAAAGTCCAAAAGTAGTGAAAGCCTTGAAAGTGACCTCCATATTTTAAATAGTTTATCATGATTTTTATTAAGTTAAAATTGTCTTTTTCGAGTGCTAATAGAGTAAATCTTATTCTTGTTTTTATTCCTATTGGCTATTACCTTAATCCTTTCCTTAAGATATTTCCTTGAAATCAAAATGTATTATGCACACAAAAATAGATATAATATTTAAATAAAATAAAATACCTAGTTTTTCAAGTTTTAGAACCCTAATTTTAATCATGAAAATGAGTAATTTTAACTTATAGGAAGAAATGGAAACCTTTTAGGAGTTTTAGGTTCTCAAGTCTAAGAGGTTGGATTCTTATAACATTTAATTAAAAACTTTGAACTTTATGATTAACTTGAGCAGCTAAATGTCTGTCTGGTTTTCTTTTGTGTCTGTGTTCTTCTTTTGTTGGGACTTGGAATAATATTCGTTTTCTTTACTCGTATGGGTAGGGAAAAGGTCACACGAAAATATATCTCAACAAAGCGTAATCTTTCAATCCATCCATACTATTAATATTATAAATGCGAAAGTGTATCTGTCTGTCTTTTTTTTTTTAATGAAATAAGGGGGCAAACGAGCAAACGGGTCACCTGATGGAAAGCAACTTCCGTCGCCCATGGACACTCGCAGCATCAGAAGAGCTGCAGGTGCGTTGCCGGCCTTTTAAGAGGGAATAGGGTAATAGAGGAGGGTAAGGATGGGAAGGGAAGGGAAGGGAATAGGGTAGGGATTGGGCCTCCGATAAGCTCACTCACTCGGCGAAACACAGCGCAAGCGCTGTTTCACGCCGGTTTTCTGTGAGAACGTGGTATTTCTCCGGTCGAGCCAGCCCATTCGTGCCGAAGCATGGCTCTCCCTCGTAAACTGTCTGTTACGTATTCACGCCCAAAGCGCTAAACTGATTTCGCTGAAAGGTATGGAGACACTTTGAGTCCCAGGAAAAAGGACATAGGATACGGTTTAAGAGCCCGTATACGAAATTTTGCCGATTTCGCTGATTTAACAGACGTGATTTAACAGTTAAAATACAGTATTTCTATAAGTTTTAATGCACAACATCTAAGATAATTTCAATTATAATATAGTGTTGGAGCTAGATTTTTTTATTTTTTTTAAGTATCTTTAAATAATCCAACTCAAACCCGCGACAGTTTTGTGATTTTTGCTGTAAAAGGTTTAGAATATCACCTGTTTATGGATTGTATTGACGTCTTAACGATATGAAAAAAATACAATGTACTGTTGAGAAAGTCGTCTATAAACTTCAATATAAAAAACCCTTTAAAAACAGAAAACCTCTATCTGCCCGCTAACTTGGCGATCGTCCTTTTTCACCTGGCATATGAAAGACGGGCGTGAGTGTGAAGAGAGCAGTAGAAAAGAGAGGACGGGCTCTTAATTAAGTGTTTATCCCGAAAAATGTACCATTTTTGCGCGATAAACGAATTTTCGAGCAGCGTAGTTGCGGGCGTCATTAAGTTGAGTATCTCTGTTATATTTTTATTTTTTATTTATCTTTATACTCTATAAACTCGTCGAGTAGTCTTGTGTGCTAGTATCCGGAGAAGCTTCTCAGGAATCGATTGTTTTGAAATGTTGTCTGTTTATCCTGTTGGTTTGAAATACAGCCTACATCTATTTTTATACCTTTTATGATACCTTTTTAAATGATAACTTTTAGGCTTGAACGTTCCTATTCCCGCGTAAAATATAATTAGGGTACGGGCACCAGTAGTCAGCCTTTTAGTGGAAAGCGCAAGTTTAAATGTGGATAGAAAATTATTTAAAATAGTAATCAATAACCTTTTGTACTCATTCACCTAATAATTTATTAAACTTTGCTATGAAATTAACATATCAGATATTTTGTCTCAATAAGTATTGAAAATAAAGTATTTTTCGAAATAAGGCACATTTCCCCAGTACTCAGCCGTCACACCCCAGTTCTCGGCCAAATAGCTACCAGTAGTCAGCCTCTCTTTAGATGGGCCTCAAAAGAGACCTATGGAACTGAAACAAATAAACAATGCCAAAAAACTAATTACTTGGATGAAATTATTTGGTGGTGCTTCATAAATAAATGAATAAATAAAGCAGCGTAAGTTACTGATGGCTGAACACTGGGTATAACTCACCGGTACTCAGCCGTGGTTCGACCGTATCTAGTTAGGCGGCCGACTACTGGTTTTTATAAAAAAAACATAAAATCCAGTACTCAGCCGGGGGTGGCCGAACACTGGATAATGTACAAGAAATGCATACCCAGTAGTCAGCCACCTCATTATTTAAATAACTATAAAGAAACTGTTCTATAACTCATCTGATTTTGACGTGAAAAATGTAATAACAATATATTTTAATAAAACATGACACAAAAGTTAATAGGAAATCACAATAACTTACCTTTTTGTCGGGCACCTCCCACTAAGAAAATTTTGGCGCGCACGCCGCATTTTGGCTCGACTAGTGACGACGTCGAATTGGAATCAGATTGCCATTTCTTGCAGTAGTCCATTGAAATGTTACAATTTTAGGACCGAATATTGCGTTTATTAGAGACGCAATTTTATTTTTGGAATATGTTGGGGGGGTCAATAGAAGCTTAACCTCAAATTTGTGGGGTCGCCACTCTTGTCCCCCGGCCGCCATCTTGAAAAAAGGGGTGACAACACTATTTTCGTGATATCTCGGAAACTATACGTCTTACAAAAAAATTGTAAGAACATAATCTGTTGCAAATTATTTTGCCTACAAATATGTTTATATAACTTTTAACTCTAAATTAAAAATTTAAAAAGTTATAAGCAAAAAAGTGACAATTTTTTTTAAGGTTTATTATCGCTCTTTAACTTTGTTTAATACATTTTACAAAAAAAAATTACCTTGTTAATGATCTTTTGAGAAAAAGATCCCCCGATCCCCCTCAATCCCCCCCCCGATCTCATGAAATTAATTTTCTGCAGATGCAAAGGAAACTGTGAAAACATGTGTGGCTGCAGAAAAGCAGATCTAAAATGCTCTACAGTATGGCTACTATTCTGTAAAGCTTTTCAGGCCTGTTTTCTGCAGCCACAGTCTACAGTATGCTTACTATACTAGTCTGCACATGCTTACTATACTATAAAGCATTTCAGGCCTGCTTTCTGCAGCCACACATGGTTCCACAGTTTTCTTTGTATCTGCAGAAAATTAATTTCATGGGATCGGTGGATCTTTTTCTCAAAAGATCATCTACAAGATAATTGGTCTTAGGTATTTTTTTTGTAAAATGTGTTAAACAAAGTTAAAAAGTGATAATAAACCTTTTCAAAAATTTTCTCAATTTTTGCTTGTAACTTTTGAAATTTTTAATTTAGGGTAAAAAGTTATATGAGCATGTTTGTAGGCAAAATAATTTGCAACAAATTATGTTCTATAAATTTTTTGTAAGACGTATAGTTTCCGAGATATCACGAAAATAGTGTTGTCACCCATTTTTTCAAGATGGCGGCCGGGGGACAAGAGTGGCGACCCCACAAACTTGAGGTTAAGCTTCTATTGAGCCCCCCAACATGTTCCAAAAATAAAATTGCGTTCTGTAATAAATGCAAAGCAAATGTAACATTTCAATGGACTACAGCCACATAGCGTCATTGTGACGTTCTGAACTGACCAATCAGAAGGCCAAGCTTTTTTTTAAAGTATTTTGATTGGTTAATTTGCAATAGAACGCTATTTCTATAGGTTTTTAGCTGGAAAAGGCTGACTACTGGTGTGGGGCTGACTACTGGCGGCCGTACCCTATATCAAAACAACGTTTACCGGATCAGCTAGTATCTTAATCTCAAAAAGGTCACAAATTTTTCAATTACAAAACCATAAAATATAAAAAATTACGGCCTTTACGATAACACTCGAGAATTATGAGTAATGCTGATAACATTATCCGTGATTTAAGAGGGAATAAATAGAAGTAGAGATTTATCACAGTTTTTACAATTTTACGGTCGTCTAGCTCGGTGGGAGCGCACCAAGGGAGACGTTATAGCTACGTTTTAGCTACGTAAAGGTGGCTGTCCGATCCTGATGGCAAGCGACCGCTACCGACAAAAATTCAAATAAAATGCCACTTTATGACATAATATGGACGCTTTTAAGCATTCAATCACAAAAAATTACGTATTGAAATATGATTGCAGAACTATGTTCTTTAGATAATTTAGAAAAAGACGGTATTCGAAATATGACGAAAAAATTGTGGGTTAGGACCACATACATATATCAATGTCTGTGGTTAGGACACAAATCCTTAACAACGACTTATATGCTATAGGTTTCATTTTGCTATACGCCACTACAAAGCAGCGGCGTTACGGGTCGCTAGACCAATATCGGTAGAAACTGAAACCTATAGCCTTCAGTTTCTAATGTGTTTTTTTTGTCGATCGCAGTAACGTGCCACGAGGATTAGAAAGCAACCTTAAGGAGTACAAGACTCGATACGAGTAAGCGAGAAGTTTTTGATCGTGATATCTCTTTTTATAAGCAACTTGAAATATATTGCAAACATAAACAAACATAAACACTTCTGCTGAAAACATAAACACAAAAAACAGGTACTTAGAGCTTCACAAGTGTTGGTAGATGTGAAATTGAAGGCTTACAGGAAGGAGGAAGTATAAGATACGTTGCGCCGGCGCTCTACGGCTGGACCGATTTGGCTAATTTCAGTCTTAAAATGATCGTGGAAGTCCAGGGAAGGCTTATAAATTATAAGTGACACGAAGTCCATCGGGACATCTAGTATTATTATATTAATATGGTAGAATAGGTAAGGCCTTAATTATAATAATGCTTTATATTTTATTATTACTTTATCTGTACAAACACAGCAATAAGCTCGTTTAAATACGTCATAGATTTTCTTTATAGTTGACGGGTTTTGTAGAGAGCACCAAAATAGGTAGAGCGCTTATGCCCGGGACACACGAGGCTAATTCTTCAAGCCAAGCAAGCTAGTGTTAGTAAGCCAGCAAGCTAGTACTTCTGGCCTCGTGTAGACAAAACTTACTAGCTGACAAATGAAGATAGTTTTGTCTACACGAGGCCAGAAGTACTAGCTTGCTAGATTACTAACACTAGCTTGCTATCCTGACTTAAAAAACTAGCCTCGTGTGTCTCGGGCATTACAGACGAACGGCATTTATCGACGGCACGGCATGCGTCGACGCGTTTTCTAGGAAGCACTATTTCGGTGCTCCCTAGAAAAGGTGTTAAGTTTAAAAAAATATTTGTCGTTTCACAAGCTTTTGGCTATTTGTACCGTAGTGATTATATTCTCTGATTTGTACAAATACAGTAATTTTTCAAAAATTTCAAGCCGCACAATTTTTAGTTTTTCGGGATTCTTTTTCATATTAATAATATACTCTTGGTAACTTTGTTGAGACCATTTTATTTAACCGTCTATAATATTATGTCCTTTATTACACAAAATTGAAGAACATTTCTTACCTTTTTATTCTTCTTTTTCCTACCTTTCTACGCCAGAGCAAATTCGACGTTATTGAATTTGAAAATGCATCAAAAGAACGTTATTTTCAATTTTAACAAATAATGATATATTTTCGAGTAATACGTCTTGAGATAAGGGCGATTGGGATGGGGGAGACGTCCCTCGTTATACAACTCTTCAAAGCGAAATATGTATTAAATCGATGGTAGAGCACATAGAGTAGACAGCGTATTGTATATTGCAGATACACTGATATTTTGTTTAGTGTTAGAATATCAATAACTTATATTTTGAAAGTGCTGTATATAAAAGAAATATAGCCTTTAGGTCTCCCAAACAAAATTACGAATTCGTGCGAATTCGCATCGGAATGACATTTTTAGTATGAGTTTAGTCGCAGATATTTTGCGATGCGATTCGCAGTTTTGTGTGGGAGCCCTTAATCAAACTCAGCAATGCAATACGTGAAAATACTCGACACCTACAAATTTTCATTAATTCTATTATGCCTTTAAAAATACTTACCTAAATGTATTTTCGGGAAATAATACAATTCACACAGTTTGGCCTAAATGAAATATTATGTTTTTACAGGTTTTACTGTATTCATTAAATATAATCTATAAAAAAAAAAACAGCTGAATATATCGGTAATTCTTTCGCTAATTCTTTTTTGTTGTGTTTTATTTTGGAAATGTTATTGTACAGATTTAATTCGTCTATTATAAATAAACAATATTAAAATTAATTTGGATGTATTAATTGCTTATTATTGAATTAAATGTTTTTAATAAGCCTTGTTCTTCTTTCATGTCAGAGGCAAAGAACTTTGGGCCACTATCTTAGTAAGTAGGTAAACCTACTCCCAGTTTGCAGTTATCCCTCTACGCGTAGCTTACTCTATGCCGACGCTCAACATATTTTAGAGAAGTTTCACGGATTGTTCCGATACATTGTAAATTCAATTTCAGAACTCATTGCTAAGAACATGCTCAAGCGTTTATATTGTGTACGACTTCGTCCGCTGAAATGTGGTAGTCGCTTCTATATTTCATATCTACTCTATGACATGGAAAATAGAGCGTGCGTTTTTAGTATTCCTATAGAAAACTTTTAAGACGTTTTTTAGGAAATTCAGATTATTTTAAATATGCTTAACTAAAATAATTAAAAGATTGAATTTCATTAAAATCGCTACAGATTTTGGGCCCTTTTATTACATACAAGCATCTCTTTCTTTATAAGTACTTAATATGATTGTGTATAATAACTTCGTTGCGCCGAATATTATAATATACATAGACATAGAGATAACCTACCTTTGCCAGTGAGCCTATGTTTTACCGCATTTTGGATGTACAAAAAATAAAAGCTAATCTTTATGCCAATCGAAATCGATTGAGCAGCTTAAAGGTACAAGTTGGAAGCCTACACGAAGCGGCAGCAGACGACGTGTCGTCGCGACACTTGGCCCCTTAGAGTTTAGACAAAATATATTTCGTTATAGTTTGTGCGTTATAAGATGATATGGGTGACAGACGGATTTTTTTACTGGAAAACAAAAAAAAAAAAAAACAAAATGTAATAAATTATATTCCATCTACAAAAACAAATGTTTCCTATAACTGTAAATGAATAAAAATGAAAAGTTGCTAAATGCTAACTTATTAATATAAAATTGTAAATATTAACAGTGAAATAGGAGCATGAAATTATTGATACGAAAATATTTGAAAAATGTCAGATGCATGAAACGGAACTTATGCCGATAGAGATTGACACTGTTGAATCGAAATCAAATCGATAAAAAGGGCGGTCATCTTAATCGCTGGTGCCACTCTGAAACGTCAATACAAAATCGATAATATCGATTGCAATTCCTTTACGAAGTGATTCGATATTATTAAATTATCGATTAAAATTTTTACGTGACTTCCCTACTATTGTCAATTATAATGTGTTTTCCATATCATCTTAAAACGCACAAACTATAAAAACGATGACGAAATTCGTTATCAAAATGTCGATTTGATATAAGTCGTCGCTAAATGACATTTCACAGACGAAGACTAATGTCAAATCCCATACATTGTGATAACGAATTTCGTCATCGTTTTTAACGAAAGGGACTTTGGCTATGGCCTCTGGTTTCTATGTATTTGTATGAATTTAAAAGTCGCTTGAATAACCGGCGCTTCCTGTCGCTAGCTGCGCAGGGTATGGAAATACATACAAACCAGTAGTGTCGCGACGATACATCGTCTGCAGTTGTTGTCGCGTGTCGCTCGGCTCCAAGTTGTGCCTTTATCATTCTGTAAACAGGAGTTTTCCATTGAAAAACATAACACAAGCAGCAGTCTAGAATACAAATAGCTTTAGCCCATCGATTCTCTCAATCTCCTCAAATTTACCTCAGATTTAAATAATGTATGGTAAAATATTCTAGAAGCCACGGCAACTTATTATTTACTGAAGCTTTTCGTTTTTCCTTCCATTTTTCGTTAGTTTTCCACGCGGATTTTCCATATTGATCCCCGTACGTTGAATAATAATATGCTATGTATCATGTTAAGGCCGTCCCCCGAGCAAACGACCTTGACCATACATTTGCCGCGTTGCCGAGATCGCACCCTATTTTTTGCATATCTTATTTCAAAATTGACCTAAAAAAATTAAAACGTGGAATATGACGTTTATGATAATAATTATTGAAAGTAATTGGTAAATACTAAGGAGATGCTGAATGTATGCTTGAATTTTAATAAATTGGTTTTACTTTGGAAGCTGATATCAAGAGTATAATAATTATACAAAAATAGAAAAACGTAGAAAGAAATGTTGATATTATACTGAAGATTATTGCTGTATTTTATAATAACTTTATAGCTTTCAAATTATAAGTTTATAAGGCTCTAAATACGGCAAATTACGGAATTACGGAGATTCAGGGAAGGCCCTTAACTTAACTCATTTTCAGCATTTTTGTCGCTTAGATGGTTTTACTTTCAAGCTTCTATGTAGTCATCACCAGTGTTATTTTTGATTACATCATTTTCGTATCAATACACATTGCATTTGGCATAGTAAACAGAGAGTTTTATAAGTTTAACGTATCTTTCTGTATCTGTGGCATCATAGCATCCAAATGGGTGGGCCAATTTTGATTACTTTCTTTTGTTTGTAAACTGACTAAATTTATATTTTTCAATTCTTAATTTATAGTTATTAATGGCAGATGGTTTGCACCCATGCATTTATGACGACGCCTTAAGATCCACAATCGTTGTAGTTATGTGTTATCGAAAAAAAATATCATAGGAGGTCCTAGGTCATTTGGTCGGGTTATATCAATCCAATAGTAGTTGTGATTTGCCGGCTGTGTATGACTAAATACAATAAGCTGAATTACGCCGACGTAAATTCCGCCGCGTTTACGCCGCGTATCAAACGCATACAAAATACGGACGGAACTCGACAGACGACACATTATGCCGAAATTCCGTCGCGAGCCGAATTTTCGTCAAGCCTAGTCGAGCGTAAAGTTCGGCAGCGATTCGGCGGTAATTTTTTGTATAGCAACACACTATACGCGACGGAATTATCAAAACTGAACATAGCAAATCCAACCTTAACTCTAAAGCGTTAACGCAAACATTACATCTGAGAATTTTAAATACTAACGCGTGCGTTCCGCAACGGAAATTACGCCGCGAAATTTCGGCTCTTCGCGTAATCTATAGTGTGTCGCATCAGACGTAAGCGGCTGAACGTAATTTCGGCCACGTAAATTACGCCGGCGTAATTCAGCTTAGTGTGTTTAGATCCATAGAATTATCTGATAGTACATACACCTACCTTACAGTAAAACAATATAATATATTCACGACAATATTGTCTCGGTTTGGAAATTACAAATGGAATATCCCTGTAGTTGGATATCGGATTACAAACTGATCCGAGTCTTGTAATCTTGATTAACCGAGCCGTACTCCACCGTAATAGATTATACAGGGTGTGGGCAGAAATAACCTACAGGATGTTCTTAGTCCATACTTTTATTTATTTCAATACACAAAACACCATCGAATAAAATAACATGATAAATACAGTTTATGCTGTAGTGGAGTTCCCAGAGCGTAAAAATCGTGCGAACCTCCGATTTTTGCAACAGTCGATGAAAATTGAAAAGAAAAACAGGAATGTGTAGCTGATAACATAAATAATAAAGTTCTCCTATTGAAAAGTTGTGCTTTTGATTTTTAAACTATTCTCTTCCACTTCAAGTAAACTCATAAACTGTAAAATTTTGAAGAAAATTTGCATATTTCTTTCTTTTAAATATATATCAAAATAATAAAATATATTGTAATTTTTTTGTTTTGTATCGTTGCTTATATTCCAAAGAAAGAAAATAAGTTGAAAAAATATATAATTTGAATTTAAAATTAATATTTTTGTATGTAGATGAGCATACCTCCAAATAAGCTTGTTGTGTGCCTCGCCAGGTAAATGGCGTTCCTATTTTTCTTTGGTGTCAAATAGGAAGTTTAAAATTATTTTGTAGGCTTAATAAAGCCTTCTATTTCTTAATGTTTATAACTTTTTAGCTCTTACTTTATTAAATTTTCTGAAAATGTAGCACAAACTTTTCACGGATATTTCGAAGAAAATCTGTATTTTATTTCTTCTGGTTAGGTTTTTACAGAAAAAAATACAAATTAGGTCAAGAACTGATATTTTTTGTATTCAGGTAAGCATTTTCCAAACATAGGTCGCAGCATGCGTCTTTACGTACGTGAGATTTGTAGGACCCAATTTTTTTCTGGCTTTAAGTAGGAAGTTTAAATATATTTCAAAGACTAAAAAAAGTCTTTCATTTGTCGATACATTTAATGTTTTAGCTCTCACTTAAATAAAATCTCAACAAATATAGAAAAATGTTTTCGGTCTATTTTGCACATTTGGAGATATTTAAACGTTTTTAAGTACTTAGAAGTTATCATTTCTCTAAAAATTAAATACGCACAACAAGTAAGCTTAACACACTTTTCGTTACAACCCTTAAATCCACCCAAACCCTTTTATCTTGGTTACGACGAGCGTTAATCTCTAAAAACTTTGCAAAAACCTTATAGTTGTATCTAGCTTAGCAAAGCAAACTTTCTTTTTTAAAAATTGTCTATTTGGTTAATTTTCAACGTAAACAATCGGATAAGAGTCATTAAATAACAGGAACAAGAAAAAAAAAATTTTATGGTGAAATATTAATTTTTATTTAAGTAACTAAAAAATTAAAAGCACAAAAAAATTTTTGGTAAACTTTGCAAGTTATAGTGTAAAAAAGAAAATGACACCTCAAAAACAAAAATCCATTCACTATTACAATTTTCGGAGGTTAAAACCTCTGGCGACTGCACTACTGGTGTTATAAGTGTAATACTAATATTATAAATACGAAAATGTATCTGTCTGTTACCTCTTCACGCTAAAAACGCTAAACGGATTTTGATAAAATTTGGTTGTTTTGTTGTTGGTACTTGAAGTCCAAAAGAACCGGCCAAATGCAAGTCGGAGTCACGGACGAAGGACCGTTAAGGCGGGGATTAATCTCAATCCAAAACATATATAACCTTGAACACAACCAAAGACCAAGCGTATACGCATCGCAATAAGATTCATTTTAGCTTAGCACAAAACTGTAGTTACTAGGGCGGATCTTCTCTATTTTTCATGTTTTATTAAATATCTTTGGAAATAAATATTAAGAAACAAAATTGTTCGGTTCAAAAGATTTTAATATAGATTTACTAACAATTTATTCAAATATAATGTATAATTATCCTAGTTAATACTTATATTTCGATGAAATAGATTTTTGTCGGAGGTGAGTTTGTAAATTAATTACAGCCAAAGTATTACGTTTTATTAAAATGTTTATGGTTTAAAGTATTTTAAATATTGTGCTTTATGTCTCATATTATTTACATTTCGTTATTATATTAGAACTAGGTAAACCAGGAGTCACGGAATAACAAATTGGGGCTTATCGCCTTAAAGAGCTTTTTTTGCGTTTGAAACGAACTTAATAGAATAATCAACCAAAAATAAAATTCTATGAAAACGTTCAAAGGTTTCCGATAATAACAAAAAATTGAACCCGACTTCCAAGGACGTCGACGTTTTGAAGTCGGCACCAGCCCAGAACTGAGATACTTGACATAGAACTTAGCCAGTACCGACTTCAAAAGAATGAAAATTGAGTACAGAATTCGTTGCTATTTAGTCGAATTTTGAAAAAGGCACTAATGAAGAATAAGAATTATTTCATACTTTTTAGGCCATTTTAAGAATTTTGTTTTTTTCCTTGGAAGTCGGGTTCAATTTTTTGTTAAAAAATAATAATTTCACTCTTTTTAGTTATATACAAGACAAGGCTTTATGCGTAGATAACCACTACGAATACTAAGTATCCTTAATATTATAATACTGTAAGTAAATTGTGGTAAATGCTTGCAGTTATCTAAGCAATGCTGCAATTTCCAAACTTTTATCTTTAAAGGTTCATGAGTTCTCTTCAGTGTCTTTGGACCAAGAAGCACCTTCGTATGAAATTTCTCTTATTCGTAACTTAAGTGTAAGTTACTAGAAACAACATTTTAACCACTATGAGTGTTTTGATAAATTTCAAGGATTTCCCTCGATTGCTCATAGATCCCATCATCAGTTCACCACTTTCATAATTGTTATATGAAATTAAGATTATATTATCCTATACAAAAACACGAGAATTTTGAAAATCGGTCCACAAACAGCGAAACAATCATCAAAAACATCTGCTTCGATGCAAAATATCATGATAAGTACCAATAATTGGGTCATAATGTGATGACCCATGGTATAATTATACTTGTGATGATGATGATCAATGAAATTTATGTGTTGGCTTATGCTTTCAGTTGTTTAAACAACGGCGAAATCCCCTATAAGGATTCAAAAGTTCTGTTCGGTACCTTCGGATCCAGGGTATAACCTGGTGCAAAGTTTTACTTTTTGGTACCTCGAACGCTTCAGAAAAAATCAATATCACTATAAGTTTCCATACAAATTTCAAGGAATCCCCTCGATTCCTCATGGATTCCATCATCACGTCACCACTTTTGTAAACATGGTACCAAATTCGGATTCAACCCTGTACAACAACAAAAGAATCATGAAAATCGGTCCACAAACGACGAAGTTATGGTTGAACATACAAAAAAAAAATATATACAGACGAACATATTATAACCTCCTCCTTAATGGAAGTCGGTTAAAAAATTAAGTAAGCTCTGTATTTCAATGTAAATAAGGTAATCAAAACGTCGAATGTTTTTCCAGACAGTTTTTTATAAAAAGTATCAACGCTGCAAAGTAAACAGCGTATGAATTATACAAACAGACAAACAGACAACCGGTGTTTATTAAATTAACCGCAATATAAAAGGGGCTGTCAGCAAAAAGTCGCATTTTTATCTTTTACTTTTTTTTTCATACTACTTACGTAGTACTTATCTTGTTTTAATAGTTTTATCAGTTATCACCAACATTCAGTTATATATAACTCAATGTTGGTGATAAAACAAGTTCGACGAATTTTAAAGCAGAAATTAAAACCCATACTTCCATACTAATATTATAAATGCGAAAGTGTGTCTGTCTGTCTATCTGTCTGTCTGTCTGTCTGTCTGTTACCTCTTCACGCCCAAACTGCTGGACCGATTTTGCTGAAATTTGGCATGGAGATACTTTGAGTCCCGGGAAAGGACATAGGATACTTTTTATCCCGGAAAAATGTACAGTTCCCGCGCGATAAACTAATTTTGGCGCAACGAAATTGCGGACGTCATCTATACTGTACTCGGCGAAACATGGCACTAGCTGCCATTGTCCTTGTCATTTTCTATACAAAGCCTCATCTGACACTTCCATTTTCAATCGCGGTTTATATAGAAATTGACAAGTTTTTACAGGGAGTCAATGACCGCTACCGCCATGTTTCGTCGAGTACAGTATAGATAATTATTTATTGTCCAAATTCCTCGTATTTTGTGTAGAAATTGCGAATAAAAAGTTATGAGACGAACGTTCTTCATCACCGAAGCGTAAACGTTCACGGAAGTTACCTGTATATTATAATTAATTTCGGGTGAACTGATTATAAATTTAATTTGATATTCTACATCGGGTCCCTTGTTATTCGGAAAACGGTTCATCGGCTGTATAAAGGGTGTCCCAATTTATTTTACGTACATAAATCGAGTATAATTATTAGGATTCGCGATTTAAATTCATGGTTCAAGTGACTATGTTACGATTAAACTGCACAGTTATTAGTAATTCGTAAAGGTGCGTTTATTCGTTTGTTTGAACGTTTTAATATTTGGAACTTCTGGTTCGAATTGCAAACTATTTTTGGGTCAGATAGTCTATTTATTGAGAAAGACTTTAGGCTATATCATGTCACGCTGTATGTAATAGGAGCGAGAATTAGAGAAAAAGGTCTAAAAAACGGGGAAAGTTACATGGGAGGGGGGGCTTATCTCACAAATTACTTGAACAACTTTTATGTTATTTGGCACAGATATAGTATAACAGACCACGGGGAGAGTTACCTGCTACTTTTTTGCGGTAAAATGTACGGTTACGTACGTGCGACCCTTACGCAGGTGGAGCCGTGTGGATTACTATTACGAAAACCAAAAATAAATCAAGCTTGCTTACCTAACGAACAAATCTAGCACTCCCAAAAATCCTTGCGAGTCAATAGCAATCCACTGAGTGTGGCTTACCATAAATTACGTTTAGTACGAACTGGAGGTGCTCAAATTGCTCACCGTGATATATACCGTAGGTACACTCAGCCGAGTTCCGGTACACCTAGAAATACGATTGGACGCTGACAAAAGAAATTCCTACCCTTGTCAGCACGATAGTTAAAATCTGTGCCACAAATTGAAGTAATCATGAAAATTCGGATGACCGCACTGGTCATAATATAAAGGTTTTTGACACATTTTATAACCATTCCAAAAATGCAACGCCGCTAAAGTAGGCACAGAATTTCATTCTTATGAGATTTTATAAGAAGTTTTGTGTTTTTTGAAATGAATATATCCGGGAAAACTCCAAGATAGCTCCAATGTCTGAAAAACTGCCCGAGAGGCTCAATGGTATGACCACGTTATGCGTAGAGACGACAACTACATTGTCAAAAAGGCGTTGAGTCTCCCAGAAGCTAAGAGAGCCAGAGGCAGAGCCCCGGCCACATGGTGGACCAGTATGACCAAAGCACTAGCTGTAAATAAATTGCATAAATAGACAACCTAAGAAAGAATTTCTTGGCGCAAATGCACTAGGAGAGCCGACCCTACGTAAAGTGGGAATGAGCTAAGAAGAAGAAGAAATAGGAAGTTTTATGTTTCGCCGTTATGACTTTAAACTACTTTTCTGACATGACTCTTCTGCGATATTGTGTTTTATCAGTTATCGCAAAATGTGTTTTCGTAATAACCTCTCGACTGTACGGAGCCATATTGAATTTTTAAGATACTCCGTTGCTCTGGATTCACTTTTTAGGGGCCATAAAAACGGTTAAAATTGACACAGGTCGGAGCTGTTATGAAAGTTTCGCTACGCCTGTTGTAAAAATTTTAATTATTTATTGGAACAATCTCACTCGGTTTTTACTTTTGATTTTAGCAGTGCTCTGCGCTATTAAATAAATAAATAGGTACGAAAATGTGTCTGAACACCTCTACACACGTCTTGAATCGCAGAACAGATGTCAGATTTAGATGATAATATTTGTATCGAGTCCCGGGAAAGGACATAGGATACTTTTTATCCCTGATAAATGTACGGTTCCCGCGATGAACGAATTTCGGCGCATTGGAGTTGCGGGCAACATTTAGTACGTCATACGCAAGAGAGCTAGTGTTTTTTCGTGCGGGTTTTAATAAAATTTTCGAGTAAACTTTTTATGGACGCGCTGGTAAAAGTTTAAGTAAAAATATTAGTTTGGAAATCAGCCAGAACATTTTGTCGCAACCCGTGGGATCATAACACGGTCTATAGAATATAAAACGACTACATTTATTTAAATTAAAATCTTGTAAAAGTAGTTCGCGGCTGAAGTGAAACCCTTAAAATACTATAGTTTAAATATTTTATATTCCGTTGCACCAAAATCCGTTTGTAGTGCGGGAACCGTACATTTTCTGGGATAAAAAGTATCCTTTGTCCCTTTGCATGGGACAAGTCCCGCAAAGGTACAAAGAATACTTCGAGAAGTATCTTCATTCTTTTATAGGTTCAGCCACTTCAGCGGTTTGAATATAAAGACAGTAAGGATAATACAGGTTGCCTTAGACTCGAATTGGAGTTACTTCAGTAGGATAATGTTATGTTACTTATGAAATATTTTCACGCTAGAGGGCAGCACCAGCACTCGTTACATGGGTACAGTCTAATATATATTCTGTGGTGCAGTGGAAATACGAAAGTATAGACAAACAGCGGAGATAAACTGAAGGAGCAAAATTCAATTAAAATGCCACTTTCTGACATAGACTATAGACTAGATGACGCCCGCAACTCCGTTGCTCCGAAATTCGTTTATCGCGCGGGCACCGTACATTTTTCCGGGATAAAAAGTATCCTATGCCCTTTCCCGGGACTCAAAGTATCTCCAAACCAAATTTTAGCAAAATTGGTTCAGCGGTTTGGGCGTGAAGAGGTAACAGACAGAAAGACGAATAGACAGACACGCTTTCGCATTTATAATATTAGTATGGATAATAGTCTACGTCATAAAGTAGGATTTTATTGCAATTTTTATTAGGACCATAATCTATGTCACAAAGTGGCATTATATTTGATTTTCGTCGATCGCGGCTAGCCGCGGTAAAGATCGGAACGGTACCTTCAGTTTATCTCCGCCATTCTCCGCTGTTTGTCTATACTTTCGTATTTCTACTGTAGCAAAAACTATTGTTCGACGTTTGACAATATTTCTGATAATAACACGACGCTGTATGTTGAAATTAATTTGTGATATATAGTTAATATTGAATATTGAATTTAGCGCCTTACAACACTGTCAAATCTTAATATTATGTATTCTGTGGTCAAATCCATAATGCAACATTCTTCCTTGTCTATGTTCTTCTATTCTGCGATATCATAGTGACAGCCATATTTTGTACAAGTTTTTGCTTAATTAATAAAGTAAATTACTGTTAAATAGTGATTTAATTTGCTCAAACTCATCAATGTAAATATTATTATATCCTAAGATCCGACCGTAAAATCCTGCATGAATCGTTTTTTTCGATAAAATATATTTTAAAATAATCTTTAGAACGTATAGAATGGATTAATGTTGGGTTGCCTTGTTAAAAGTAGCCGCAAGTACCTCTAATCTTATCTCTACCTTATTTTGTCACGTCATTTTCTTTCAAATGATGTAAAATATATTGAAAAAATAAACATGCAAAATTATGTATTTATCTCATGAACATTAAGCTTAATTAGAGGTACTTGCAGCTACTTTTGACAGTGGCAACCCAACATTAATCCGTTCTATACGTTCTAAAGATTATTTTAAAATATATTTGATCGAAAAAAAAAACAATTCATGCAGGATTTTACTGTCGGATCCAATAGTATTATAATGTGTGCAACATGTCGGATTTTGGTCGGGTTATTTACTGAATGTGCTAGTAGCGCCCTCTGCTTTTCCCATTGCTCAGGTAATACGAGAATTGGGACCCAGTTATCATGTAACATTTTAATGATTCCTGGTTTATTTATCACAGATTGCCCTAAAACGGCTTTAATCAGTGAAATGCGTCTCTCGAAATTGGCTGTGTCAACCGTTCAATGTGAACTGGGAACTATTACGTATACCTAATATTATTCCTATCGTATTCAAGTTGTAACAAAATTAACGAGTCAGAAATCAGAATCATTTAATGATGATTAAACTTCAATTTAATGAAGAGTTTGTCAATGTATGGGGCTTATGTCAGAATCTTCATTTAATTACAGTTTTTTTAATGAAATAAGGGGGCAAACAAGCAAACGGCTCACCTGATGGAAAGCAACTTCCGTCGCCCATGGACACTCGCAACATCAGAACAGGTGCGTTGCCGGCCTTTTAATAGGGAATAGGATAATAGGGGAGGGTAGGGAAGGGAATAGGGTAGGGGATTGGGCCTCCGGTGAACTCACTCACTCGGCGAAACACAGCGCAAGCGCTGTTTCACGCCGGTTTTCTGTGAGAACGTGGTATTTCTCCGGTCGAGCCGGCCCATTCGTGCCGAAACATGGCTCTCCCACGTATACATTTGAGTAATAAATACTCGTCTCTGACTGCGGCACTTACTAATAGAATACTTTGGGAATTGTGTATGTATGTATCTGTTGTATAGAGTTGCAGCATGCTGCAAGATTTACTTTTGATTTATATATTATGTTACCGGAAATGTATGAAATCTAGGAATTGTATACAGATCCTAGGAAATGTATACAATTCCGAAACTGTTTAGGAAATAAGTATATGAAATGTATCAAAAACTATTTAATACATAGATGTCCTAGGAAATGTGTACTATTCCTAGGAATTGTATATAATTCCAGTATCGTATTAGGAAATGTATAAAAACAATGCTTTCAGTAATAAAACACGTTGTTACAATGAGAATAATCATTTTTATTAAACAATCCACCAGAATGTTATCTCAACGAGTGTTGAGATAACATTCTGGTGGCAATCATATCGTAAAATATAAAAATCTTCAAAATATCTTACTAATTAAAGCCTCAAAAATAAACTATATAATAACTTTTAAAATGTATTTATCACAAAAGCGACTTATATTGTTGTTATAAAGTCAAACTTTCGTTTGGTAAGTAATCAGTAAGTATGTTATTTATGTAATTACTAATTATACTACATATATAAACTAATATTATTATTAAATATACTATGTTAAATGTAAACGAGTACTGATATTTTGACATTGCCACACAGACTCCATATGGCTATTTATTTTTGCAGGGTAAGTTGGAATGGCACTTGGAAGAACACAATAATTTATTTTTATAGCACATACATATTGCTGTAGTATAGTATTTTTTCTTGCAAAGGCACTTTTTAAATCCCTGGCCAGTTCCAGTGGATTGTAAGGTAGTCCCACCCCGCTATCCCCGCGTACCCATTGATATCTCAAATGTTTTACATTTCCGATTACTCTTTAGGAAATGTATAGATTGGAAATGTGTCTAATATAATTAATTTAACACATTTCCGTGCGATTTTAGGAATTACATACATTTCCTAGGAATTGTATACAATGACGGATTACATACATTTCCGGTAACATAATATATAATATTACTAGCTGTCCCGGCAAACGTTTCTTTGCCATATTATATTAAGTATATCGCCCGTTTTATTTTATTGAATTAGTGACTAAAAAATAAGTATATCACCATGGCAACGTCCATCGCTATCCCGTGACCCGCGTCGCATAAACAATGGTCGCTCTTTATAGACAAATAATTAGCAATAAATTAAAATTGCGACTATAATTTGAGATTTAAACTATCCTGTCTCTCAAGTTGGATCGAACTGCACATGGTGTGCGAATTTTATTATAATCGGTTAAGTGGTTTAGGAGTCCATTGAAGACAAACATTGTGACACGAGATTTATATATACTAAGATGTTTTTGTGAGAAATGCCCCAACATGAATTTTAACTTTTGCCCATACAAACATTTTGAAAATATTTTTTTAGCACTGCCAAGTAGTCGGATTAAAAATATTGATTGCTTACTGCTCATTTATGTAATAGTGAATAATAATAGCTCCCACACCGGTTTCGGTGACGGTGGCCGGTTTCATTGAAACCAGGCCAACTACGCAGGAGTAATTTTAAAATGGCCGAATGTGACTTGCGCAGTACACAAGAGCACTCTCTATTCCTTTACTCTCATAACCCAGTGGGACGGCAGACCGACACGACTGGCGAGAAATCAGGCGCAGGACCCACTTTTTACATGCCCATCCGACGTATGAATCATCTTACTTGTCAGACAATCAGGTGATCAGCTTACATCGTCCTAACCAAACTTGGAAATAACATGTTTCCAACGCGGGAATCGAACCCACGACCTCCGAGTCGAGAGCCGCGCTTTATACCACTAGAACACGGAGGCGTTATGTAATAATAAGCAAAGCTAATGAGAACATAAACATTTCACTCTGGGTGGTGGGTTATTGATGGCAAGCTGGCTACTGTATGATATACTTTCGATCCAATATTATTCGACAAAATGTTCACGTAAAATATTGTTCCAAATATAAAACGCCTGCTATCAAAAAGAGCAAAGGTTTTCAAATCATTGCTATTGAGCCTGGCAGGCACTTCAATATTAAGTTATATAATATTTTATTTAGCATGGGCATAGTACAAAACCTGGAAGATGAAATAAACGTCAATTTTCCTGGCAAGTGGGAATTAAAAACGTGTCTTACCTACTCCCATGCCCACCGTAGTTAAAAGTATTTTTAGTTAAAGCTTTAATGGCGAAATGAAATTAAATAATTATATTTTTTTTTTGTTTCGCGCGATCTGTTCGGGTTCAAATTCCGTGCCGATTTTTTTTTATCGTAAAAGTCGATGAAATAGGTTTAAGAAACTAATGAGCCAGTTATATTCATAAATTTAAATTTATGAATATAACTGGCCTTTTTTTAGTTAAAAATATTATTAATGCACATTTCTTAATGTATTTTGTTAAAATAAATACCTAAACAATGTATTTTGATAAAATAATCATTTATTTAAGTATTATTATGTTTACAAATAAATAAATCGCGTTTTAGAGGACCGGTTGGTCTCTCTGAGAGTTCACTAGAGGTCGGAGGAGTAAAGAGTAAAACTCGATTTACTATGGTGAACTGAAGTGATTTATTGAACAATTTGTGCTGTTTATATACAAAAATTTGAGTCAATTATTATTATTACAAATCTGTACAAAGGTAAAAAGGATATTTGTGATTGGCATAATGAATCTATAAGGGTTCCGTTTTTAGCCATTTTGGCTACGGAACCCTAAAAATGGCCTCTGGATTAAATCTATACTATATTATTATAAATGCGAAAGTATCTCTGTCTGTCTGTCTGTCAGTCTGTCTCGCTTTCACGCCAAAACTACTGAACCGATTGTAATGAAATTTTGTACACAGATAGTCTAAAGCCTGAGAAAGGACATAGGCTCCTTTTTACCTGGAAAAAGGGGTTGTAAGGGGGTGAAAATGCGTAAATTTATTAAAAATAAGTTAGTTCTAAAAATGCATAACAGATGGCGCTTTAAGTCGCTTACATCGCGCTATCGCTTGCTCATAATTCTTTCTATAGGTGATGGTACCATTACGTTACTCATTGAGATTCTGTCGATTGTTATACACATTATTAAATAACTCACTACTGTGTGCACACTGCACAGCTGCTGTTTTTGGGTATTTTGATTTAAGAGGTTTTAAAAAGATTTTAAATTTGATATCAATTTTGTTGACACCGCGCGCTGAAACTAAAGTCCACGCGGGCGAAGTCGCGGGCAACAGCTAGTTATCTATAAGTAAGTATTGATTAGAAGATTTACTCCTAAAATTGAGCTAAGGGTAATTTTAAGAGCATGACAAGTCAACTTGCCCTTTCACCAGAAAAAATAATCTTTCAATAGTTTATTTGTTCTTAAAACCATCCTATCTATAGAAAGAAATGTTTGTAAACAATTTTTTCTCGTAATTATCTACCAGAGTATATTCAGACTGGCATGAGAAGAAGACCTGTTTTGTTCAAGTTTTGGTGATTTTTCAGTGCAATACCATAGAGAAACAATATTTCTAGTGGCCTTCCTGTTTTATATTACTTAAATCTTAATATTATTGTCATATTGTCAAAAATATTTGAAATATTTTATTGTCTGTATAAAATTATTAGGTAGTTGCTTATTACGTACGCGTATTTTTAAAGCAAGCAAATTATAGGCACCTCTTCATCGGCAGAATCGTCACTTTCACTATTTTCTTATACATTGTCAGTCTGTGGTTCATCATAGTTTTCATCAAGAATCGATAATCGAGACGGTGTCAATTCTTCTTCGCAGCTCGATAAAGATATGTCGATTCGTTGCTGAAGTGAAGACTTTGAGGGCAAAGAAAGTTGATGTGACTGCCTAACGGCACCTTTTTAGGATTTCGTACCCAAAGGGTAAAAACGGGACCCTATTACTGAGACTTCGTTGTCTGTCCGTCTATCTCCAGGCTCTATCTCAAGAACCGCTATAGCTAGACTTCTGAAATTTTCATAGATTGTGTTACATATCTGATGCCGCTATAACAATAAATATGTACTAAAAACGAAATGAAATTATTATTTAAGGGGACTCCCATGCAAAAAACGTTATTTTTTGGTCTTTTTTGCTCGATGTCAATAATATAGAAACAGATAGGCATTTGATATTTTCATAAAGATCTTAATTATACGCTTACTTAAATAACTAACTAATAATAATATTAAAATAAAATAAAAATTTAAGGGGGCTGCCATACAAAAAACACAATTTTTGGCCTATTTTTGCTCTATAACTGTACGAAATCCTTCGTGCGCGAGTCCAACTCGCACTTGGCCGATTATTTATTCTTTCCACTTTTCTCCGAAAGCCTCCTTAATATCTCCTGCTTTCTTCATGCTTGCAGAACGCTGTCCTTTATATACTTAAAATAAAATGTTTTAAGCCTTAGTTCCCTAATGAAGAGGAAACTGGACTTTCACTAGAGTATACACTATTGAGTATCTAGTCATTGATTCTATTTAGTATAGACTTAAAAAAGTGCCCAACAAATCCATATTAAACCCTTTTTGATTACTTTTAGAATAATTGTTCCACAAATAATTTCAATTCATAAAAAGTATTTGTGATAATAAAGTCTGTAGAATAATTGAACTATAGCAGCGCTTTTACCAGAGCAAATATAGTCCATAACAAGTCAATTTGCTCTTAACTCAGTGTAATGAACTAATAAAGGTTTTAAAACAAGGAACACTAGACATTTTTTTCTATTAGGAACTTAGTTCTTATTCAAAATCATGTATAGAATGCCAATGTCTATTATATCTATAAGAAATCCATGATTAGTACTCCTAAAGTATAAATAGATTTAAGGCGTCTGAAGTGTGCTACTTGGGTTAAGGTAGTAAGGTAAGCGACAAGCGTAATGAGTCTTACTTCCTATTGTGTGTGCAATACATCGTCATAATTACTTGTGTGTGCAATACACTGACGTAATTAATTCTACCTGTGGAGGCTTGTAATTGGCTTTTCGTTTTCTACAATTAAGAAAAAATTTAATTAGCTGTAAGCCACCCAAATTTCATGATAAAAATAAAAAATAAAATAACACTAAGGTAGTAAGTACTACGTAGTACATACTATGTCAGTGTAAAATAAGTAAGTACTTAATTAAAATTTTACATGTGTAAATTACATGATAGAAATAAATAAATTAAAATTTAATAATTGAAATTTTACATGTGTACATTATGTTTAATGACTGCCTGTCTTTTTTGTATTGTCATTTTGTTTACCTGCTATTTGTTTCTACTTCGCATCGTGTAACTTAATTATTTTAAATTAATTAAATGACATCAAAAAGTAGCTTGAGGGAACTTAAATAACAAACAAAAACATTCGGGACAACAAACAGAAGTCAGCAGCGGTAAGCGAGGTACGGCGTTTAAAATATTTACTCTGAAAATGCAATTAAAGCATGCCTCAGCAATCTAAAGCAAGAGAAGTAACAAAAATAGATTTCATAATTTTAGGACTGCTACAAATTTTAATTGCGAACATACTTACGTGGAAGTAGTGCAAAAGAAATTAAAATAAGGAAATTTCCAATAAAAAGGGTTTGCAGTTCAAATAAATTGGATGAACCAATAGGAATAGGGTATATAAATGCAACGCTTTCACGCTAGAAGGCAGCACCAGCATAGACAGACAGAAAGTTTCGTTCGACGTTTGACAACGTTTCTGTTAATAATATTATGATTGCAACGTGTCGAATTTTGGTCGGTATATTCTATGATGTCCAAGTCACGTCCAAGTATTATCATTTCACATGTTTGAGTTATGAAATATCGCTAGTATCATTATGACAACAGCTGTTTGATCCCCACTTAATTGGAAATGTCTTCCAAGTGCCACACGATGCTTGACGGGCTTCAAAGCATAGAAATCCCTAAAAAAATATAATAAACCACGAATGATTGCTTTAATTTTAAGTGACAGCTGTTGTATTCGTCCCCTACGAAATTAATTAAAGGTAGGACTCAATCAGCGTTGTCAGATTTTTTAGTGCCAAGGCGGGGGGGCTTTGGTACTTTTTGAGTGAGAAAGCGGGATTCTTCAGGCAAAAGCGGGACACAGTAAAAAAAGTTATAAAATCAAAAGATTTTTGAATTTTTATCTTTTTATTCGCGTTAAAATAACGTTTACGTGACAATAGATAGCTAAAGTAGCCATAGAAAATCCACCCCTCTATCTCCCACTCCCACACTCATTACGCACCTTTCTTTCTCAGCACGCTGCACGTGCGTTCGGGCTTTCCTCGAAAAGCGGGACTAAGCCTGGCCTTGTACCATGAAACTGTATTAAGACTCAAACAATCGGACGAGAATGCCGCATCCTACTCTAACAAACGTGAAATGACGTTGTTAGAGCAGGACGCGGCATTCTCGTTCGATTGAGTCTCAAAACAGTTTCGTAGTAGGCTGACTGACCCGCGCGGGACGTTTATTTCTAATGAAAAAATTGGGACGTCTCGCCAAAATCGTGACGTCTGGCAACTCTGGCCTCAATCCTTGTAGGGCTGCAAAAGTAATTCTGACTGACTGAATCACGTATTCCAATAAAAAACTTCCAGTTCCGCGCCATTTGTTTTAAACTTTTCACATTCGAAAACTAGAGCAGTCTGATAGTTTAAAGTGATTTGCATCTCGCCAAATCTGAATTACAATAGACTAGGGAAAGCAATTAATACTTCAAGCACCCCGCTTCCGTTTAAATGGGTGCTCTTTTGAATTTCTACGTGGATTGAACTCTAACGAATGGATATCAGTGATCGGTGTTAGTAAAAAATATTTTTAAAGAGTGTAACAGAACAATGTGATAATACTGTAAAGTGTGTATGAGTCCCCCGTATTACGTATAGAGTCGATTGTGAAAGTAGCAGCACAGAATACATAATTAGTACCTTAGGTAGCAGCGCTGCGAAAGTAAATATTTTTTACTTTTATATTCATGGTTAAATGCAAAATCATAACGCTGGGGCGCTTGCCCATACAAATCACGAAAACATTGTTCTTTTAGCGCTGCTACTTTCACAATGAACCTAACTGAAGGGGCACATATACACGCCCTAAAGCAATAGATCACTTAGTTTTGTTACATTCTGTATAATAGTCGTTATACTAGTTTAGTAGTTTGTCAGTCATTAAATTGTTATTAAAGTAATTTTGAAGTTAAAGACTAGGCATCATTATCACCATCATCATCTTAGTGCCCTCTTAATATCGAAGTTCGGCGGAAATTCAACCTGCTGAAGGTTGAATTTCTTCTGGTCTCGGGCTAATATTATCATTAATCTTCTTTTTCAACTACATCCAATCCATTCTATTTAAATATCATCGATCCATTTTCCTCTTGGTCTACGGTGATCTTTTTCTGGGAAATCTACGCTCTATGATGGGACAAACTAGTGGTTTTATCTTCTTCTTCTTATATATAAAACTCTCGTGTCACAATGTTAGGGCGCGAACTCCTCCGAAACGGCTTTACTGATTTTTACCAAATTTTATATGCATATTCAGTAGGTCTGAGAATCGGCTACTCGGTACTTTATATATTGATAAGTGCATTTGTTGAATAAATAATAGTAAATTATTACAACCTGAGACTGACGGCGACGATTGTTTGTGCGACGGGATAGCGATCGACGTTGCCATGGCGACATACTCATTTAGACACTTTAATAAAATAATATGGGCGAAATACTTTATATTATGGCAAAGCAACGTTTGCCGGGACAGCTAGTTTTATCATATTTTTTTAACTAGCTGATCCGGCAAACGTTGTTTTTCTAAAGGTACATGGTACCATTTCGGATACTTGTCCTAGTTCGATATAAGTTTGATAGACCTTGCGATTGGTATTCTACTACGATAGCGTTATTTGAAGTACGTAAAAAATAATATTGTAAACTTGTAACTCTCGGAAGTAATAATTAATCAAAAATATGAATTTGTTAAAAAATATATTAATAATAAAACATTGAGATGTATGGAGTTGCTATTGCCAACAAAAAACATGTCGCACTTGAAGAATGAGCGGGGTGAGAGGCGGGGCGGTGATGGCTATAGATCAGTACCGCAGAAGTGACAAAGTTTTATGCCTTCACTCGAATGAACGCAGACTCTATTTGAAAGTGGATAAAATAAAAGAAATATTTTTACTAAACATTATTAAAAGCTTTTATTTAACTTGCTTTATTATTATTATTATTTAGTTATTTACATTATTATGTAAGTTCGGGTGGAATTTATGAACTCAATTTCGAAGTAAGTTTGTATGTACATTATACATATAATATTTTAACCGATTGAGCTGAAATTTTGTATGGTTTGAATGACAATGCACGATACAATATGTGACATCACTATAAATAAAATATAAAACGGCCAACCATCCAAGATAGCGGAATAGTTATTTTCTATGCCGTCTTATAATAACAGTATGGATATTAAATGAAAGAACTTTTTGAGAATAACTCGAAAACGAATGTGATGTCATTCTACATCCAATATGGCGGCTCATCTAAAATAGGGGAATACAAACAAAGTTTCGTTTATTTCTGCATGACTAAAGAATTGGATTTCAGTTAAAAATAGTTAAGTGAAATCCAACTTTTAAGTCAACTACAAGTCGCTAAATATAGGCACGGTTTTTTCAGTAATCAACATCAAGTACGATTTCTCAAGGACATAGAAGTTAATTAGATTTTTCATCTATACTAATATTATAAAGCGGAAGAGTTTGTTTGTTTGTTTGAACGCGTTAATCTCAGAACTACTGATCCGATTTTAAAAATTCTTTCAGTTTTATATAGCCCATTGATCGAGGAAGGCTATAGGCTATATTTTATTACGATAAGACTAATAGGAACGAAGAAATACATGAAAATGTTGAAAAAACGGGCTAAATTATTTGAAAGGACTTATTTGAACGCGCTAATCTCAGGAACTACTGGTCCGATTTGAAAAATTCTTTCAGCGTTAGATAGCCCATTTATCCAAAAAGGCTATATGCTATATTTTATCACGCTAAACCTAATAGGAGCGAAGAAATAGAGGAAAATGTGAAAAACGGGGGAAATTATTTTATAGGGCTTATCTCACGAACCACTGGAGCAATTTTATGTTATTTAGCACACATGAAGAATAGACCACGAGAAAGGATAAAAGTTTCTTTTTTGCGGAAAAATGTACGGCTTCCATGAAATTCTTAAATTACGCGGGCGAAGCCGCGCGGAACATCTAGTATAAAATAACGGGGCAAACGGGTCACCTGATGGAAAGCAACAACCGTCGCCCATGGGCACGCGTAACGTCAGAAGAGCTGCAGATGCGTGGGAATTTGCCTTCTTCTTAAAATGCTTCTGGCGATAGTTCGTTCCACAATTTTGCAGTGCGCGGAAGAAAATTACGCGAAAAATGCAGGGTGGAAGACCGCCACAAGATGATGGGATGGTCCTCAGAGCACTCCCCGTGATACAACTGATAGAGGATGCATATAGCCAAACGTATATCCTTTTTTGGAAGTCGGTCAAAAACTAAAGTATTACATACCAAAATTTTGCAAAGCCGTTACAACGGCTTAGGCGTGAAGAGGTAACAGACACAGAGAGAGACAGACAGATAGACGGACGGTCAGACAGACGGACAGACAGACAGATGGACGGACAAACCGACAGACGGACGGATAGACAGACAGACAGAAACACTTTCGCATTTATAATAATTACTAAATTCAAGTTACTTATATATTTATGAATACAATGTAATGTGTAAAATAAATAATGTACGCATATATAATGTATACGTAATACCGTATTTATATTATTACCAAAATACAAACTCGTCTACGTGAATACTTCATTCATCGTCGTCTCATCATAGATATCTATATTCTGCCTACATTCCCCTCTGAATCTACTACTCTATGACAATGCGAAATGGCGCGCGTCTTCGCCTAGTAATTGAATGTTCGTATTTTAATCGAAAATAACTAAATAAGAATACTAACCGATGAAATGTTACGCCGTCGCATTTGGAAGTGTTTTTGGAATTATTTTTGCAATATCCTAAGACACACCAAGGCATTTTTGTGACTTTTATTTTGTTTTTTTTATAATTGTCATACGTCAAGTGCGTAGAAGAGCTCGCGGCCGACTAAGTTCACTGCGGCTATATAGCGTCTCTTGAATGTGACCAAGCACTGCGTTGCGGTGTCAACTCCATACATCTCAATGTAATAAAATATATTATGTATTTTCTTTTGCCGAATCTGAAATGTCAATACTTCCAAATTTCACAATTTTATTTTTAACTTCAAGGCAGACGTGTTTTTGTATGATTTTCCTAATTTGATTGTTATTTTCGACTATATCGTCAACAGGGGGCGTAGCTCAGATGGTAGAGCGCTCGCTTAGCATGCGAGAGGTACCGGGATCGATACCCGGCGCCTCCAAGTTTTTGTGGGGATTGGGATTTGGGTTTATTTATTACTTACTATATTTTATTATATACTTAGTTTAATATTTTAATCTAAATATATATTTTTTTCTAATGAGTTTAACGTATTGAATACCCATAGAAATTTATATGTCAGGCAAAACTAATATTAAAACCTAAAGACAGGACCCATAATAATTTAGCTATGATGAATTTAGCTATGAAGCGGGCACTTATAATTTATGATAGGCAACAGCTGTAATAAAAACATACAAAACTACTAAAATAACTATAATATAAGGGATTAAAATGAATTACTTTGAATTTTGTAATATTATTTATTTAAAATGTAATTTAAGCTTATTTATAATTGTAAAATATTTTTATTTCATTGCTTATAAATTGAGTAGGTATATTTGTTACAAAATTGGCATTTTATATTTAAATGTAAATTCTTGAAAATGTCTGACTTAAAAATAACAGTTTTTAGTTTACAAATACCTAAACTTGATACAGGAAAGACTGTATTTTAATTCGGCCATCAGTGTTTAAATATTTACAATATAATTTACATGTAATCTAAATGCAATATACAAGATGCATTATAATTGCCAGAACTCTTGTGAATTGTGATAATGCAATAAAAATAGCATTTATCTTAAAAAAAAGCGTGCATTCCGGTTATCGCTCGACCCAGGATCAACGCATGAATGTCATGAGTTCCCTCATAAGTATTAACAGCTTCAAGGTTCATAACATGGCGGATGACATGGTACTCATCAGAAACGCCATTCCCACCCAGCATATCCCTCGCCACACGAGCAATCTCTATAGCCTTTCCACAGTTATTCCTCTTCATCATCGAGATCATTTCTTGCGCGGCCAAATTCTGGTCCTTCAGTCTACCAACTCTTAAGCACGCCTGCAGGCCGATGCTTATATCCGTTACCATGTCGGCTAGCTTCTTTTGTATCAACTGATTCGAAGCAAGTGGTTTTCCGAATTGTTTTCTGTCTAATGTGTATTGTCTGGCTATCCGCAAACATGATTCGGCCGCACCGAGCACGCCCCAGGCTATGCCGTAGCGAGCGTTATTGAGACATCCGAAGGGTCCCCTCATGCCTTCGACGTTCGGCAATATATTCTCCTCCGGAATAACGACGTCGTCCAACAATATCATTCCGGTCGTCGAGGCTCTTAGCGAAAACTTTCCGTTTATTTTTGGCGTATCGAGACCTTTTTTTACTTGCGCACGTTCCACGATGAACCCTCTCACTTTATCCTCCTCGTTTTTAGCCCACACGATCAGTACGTCGGCTATAGGGGAGTTCGTAATCCAGGTTTTTGAGCCGGTGAGTTTGTACGTTTTCGATTTGGAGTCGTATTTAGCTCTAGTTACCAATGCCCCGGCATCGCTTCCATGGTTAGGCTCAGTTAGGCCGAAACAACCGACTAGTTCTCCTTTGGCCATTCTAGGAATATATTTCTGCTTCTGCTCCTCTGATCCATACATGTATATAGCTCCCATCACCAAGCTGCTCTGCACGCTCATCGCGGATCTATAGGAGGAGTCTACAGCGTCTAATTCTCTCGTGATAAGTCCGTACGTGACGTTGTTAACTCCGGAACACTCGTACCCTTTGATGGTGCATCCTAAAATGCCAATTTGACCCATTTCCTTGTAAATTTCTCTATGAAACACTTCATTCCTGTTGGCTTCGATAACTCGGGGCAAAAGTTTTTCATTACAATACGCTTTTACAGAATCTCTCACCGCTTTTTCTTCATCTTGCAATTGGCTCTCCAAATTAAGCGGATCCTCCCAGTTGAAACTTACTTTGGCCTTATTAAAACTGGTCGTCGACAACGATCGTAGATTGCTCGATATATTCGCCGGCAATAATTTCGAGAACCTCGTAATAATAACAGCCATTATTCGAATGTTATCAATACAGAGATAAAACTTCCGAGTGCTGTTTATTTTTCGACCTCCAGAATTTGCGAAATTATGTAACAATCGATATTTTATGCATGCGAAAACTGTTTTTTTTATTATAATCTCGCGTACGCGGTGACTTGTGTACGCTATCGAAAGCGGAATGAACTTGTGGCTGTGGCTCACTCCGTATTGTGCAGCTAAATTAACTCTTGACGCGTGCGTAGGAGTGCTTTTAACATTGCCAAGTCTATTTTGATCCTTATTCATAACTTAGTACGGTTCACTTTTCTAATCCTTTATTCACTTGTTTACGTATGATTACGAGCCATGTTATTATTCTTATCAATGATAATACATACTTATTTCGTGGTAACGTAACATTATAATTGTCGCTTAGTTACTACTATTTTCACACAAATAAAATTATCATAGATAAATATTCCCACAATCTTTATTATCTAACAATTTAACTATTCATTTGGAATTGAAAATATTATGCCTTACAATTTTTAATATTATACCTTTGACAAATAAATATCTGTTTAAATAAATAGAATATATTATTTTATTTAATACTAGATGTTCCGCGCGACTTCGCCCGCGTTATTTAGGAATATCACGAAACCGTACATTTTTCTGCAAAAAATAGCCTATGTCCCTTCACGTGGTCTATTCTTCATGTTTGCCAAATAACATAAAAATTGCTCTAGTAGTTCTCAAGATATATATAATTTCCACCGTTTTTTCCTATATTTCTTCGCTCCTATTAATCTTAGCGTGATAAAATATAGCCAATAGCCTTTCTCGATAAATGAGCTATCTAACACTGAAATAATTTTTTAAATCGGACCAGTAAACCCTGAGATTAACGCGTTCAAATGAACGTTTTCAAATAATTTCCCCCTTTTTTCCATATTTTCCTCTATTTCTTCGCTCCTGTTAGTCTTGGCGTGGTAAAGTATAGCCTTTCCCGATAAATGGGCTACTAACACTGAAATAATTTTTCAAATCGGACCTGAGATTAGCTCGTTCAAATAAGCCCTTTCAAATAATTTCCCCCCGTTTTTTCCACATTTTCCTCTATTTCTTCGCTCCTATTACTCTTAGCGTGATAAAGTATACTCAATAGCCTTCCTCGATAAATGAGCTATCTAACGCTGAAAGAATTTTTCAAATCGGACCAGTAGCTCCTGAGATTAGCGCGTTCAAACAAACAAACAAACTAACTAAAAAACTTCCGCTTTATAATATTATTACTATAAATTTGTTAAATTTGAAGATATAACAACATTCTTTTTTATTTTTAATAATACAATGAGAAAATTAATAGCCTATGATCCTTAACGTGGTCTACTTCTTATCTGTACCAAATAACAGAAAAATTGCTCCAGTAGTTCTTTCAAATAATTTCCCCTATTTTTCCCACATATTCCTCTATTTCTTCGCTTCTATTACTTTTAGCGTAATAAAATATAGCCTATAGCCTTCCTCGATAAATGGGCTATTTAACACTGAAATATTTTTTCAAATCGGTGTAGTAGTTCCTGAGAAAAGCGCTTTTAAATAAGCCCTTTCAAATAATTTTCCCCTGTTTTTTCCATACTTTCTTATATTTCTTCGCTCTTATTAGTGTTTTTTTATCTTTATTTATTTAGGGATTTTATTCGAAGATATGCTATCCCATTATACCCTTTACTTAAATTTACACTTATAATTAAAATTTACACTGTATAATCGATATTGGCAAAAACACGAAAAACGAATTGGCTTCTTCGGAAGTTGGTTCCGAAAGAATGGATTGCACGAGCCCCATCGCATAAATATTAAAATTATTTTTTTCAAAAAATGAAAATCTTTCGGTCTGATACTTGACACATTCCATCAACAAGACGTGTTGAACGTCTTCGACTTAACCACAAGTTTCACAATTCGGTGAGTCAGCCTTATTCATCAAAAAAGCGAACTTTCTTGATGCAATGTGTCAAAATCGCAGTCTAAACGCTAATTTAACAACATTACGACTCAGCTCAGGGGCCTTACAGCTCCCCAAACTGATGTCGATTTCGATTTTCGACTTCAACGATTTTTGACACTTTAGACATGCGTTAGACATCTAAAATAGCGCATGATCATGCTGCGGATCGGTTTGAAACTAATTCAACCTCAATGGATTTTGCTATTCCTGACAGCTATGCTAGCGCACGATCGGGCTGCGGCTCAATTTGGAACTAATCAGCATCCAAACATCCGCCAAATCGAAATCTTAGGTGCTCGCGACAAACAAAATTCGTCATTCGTCAAAATTCTGAGAATCGACTTACAGATCGTTTACAAACGTCTAATTTCACGGTAGCAACAAAGGCATCGACATCGATTGAGATCGATTGTTGTCGAGTTAGGTATTGTAAACGTTTTTTAGGGTCACTAGGGTATCGATTGGTGTGGTGTCGTTTAATTTTTTGTTGATAATATTTATTAAATCATTATTATTTTAAAATAATTATGTAATATGTGATTATGTAATTATGTAATATGTTA
This sequence comes from Lysandra bellargus, assembly GCA_905333045.1. NCBI lineage: Eukaryota > Metazoa > Arthropoda > Insecta > Lepidoptera > Lycaenidae > Lysandra > Lysandra bellargus. The sequence continues at coordinate 4,206,861 of HG995341.1, read as the reverse complement.
ACATAATAATCTAACGTGGGAGAGCCATGCCTTGGCACGAATGGGCCGGCTCGACCGGAGAAATACCACGTCCTCACAGAAAACCGGCGTGAAACAGCGCTTGCGCTGTGTTTCGCCGAGTGAGTGAGATTACCGGAGGCCCAATCCCCTACCCTATTCCCTTCCCTACCCTACCCTATTCCCCTCCCTTCCCGTCCCTACCCTCCCCTATTACCCTATTCCCTCTTAAAAGGCCGGCAACGCACGTCTGCAGCTCTTCTGATGCTGCGAGTGTCCATGGGCGATGGAAGTTGCTTTCCAGCAGGTGACCCGTTTGCTCGTTTGCCCCCTTATTTCATAAAAAATGACTCGTCTGCAAGCATTTTTAATGTGATTGATGGCACCTCCAATGGAGTTAAGCTCTACAGCTATCTATACGGTCCCATTTGAGTTTGGTATCGTGCTTAGCTTGGCTCGCCCGCATGTATATTGTATAGGCCGTGTAATCCACGAAGACGCGCCCCACAATTCCTCCAAATAGTTTATAGTATATGTGTACAAGCTTTCGCCGATGTTGAGTGTTGTCGGTACGCACTAATTATCTATCAGTACTCGCTCAGACTACAATAAATAGATCAAGAAAAAGCGTCACGACCAAAAAGTGGTGGGGCGCGTCTTCGTGGATTGCACGGAATATACCCTTTTGCGATTCCTGGATTTTCTTCCAGGAATCTCAACAACATCTCAATTTGTAGGTGCGTCGGACGTACCATTACTTTCGCAATAAAAACTAACTTTTAATGTCGGCATGCAGGGATACAAATTTTATAAATACTAGAATATGTATATGAAAACGTTAAGTGTAACTATTGTGTAACTATAAAAGAGAATTTACATGGAATTTACATATTTATTTAATGTCAAGATGTTCCTTAACGAAGATAACCATTTTAAACCCACTAAAGTAGAAAATGGGCACTGCATCCATCTAAAGTTTCTAAAGAAATGTATTTTTATAGTATGACGAAAAAACACAAACATTATTTCATATTTTTCGTAACCTTCTACTATTTTATAACAAGGACGTTGCTATAACGACGTTGACAAGACGTCATGGCAACATCTCGATTTTGATACGATTTTGTTCCGGAATTCCTACGCATTACAATGACATCAAAAACGAAATCGAAATCACTCGTATCAAGTTGATATCAGTTTCGGGAGTAAGGCACCAGGTTTTATAAACCACGGTATACGAGGAGGCATCGATTGCATTGTATAATCAATGAATTCAGTACTTATGTTTCAAACTCTTTATTATTCTATATTACATACAAAATGCTCTTAATATTTCATAATCATGCATATAAGACTTTTGTGTTTCTTGAAGATTGATTTTAGCCTGCCATCTTTTCAATACGTCAACGGCATCTGCTTTCATTTTCCCCGACCGGATGTATTCTATACAATTATATCACTAGAATCAATCTCCCGGAAATCAAAACATCTATTATTACATTTTACATTTTGTAATCATGGAATATTTATTGATACCGAGATAATTAAATATACAAATGAGATTTAACGTAAATTATTATATCTAAACATAATGCTTACAATTGTAAAACAATGCAATCCACCAAATACCTTTTGTTTATTGGTCTTAGCGTGATAAAATATAGCCTATAGCCTTCCTCGATAAATGCGCTATCTAACACTGAAATAACTTTTTAAAACGGACCAGTAGTTCCTGAGATTAGCGCGTTCAAACAAAGAAACAAATAAACTAACAAACTCTTCCGCTTTATAATATCACTAGCGACCCGCCCCGGCGTCGCACGGGTATAAAATACATAGTCACTGAAAAAATGATTACAATCGATAGCCTATGATCCTTCACGTATTCTACTTCTAATCTGTGCCAAATAACATAAAAATTGCTCCAGTAGTTTGCGAGATAAGCCCTTTCAAATAATTTCCCCCGTTTTTTCCACATTCTCCTAAAAATAAAATAAGGAATAAAATAAATAAGATAAAATATAGCCTATAGCCTTCCTCAATAAATGGGTTATCTAACACTGAAAGAGTTTTTCAAATCGGACCAGTAGTTCCTGAGATTAGCGCGTTCAAGTTAGACCTTTCAAATAATTTTCCCCGTTTTTTTTCACATTTTCCTCTATTTCTTCGCTCCTATTAGTCTTAGGTGATAAAATATAACCTATAGCCTTCCTTGATAAGTGGGCTATCGAATACTGAAAGAATCATCAAAATCTGTTGCGTAGTTTTTAACCGACTTCCAAAAAACGAGGAGGTTATATGTTCGGCTGTGGATATATATATATATTTTTTTTTGTATGTTCAACGATTACTCCGCCGTTTGTGAACCGATTTTCGAAATTTTTGTTGTGTTGTATTAGGTTTCACTCCAATTTGGTACCATGTTCACAAAAGTAGGTCACCACTTGATGGGATGATGGGATCCATGAGTAATCGAGGGAGCTCCTCGAAATTTATATGGAAACATATGGTGATTTTGGTTTTATGAGAAGCATCCTAAGCATATGCTACCAAAACGCAAGATTTTGCACCGAGGTATACTATGGTTCCGAAGCTACTAAGAGAACTCCGGATTCCTTATAGATACAAGTTTGGGAGTTTAGGCGCTGTTTTAAGAACTGAAAGCATATGCTACTATGCAAATTACATTCATCATCATCATCATCATTACCACGTCAGGGTCACCAATGTCACCATATTCAACCTTATCTCCAGAGCATAAGGCACACATTTGACATTACTCCTGAGAAGTTAAAGTTGCTTCGATAATGTAACATTCTGTTCCACTTCGCCGAGATATTCTGGAAAACAACCTAATTTCAACCTTTTGCATTGCGTTTAGCGTTCATAGTATAATAACGCATCGCATCGCATTTCTGCCAGGGCTGTCAAGCAAGTACTATGGACAGAATACAAATTACTCACGGAGGTACTATGTGCGCTGCGTGTGCTTGTCGCACATGTCGAACGAGTGCCAGCCTATTGAAACTAGTCCGGTGACCGGCTACTTAGCACGTTACACGTGTTCACTTCGATTTTTTTTAATGATTGTTTAAAATTATCTGCAGGCTGCAGCTGATATTATAATATTTTGTAAGTGTGACTGTAATAAGATACGTAGAATAATATACACGTGTATTATTCTACGTATAGTACGCGTTTGCTTACTAGGTAACTAAAAAGAGTGAAATTATTATTTTTAACAAAAAATTAAAACTGACTTCCAAGGTAAAACAATAATAACATCCTTATAATATGAACTAAAAAGTATTAAATAATTATTCCTATCTAATAGTGCCTTTTTACGAATTCGGCTAAAACTCAACTATTTCTGTACTCAATCTTCATAATTTTGAAGTCGGTGCCAGTTCCAAAAGTTTCAAATATTCTGTCAGAGAACAGAAGATTCATCTGGTACCGACTTCAAAATGACGAAGATTGAGTACAGAAATAGTTGAGTTTTAGCCGAATTCGTAAAAAGGCACTATTAGATAGGAATAATTATTTAATACTTTTTAGTTCATATTATAAGGATGTTATTATTGTTTTACCTTGGAAGTCGGTTTTAATTTATTGTTAAAAATAATTATTATAACTTTGTAGCTTTCAAATTATGAGTTTATAAGGCTCTAAATACGGTAAATAACGAAATCTCCGTAGGGAACGCCCAAAAGGGGTTTATATATATATAGGGTAAGCCCATGTTTTAGAAATCCCCAAAATCGGAGTAACACTTCGACGAAACTTTGCTATTAAATTTTTTAAGGCGCGAATAATAATTAGGAATTCGTAAATCTCTGGTATGAGACGCGATTAACAAAAAATAAAAATATTGTAGTGTAAATAGCATACCAATGTATTTTTCAGTATTGACAGAAGTGCGGAAATCACATAGGAAAGCAGAAATAAAATAAAGTCTAAATATTTAAAAACATTAAAATCTCAGGAACTACTTGAATTGTAGGAATGAAATAAAGTATAAAATTTGTGTCTCTTAATGATTACTAATCAGATGGGTAGCAAGTTAACAAACCCTCGTTATTAATTTAAATAAAATAATTTCGTTTTTAGGGAGTAAAGAAATGACCAATTTAAAAATTGATTTTCTCAAAAACGAAGTGAAATGAGCACACGGGAGTTCTACTCTGGCATTTGAAATATAAGACGCCATCGACTCATTGCATTAACTTAGTCATGACCGATTTTGGGGTTTCTAAAACACTGTGCAACGTGAGATTAGATGAGATTTGACTCGACCCCCTCCCTCCCCTAAACACCTCACGTAATTTGTGGACGCCCCCTAAGACAAGACGTGAAATAAAGCGTTACGAATGTTGCATTTTTTATAATTTAGGCGCTAATAACCAATATCGATACAGTTTCCTGAATATACCTAGTTTTTATAATATTACTAGCTGTCCTGGCAAACGTTGCTTTGCCATAATATAAAGTATTTCGCCCATATTATTTTATTGAAGTGACTAAATAAGTATGTCGCCATGGCAACGTCGATCGCTATCCCGTCGCACAAACAATGGTCGCCGTCAGTCTCAGGTTGTAATAATTTACTATTATTTATTCAACAAATGCACTTATCAATATTTAAAGTACCCAGTAGCTGATTCTCAGACCTACTGAATATGCATATAAAATTTGGTAAAAATCAGTAAAGCCAGTTCGGAGGACTAACATTGTGACACGTGTGGACTAACATTGTGACACGAGAATTTTATATATAAGATTATGGCATTAAAATATAATATTATACTACTACCTTGAGATAATAATTAATAACCGTAATAAAACACGAATCCTCATAGGACTTCCAAAAGTAAATTCAAGGGCAAACATTAAAATTTAAAATATATAATATAGTAAGTAGTAAGTAATTTAATATAGTACTTATTGTTAAAGAACAGACCAGACAATAGCAAAGGGGTTTGGGTAATATTGGCGTCATTTTCAAATGACGCGGCCACAATACCAAACCGGCATATTATGAAAGAACATATTAAGGGGAGTAAACTTTATTACGGGGGACATACGGCTAAACTATATCGGAGCCGAGATATTAGGCATTTTAAGTTCGTATTTTCAACTAAACGTAAATTCAATCATAACATGAATATTCAGGAAAACACAAAAAACGGCAATATTTATTAGCTTTTAGCCTTCCTCGATATCTATTTAGGATTCTAGGCTATCCAACACAAAAATAATTTTTCAAATCGAACAAGGAGTTCAGCACTTTCAAACACACAAACACTTCACCTTCATAATATTAGTATACAGGGAATACTAAGTGATAATACTTTAGGGCAGTGGTCCCCAACCTTTGTTTCATGTGGGCCACAAACATGTTTTGGTCTTGGTGTCGCGGGCCGCACCAAATTTTTTTTAGGGTTATAAAACAACATTCTTCAAAATTAACGATTTAAAAGTGGAAAAAAATTAACGACTATCACGTAGACTTTACGTTATTTTACCTGTGGGCGTGATTATCAAAATTGTTTAACATCACGCGGGCCACAAATAAAGTCCCAGCGCATGCGGGTTGGGGATAGCGGCCTTAGGGTGTGTATCTACTGTGTATGAGTCCCGTGTACAGAGTTTACTGTAAAAGTATTAGCGCTGAAAGAGAACATATTTTTTTTTCACTTTTGTATGGCGAAACTCTTTACGCCAGTGCGCTTGCCCCTTAGAGTATTAATAACACTTACAATACTATAACTGTAAGTGTTATTAATACTCTAAGGCAGGGGTTCCCAAACTGTGCGCCGCACATCACAAAAAAAAGTTGGTCTTTCAGCACAGTTACGTTCGCAGTGAACTCTATACACATCACACGCCAAGATGAAATGCAATGCATGTCTGTCTGTCTGTCCGTCTGCAAATCCATTTTTTTTCGATTTCTTAAAGATGGTCGTTTTGATGTTTTTAAATATTTTTTGTGTAAGTAAATAGTTAATATTCTATAAAATATTCCTGCAGCTGTAACTACTTCTATAATAAGTCGGTAAGTAGATTAAAAGCAATAAGTACTGAAAATTCTGCCGAAAGGTGGCGTCCGGCGTCGTACTGCACTATTTCCGAAATTAGCTAAATAGTGGAAATAATCGACATAATATTATACGAACAACACCTTAGTCCAGGGGTTCCCAAACTGTGCGCCGCGAAAGGCAAGAGGGGCGCCGCCGCGCCGTGAGTTGATCCTTCATCAGTCATCACTATCCATAACCACAAATATATTATAAAATTATAATTATGAATGAATATAATATTTGTTTATTATTATTTACTTGCTTTACCTACCTGAGTATAATCATTAAATGTGTTTATTTGTGTATCTTTTTGTAATACCTAGGTAAAGTAGGGCGCCGTGTCAAAATTTGGACTTGTAAGTGCGCCGCAGGCTGAAAAAGATTGGGAACCCCTGCCCTAGTCATTTTGCCCATAACACCTTAATACACAAGAACAATAACTATAATTGCCTAATATTACATCCGACCCTTTGAAAACCACTATCTAATAAGTCTCAAGTCTGGCTATATTTTAGTCGGACGAGAGTTAAAACCAGTGTGAAAATATTGTATGAAACATTATTCATTTATGTATTTGACGCGGACGAAGTCGTGGTCCAACAGAATTTCTACATCTGTTTGTTAAGGATAGCTCCTTAAAGTAATGTTAATTACTATTGATTTTGAGAAACAGAAGGTGCAAAAATAAATATACTAAAACTAGCTGTTGCCCACGACTTCGTCCGCGTGGACTTCAGTTTATAGCGCGCGGTGTCAACAAAAATGGTGTCAAATTTAAAAGCTTTTTAAAACCCTGGTACCCCTTAAAACATCAAAATACCCAAAAACAGCTGTTTGCATAATATTTCATCTTTTTTAAATTAAACTTTATCTATACCAAATTTAAAGCTACTTTTAAAAGCCATTACACAACTTTAGCTTTACTCATAAACTATTTATCATTGGAAGGTTTAAGGTTAGGTCACTGCATAGATAAAGTACTGAATAGTTATTTAATGACGTGTAAAACAATCGGAAGAATCCGAAAATCCGATTCAACATGGTACCACCTGTTATAGAAAGACTTATGAGCAAGCGATATCGCGATGTAGGCGACACTTAGCGCCATCTGTTATGAATTTTTGGAACTAACTTATTTTTAACAAATTTACGCATTTTCACCCCTTACAACCCCTTTTTTCAGTTAAACGTTATTGACGTGGGAGAGCCATGCTTCGGCACGAATGGGCCGGCTCGACCGGAGAAATACCACGTCCTCACAGAAAACCGGCGAGAAACAGCGCTTGCGCTGTGTTTGCCGAGTGAGTGAGTTTACCGGAGGCCCAATCCCCTACCCTTTTCCCTTCCCTACCCTTCCCTATTTCCTTCCCTACCCTCCCCTATTATCCCTTAAAAGGCCGGCAACGCACCTGCAGCTATTCTGATGCTGCAAGTGTCCATGGGCGACGGAAGTTGCTTTCCATCAGGTGACCGGTTTGCTCGTTTGCCCCCTTATTGCATTAAAAAAAAAGTGGCCTATGTCCTTTCTCAGGCTTTAGCCTATCTGTGTACAATATTTCATTACAATCGGTTCCGTAGTTTTGGCGTGAAAGCGAGACAGACAGACAGACAGACAGACAGAGATACTTTCGCATTTATAATATTAGTATAGACTAGTATAGATAATCGTAACTCAGCTCCGATATTACTTAGAACATTTTTTATTACTAATATTGGTTTCTCTAATGTAGTGCTAGAAAATAGTAATGGTCTTATCCCTGGCCGCTGGAAAAAAAATGACGCCACACGTCCATACAAAGTTACCCAATGCCCGTTATTATTATTGTTTAATGGAAAGAGAATTATTTATGACTTGAAATCGCACATTTTCCGTTAAAAACTATCTATTACTTTTTATTAGGACTATAACTGACTATAACAATTATGTTATATTGAATTAAACCACAACATCAGTTTGACTAAATTAGTAATTACAAATAAAACGACATCTGTAATTTTCGTGTTGAACTAAACGGTTTGTGTTTAACGTAATCCTGAGTAAAGGTAAAGACGGGGGTAGACAGGGGACCTAAAATTGACCCTTGTAGGATCTCTGTTTTACCTCGCAGCTAGCGCCATCTATTAGACAGTAGAAAAACTAATTCAGTTATTGTGTCATCTCAGAGATGGCGGGTTTGGAGAATTTGAAATCAAAGTAGTAAAATAAACTCAAACTCAAACTCAATTTTTTTTTATATTCAGAATAAATGACGAATAGTAAAATAATACTTACAAAATAGAAATATAATAATGGGGTCCGTAGTACGTACTGAAAGCTTTTCTTATTTATTTTCTGATTAATTTTTAGAGTAAAAATTATAATAATATTAATACTATTATATTTATTAATTGACTTAAAAATTCTGCTTAGGGCATGATTTCCAATACAACGATTTCAGGTTCATTGTAAAGTCCAAAGGAATATTCCATTACAATATTATTATTATGAACTAGACGTTCCGCATGGCTTCGCCCGCGTAAATTGGATATTACACACACAAAGTCCACAAAAAATAGCCTTCTACATGGTCTACTTCTCATCTGTACCAAATAACAGAAAAATTGCTCCTAGTTCGTGAGATAAGTCCTTTCAAATAATTTCCCCCGTTTTTCCATATTTTTCTCTATTACTTGTCCTATTAGTCTTAGCGTATTAAAATAAAGCTTAGCCTTCCTCGATAAATGGGCTATTTAACACTGAAAGAATTTTTCAAATAAAATAAAAGATTAGCGCGTTCAAGTAAGCCCTTTCAAATAATTTCCCCTGTTTTTCCCACGTACTCCTCTATTTCTTCGCTTCTTTTAGTCTTAGCGTAATAAAATATAGCCTATATAAATTAGGAGGTCACGACATTTTTGGTAACGATATCCAAAATGACTTATTTTAGATTGACAAGATAAAGAGCTACTCTCTGATGCCAAATATGTCGGTCTGTCTGCGTAAAGTAGTTGCGTTCTCTGTATAGGGCGCCTGAAAACCCAGTTATCATGACCAAAAAAAAGATAAGGTAAATGGTTGAGTAAGTTATATTAGGTACTAGCGACCCGCCCCGGCGTCGCACGGGTATAAAATATATAGCCACTGAAAAATCATCAAAATCGATAGCCTATGATCCTTCACGTGGTCTACTTCTTATCTGTGCCAAATAACATAAAAATTGTTCCAGTAGTTCGCGAGATAAGCCCTTTCAAATAATTTGTTGCACATTTTCCTATTAGTCTTAGCGTGATAAAATATAGCCTATGGCCTTTCTCAATAAATAGGCTATCTAACACTGAAATAATTTTTCAAATCGGACCAGTAGTTCCTGAGATTAGCACGTTCAAGTTAGCCCTTTCAAATAATTTTCCCCGTTTTTTCCACATTTTCCTCTATTTCTTCGCTCGTATTAGTCTTAGCGTAATAATATATAGCCTATAACCACCCTCGATAAATGGGCTATCTAACACTGAAAGAATCATCAAAATCTGTTGCGTAGTTTTAAAGATTAAAGGGAACAAAGGGACATGAGGGAAAGAAAAGCGACTTTGTTTTATAATAAGTATAGAATTACTAGTTGTTATATCAGTAGCGTAAAAACTGACCAAATATTCGGTTGCGTTATGAAGCAACGAGCGTTCAAACGTGACTTAATATTGTGACCAAAAAAAAAATGATCATGTAAATGGCTGAAAATTACAAATCGTAAACTGTCAGTACGTCGATGAAAAGTTTCCTACTTTTCATCGATGATTAAAATATCGCTAAAAAATCTGAAATCTCACTCGCCTCCGTCATCAGACTCTCACCACCAACCAAGAGTAGCGAATTAGGTCATCAGTAGAAAACAAATATGAGCCCAAGCTCAAGGAGTTTTGCAGCAGCCATGGAAGAGTTATATTGCCCACCACGACACCATCATATCAGAATATACGTTCAGACATAGGTCGCCGATAACTATGAATTGCAACCAAATATTTGGTCAGTTTTGGTGCCAATAAGCTAGTACGTACTGACAGTTTACGATTTGTAATTTTCAGCCATTTACCTGATCATTTTTTTTTTGGTCACAATATTAAGTCACGTTTGAACGCTCGTTGCTTCGTAACGCAACCGAACATTTGGTAAGTTTTTACGCTACTGATATGAGAACAACTAGTACTTACCTAATATAACTTACTCAGCCATTTACCTTATCATTTTTAGAGTTCTGTACCCAAAGGGTAAAAACGGGACCCTATTACTGAGACTTCGATGTCTGTCCGTCTGTCTGTCTGTCTCCGGGCTGTAATTCAAGAACGGTAATAGCTAGAGAGTTGAAACTTTTACAATTATGTATATCTGTTGCCGCTATAACAACAAATACTAAAAAGAAAAAAAAGTTAATATTTAAGGTGGGCTCCCATACAACAAACGTGATTTTTTTGGCCTTTTTTGCTCGTAATCAATAATGGTAGCAGCCAGGCACTTGAAATATTCACAATATTCTTAATTATATTTGTAGTTTAATAATTCATAATAAAACAAAAATAAAATAAATATTTAAGAAAGCTCCCATACAAAAAAACTAATTTTTTGCCAACTTTCGTTCAATAACGGTACGGAACCCTTCGTGCGCGAGTCCGACTCGCACTTGTTTTTTGGTCATGATAACTGGGTTCAGGCGCCCTATACAGAGAACGCAACTACTTTACGCAGACAGACCGACATATTTGGCATCAGAGAGTAGCTCTTTATCTTGTCAATCTAAAATAAGTCAATTGGGATACCGTTACCAAAAATGTCGTGACCTCCCGTAATAATAGCCTTCCTCGTAAATGGGCTATCTAACACTGAAAGATTTTTTCAACTCATTCCAGTTAGTTCCTGAGATTAGCGTGTTCAAATAAGCCCTTTCAAAATAGAACTGACAATAATCGATATATAGTGTTATTTCCATTAATTTATGTTTGTATGTATTTAGTGATTTGTATATATTCTTTAGTGTGTATATTGTATGTATAATTATATATTGTATATAATATGTATGTATATTGTATGTATTTGTAATATACTTATATTATGTTGGAAAAATCACTCTTAGCTGTCTATGTAGTCACCTACCATCTATTACTACTGTTACTATAATGTTATAACTATATAGGTTGTCTGGAAGAAATCGCTTATAGCGATAAGACCGCCTTTTGTACTTTTTACTCAATAGTTCATAAGTTCAGCGGGGATAAAATGGTCGCTTTGTTGAATCATAAGATGAATCATAATACGATTCATTTCTTTAATATCGCAAAATGCAACTCTGCTTGCAATTCATTTTTGTATTTTTGTACTGATTTGACATTTGTCAGTTTGACAGTTTTGACAATTCATTTGCTGAATTGATTGAGAGGAATTGCTAAATATTACTATTTTAGCCCCGCTGTAATATGTCATGGTTGTTTTGGTGCAATAAAGGATTTTCATTCATTCATTCATTCATAATTTCACACCGTTTTTTCCACATTTTCCTCTATTTCGTTCTTATTAGTCTTAGCGTCATAAAATTTAGCCTATAGCCTTCCTCAACAAATGTACTATCTAACACTGAAATAATTTTTCAAATCGTACCAGTAGCTCCTGAGATTAGCGCGTTCAAACAAACAAACTTCCGCTTTATAATATTAATTATAATATTAATAAAGTATAGATTGTTATTATAGGTACTGGCGTTTACAAGATAATTTACATAATAATATGGATTACGTAATTCAATTCTGTTGTCAAACCTCTTTTTTATCCATCTTAATATTGGGTCTGTCGGTCTGTTATCTCTTTAAGCTTTATTATGTCGATAAATTTTGTAATAGAGATACTAAAGTCCTGGAAAAGGATAGGTATACAATAATTATTTTATCACGAAATGGGGCGATATATTATTAACGAATTTCTGTGTGAAAGTATTGTGGGCTACATCAATGCCAAAATTTCCAAAAGATATTAAACTTATGTAGATATTTTGCAATCTATATTTTACAACATAATCCTACCATTTAGAGTGGGTTGCACCAGAGGCGAGGTTAAAGTCAAAGTTAAAGTTATGGTTATAGTTAAGGCTAACTTAGCTTTAACCTTAACTTTAGCCTTAACTTTAACCTTAACTTTGACCACAGAAATTAACAGATGTCTGTTGCGTTTATTTTTAAAGCTTACAGGTAATGGGATTGAGAGTATAAAAATTGAATTATCCGTAAAAATCGACAGGAAAAAATATATATAATAACACTGTGAAACTGAGTAAATTTTCAAGAAAAAATTTAGATATAAGTATGAGCGGTTATGGTTACATATGGCGTTGGACGCCATATTTATACGGTAACCAAAGATTTGACATTTTGCACTGTAGTTATATTAGTTAAAGTTATAGTGAAAGTTACAGTTATAGTTAAAGTAAGCTGGTGCAACCTGCCCTTAATGTATTTTGGGACATTAACGACATGGATCGTACAAAATAATATTTTGATAGGAGTTACGACCCATGATTTTGATCGGATAATTTACTGTAAGTGCTAGTAGCGCCCTCTGCTCCGCGTAATATTTGCGTAATGTTTCCTAGTCCACCTACAACGTTAGATCAATAAGTATTGTTTGAATTGTTTCAAGAAAATTTAACGACCTCTGTGGCTCAGTTGTTGGGCTGTTGGTAGCTCAAGCCGGGGGTCGCGGATTCGAATCCCGCCGACGGAACAAAAAGTTTTCAAAGTTTCTGTGTCACGGATGTGTATTAAATATATGTGTATCATAATATAACAAAAATCTTTAATTACTTACATTAATATGTTTATATAGTATAAAAGTATTAAGAGCCCGGGCTACCCTACCCTACCGGGTAGCCCGGCCCCTTATATATTATATTTCCGTTGTCTGGTACCTGTAACACAAGTCCATCAGGTACTTACCATGCGGCCAGACTGACGTGGTGTGAAACGTCCATAGATATTATCATTATTATTAAAAAATTGTAGAAACTGGAAATATTTTCTCATGGTTTGACTATTATATAACGTTACATGCAGATTTTCCAGAAAAACAGTAATAATTATCCTATCAACATAATAATATTTTATACTTAGTTGGCATCATCTACCTATTCAATTCAAATAATTACTAACAGATGAAACTACATTTAAATGGTTCACAAAAAGTTTTAAATTGCAGTCATAATGACTGCAATTTACAACTTCAATATGCTTAGTATAATACTAATTACTAAGTATATTGAGAGTATTTTGCAGCATCACTTCCGTGTATAAATTGTTGTCTATGATTTGGTAACTAAGTCGGACTTGCGCAGATCTGAGTTAAAGTTAACTCTGAGTTAAACATCATGTCATCTCTATCACTCACTTGGTGAGTGACAGATATGACACGATGTTTAACTCAGAGTTAACTTTAACTCAGATCTGCGCAAGTGGGCCTTAGGGTCTAATACATTAGGCTGAATTACGCCGACGTAAATTCCGCCGCGTTTACGCCGCGTTTCAAATTCATACAAAATATGGGCGGAACGCGACAGACGACATTCCGACGACTATGCCGAAATTCCGTCGTGAGCCGAATTTCCGTCGAGCCAAGTCGAGCGTAAAGTTCGACAGCGATTCGGCGGTAATGTTTTGTTTAACGGAATTATCAAAACCAAACATAGGAAATCCAACCTTATCTCCAAAACGTTAACGCACACATTACATCTGAGAATTTTAAAAACTCACTTACGCGCGCGTTCCGCAACGGAAATTACGTCGCGAAATTTCGGCTCTTCGCGTAATTTATAGTGTGTCGCATCAGACGTAAGCGGCTGAAAGTAATTTCGGCCACGTAAATTACGCCGGCGTAATAATTCAGCCTAGTGTGTTTATACACTTAGGCCTTATTACTGTCATAATAACCTGTTGGCTACCGTACGTTGCGCGTTGTTATGTAACTTATCAAGTTTGTTCAAATAAATGATGCTCGTAACTAGCTCTATCTGCGATGTGAAGCATAATAATATTATTTTCTTTTAGGATATTCTACCAAGTACCTAGGACATATCAAAACTACTAGATGACGATGAATGATGGCAGTGCGATATTAACCGACTTCCAAAAAAAAAGTTGAAATTATATTATATTGGCTATGGTGGGACTTCCCAATTTTTTTCAGCCTCCGGCGCACTTACAAGTTAATATTTTGTCACGGCGCGGCGCCCTACTCTACCCAGCTATTACAAAAATATACATAAATAAACACCTTTAATGATTAAAGTTAGGTTAAGCAGGTAAATAATAATAAACAAATATTTAATCATCTGCCTGATTATAATTTTATTTTATCATATTTGTGGTTATGGATAATGATGGAGGATCGACTCACGGCGCCCCTCTTACCTTTCCACGGCGCACAGCTTGGGAACCCTTAGGCTATGGATATTACTTTTGAAATTATTATTAAGATGGATATTTTTTATCCCGTCAAAATCAAAGTTGGGGTCTTGTTTGTGTGAAACTAAAATTAATTTTGAACCGTTGGATTAAATGTACTTAGATAAGTATTTTAAAAATCCGACAATCGAACAGATATCAAGCTACAATGTTAGAATGGAAATTTCCACGTCGCGTCGTCGTAATTTGAATTGCTCTTGACACTTAAAAAAACGACAATAAATAATGATTGTATTTTTTCTTAAAATTACATTTAAACACGTACTATATACACCGTAATTAAAATTATCAATGCATTTTAACTTTTATTACACCGGATCCGAGCAACGATTTTATTTCCTTCACGATGGTCACACCTAAAATTATTGTCGATATTATAATCAACAATATAAACATATACACATCCCACATGTTATATGTTATCCAGCTCATGTTCCTTGCTGGATTCTTCAGGTGTTCCGCTCCGTTATTCCTTATGACGTATTCGAGCCAGAAGATAGCAGTATCTAGCGGCGGGAGAGGCCTGTCCTTGAATCTTTTGGACATTTCTTTAGCCGTCTTCGCGTATGTTTCGTTCTTCAAGATCTCGTGTAACTTATTGTATAGGTTGTCCTCGTCTATATCGTGGTAGGGCAAGATAATGCCGTACCCTTCGCCTTTCGCGAGCAGCAGGTTGTTGTATTGGTCGCAATATATTGGCACCCCTAGAATGGGCACTCCGTTGAAAATGGCTTCCTGCGTTCCAATCAAACCTCCATGTGATATGAACATTTTGATGTTTGGATGCGCTGAAAAGAAATTTAAAAAGTTAATAATAATAATATCTATGGACGCTTCACACCACGTCAGTCTGGCCCTAAGTACCTGAACCCGGGAACATTGAAAACCTTTTGTTCCGCCGGCGGGATTCAAACCCGCGACCCTCGGCTTGAGCTGCCACACACTCAACCAATTGAGCCACAGAGGTCGTCAAACTATTAATGATTTT
Source organism: Lysandra bellargus (assembly GCA_905333045.1). NCBI lineage: Eukaryota > Metazoa > Arthropoda > Insecta > Lepidoptera > Lycaenidae > Lysandra > Lysandra bellargus. Next base: position 4,191,324 of record HG995341.1, on the reverse strand, counting down.
TTTTTATATTTCTTTTCGTTTCATTCGCATATTTTGAAGGTTCCATCCCAGGTGGATTATATAATAAATATAGGAAAATAATACGCATTTTCAGAACATAATACGGACGCCCGTACGGTAAAAATGTAAGTAACAGTATTGGTTTGCTTATTCATCTTTGCGGTTCATGGTTACTGTATTAGTATATGCGTCAATTTTCATGTATTTAATACTTCAGTCGGAATTTCAAGGAATTGCTATTGCATTCTATTGTTGTCGCGATCACCGGTGCTCGCGCGGGGCCTGAAGGATTAATATTGATTACCTTCCCTGTTTCAGTCTTTTTTAGTAAAACCAATACTTATTTAATTACTCATTGCAAAATCCTCATTTTTTCCCCATTCTCATCGTCATAATTTTGTGGTTAATTAATAATGTGTAATTGCTAAGTATAGTGTTAACATTGTATAATGTTAGTAATAATTAATTATGACACATTCATAATTAATTATATACTACCACAATTTGAGTCATCTGTACAATGTGCTATCTGGGAGACTCCTTCATAGCCTGATGCCAGATTTGGTAAGGCTAATACTAATAATAATCAGGGCGAGCAAAGCGAGCTCTTGTATAACACAGACATTTTGTGGTACACTTTACGGAAAAACTATCACGCCTATTGTTATTTATATGTAGATGCGTTATCATCAGTCAGTCACGGAGTGATGACGCGAGCCCTCACAAAGTTCGGCTTTTAGCTAGTAATAATATCTATGGACGCTTCACACCACGTCAGTCTGGCCCCGTGCCTGAAGGACTTGTGTTACGGGTACCAGACAACGGAATACCATGGTTATACCATATCAACGTTGATCTTGGTATAACTTATCCTAATAATTAAATAATAATAATAATAATATGTATGGATGCTTCACACCACGTCAGTCTGGCCCCGTGGTAAGTACCTGAAGGACTTGTGTTACAGGTACCAGACAACGGAAATATATTTAATACTTTTATACTATACATATATTTATGATTTTTATTATATGATACACATATTTAATACACATCCATGACCCAGGAACTTCATAAACTTTTTTGTTCCGTCGGCGGGACTCGAACCCGCGACCTCCGGCTTGAGCTACCGACGCGCTTACCACTGCGCCACGGAGGTCGTCGTAAATAGCACAATATGTCTAATATCTGTCCGTGAATCAATATTACTGATAATACTTTAAAAGAAATTGATTTAGAAGAATAATGTTAAATTGGTGGACCTACGTAATTTAATAATATTAACAACACAGCACGATGTCATTCTAGTTACTATTCTGGATTCCCCTATGAGTAATTCCCCATGGTTGTACAAATTATGATTTAACAGCAACATACCCAATATTTCCTTTTGTGGTAGCCAATGTTTAATCAGAACATTGTCTGGTTTATTGTCTAGCTTCTCGTCTTCCCACTTCCAGAGTACATTCTGTTTTGATCTTCTGAAGACGTTTAGGAATGCGTTCTTCTTCTCCAGAGGCAATTCAGCGCTCCTCACATTTGAGCCAAAATTTACGTACACTACACCATCTGTTGAGTTATCTAAGAAATACTTTATATCCTGCAACAAAACAAATAAAGATAACGATTAAAATCTATTATATTCCGTTATTTGATTCACTATGTTTCTAATAATATTGACAAAAAAACATTAATTAAATATAAGAATTATGTAGGGGAATTGTGCTCAAGATGGACATACTTTTTGTTTGAAAGTAAATATTTAAAATAAAATAAGTCACATGAGATCAGTAACTTACTTTTATAAATACATGATTCATAGCTAACGAAATTAAACAGTTTTGGAAAAATCAACTTAATATAACATTAAAAAAAACATAAATGGCACGCCAGGTCGACGAGTGTAAGATGACACATCGATATGGTAAGACGACATCGGACATACTATGATTCCGTAGACTTTGATGGTATGTCGTCTTATACAATACGTAAGTTCCAAGCTGCATCATCATCCCTCTAGTTGTCAGTAGTGTAAGGATTCTTAAGTTCTTCATCATTGTCAAAAAATATACAATGCTTCTGTTACCGATTTAGCAGAAACATAAGTAACTGTAGTATGTCATCTCAAGCCGACGTCTAGTATGTCATCTTACCAAATGAGTAATAGTGGATACAAATAAATTTAGTAAAAAAATACTTAACGTTAGAACACACTTTCATTAATATTTGTGGCCAATAAGAATCCATGTTCATAATAACAATTTGTTATAAGAAAATATTCTGACCTTATGCGTTTTTTCACCCCAAAACTAAAGTGTAAGAAAATTTTTCTCTCATCAAATTAGGAAAATCTTTATTACTTTGTAAAGTACGGTCCCTGTCCGGCTTACTAAGTTGGGCTACTAGGGGCACACTGAGGTGCTCCATAAAACGTCACAAGTTCACAGACAGCACTATTATTTCAACGAATTTTGCCGATGTGTCGTCTTACCTGACTATGTCACCTTAAGCACAATTCCCCTAATAAATTACAATTTGTTACACAAAATAAAATTGTATTATAAAAACTTCTAAACTTACTTTAGGTAAACTTTTCGTGCTTTCTGATAGATGTAAGCCACCCACTTCTATGATATTTGGCAATAAAGCAACTGGCGTATCATAACTAGAATGTCCATTGATCAGAAATACAGATACATTCCTTTGTAACTCAATCAGGCTCGGAACAGTGTCAGCTATGTCCGGCAAGTATTTTGTTATCAGAGCCTCCTGCTTCTTCAAATACCAGAATTTCCATATAACGTATTCATACGTCACAAAGTAGAAGTTTCTGAATCTTCCCCAAAATGTATCCGGTTCTCTGACGTCCAGGAATTCTGCTATAGCAGTGGACAGCTGAAGAGGGTTTCTAGTGATTATGTTGTGTCTCATGCAGTTACCGAAAGTCGTGACCAGCGCTAGAGGCGCATTGTATTTGTGGGCCAAAGCGTAAAAGGCTTCTTCGAAAAATTGCTCCACAATCACCAAATCGAATTTGTTATCTTCTTTTAGAAAATCTTGTACAGCTGATGAGTTGAGGGCCATCTCCGTAAAAGCTAGTCCTCCTCTCCAGAGGACGACGTGATGGAAATCTTCTGCCGATATATCGACCATCGTGAAAATATTTGGTCTTTCCATACCTAAAATGTTTATTATCTAATTAGCAATTATAATAATTTTATTATTTAGTCTTCCATGTACTGTATTTTAACCCATCAATGCTCAAGCAGCACCCGGCTGCCACATAACAATTAAAAATCTATTGTGTGCGACTCCCACGATCGAAGTCAAGATCACTGCCCATGAAAATGTTCTCTATTCAAAATCCAATTATTGTTGATTGAAATGATCATTAAAAATCGTTGTATAAATTGACATGTCAAGAAAATCTAACGGCTGGTTTACACGTAGTAGATAAGTAGTCAACAAAATTTTAAGTTATGACTTTATACTTACTTAACTAAACTAACTTTTGAATTTGCTATTTGCTACTAAATTTTGTGTTTACATGCAACTTTGCATGCAAAAATTACTTAGTCTGGCCAATTACTAATACTGTTCCTAGTTAAAATAAACAAAATATTACACTTGAATTTGGATTCTGTAATTTTTATATGATTGTTTATTGTGTTTTCTCGTTTTGGCGCCAATGTATTTTACAATATTTTGCGATACTGAAATGGAGTGGGGTGATCACAAGAACCAAATCGCTGTGATTGCATCACACAAAGTAGGTATGGAGTCCAATGTCATTTTTAAAACTCTCCATACGCTTAGTATTAGTGAAATGTTTATATACCGGGCCATTAATAGGTACAATGAGACCTCCTCTGCTTGTGGCAGAAAAAGATCTGGCCGTCTACGCAGTGTTCGTACGAAAAAGGTGGTTAAAGCAGTAAGGGAAAGAATTTGAAAAAAATCGGTTCGAAAGTAAAAAAAAATTTTCTCACGAGATAAATATGGCACCTAGAACCATGTCGCGTATTTTTAATGATAACTTAGGACCTTCATCCTACAAGGGACGTACTGGTTATTTCCTAACTGATAATTTAAAAATGAAAGGGTGGTAAAATTAAAACAACTACTGAAGCGGTACGCAAGGGGAGGCCACAAAAAATGTTTGTTCACGGATGAGATTTTTTTTTATTACAACTAAGCAACATTTTAACAAACAAAATGGTTTTATTTATGCTTGAAGTTCTAAGGTTCAACATCAAGTTCAATAACCAAGAATGGTCCTTCCAACAGGGCTCGGCGCCGGGTCATAAAGCTCAGTCGGTTTGGTCTTGGTTGGAAACGAACGTTTCGGACTTCATCAGAGCTGAAGACTGGTCGTCGTCTAGTCCCGATCTTAATCCACTGGATTATGATTTTTGGTCAGTTTTAAAGAGTATGGCTTGCTGTAAATGCCGTGATAATTTGGAGTCTCTACGACAATCCATACGACTGGCAGTGAAGAATATTCCCATGGAAAGAAACACGGACTTCTAATGATAACTGGCCACAATGTTTAAAAGACGTTATTGTAGCCAATGAAGACAAATTTGAATAAGCTTTTAATATTTTAAATTGTTTAATATTTATGTATTAAGCTAATGCACTGTAAAAGTAATAAAATTTATTTGCAACAGAAAAAAAAATGTTTTTCTTTGTAACAGTATTTATGGCAAGACTATATTAACTTAAAATTAAGTTAAAATTTAGTTAACTACTTATCAACTTAATACGTGTAAACCAGCCATAATAAACATCATTTAACTAACGTTTTCTTGATTATCTCTTTTTGGGCTGGCCATTTAGACACGTTTTCCGTATTATTCGATTTTCGAATGTGGAATTACGACTTGGAAGTTCGCGTGACTAGCGCAAACGTTCGTTTTCGCCTAACGCGCCGGCTTGTACTTGAAAGTTGAAATGCGTGTGCGGAGTTTGTTCGATTCGGAAAAAAACCAAACGTGTGTATTTTTTAATGATTCCATGTATTCGGATTTCCGAATACAGAACACTAATACATACGGAAAACGTAAGTAAGCTGCCAGTCTTAGCTGCATAATGCATTATGTCATACTAATTTATTATCCTTTCTTATACTGTGAAACTTGTATTGTGTGATATTTTTGTATTTTTACGATGTTTTTATTACATAGTTGTTATTATATTTTTAAATGAGAATTACTTATTGTTTTTCATTTTAAATATATTTTTAACCGACTTCAAAAAAAGGAGGTTATCAATTCGACGCGTATGTATGTAATATTACCAGAACTGCCCAGTTTTTGTTTATGTTTAATCTATAACAGCTTCTAAACAAATGTGCCAAATTTCAAAAGTGTATATGTATGTATGTATGTATGTTTTTGTGTTTGTGCACGCATATCTCCGGAACTACAAGTTCGATCTAAATGATTCTTTTTTTATTGTACTAGGTATTGTTCAACTTAGGGAATGCTGCAAGTTTTATCAAAATCGGTTCAGTAGTTTTTGAGATAGGGAATTTTAATTCTCAATTATGTACAATTTTGAAGTCGGTTTTGTCTTTTTAAAATACAGTTATTAAAATTTAAAATAACTGCAGTTCAACTGTAAGTAGTGTTTAGCCTATTTAGTCGTGTCGAATCTACGCAAATTATAATCGGATAGATTTTTTGAAGTGAAAACTTCTTTAGCGGCGTTGAGCACTTTTGTGGGATGGATAAAAACTGTGAAACTCGCGTCAGATTTTTGTGTTGATTGAAAAACCATAGAAAAAGCGTAAGACGGTTGGAGAGTAGTTTTTTGTACGAAACGTACAGTCGGGGAAATGAGTTGTTTAGCAGAAATGTACACTCGGGGAAATGAGTTGCTTAGCAGAAATGTATAGTCGGGGAAAATTGTGCTAAGCAGAAATGTACAGTCGGGGAAAATTGTGCTAAGCAGAAATGTACAGTCGGGGAAAATTGTGCTAAGCAGAAATGTACAGTCGGGGAAATGAGTTGTTAAGCAGAAATGTACAGTCGGGGAAATGAGTTGTTTAGCAGAAATGTACAGTCGGGGAAATGAGTTCTTTAGCAGACGCGCTGATTAAGGTCGCGTTTCCACCTGCAAAACAACTGTCGCGAGAAGTGTCTGACAGTCTGTCTGACAGCAGCTTTTTTTTTCGATTGTCGATATTATTTTTTAATCGATTGTAAGTGCGACCGCACATTGGAGATACGACTGTAGTTAGACAGTCTTGTTTCACATAGACAAGTCAGTCTTACGACACAATTAAAACAGTTGTGTCTGTCACGTGGCGCACACCAAGTCAAAACTGTCTTGACTACGATGACGCAACGCATACAACTGTATAATATTAAACAGTAGAGAACGCCCGGACAGAGTAGACATAATTATAGAGTGTGCCGACTTAGAATTTAGAAATTTTTAAACTTTTACTATGGGACCAACTCAATTTGGCAAAATAAATTACGAAAAACTTTTACTATGGGAATCGTAACTGGGCAATAATTGCCTAGTTACGCTTTTGCCAAACAGCTGATTATTTTGCCGAATTGAAATGGTCCCATAGTAAAAGTTTTTCGTAATCATGGATGATTTCAACCCCTTTCAGCCTTTGAATTATTTTATATCGAAGTCTTTAGATGAGCATGCATATTATATAATTTTTAGGATTCCGTACCCAAAAGGTAAAAAAGGGACCCTAAGGGACGTAGTAAGTCTACTATGAAACCGTTTTGAGACTCAAACAATCGGACGAGAATACCGCGTCCTGCTCTAACAACGTCATTTCACGTTTGTTAGAGTAGGATGCGGCATTCTCGTTCGAATGTTTGAGTTTCATAACGGTTTCGTGGTACAAGCCCACGCTGTATCTCAATAACCGCTAGACTTCCGAAAATTTCACAGATTGTGTACGGTATGTCTGTTACCGCTATAATAACAGATACTTAAACAAATAAAATTAAATATTTAAGGGGGGCTCCCATACAACAAACTTGATTTTTTGCTATTTTTGCTATATCGATATCAATAACGGTGTTCGCGCCAAACTCTAGCGCGACGTTGCCAACACTGCAGCGCGTGTGTCTGCACTATGCGCTGTCAACTGTCATACGCTAGACACGCGAGTGACAAGTGACACATTCCGCCTTGAACCGTTGCCGGCGCGAGTTCGTTACATACGAAAATCTCGGTTAGCCGATAGGCCCAAACTTCGCGATTAATCTAATAACTATCCGTGATTTATCCTCATGAACTAAGCTCAGTGATAGTGCTTATAGACCAAGGTAACAGTGTGATTATCAGCTCGTCTCATCTCAGCGCAGCCGCCAGCATCTCAGCTCACCAGGTATCTTCCTTCATTATATCCTTATATACCCCAATTTCCCCTCAGCACAACGTCGTAGGGGCTTCGCCCCTTCATTTTCTGGTCCTTCGAGCGGTCCAGGGACCTCTCTGGTCCTCTTTGAACCATATCGTAACTCCTAGGGAATTTTTTCGCCCGCCCGCCATTATAGTTCACGTGCCCCACCCGGCGAAAATTGAAAATACAGTCCACTCTGCCCATATTTCTGCCTAAATCTAATTAGAATTCCATTCTATTATCAATATTCTATCGAATTAAGTAACCTCCGCCCATTTCTTATCTCCCTACGGCGATATTTTTGCAAAAAATTGCCAAATACGTACTTCGTTCGCCCGCCATTATAGTTCACAAAGACAATTAAATCCCTTTTTATCTTATTAAATAAGTGTCATCAAATTATTTTCAGCTCATATTTTAATTCTATATTGCATTTAAATTAAATTCCAGAATATATTTCTGCCCAAAATTCCGATATAATAATTTCTCCAACGTAATTCTGTCGTGTTATAGAACAAAGGAGCTTATTCATACATCGCGTAGTTTGTGCCTTATACCATTATAATATTAAGAGTTATTTTTGCTCGGCTCGTGTAAAATATTTTAAGTTGTTTACGTTATAACTTAGCACCTCGAGTAAGTACTTGATTTAATTATCGGTCTCTTATCTATCGTTCGATCGCCGCGCGTATTACATCTTATCGGAGCGCAGGTATGCACCTGCGCTCCGATAAGAAACATCTGTTTATTGTTTTCAACTTATGCAATAACAACCGGCTTCTAAGGTATTGCATTTAAGCGTTTTGTGTTCGTTCAATTAATGGTATTATAGTCGTTCCAATGTTGTAATTACATAGACACATATTAACTTAGCACATTACTACACATAAATATTTTCGTAACTTAATTTATAACTTTTCATTCGTTTTATCCGCCCATTTATTTTATATCCAGTTTATTTCACACTAAAATGCCTACAAAGTCTCAGGCTGCCGTCTTTAGTCTGAGAATCCGTGAAAGCCTTTACTAGACTTAAAGAAATTACTACAGCACTCTCTGGTATTAGCGAATCGAAGGAGTCGGCCCATGCATTGAGAAGGGAGTTCAATGCCCGCTTTAAAGAAATTAGTTATCAAAAGACAAGGTTAGAAAATATTTACCATGAAATTCTGGACGACCCAACCCTGTCTCAGGAGACTGAAAAATTATATACGTCGCAATGTGACAATGCAATTTCGGATTACTATTTCATTTTAACGGCGGCCGAAGGCCCGTCCAATACTTCGGATTCTCCTCAGCTCTCGTCGTCCGTGCTACCCAAAATTGAGCTCCCTAAGTTCGATTCTTTAGTAGAAAATTGGCCCTCTTTTATTACAATTTTCCGTAGTCTGATGAACGACATGGCGACGTTGTCAGACGCGGTAAAATTGCATTACCTACTCTCTTGTATGTCGGGAGAGGCATTATCGATGATATCGCATTTAAAAATTACAAACGAGAATTATAGTGTTGCGCTCGATATATTAACGCGGCGATACAAGAACCGTCGCGTGTTAATCGACAGATTCGTTGATATAATACTAGGTCTGCCCAATATAGACATACGCTCGAGTGTCCGGGCTACTTTCCTTACTCCGCTCATATCCGCCCAAAGTACACTAATAAATTTAAATTTACCCATGGATAGTAATTATGTTTTTGTTTCGATTGTAGTCCGTAAGCTACAGGGGGAGCTCCGCACATTATTCGATAGGAGATACGGCGCCTCTGATGCTCTGCCCACTTTAGGCAATTTAATCTCCTTTCTAGAGGAGCACGCGCGCTGCATCGAGACAGAATGTCCGACGCCAGCGCGCGCTGCTGAGTCTCAAGGTCAAGCGGGCCCTTCCCGTCAACACGTGGATCGTGTTGACGGGAAGGGTCGTGATTCCGGCTCGAAGGACCAGAAAATGTAAGGGCGAGCGCCCTACGACGTGTATTTGAGGGGAAATTGGGATATAATGAAGGAAGACAAAAATGGGTACCTGTTGATGATGTATGCTGGCGGCTGCGCTAAGATGAAACGAGCTGATAGTCACACTGTCACCTTGGTCTATAATCACTATCACTGAGTTGATTTTATGAGGATAATTCACGGATAATTGCTGGATTAATCGCGAAGTTTGGGCCGATCGGCTAACCGAGATTTTATATGTGTATTATATATTGAGAACGCGCGCCGGCATGGGCAACGTTTCAGGGCGGAATGTGTCACTTGTCACTCGCGTGTCTAGCGTATGACAGTTGACAGCGCATAGTGCGCACACGCGCTGCATTGTTGGCAACGTCGCGCTAGAGTTTGGCGCGAACAAACGGCAACAGGTACTAGGCATGCACTTGAAATGTTCACAAAATACTCAGTTGTTATAAAATTTAAAACTAAATAATTGAGGATCCATAAAAAAACACATTCTTTGCCTATTTTTGCTCTATTATGATACGGGACCCTTCGTGCGCGAGACCAATTTTTTACTTGACCGATTTTTTTCATACATTAATAGAATATACTACAGGAAACCAAGAGATACATCTTAATGCACACAAATGTTTGTTTTAAGCGGGAAGCCTTCGGCTTAAAAAACAGGATCAATTTAATGTTCGCCAGTCGTCCGCCAAAGTAAGGTAAACTTCAAAAATATCGGAAACAAATACTAAAATGACAAAAAAATATTCATTAACTTTTATTACTTTATAAAAACAAGCTATCATATTCTGAAAGAATATTTCAAAATTTAAAATCGGACTAGTAGTTCCTGAGATTAGCACGTTCAAACAAACAAACTCTTGAGTTTTATAATATTAGTGTAGATAATAACGCAACCGCATAAAAATGTTGATAAAAATATCGATACAAAAATCTGCATCACACGGTCACACCACATCACTATAGTTAGCCTTAGTTTGATAGTTCACGGAACATCAAGCGGCCTGAAAATGGCGGTGTAGCGGCGAATATTTTTCGTGAAGAATAATTGTTTTTTTTAAGTTTATTTTTATCATTATATTATTAATTATTATACATAGCAACATTTTGCCTGAATGATTGTCAGCTACTGTTTAAAAATAAATTATATCAGCAAGCGCGAGGCACATTCCATTCATAATCTTAGTGAAACCCGACGAATTTGACAAAATAATATACTTATTGAAACCTGTTCGTCTCTTTGCAGTTGAACTACTGGTAGTTATGTCTATTGTGACTAGACAGTTTTGTCGTAGATGTGCGCGCTCGCATACACTTCAAAGGGAAGCCGACAGTCGTTAGTCAGACTTGTCGCGGGGCGCATTAGACAACTTTGTCTATTAGACGTCTTATCTCAAATGTGCGCATCTAGTGCATTTTATTAGGCGATAGTCTGTCTTAAGACAGTCATGTCTCAGGTGTGCGGTAGCTCTAAGGGTTTCGATTAATTAATTATAACGATCGTTTTTTTTTTTTTTTATAAATCGATTTTCATAAAAAATGGGTTAAAAAATAATGCACAACGTTAATAATCAAGTTTTCACTTCTGCCGGCACTCCCGGAGTGCAACCCGTCTTTTTTTTGTACATTCAACAGACCAATTAACAAAATAGTAACAACGACCAAGTGGTACATAATAATCCATACTAATATATATTATAAATGCGAAAGTGTGTCTGTCTGTCTGTCTGTCTGTTACCTCTTCACGCCCAAACCTCTGAACCTATTTTGCTGAAATTTGGCATCGAGATACTTTAAGTCCCGGGAAAGGACATAGGCTATTTTGTATCCTGGAAAAATGTATGGTTCCCGCGCGATAAGCGATTTTTGGCGCAACGGAGTTGCGGGTGTCATATTATAGTAGTTTATTATACAAAGCAGACCGACACAATTGTAATGACTATTCGCTTTTTATTAATTTATTCAAACATACATTTTTTTCGCTTATTATCAAAACAAATCGGAAATTACTGAAGCCACTTTAACGAAATTCAGCACTGATGTCCACGGGAATCGTCTTCTTTTCTTGCAAAAAACGTAGTGTTTTCGCAGTTTGCAGTAGCAATTTTACGGGTTTTCTCTTACCTAATATATCCCAAATCTTCTTATCATCTACCATGACCTCTCTGTAGTTACGTGGTGGATTCTCCTCCTTGTTGGCTGTGATCACCGTCACATTGTGACCACGTTTGGCCAGCTCCAGTCCGATCGGTCGTAGCATTATGTAGTGTGAGGTCGACGTAAAGGGTATCACATACAGTATGTTCGCCGGCTCCACACATTGCAACAAGCTCGCAAGTAAACAAAAGAAGATCTGAAAAGGAGTGATTTTTTAAAAGTCCGGATTTAAAGGTTACCCTAGGTTGAAAATTAATTATTATGTTATTGTTTTCGTTACACGTGAAAAGAAAAGCATAACATTCATTAAACATGTATAATTTGGCTTACCACGAGTAGATCTTAGTCTAAAAAAATATTTTTTTAATGTATCCTATCTCGATAGCATAATCAGTGCGAGCGAAGCGAGACCTGCTATATCCCACTGCCCACAACCTGAGCACTTTTGTGGTACACAGTATACTTTACGGAGAAACTATCACGCCTATTGTTTTGTGCTTTAACATAGTAATTTTTATTTATATTTATATTTAGATGTGTTGTTAATGCACAACATGTAAGATCATTTCAATTATAATCTAATGTTGGAGCTAGATTTTTTTATTTTTTTTAATATTTTTAAATAATCCAACTCAAACCCGCGACTGTTTTGTGATTTTTGCTGTAAACGGTTTAGAATATCACATGCTTATGGATTGTATTGACGTCTTAACGGTATGAAAAAAATACAATGTACTGTTGAGAAAGTCGTCTATAAAATGTTGGAATTACTTTTTACCACTTTAATATGAAATAGTTGAGTAAAAAAATAAAGTTCTCTCGGCAACTCGGCAAAGTTTTAGAGAAAATGGGCAAATAATTGCTGTTAATTTCGGCAACTTGGAGCTGTAATTCATAAAAAGAAAACGACAGAAATAATCTATAGATAAAATTCTATCCGATTCGAGAAAAAAGAAAAAAAAAACAAATTGTGCCAAAAAAACACGATTCAAAACAACCTAAATCTCACATTATATTTCTCGCCGCAAGTTCGAGTCGGCTTTCCGCGCTTAAATATATTTTAAATCTAATAATTAATATTATATATATTTTTTAGTGTAATAAGGGGAAAAACCTAATATTATTTCTGTAGCTAACCTTTGCAATTTCGGCAAAATCGGCAAAATTTCGTATACGGACTTTTAAGCTAATACGGGTCTTTCAAATAGAGCGGGTCGATGTTACCAATCGAGCAAGAAAGCATTACTTAATATTTCTTTAAAATTGAGTATCCCTATATCTCCTACACAGAGATAGGTACTGAATGCAAATAAGGACGCAGACGGACAGACGGACAGACGGACAGACGGACAGACGGACAGACGGACAGACGGACAGACGGACAGACGGACAGACAACGAAGTCTTAGTAATAGGGTCCCGTTTTTATCCTTTGGGTACGGAATCCTAAAAAAGGAATAATTTGATGCCATAAGGTAATTAAAACAAATACTTACCGTATAAAATATATTATTTCCTCATCACAATAATATTATTATAAGCTTTATTTTGCTAGAAGCTTCAGCAACTTGTTAAAAACAAATTAATTTTGTTAGGAGCGAAAATATACTTAGCTGTTTTTGTTACGTTTCGTATTTTAGGGTTCCTCATCTAAAAGATAAAAACACCTTATCACTAAGACTTCGATGTCTGTTCGTCTATTTGTCTGTCTCAAGTCTGTATCTCAAGAACCGCTATAGCTAGACTTCTGAAATTTTCACAGATTGTGTGTTTCGGTTGCCGCTGTAACAAAAAATACTAAAAACCAAAATAAAATTAATATTCGTACTAGTAACGTGATTCTTTTGGCCTTTCTTGCTCGTTGTCAAATATGGCAACAGGTAGTCATTTGAAATATTTACAAAATTACTACCTGTCCCGGCCAACGTTTCTTTGCCATAATAATTTAAAGTATTTCGCCCATATTGTTTTATTGAAGTGACTAAATAAGTATGTCACCATGGCAACGTCAATCGCTATCCCGTCGCACAAACAATGGTCGCCGTCAGTCTCAGGTTGTAATAATTTACTTTTATTTATTCAACAAATGCACTTATCAATATATAAAGTACCGAGTAGCCGATTCTCAGACCTACTGAATATGCATATAAAATTTGGTAAAAATCAGTAAGTAAAGCCGTTTCGGAGGAGTTCGTGGACTAACATTGTGACACGAGAATTTTATATATAAGATTAATTAATTACTAGCTGTCCCGGCAAACGTTGCTTTGCCATAATATAAAGTATTTCGCCCATATTATTTTGAAGTGACTAAATAAGTATGTCGCCATAGCAACGTCGATCGCTATCCCGTCGCACAATGGTCGCCGTCAGTCTCAGGTTGTAATAATTAACTATTATTTATTTGACAAATGCACTTATCAATATATAAAGTACCCAGTAGCCGATTCTCAGACCTACTGAATAAGCATATAAAATTTGGTAAAGCCGGAGGAGTTCGCTGACTAACATTGTGACACGAGAATTTTATTTAAAATATATTTTTACTTTAATAACTTAAATAAAACTGATAAGTAACCGAACAAAAACAATTTTGCCTATTTTTCCTCTATGGTACGGAACCCTTCATGTGCGAGTCCAACTCAACTTAGCTGATTTTTTACCTATGTATTAGGAAATAAACCAACCACTTTTTTGCTACTATAGCAATTTTTATCACTAAGTAAAAAATAATAACTTAACGTTTGTCAAGTTGTCATACTTTGACATAGGTCATCGTAGGACGTAGTCGTGTCTAAAATAATTTATTACTAGCCACGTTACTAGCTATTTGACCGAGCTTAATTGCTCGGTATTCGATAAAACACGAACAAAATGACATTTTCTAAAAATGATTCCTAGCTAGATCGATTTATCGCCCCCGAAACCCCATTTAATCTAAATTTCATGAAAATTGTTGGAGCCGTTCCGAGATTCCATTTATATATTAAGTGTCGCCACCACCTCAGTGGAGGCGAAAACTATAACTCTGCTGCATCCACCTGTGTGAGCACACACGACAATTTCGCCTATGCGGCTAGTCCGCACTAGACTATGGCATTCTATATCGTGATGGCCTAGCAGGTCAATGACCACGTAGGCTGCCAACTAAACTATACACACGTGTCCATCTGGTAATCACCACATAAACGATGAACACGGATTCTATACTGTGCAGTCGCCTCCAACCACCCCTTACAGCGACCCCTTACCACACGGCTCAACCGAGCATTCTAAATCAAACCCACTCAACAGTAGGCAGTAAACACTAGATGTGACCAACCGGCCACAAACGACTACAACACCTCGTATAATAAGATAACTAAGCGATCGACTCATTGTTCGTAATCTAAATACAATATTATTATATATAACAGTTTCTAGGCGTTGGATATCCTCGATGAACTGAACACACAGCCTAAATAATAACGTTTAAGATCACAATATTTAAATAATGATAATAATGACTCACTGATAAGACCGCAGCTGTCTCTAGTGATATGTGTCACCAGAGAATATTACAACTACCCTCCTATTATTATATATGAATACCATTGTTTACCTTTGTTACCTACAAGTTCGCGCGATTCGCGACATTAAGTATTTACAGTACGACTGGTGAAACATGTTCAATACTCGAGGACGTGATATTTGGCTATTATATTAGTTGAAAAAAATAATATAAAAAAATAGTGTCAATTGATCACTGAGTAAATGTAGATTAAAGTTAAATAATTATTTACTCAACGCATGGACACCGGGCGCGGGAGGGGTAGTGCGCGGCGCGGGGCGCATGCCGCCACGCCGCGCCGCCGCGCCGGCCGCATATAATTTACCGTGTCCATGATTCATTTACATAAGGGGAAATTTTGTCAAAAATTACGTACCTAATTTTATTACAAAATGCGCGGGGCGCATGCCGCCACGCCGCGCCGCCGCGCCGGCCGCATATAATTTACCGTGTCCATGATTCATTTACATAAGGGGAAATTTTGTCAAAAATTACGTACCTAATTTTATTACAAAATTATAACGAGAATAATTATAATGAGAAACTCGGGCCCCTAGAGTCTAGGGCCTAGACCTACAATAACAACAATATTTTATTGAACAACTTATTTGACAATATGATTGAGAGGCGGGCGCGATCAATATCAACCCTAGTCTGTCACAATAAAATTGATCGCCTAGGAGCCCGTTAACAAGTAGAATGTAGATGTTTTATTAACTCAAAACTCAAACTCAAACTCAAAATTTTTTATTCAGAATAAATTTTTGCAAATATTTTCTGAAAGTCACATGATGCCTACCACCGGTTCGGGAACTAACCCGGCGAGAAGAACCGGCGTAAGAAACTCGGGCCCCCTGCGAGACTTTACCAAAAAAAGTGAGAAAAAAATTAATCTTTTAAAATAAAGTTTACAATGCTGTAACTTAAAATTATACAATGTCAACATACATACATAATTGTAAGTCATAAAATAATGTAGAAGTAGCCTTGCAAGCAGCCATCCTACTCCCAAGATGTGCCGTCGTTTATGAAATCATTGACCTTATAATAGGCTTTGGCACACAAACGTTCTTTGACTACTTTTTTAAATTTATTAATGGAAAGATTTTGAACGTTTTCTGGGATTTTATTGTAAGGGCGTACACATTGACCTTTAAAAGATTTACTAACTTTACTAAGTCTGATCACCGGTATTTCTAGTTTGTACTTATTCCTAGTGTTTCTTCCGTGACTGTCACTTTTGATTGTAAATTTACTAAGATTCTTTCTAACATATAAAACATTATCCAAAACGTATTGAGAAGCAACAGTTAGAATACCAATTTCTTTAAACTTTTCTCTCAGAGATTCAAAAGCTGACATTTTATAAATTGAACGTATAGCTCGCTTCTGCAGCATAAAAATCGTATTAATTTCCCGTATTTTTCTGACTGCGTATGCTGCAGAACTGAGCCTATCTGCAAGATTAGCAATATGAGGACCCCACTGTAGTTTACTATCGAGTGTAATGCCTAAGAATACAGTGGTGTCCACCAAATAGTATATTGGTTTTAACTTGCCTAACATTGGGCAAAATAAATTTTAAACATTTAGTTTTCTTAGAATTTAGAAGTAAGTTATTAACGTTAAACCAATGTACTATTTTTGAGAGCACTATTTACCTCGTCGTAATTTGACTGTTGTCGCTTCACTTTAAAAATAAGTGAAGTGTCATCAGCAAAAAGTGCTATCTCATTATCATTATCCTTAACAAGATAAGGTAAGTCGTTTATGTAGATGAGAAAAAGGAATGGACCTAAAATGGATCCCTGTGGGACGCCTAATTCTATTTTGGTCCCATTGGACCTTTTACTATTAATGTCAACCCTTTGAGTTCTATTTTTGAGGTAAGATGTCAAAAGGTTGAGTGCTGAGTCCCTAATGCTATAGTGGTGCAATTTCCTGATTAATGTAGCATGCTCAACACAGTCAAAAGCCTTGGAGAGGTCGCAAAAAACCCCTAGGGCATCCTGCGAGTCCTCCCATGCTTCAAATATACTATAAAGAAGACCTATACCAGCATCCGTTGTGGATCGACCCTTAGTAAAACCATATTGATTTTTGTGCAATAAGACTTAAACAATAACTTAAACATTAGTTGGACTTTGGAGTGACAATCAAACTTAAGTTTATATTAAGTTATGAATAGTATGTACTTACTATAAATTAATACGAGGGTGGGATGATAAATAACTGGCCTAATACTAGAACACTTGACTGTACTGTACTACTGTACTTGATTATGATGGTAATAAAAACTTTAATGTTTTAAAAATAAACAACAAATAAAAACTTAATGAAGCATTTAAAATATTTAATAATGCCAAAATTAAAGTCTCGGTCATTGCTCATCATCCCACATTTTTAGGGTTCCGTAGCCAAAATGGCAAAAAACGGAACCCTTATAGATTCATCATGTCGGTCTGTTTGTCTGTCTGTCTGTCTGTCTGTCTGTCTGTCTGCCTGTCTGCCTGTCTGCCTGTCTGTCTGTCTGTCTGTCCGTCCGTATGTCACAGCCACTTTTCTCCGAAACTATAAGAGCTATACTATTGAAACTTGGTAAGTAGATGTAGTATGTGAACCGCATTAAGATTTTGATACAAAAATGGAAAAAATATTAAAAATTTTAGGTACCACTAAAACAAAAAAATTTTTTTTCGTGTAACCTATGCGTGTGGAGTATTTATGGATAGGTCTTTAAAAATCATATTGAGGTTTTAAATATGATTTTTTTCTAATCTGAATAGTTTGCGAGAGAGACTCTTCCAAAGTGATAAAATGTGTGTCCCCCCCCCTCTAACTTCTAAAGTAGGGGCATGATAATTCTAAAAAAAATATATGACGTACATTAATATAAAAACTACTAACGAAAATTGGTTTGAACGAGATCTAACTAGTAGTTTTTTTTTATACGTCATAAATGGTAAACCTTAATTTAACTTTCATTAAATCAACTAAAATATAAAAATAAATCAAAAACCTTTTAATTTTATAGAAATAAACCTTATTGCTGCTGCGGAACCCTTCATGGGCGAGTCCAACTCGCACTTGGCCGGTTTTTTACTTTTTCACATATCAAGATACTATTTATTATATTATTATTCGTAGTAATAAATTATGTCTATTACCCTGTTTGTCTATTACCTTTTCACACTCAAACCACAGAACCGATTTTAATGAAATTTGAAAGGACATGGCATACTTTTTATCTCGAAAAATTGTTCCCGCGTAATTATTAACGAATTTCAGCGCAATGGAGTTACAGGTAATAGGTATCAACTAGTATTATATAGCTAATATATTACAGCTATATAAATAATATAATAATTAATATTATTATGCATTTGTATTGTATATGTATTACTTTATACCTCTAAATAACATTTAAATTTTTTACTCAAACTTGTTATTACAATAACAATAAATAAAACAAAAATGTTTAAACCGTTTCAAAGCATATTTTGCTTTTAAATAGTTTTATTAACAATATTTTATAATAAAAACTACGATTGAAACAAAAAACAATAATAAAAAAAATACGTACCATATTAATTGTAACTTTAAAAGGCCCAAAATTCAAATATATTATCACGTCCTCACAGGTTATAGCAGTTTTGATAACTGCAACATACGATAGCAGGCAGCTAATATAGGATGTTGCTGAGATTAAAATATTATCATCAGCAGTACCTGTGTCATGACTCATGGTTGGCACTACTAATATATGTATAATATTCTGTGGTCATGGTGCAGTGTGGAAGATGAGCAGTTTTTACGGTTCCGTGCCCAAGGGGTAAAAACGGCACCCAATTACTAAGAGTTCATTGTATGTCCGTTTGTCCGTCTGTCTGTCTGTCCGTCTGTCTGTCTGTCCGTCTGTCCGTCTGTCTGTCTGTCCGTTTTCTTTATATAATAAATTATCAAAATAATGTACTATATTGTACACTAAGAAAAGGTCTACAGAAAACTCCGCGATGGTATGTCTATCTCTTATGCCCGCTGTACACTCTCGCCGAGAGCTCTCGGGCGAGAATCTCGGGCGAGAGCCCCTTGCCCAAGTGCGATCGTGTACATTCTCGTTTAGTTCAATCGGAGTTATGAACTCAGAGAAGATGGACCATTATTCTCTAATCTACTTTTGGAATTTGGCGGGGGGCTGCGCCCCCCTAGCCCCCCTTTCTTAGGTACGCCTTTCTAAGTAGGCCTTCTGTTGTGTCTTTTCATTAATAATGAAATGAAATAAAAATGCACCGGCAGTTATTTCGGCAACTTGCTGGGGAATTGCGTCCACACTAGCGATCATGATACGGCGCGATGATCGCGACGGAGATCTGATCGGAGATCTGATTGTTACACGCCTATATAAGCCTAATTTTTAAAGCTAATTAAGTTTTACTGCTAATGTATCTATGAATTATAAGTTAATTTTTAATGCGCTTCTAATTTTCAGTGGTTTCATGAATTGTATTAAGTAATAATTAAAACATATTTTTAATTTTTTTTATTTGTTACTAAAAGCTAAAATTAAGTTTCCTAAAAGTCTAAACACCTATTCGGTTAACAAAAAACACTGTTAAAAATAACTTATTATTAGACGTAACAGAAATTAAACGTTAAAATCGATACTACATAAAATAGGAATGTCAAAAAATATGGCGATGCGACTCAAATTGCAAAAAAAGTGTTATAAATTGCCAATTATTATATATTATAAAGCTAATTCGAGGCTGAAAGCGATGTAAAGTAAACTCATGTAGCGATGTAATTAGCTTTTAAATGGCGGTCAGCAAATTAGTGGCTATATTAATAGTTTCCAATCGGTGAAAAGCTGTATATAAGTACATGGAATTTACTTGGGTAGAAATTGCTGTATTGTTCGGAAAAAAAACATTTTTATATATAATATACGGGAATAACACTAGCTAGGTGCGATTTTGTTAGTGTGAAAGGAACCCTAACGATATGTGAAATGGCGATATCATAAGAAACAATTGATGCCGTTACAAAGTCTTTACTCTCATAGACTTCTTATAGACGATGTGTGAATCCTGTTGTTCTTTTAAAAGCACTGTATATAACTTGACTAAATAATTAATGACGTTTTTAGCACAAAAACAGCTTAAATTTAAGGGCGAGTTGATACCAAAACACACAGCGTATCACATTTTATCAGGCATTTTAATTCCCATACACTTTTCACTATAAACTAGCACTAAATTAGGTAAATAAACTATACATAAAATAATGACTTATCGTTTACTTGACAGTAAAATGGCTGACGTTACTATTACTTACTTCTCCAAGCTGTAAATCACTTATGACGGCAAAAAGGGCAAACGGAGTTTAACTCCCTTGTATCGGACAATAATATTATTTAAACACGTATAAGGGTGATCGCCCGTATTAACGCTTTCTATATGTTTCTTATAAGTTGAAGTACCTTATTCTTGGTCATTATATAACACGTATAAGGAAAAAAGCGGACAATAAAGCAACTATAAGGAGGGTATAAGGTTATTATCCTTATAAATTGTGCCCAAATGCACCCTTATTAGCGATAATACGACTCCTATAAGAATATTATTTTTGGCTATATAAGCCACTTTAAAAATATAAGACACAGCCTGGATACAGACAGACGGACAGACAGATGGACAGACAAACGGACAGACAGTCGGACAGACACCGAAGTCTTCCCAGGTAGCACAAAGGCTATGTAAGATTTGGCTTACATCGCTTTTGGCCATATTAAAGTGATGTAGCGGCGATTTACAACACAATAATTATACCGAATAGCGGCATATTAAATACCCAACTATATTTTTTCATTAAAAACTGTGTAAAATTGCACTGTAGACCTAACAGCGTTTTTACACAGCTGTTATATGAAAGCTCCCAATACAGCTATTTCTACCCAAGTAAATTCCATGTACTTATAGCTTTTCACCGATTGGAAACTATTAATATAGCCACTAATTTGCTGACCGCCATTTAAAAGCTAATTACATCGCTACATGAGTTTACTTTACATCGCTTTCAGCCTCGAATTAGCTTTATAATATATAATAATTGGCAATTTATAACACTTTTTTTGCAATTTGAGTCGCATCGCCATATTTTTTGACATTCCTATTTTATGAAGTATCGATTTTAACGTTTAATTTCTGTTACGTCTAATAATAAGTTTTTTTTAACAGTGGTTTTTGTTAACCGAATAGGTTTTTAGACTTTTAGGAAACTTAATTTTAGCTTTTAGTAACAAATAAAAAATTTTAAAAATATGTTTTAATTATTACTTAATATAATTCACGAAACCACTGAAAATTAGAAGCGCATTAAAAATTAACTTATAATTCATAGATACATTAGCAGTAAAACTTAATTTGCTTTAAAAATTAGGCTTATATAGGCGTGTAACAATTTTCATAAAATATATTATGTAATACGTCAATGTTTTAAAAATCATTTAATTCTGTAGTCGCCATATTATAATATATTTTATAGTCGTGTGATATTTCAGATTTTTATTATAATATAATATGTTTTTTGGTGACGTGAAAGCGACCTAAATGACAAAAACTTAGCAACTAGCAATAATTAATAATAATAATATATCTACGGACGCTTCACCCCACGTCTGGCCCCGTGCTAAGTACCTGAATGACTTGTGTTACAGGTACCGACAACGGAAATATATTTAATACTTTTATACTATACATATATTTAAGATTTTTATTATATGATACACATATTTAATACACATCCATGACCCAGGAACTTTATAAACTTTTTGTTCCGAATTTGCTGTATAAAGTGTGCCCAATTTGGTCATGTAGAGGTTGAGTAGAAGCTTATATTAAAGCAATTTTTCATTGCAAATGGCGATGTAAAAAACGTGCCCATACTAGTCAGCAATTTTGTGCTACCTGGGTTAGTAATGGGGTCCAGTTTTTACCCTTTGGGTACGGAATCCTAAAAACTGATATAACATAATATAGCTAGAAACTGGAACAAACTATGTGTGGAATCACAAGATGTTTTCCTTCACTGTACTAGCGGCCCATTAATGTACTCAAGAGTTTAATGAAAGAGATTTTCCAATAATATAAGCCGACGAAAAAAAACGAACACTTCAAATAAACAGGGGATCTCAAAGAAACAATAAATGTAATTTTAGGTACAAATGTGCAAGTTGGACACACATTAAATGTTCCTTGCCATACTTATTTTATTGATTTCGGAAGAGAAATTAGAAAAAATTGCGGGTTTTGTATAGAAGCCCCTCTGAAGATCTATTTGAATAATTTTTTTATGTTACACTAATTTTGACGAAAAGAAGATGTACGCCACATACTATATTATTGTCACAATAATATTAATGAAGCTAACTTTCCACAGTGACCAGAACTTAATAAATTATTTCCTTTCTATGGGGAGTTATGTTGGTGAAAATATTATCATCAAAGTGTGTGCGGTGGGACAATCTTCATACAAAAAAAAAAAAATGTTTTTTTTTTACATTTTCAACTCTTTATTATGTTTCAACAATTAATATTTTGTAACAAAAATAAGCCTCGTATTCAGCTGCACGAATTGGACGTGGGAATATACCACGTAACAAATCGCACCATTTCATTTCTTTGTCTAAGTCAGGACCACATAGGGCACAGCTGATTTTCTTCTTATCGTTTCATCATACGATTTTCTTTATATTATGCATTTTTATTACTATAGTCTGGGTAAATCACGTCGGCCAAATAAACATGCTTATTTAACGCAAAAATGACCTCTTCGGCGCGATCCTCTAGGGCACATACTGGATCTCATGACATTTCTTCTTGTCCTACGTAGATGACCGACCGCATTGGCCAGTAGACCTACAAGCAGTCCATCTGCGGCAGTCACTTCACCGGTTCCCCGTCCACTGTCTGTTTGATACTGTATATAACTTACTTAAAACATCCTTTGAAAAGTACATTCTTTGTAAATAAATGTTTATTATTATTATTAATAATTGGGCAGTCAAAGCAGGCAAAACCGTTGCGGAAGCTTCCTCTAGGGCATTTAGTGTAATTTATTCCTCTTCTTCTCACTCTACGTCGACGAGTATTTGCATCCACCAGCAGATCTGTAGGAAGTCCATCAACAACAGATACGCCACCGGTTATCTGTTCCCCGACAGTCAGACTGGTTGCGACATCGCTGGCGAGCTCCGACGCGTCGTCAGACCTGTCGAGCGACCTGTCGGACGATCCGGTCGAGTCGACGCCGCTCAGTGGGAGATAGAGCGCCAGGTGGAGAGTACTCGACACCAGCAGCTGCAGGCACAGTGATGATGATGGGAACATGTTGACTGTTGAGTGTTGACCGCAGGAGCGGCTCGTGCTATGCCCTGTAGGTAGCCTATAATTAGTCAATTCAATCATTAATTAATTTCATTCATCCTCGATTGTTATTATGAGTTGTGACGTATCATCTACGTTTTCCCCACTACATGGCTTATACTCACGAATTTCGTCACAGAATACGTTGCAATACATACATTATTTCATCCTTTGTAATTGTATTATTATCGACGACTTTATATGGTTCGCTTTACTTCAATGGATGTCCCGATATAATCAAAACCGTGTGTTGATTGATTGATTTAAATTAACATGATGATTTACTGGCTGACAAGCAAACGTTGTATTGCCATATAAGTAAGTACGTTACTTTTGGTCACTAAAAGTAAGGTACTTATATGGCAAAAGATTAGGTGTGAAAAATAAACATTCAGATCTACCTTATAAGTTGAGACTACAATGCCGCTCGACAATGTTGCAGCGACAATATTGCAGGATAGTGTCGCGCGACAATGATGCAGTGACAACGTTGCATGATAATAATGCACGGCAATGTTGTGGCGATACTGCGACAATATAATATCAGTGTTTTCCGGCAATGACAACGTTGAACGACAATGTTGCGCGACAATTTTGCAGCGATAATGTTAAACGACAGTTGATGATCGGCAATGTTGTGGCGGCAGTGTTGCGCGACAATATTGCGGGGATAATGTTCCGTGAGTCGTGATTGTTGCGTTTAAATTTAGGAACCTAAATTATGTTATTTAATTCAATCGTCTCAATACAGGATCCCACAATCGAGGTCTTACGATCAGGATCTTAGGATATCAATTCGGAAACTGAAATTTAGCAACCTAAAAGGAACCGAAACTTAGAACCCTAAATTCAGGAACCAAAATTCAGCAACCTATGATTCTACATTTATTTATTCAGGACCCTGAATATATCTTCTCTTAATTTCGGATATTTTTTATTATTTTTAAAGATATTTTGTCTTCAAAGTTTTACTTGTTAATATTAATAATAATTATTAATGCAAGCTTTCAGAATCTAGGTATTATAGCTATAACATAGAGACACCATTTTATAATTTCCTAATATAGAATTTTAGAGGAAAATAGCAACGTGAGTTGTGACGTCGGGACTTACTCGCATAATATAAAGACAATTCAATCTAACTTCGTCATTCACACACCGCAACGCCCGCTGATCAGTCATCATGTTCCAGTTGTCATCACTGTGCCTGCTGCTGCTGGTGTCGAGTACACTCCACATGGCGCTCTGTCTCCCACTGAGCGGCGTCGACTCGACCGGATCGTCCGACCGGTCGCTCGACAGGTCTAGCGAAGCGTCGGAGCTCGCCAGCGATGTCGCGACCGAGACACTGATTGCCAGGGAACTGACCACCGGCGACGCTATTGCAACAGATGGACTGCTTGCAGCCAGCGATATCGCAATCGGGTGGACACTGACTGCCAGGGGACAGAGAACCGGTGGCGTATCTATTGTTGATGGGCTTCCTACAGATTTGCTGGTGGATGCAAATACTCAACGACGTAGAGTGAGAAGAGCAGGAATAGGTACCTCTAATTGCCCTGAAGGAACATTCCGCATAGGTCCTTACTGCAAACCAATATTAGTCAAGAAGTAGGAATAACCTAATATAATATTTGTGACCCCATGTGATATACCCTGGTGGTTGGGGCGAAAATGTCTTCAAAGAAGATCGTTCAGTAAAACGAGAAGGGCGCCCTAACCGAGAAGAAGGAATAAGCGTTAATTTGATGCAGTCAGTCCTACAGAACCTCAATTTGGAGCTGATTATTATTACTGATACTTATTAATAAAAATAAGGACGACGTGATGGAAATCTTCTGCCGATATATCGACCATCGTGAAAATATTTGGTCTTTCCATACCTAAAATGTTTATTATCTAATTAGCAATTATAATAATTTTATTATTTAGTCTTCCATGTACTGTATTTTAACCCATCAATGCTCAAGCAGCACCCGGCTGCCACATAACAATTAAAAATCTATTGTGTGCGACTCCCACGATCGAAGTCAAGATCACTGCCCATGAAAATGTTCTCTATTCAAAATCAATTTGATTGAAATGATCATTAAAAATCGTTGTATAAATTGACATGTCAAGAAAATCTAACGGCTGGTTTACACGTAGTAGATAAGTAGTCAACAAAATTTTAAGTTATGACTTTATACTTACTTAACTAAACTAACTTTTGAATTTGCTATTTGCTACTAAATTTTGTGTTTACATGCAACTTTGCATGCAAAAATTACTTAGTCTGGCCAATTACTAATACTGTTCCTAGTTAAAATAAACAAAATATTACACTTGAATTTGGATTCTGTAATTTTTATATGATTGTTTATTGTGTTTTCTCGTTTTGGCGCCAATGTATTTTACAATATTTTGCGATACTGAAATGGAGTTGGGTGATCACAAGAACCAAATCGCTGTGATTGCATCACACAAAGTAGGTATGGAGTCCAATGTCATATTTAAAACTCTCCATACGCTTAGTATTAGTGAAATGTTTATATACCGGGCCATTAATAGGTACAATGAGACCTCCTCTGCTTGTGGCAGAAAAAGATCTGGCCGTCTACGCAGTGTTCGTACGAAAAAGGTGGTTAAAGCAGTAAGGGAAAGAATTTGAAAAAAATCGGTTCGAAAGTAAAAAAAAATTTTCTCACGAGATAAATATGGCACCTAGAACCATGTCGCGTATTTTTAATGATAACTTAGGACCTTCATCCTACAAGGGACGTACTGGTTATTTCCTAACTGATAATTTAAAAATGAAAGGGTGGTAAAATTAAAACAACTACTGAAGCGGTACGCAAGGGGAGGCCACAAAAAATGTTTGTTCACGGATGAGATTTTTTTTTTACAACTAAGCAACATTTTAACAAACAAAATGGTTTTATTTATGCTTGAAGTTCTAAGGTTCAACATCAAGTTCAATAACCAAGAATAGTCCTTCCAACAGGGCTCGGCGCCGGGTCATAAAGCTCAGTCGGTTTGGTCTTGGTTGGAAACGAACGTTTCGGACTTCATCAGAGCTGAAGACTGGTCGTCGTCTAGTCCCGATCTTAATCCACTGGATTATGATTTTTGGTCAGTTTTAAAGAGTATGGCTTGCTGTAAATGCCGTGATAATTTGGAGTCTCTACGACAATCCATACGACTGGCAGTGAAGAATATTCCCATGGAAAGAAACACGGACTTCTAATGATAACTGGCCACAATGTTTAAAAGACGTTATTGTAGCCAATGAAGACAAATTTGAATAAGCTTTTAATATTTTAAATTGTTTAATATTTATGTATTAAGCTAATGCACTGTAAAAGTAATAAAATTTATTTGCAACAGAAAAAAAAATGTTTTTCTTTGTAACAGTATTTATGGCAAGACTATATTAACTTAAAATTAAGTTAAAATTTAGTTAACTACTTATCAACTTAATACGTGTAAACCAGCCATAATAAACATCATTTAATTAACGTTTTCTTGATTATCTCTTTTTGGGCTTTCCATTTAGACACGTTTTCCGTATTATTCGATTTTCGAATGTGGAATTACGACTTGGAAGTTCGCGTGACTAGCGCAAACGTTCGTTTTCGCCTAACGCGCCGGCTTGTACTTGAAAGTTGAAATGCGTGTGCGGAGTTTGTTCGATTCGGAAAAAAACCAAACGTGTGTATTTTTTAATGATTCCATGTATTCGGATTTCCGAATACAGAACACTAATACATACGGAAAACGTAAGTAAGCTGCCAGTCTTAGCTGCATAATGCATTATGTCATACTAATTTATTATCCTTTCTTATACTGTGAAACTTGTATTGTGTGATATTTTTGTATTTTTACGATATTTTTATTACATAGTTGTTATTATATTTTTAAATGAGAATTACTTATTGTTTTTCCTTTTAAATATATTTTTAACCGACTTCAAAAAAAGGAGGTTATCAATTCGACGCGTATGTATGTAATATTACCAGAACTGCCCAGTTTTTGTTTATGTTTAATCTATAACAGCTTCTAAACAAATGTGCCAAATTTCAAAAGTGTATATGTATGTATGTATGTATGTTTTTGTGTTTGTGCACGCATATCTCCGGAACTACAAGTTCGATCTAAATGATTCTTTTTTTATTGTACTAGGTATTGTTCAACTTAGGGAATGCTGCAAGTTTCATCAAAGTCGGTTCAGTAGTTTTTGAGATAGGGAATTTTAATTCTCAATTATGTCCAATTTTGAAGTCGGTTTTGTCTTTTTAAAATACAGTTATTAAAATTTAAAATAACTGCAGTTCAACTGTAAGTAGTGTTTAGCCTATTTAGTCGTGTCGAATCTACGCAAATTATAATCGGATAGATTTTTTGAAGTGAAAACTTCTTTAGCGGCGTTGAGCACTTTTGTGGGATGGATAAAAACTGTGAAACTCGCGTCAGACTTTTGTGTTGATTGAAAAACCATAGAAAAAGCGTAAGACGGTTGGAGAGTAGTTTTTTGTGTCGCACTCGAACTGGAACGAAATGTACAGTCGGGGAAATGAGTTGTTTAGCAGAAATGTACAGTCGGGGAAATGAGTTGCTTAGCAGAAATGTACAGTCGGGGAAAATTGTGCTAAGTAGAAATGTACAGTCGGAAAAAATTGTGCTAAGCAGAAATGTACAGTCAGGGAAATGAGTTGTTAAGCAGAAATGTACAGTCGGGGAAATGAGTTGTTTAGCAGAAATGTACAGTCGGGGAAATGAGTTGTTTAGCAGAAATGTAAGTACAGTCGGGGAAATGAGTTCTTTAGCAGACGCGCTGATTAAGGTCGCGTTTCCACCTGCAAAACAACTGTCGCGAGAAGTGTCTGACAGTCTGTCTGACAGCAGCTTTTTTTTTCGATTGTCGATATTATTTTTTAATCGATTGTAAGTGCGACCGCACATTGGAAACACGACTGTAGTTAGACAGTCTAGTCTCACTTAGACAAGTCAGTCTTACGACACAATTAAAACAGTTGTGTCTGTCACGTGGCGCACACCAAGTCAAAACTGCCTTGACTACGATGACGCAACGCATACAACTGTATAATATTAAACAGTAGAGAACGCCCGGACAGAGTAGACATAATTATAGAGTGTGCCGACTTAGAATTTAGAAATTTTTAAACTTTTACTATGGGACCAACTCAATTTGGCAAAATAAATTACGAAAAACTTTTACTATGGGAATCGTAACTGGGCAATAATTGCCTAGTTACGCTTTTGCCAAACAGCTGATTATTTTGCCGAATTGAAATGGTCCCATAGTAAAAGTTTTTCGTAATCATGGATGATTTCAACCCCTTTCAGCCTTTGAATTATTTTATATCGAAGTCTTTAGATAAGCATGCATATTATATAATTTTTAGGATTCCGTACCCAAAAGGTAAAAAAGGGACGTAGTAAGTCTACTACGAAACCGTTTTGAAACTCAAACAATCGGACGAGAATACCGCGTCCTGCTCTAACAACGTCATTTCACGTTTGTTAGAGTAGGATGCGGCATTCTCGTTCGAATGTTTGAGTTTCATAACGGTTCCGTGGTACAAGCCCACGCTGTATCTCAATAACCGCTAGACTTCCGAAAATTTCACAGATTGTGTACGGTATGTCTGTTACCGCTATAATAACAGATACTTAAACAAATAAAATTAAATATTTAAGGGGGGCTCCCATACAACAAACGTGATTTTTTGCTATTTTTGCTATATCGATATCAATAACGGTGTTCGCGCCAAACTCTAGCGCGACGTTGCCAACACTGCAGCGCGTATGTCTGCACTATGCGCTGTCAACTGTCATACGCTAGACACGCGAGTGACAAGTGACACATTCCGCCTTGAACCGTTGCCGGCGCGCGTTCGTTACATACGAAAATCTCGGTTAGCCGATCGGCCTAAACTTCGCGATTAATCCAATAACTATCCGTGATTTATCCTCATGAACTAAGCTCAGTGATAGTGCTTATAGACCAAGGTAACAGTGTGATTATCAGCTCGTCTCATCTCAGCGCAGCCGCCAGCATCTCAGCTCACCAGGTATCTTCTTTCATTATATCCTTATATACCCCAATTTCCCCTCAGCACAACGTCGTAGGGGCTTCGCCCCTTCATTTTCTGGTCCTTCGAGCGGTCCAGGGACCTCTCTGGTCCTCTTTGAACCATATCGTAACTCCTAGGGAATTTTTTCGCCCGCCCGCCATTATAGTTCACGTGCCCCACCCGGCGAAAATTGAAAATACAGTCCACTCTGCCCATATTTCTGCCTAAATCTAATTAGAATTCCATTCTATTATCAATATTCTATCGAATTAAGTAACCTCCGCCCATTTCTTATCTCCCTACGGCGATATTTTTGCAAAAAATTGCCAAATACGTACTTCGTTCGCCCGCCATTATAGTTCACAAAGACAATTAAATCCCTTTTTATCTTATTAAATAAGTGTCATCAAATTATTTTCAGCTCATATTTTAATTCTATATTGCATTTAAATTAAATTCCAGAATATATTTCTGCCCAAAATTCCGATATAATAATTTCTCCAACGTAATTCCGTCGTGTTATAGAACAAAGGAACTAATACATCGCAAAGTTTGTGTAAAATATTTTAAGTTGTTTACGTTATAACTTAGCACCTCGAGTAAGTACTTGATTTAATTATCGGTCTCTTATCTATCGTTCGATCGCCGCGCGTATTATATCTTATCGGAGCGCAGGTATGCACCTGCGCTCCGATAAGAAACATCTGTTTATTGTTTTCAACTTATGCAATAACAACCGGCTTCTAAGGTATTGCATTTAAGCGTTTTGTGTTCGTTCAATTAATGGTATTATAGTCGTTCCAATGTTGTAATTACATAGACACATATTAACTTAGCACATTACTACACATAAATATTTTCGTAACTTAATTTATAACTTTTCATTCGTTTTATCCGCCCATTTATTTTATATCCAGTTTATTTCACAATAAAATGCCTACAAAGATTTAGGCTGCCGTCTTTAGTCTGAGAATCCGTGAAAGCCTTTACTAGACTTAAAGAAATTACTACGGCACTCTCTGGTATTAGCGAATCGAAGGAGTCGGCCCATGCATTGAGAAGGGAGTTCAATGCCCGCTTTAAAGAAATTAGTTATCAAAAGACAAGGTTAGAAAATATTTACCATGAAATTCTGGACGACCCAACCCTGTCTCAAGAGACTGAAAAATTATATACGACGCAATGTAACAATGCAATTTCGGATTACTATTTCATTTTAACGGCGGCCGAAGGCCCGTCCAATACTTCGGATTCTCCTCAGCTCTCGTCGTCCGTGCTACCCAAAATTGAGCTCCCTAAGTTCGATTCTTTAGTAGAAAATTGGCCCTCTTTTATTACAATTTTCCGTAGTCTGATGGACGACATGGCGACGTTGTCAAATGCGGTAAAATTGCATTACCTACTCTCTTGTCTGTCGGGAGAGGCATTATCGATGATATCGCATTTAAAAATTACAAACGAGAATTATAGTGTTGCGCTCGATATATTAACGCGGCGATACAAGAACCGTCGCGTGTTAATCGACAGATTCGTTGATATAATACTAGGTCTGCCCAATATAGACATACGCTCGAGTATCCGGGCTACTTTCCTTACTCCGCTCATATCCGCCCAAGTACACTAATAAATTTAAATTTACCCATGGATAGTAATTATGTTTTTGTTTCGATTGTAGTCCGTAAGCTACAGGGGGAGCTCCGCACATTATTCGATAGGAGATACGGCGCCTCTGATGCTCTGCCCACTTTAGGCAATTTAATCTTCTTTCTAGAGGAGCACGCGCGCTGCATCGAGACAGAGCAACATCTCAAGGTCAAGCGGGCCCTTCCCGTCAACACGATCCAATTCCGGCTCGAAGGACCAGAAAATGTAAGGGCGAGCGCCCTACGACGTGTGTTTGAGGGGAAATTGGGATATAATGAAGGAAGACAAAAATGGGTACATGTTGATGATATATGCTGGCGGCTGCGCTAAGATGAAACGAGCTGATAGTCACACTGTCACCTTGGTCTATAATCACTATCACTGAGTTGAGTGCATGAGGATAATTCACGGATAATTTCTGGATTAATCGCGAAGTTTGGGCCGATCGGCTAACCGAGATTTTCGTATGTTACGAACGCGCGCCGGCATGGGCAACGTTTCAGGGCGGAATGTGTCACTTGTCACTCGCGTGTCTAGCGTATGACAGTTGACAGCGCATAGTGCGCACACGCGCTGCATTGTTGGCAACGTCGCGCTAGAGTTTGGCGCGAACAAACGGCAACAGGTACTAGGCATGCACTTGAAATGTTCACAAAATACTCAGTTGTTATAAAATTTAAAACTAAATAATTGAGGATCCATACAAAAACACATTCTTTGCCTATTTTTGCTCTATTATGATACGGGACCCTTCGTGCGCGAGACCAATTTTTTACTTGACCGATTTTTTTCATACATTAATAGAATATACTACAGGAAACCAAGAGATACATCTTAATGCACACAAATGTTTGTTTTAAGCGGGAAGCCTTTGGCTTAAAAAACAGGATCAATTTAATGTTCGCCAGTCGTCCGCCAAAGTAAGGTAAACTTCAAAAATATCGGAAACAAATACTAAAATGACAAAAAATATTCATTAACTTTTATTACTTTATAAAAACAAGCTATCATATTCTGAAAGAATATTTCAAAATTTAAAATCGGAGTAGTAGTTCCTGAGATTAGCACGTTCAAATAAACAAACTCTTGAGTTTTATAATATTAGTGTACATAATAACGCAACCGCATAAAAATGTTGATAAAAATATCGATACCAAAATCTGCATCACACGGTCACACCACATCACTATAGTTAGCCTTAGTTTGATAGTTCACGGAACATCAAGCGGCCTGAAAATGGCGGTGTAGCGGCGAATATTTTTCGTAAAGAATAATTGTTTTTTTTTAAGTTTTTTTTTATCATTATATTATTAATTATTATACATAGCAACATTTTGCCTGAATGATTGTCAGCTACTGTTTAAAAATAAATTATATCAGCAAGCGCGAGGCACATTCCATTCATAATCTTAGTGAAACCCGACGAATTTGACAAAATAATATACTTATTGAAACCTGTTCGTCTCTTTGCAGTTGAACTACTGGTAGTTATGTCTATTGTGACTAGACAGTTTTGTCGTAGATGTGCGCGCTCGCATACACTTCAAAGGGAAGCCGACAGTCGTTAGTCAGACTTGTCGCGGGGCGCATTAGACAACTTTGTCTATTAGACGTCTTATCTCAAATGTGCGCATCTAGTGCATTTTATTAGGCGATAGTCTGTCTTAAGACAGTCATGTCTCAGGTGTGCGGTAGCTCTAAGGGTTTCGATTAATTAATTATAACGATCGTTTTTTTTTTTTTTTTTATAAATCGATTTTCATAAAAAATGGGTTAAAAAATAATGCACAACGTTAATAATCAAGTTTTCACTTCTGCCGGCACTCCCGGAGTGCAACCCGTCTTTTTTTTTGTACATTCAACAGACCAATTAACAAAATAGTAACAACGACCAAGTGGTACATAATAATCCATACTAATATATATTATAAATGCGAAAGTGTGTCTGTCTGTCTGTCTGTCTGTTACCTCTTCACGCCCAAACCTCTGAACCTATTTTGCTGAAATTTGGCATCGAGATACTTTGAGTCCCGGGAAAGGACATAGGCTATTTTGTATCCTGGAAAAATGTATGGTTCCCGCGCGATAAGCGATTTTTGGCGCAACGGAGTTGCGGGTGTCATATTATAGTAGTTTATTATACAAAGCAGACCGACACAATTGTAATGACTATTCGCTTTTTATTAATTTATTCAAACATACATTTTTTTCGCTTATTATCAAAACAAATCGGAAATTACTGAAGCCACTTTAACGAAATTCAGCACTGATGTCCACGGGAATCGTCTTCTTTTCTTGCAAAAAACGTAGTGTTTTCGCAGTTTGCAGTAGCAATTTTACGGGTTTTCTCTTACCTAATATATCCCAAATCTTCTTATCATCTACCATGACCTCTCTGTAGTTACGTGGTGGATTCTCCTCCTTGTTGGCTGTGATCACCGTCACATTGTGACCACGTTTGGCCAGCTCCAGTCCGATCGGTCGTAGCATTATGTAGTGTGAGGTCGACGTAAAGGGTATCACATACAGTATGTTCGCCGGCTCCACACATTGCAACAAGCTCGCAAGTAAACAAAAGAAGATCTGAAAAGGAGTGATTTTTTAAAAGTCCGGATTTAAAGGTTACCCTAGGTTGAAAATTAATTATTATGTTATTGTTTTCGTTACACGTGAAAAGAAAAGCATAACATTCATTAAACATGTATAATTTGGCTTACCACGAGTAGATCTTAGTCTAAAAAAATATTTTTTTAATGTATCCTATCTCGATAGCATAATCAGTGCGAGCGAAGCGAGACCTGCTATATCCCACTGCCCACAACCTGAGCACTTTTGTGGTACACAGTATACTTTACGGAGAAACTATCACGCCTATTGTTTTGTGCTTTAACATAGTAATTTTTATTTATATTTATATTTAGATGTGTTGTTAATGCACAACATGTAAGATCATTTCAATTATAATCTAATGTTGGAGCTAGATTTTTTTATTTTTTTTAATATTTTTAAATAATCCAACTCAAACCCGCGACTGTTTTGTGATTTTTGCTGTAAACGGTTTAGAATATCACATGCTTATGGATTGTATTGACGTCTTAACGGTATGAAAAAAATACAATGTACTGTTGAGAAAGTCGTCTATAAAATGTTGGAATTACTTTTTACCACTTTAATATGAAATAGTTGAGTAAAAAAATAAAGTTCTCTCGGCAACTCGGCAAAGTTTTAGAGAAAATGGGCAAATAATTGCTGTTAATTTCGGCAACTTGGAGCTGTAATTCATAAAAAGAAAACGACAGAAATAATCTATAGATAAAATTCTATCCGATTCGAGAAAAAAGAAAAAAAAAAAACAGATTGTGCCAAAAAAACACGATTCAAAACAACCTAAATCTCACATTATATTTCTCGCCGCAAGTTCGAGTCGGCTTTCCGCGCTTAAATATATTTTAAATCTAATAATTAATATTATATATATTTTTTAGTGTAATAAGGGGAAAAACCTAATATTATTTCTGTAGCTAACCTTTGCAATTTCGGCAAAATCGGCAAAATTTCGTATACGGACTTTTAAGCTAATACGGGTCTTTCAAATAGAGCGGGTCGATGTTACCAATCGAGCAAGAAAGCATTAATATTTCTTTAAAATTGAGTATCCCTATATCTCCTACACAGAGATAGGTACTGAATGCAAATAAGGACGCAGACGGACAGACGGACAGACGGACAGACGGACAGACAACGAAGTCTTAGTAATAGGGTCCCGTTTTTATCCTTTGGGTACGGAACCCTAAAAAAGGAATAATTTGATGCCATAAGGTAATTAAAACAAATACTTACCGTATAAAATATATTATTTCCTCATCACAATAATATTATTATAAGCTTTATTTTGCTAGAAGCTTCAGCAACTTGTTAAAAACAAATTAATTTTGTTAGGAGCGAAAATATACTTAGCTGTTTTTGTTACGTTTCGTATTTTAGGGTTCCTCATCTAAAAGATAAAAACACCTTATCAATAAGACTTCGATGTCTGTTCGTCTATTTGTCTGTCTCAAGTCTGTATCTCAAGAACCGCTATAGCTAGACTTCTGAAATTTTCACAGATTGTGTGTTTCGGTTGCCGCTGTAACAAAAAATACTAAAAACCAAAATAAAATTAATATTCGTACTAGTAACGTGATTCTTTTGGCCTTTCTTGCTCGTTGTCAAATATGGCAACAGGTAGTCATTTGAAATATTTACAAAATTACTACCTGTCCCGGCCAACGTTTCCTTGCCATAATAATTTAAAGTATTTCGCCCATATTGTTTTATTGAAGTGACTAAATAAGTATGTCACCATGGCAACGTCAATCGCTATCCCGTCGCACAAACAATGGTCGCCGTCAGTCTCAGGTTGTAATAATTTACTTTTATTTATTCAACAAATGCACTTATCAATATATAAAGTACCGAGTAGCCGATTCTCAGACCTACTGAATATGCATATAAAATTTGGTAAAAATCAGTAAGTAAAGCCGTTTCGGAGGAGTTCGTGGACTAACATTGTGACACGAGAATTTTATATATAAGATTAATTAATTACTAGCTGTCCCGGCAAACGTTGCTTTGCCATAATATAAAGTATTTCGCCCATATTATTTTGAAGTGACTAAATAAGTATGTCGCCATAGCAACGTCGATCGCTATCCCGTCGCACAAACAATGGTCGCCGTCAGTCTCAGGTTGTAATAATTTACTTTTATTTATTCAACAAATGCACTTATCAATATATAAAGTACCGAGTAGCCGATTCTCAGACCTACTGAATATGCATATAAAATTTGGTAAAAATCAGTAAGTAAAGCCGTTTCGGAGGAGTTCGTGGACTAACATTGTGACACGAGAATTTTATATATAAGATTAATTAATTACTAGCTGTCCCGGCAAACGTTGCTTTGCCATAATATAAAGTATTTCGCCCATATTATTTTGAAGTGACTAAATAAGTATGTCGCCATAGCAACGTCGATCGCTATCCCGTCGCACAATGGTCGCCGTCAGTCTCAGGTTGTAATAATTAACTATTATTTATTTGACAAATGCACTTATCAATATATAAAGTACCCAGTAGCCGATTCTCAGACCTACTGAATAAGCATATAAAATTTGGTAAAGCCGGAGGAGTTCGCTGACTAACATTGTGACACGAGAATTTTATTTAAAATATATTTTTACTTTAATAACTTAAATAAAACTGATAACTAACCGAACAAAAACAATTTTGCCTATTTTTCCTCTATAATGGTACGGAACCCTTCATGTGCGAGTCCAACTCAACTTAGCTGATTTTTTACCTATGTATTAGGAAATAAACCAACCACTTTTTTGCTACTATAGCAATTTTTATCACTAAGTAAAAAATAATAACTTAACGTTTGTCAAGTTGTCATACTTTGACATAGGTCATCGTAGTCGTGTCTAAAATAATTTATTACTAGTCACGTTACTAGCTATTTGACCGAGCTTAATTGCTCGGTATTCGATAAAACACGAACAAAATGACATTTTCTAAAAATGATTCCTAGCTAGATCGATTTATCGCCCCCGAAACCCCATTTAATCTAAATTTCATGAAAATTGT
The DNA here is from genome assembly GCA_905333045.1 of Lysandra bellargus. NCBI lineage: Eukaryota > Metazoa > Arthropoda > Insecta > Lepidoptera > Lycaenidae > Lysandra > Lysandra bellargus. The sequence goes on along the minus strand of HG995341.1, from coordinate 4,154,504 downwards.
TGGAGCCGTTCCGAGATTCCATTTATATATTAAGTGTCGCCACCACCTCACTGGAGGCGAAAACTATAACTCTGCTGCATCCACCTGTGTGAGCACACATGACAATTTCGCCTATGCGGCTAGTCCGCACTAGACTATGGCATTCTATATCGTGATGGCCTAGCAGGTCAATGACCGCGTAGGCTGCCAACTAAACTATACACACGTGTCCATCTGGTAATCACCACATAAACGATGAACACGGTTTATATACTGTGCAGTCGCCTCCAACCACCCCTTACAGCGGCCCCTTACCACACGGCTCAACCGAGCATTCTATAGCTAAGGTCTAAATCAAACCCACTCAACAGTAGGCAGTAAACACTAGATGTGACCAACCGGCCACAAACGACTACAACACCTCGTATAATAAGATAACTAAACGATCGACTCATTGTTCGCAATCTAAATACAATATTATTATACATAACAGTTTCTAGGCGTTGGATATCCTCGATGAACTGAACACACAGCCTAAATAATAACGTTTAAAATCACAATATTTAAATAATGATAATAATGACTCACTGATAAGACTCTAGTGATATGTGTCACCAGAGAATATTACAACTACCCTCCTATTATTATATATGAATACCGTTGTTTACCTTTGTTACCTACAAGTTCGCGCGATTCGCGACATTAAGTATTTACAGTACGACTGGTGAAACATGTTAAATACTCGAGGACGTGATATTTGGCTATTATATTAGTTGAAAAAATAATATAAAAAAATAGTGTCAATTGATCACTGAGTAAATGTAGTTTAAAGTTAAATAATTATTTACTCAACGCATGGACACCGGGCGCGGGAGGGGTAGTGCGCGGCGCGGGGCGCATGCCGCCACGCCGCGCCGCCGCGCCGGCCGCATATAATTTACCGTGTCCATGATTCATTTACATAAAGGGAAATTTTGTCAAAAATTACGTACCTAATTTTATTACATAATTATAACGAGAATAATTATAATGAGAAACTCGGGCCCCTAGAGTCTAGGGCCTAGACCTACAATAACAACAATATTTTATTGAACAACTTATTTGACAATATGATTGAGAGGCCGGCGCGATCAATATCAACCCTAGTCTGTCACAATAAAATTGATCGCCTAGGAGCCCGTTAACAAGTAGAATGTAGATGTTTTATTAACTTAAAACTCAAATTCAAACTCAAAAATTTTTATTCAGAATAAATGTTTGCAAATATTTTCTGAAAGTCTACATGATGCCTACCACCGGTTCGGGAACTAACCCGGCGAGAAGAACCGGCGTAAGAAACTCGGGCCCCCTGCGAGACTTTACCAAAAAAAGTGAGAAAAAAATTAGTCTTTTAAAATAAAGTTTACAATGCTGTAACTTAAAATTATACAATGTCAATATACGTACATAATTGTAAGTCATAAAATAATGTAGAAGTAGCCTTGCAAGCAGCCATCCTACTCCCAAGATGTGCCGTCGTTTATGAAATCATTGACCTTATAATAGGCTTTGGCACACAAACGTTCTTTGACTACTTTTTTAAATTTATTAATGGAAAGATTTTGAACGTTTTCTGGGATTTTATTGTAAAGGCGTACACATTGACCTTTAAAAGATTTACTAACTTTACTAAGTCTGATCACCGGTATTTCTAGTTTGTACTTATTTCTAGTGTTTCTTCCGTGACTGTCACTTTTGGTTGTAAATTTACTAAGATTCTTTCTAACATATAAAACATTATCCAAAATGTATTGAGAAGCAACAGTTAGAAGACCAATTTCTTTAAACTTTTCTCTCAGAGATTCAAAAGCTGACATTTTATAAATTGAACGTATAGCTCGCTTCTGCAGCATAAAAATCGTATTAATTTCCCGTATTTTTCTGACTGCGTATGCTGCAGAACTGAGCCTATCTGCAAGATTAGCAATATGAGGACCCCACTGTAGTTTACTATCGAGTGTAATGCCTAAGAATACAGTGGTATCCACCAAATCCATCTTCTCATCATTTAATAGTATATTGGTTTTAACTTGCCTAACATTGGGCAAAGTAAATTTTAAACATTTAGTTTTCTTAGAATTTAGAAGTAAGTTATTAACGTTAAACCAATGTACTATTTTTGAGAGAGCACTATTTACCTCGTCGTAATTTGACTGTTGTCGCTTCACATTAAAAATAAGTGAAGTGTCATCAGCAAAAAGTACTATCTCATTATCATTATCCTTAACAAGATAAGGTAAGTCGTTTATGTAGTTGAGAAAAAGGAATGGACCTAAAATGGATCCCTGTGGGACGCCTAATTCTATTTTGGTCCCATTGGACCTTTTACTATTAATGTCAACCCTTTGAGTTCTATTTTTGAGGTAAGATGTCAAAAGGTTGAGTGCTGAGTCCCTAATGCTATAGTGGTGCAATTTCCTGATTAATGTAGCATGCTCAACACAGTCAAAAGCCTTGGAGAGGTCGCAAAAAACCCCTAGGGCATCCTGCGAGTCCTCGCATGCTTCAAATATACTATAAAGAAGACCTATACCAGCATCCGTTGTGGATCGACCCTTAGTAAAACCATATTGATTTTTGTGCAATAAAACTTATACAATAACTTAAACATTAGTTGGACTTTGGAGTGACAATCAAACTTAAGTTTATATTAAGTTATGAATAGTATGTACTTACTATAAATTAATACGAGGGTCGGATGATAAATAACTGGCCTAATACTAGAACACTTGACTGTACTGTACTACTGTACTTGATTATGATGGTAATAAAAACTTTAATGTTTTAAAAATAAACAACAAATAAAAACTTAATGAAGCATTTAAAATATTTAATAATGCCAAAATTAAAGTCTCGGTCATTGCTCATCATCCCACATTTTTAGGGTTCCGTAGCCGAAATGGCAAAAAACGGAACCCTTATAGATTCATCATGTCGGTCTGTTTGTTTGTCTGTCTGTTTGTCTGTTGTCTGTCTGTCTGTCTGTCTGTCTGTCTGTCTGTCTGTCCGTATGTCACAGCCACTTTTCTCCGAAACTATAAGAGCTATACTATTGAAAATTGGTAAGTAGATGTAGTCTGTTGAATCGCATTAAGATTTTGATACAAAAATGGAAAAAATATTAAAAATTTTAGGTACAACTAAAACAAAATTTTTTTTGTCTAACCTATGCGTATGGAGTATTTATGGATAGGTCTCTAAAAATCATATTGAGGTTTCTAATATCATTTTTTTCTAATCTGAATAGTTTGCGAGAGAGACTCTTCCAAAGTGATAAAATGTGTCCCCCCCCCCTCTAACTTCTAAAGTAGGGGCATGATAATTCTAAAAAAAATCGTACATTATTATAAAAAACTACTAACGAAAATTGGTTTGAACGAGATCTAACAAGTAGTTTTTTTATACGTCATAAATGGTAAACCTTAATTTAACTTTCATTAAATCAACTAAAATATGAAAATAAATCAAAAACCTTTTAGTTTTATAGAAATAAACCTTATTGCTGCTGCGGAACCCTTCATGGGCGAGTCCAACTCGCACTTGGCCGGTTTTTTACTTTTTCACATATCAAGATACTATTTATTATATTATTATTTCTAGTAATAAATGATGTCTATTACCCTGTTTGTCTATTACCTTTTCACACTCAAACCACAGAACCGATTTTAATGAAATTTGAAAGGACATGGCATACTTTTTATCTCGAAAAATTGTTCCCGCGTAATTATTAACGAATTTCAGCGCAATGGAGTTACAGGTAATAGGTATCAACTAGTATTGTATAACTAATATATTACAGCTATATAAATAATATTATAATAATTAATATTATTATGCATTTGTATTGTATATGTATTACTTTATACCTCTAAATAACATTTAAATTTTTTACTCAAACTTGTTATTACAATAACAATAAATAAAACAAAAATGTTTAAACCGTTTCAATGCATATTTTGCTTTTAAATAGTTTTATTAACAATATTTTATAATAAAAACTACGATAGAAACAAAAAACAACAATAAAAAAAATACGTACCATATTAATTGTAATTTTAAAAGGCCCAAATTCAAATATATTATCACGTCCTCACAGGTTATAGCAGTTTTGATAACTGCAACATACGATAGCAGGCAGCTAATATAGGATGTTGCTGAGATTAAAATATTATCATCAGCAGTACCTGTGTCATGGTTGGTACTACTAATATATAATATTCTGTGGTCATGGTGCAGTGTGGAAGATGAGCAGTTTTTAGGGTTTCGTGCCCAAGGGGTAAAAACGGCACCCAATTACTAAGAGTTCATTGTATGTCCGTTTGTCCGTCTGTCTGTCTGTCCATCTGTCTGTCTGTCCGTCTGTCCGTCTGTCTGTCCGTTTTCTTTATATAATAAATTATCAAAATAATGTACTATATTGTACACTATGAAAAGGTCTACAGAAAACTCCGCGATGGTATGTCTATCTCTTATGCCCGCTGTACACTCTCGCCGAGAGCTCTCGGGCGAGAATCTCGGGCGAGAGCCCCTTGCCCAAGTGCGATCATGTACATTCTCGTTTAGTTCAATCGGAGTTATGAACTCAGAGAAGATGGACCATTATTTTTCTAAAATGGCGAAAACGTATCTACGATCAATGATCACCGTTCACCATTGCATCGAAAGATATCATTGTAATCCAAAGATCTATATTCATATTTAATTTTATTTCTCACAGATAGTGACTTATAATAAAGTTTATTATTGTTATTTTTCTGTTCTGCACTGTCTAGCGGCAAAGATATGTGTGTGCGTGTCTGGATCAGCGCGGGGGCTGTGCGCGGCGCGCGGGGCGCGGAGCGGTCAACCCTGGGATTATTCGGTACGAGGGCTGACTACGGAAATAATTACTATTCAATTAAATACTTAAAATACATTATTGATTTAATATAGATCTATATGGCCCTTTACAGCATATTATTATTTAAATGAATATTTTCGAAGATATTACAGATTCTAAAATTGCGGGACGCAAGTACCTACTTTTTGCGGCGCGGCGGTACCGACCAATGCGGGCCACGGGTAGTTATATATAAGTCCGTACACGAAATTTTGCCGATGAATACGAAATTGCAAAGGTTCGCTACAAAAATATTATTAGGTTTTCCCCATTATTAGACTTAAAAAAAATATTATTAATTATTAGATTTAAAATATATTTAAGCGCGGAAAGCCGACTCGAGCCTTGCGGCGAGTAATATAAGTAATGTGAGATTTAGGTTGTTTTGAATCGTGTTTTTTTGTCACTATTTGTTTTTTTTTTTCTTTTTCTCGAATTGGATAGAATTTTATCTATAGACTAGCGACCCGCCCCGGCGTCGCACGGGTATAAAATATATAGCCACTGAAAAAATTATTAAAATCGATACCTTATGATCCTTCACGTAGTCTACTTCTTATCTGTGCCAAATAACATAAAAAATGCTCCAGTAGTTCGCGAGATAAGCCCTTTCAAATAATTTCCCCCGTTTTTTCCACATTCTCCTATCAGTCTCAGCATGATAAAATATTTTTAGCTATTTAAAACTGTAAGAATTTTTCAAATCAGACCAGTAGTTCCTGATATTAGCGCGTTCAAGTTAGCCCTTTCAAATATTTTTCCCCGTTCTTTCCACATTTTCCTCTATTTCTTCGCTCCTATTAGTCTTAGCGTGATAAAATATATAGCCTATAGCCTTCCTCGATAAATGGGCTATCTAACACTGAAAGAATTATCAAAATCCGTTGCGTAGGTAGTTTTAAAGATTAAAGGGAACAAAGGGACATGAGGGAAAAAAGCGACTTTGTTTTATAATATTAATATTATGTATAGAAGATATAAATTATAGATGTACAAACATTTTACCTCTACAATTTTATTATATGTTATATGTATAGATATAGATAGATAATATAATGTACACTAAAACAAATAATAACTAAAAACGGTAAAGGTTCGGAAACCTACCTCAAAATTGATGGGGATCGGGGGTGAGGGGGGAGAGGAGAGGAGGGGAAACACCCCCCGTACCAAATCCACACTGAGAAACCCCCCAGTATTGGAGCTACTCACCTTTGAAATTTTCGGGATTCTGAGTGGTGCGGGTGAGGTATCTGACGATTGGCGGATAACTTTACTTTTACAAGTATTATTTTTATTTGTGGACTGTATCTTAAGGGTACTGGTACTCGCCAGTAATAAATATGGAGCGACACTATAATTGGGTAGGAGAAAGGAGAAAAGCACGCTACCTGGACTAGAGCTGGACCCCACGTGGCGCGGACCTCTTCCTCTCTTCTATGGTGTCTCTGGTGTGGCTCCTGGCTGCACTTCACTACTCACTTTGTCACCTTTAGTTTAATAGCTATTTTTGCGAGCGATCACATACGACAAATACACAGGATTAATGTTTGTTAGCAATTAATCGCGGGACGCTAGATACGCTCCAGCCGTCGCGAGGTGCGGAATTTGAAAAATGTCAAATCATCCCTTCTTGCCGGGGGCACCATTGGTTGCGCTTGAGTCACGCGATTATCAGGCCATCAGTCTTGACCAATCCGTAGCGTGCATACGGCGTCAGTGCGAGGGAGATGGGAATAGGAATATCGCTCCATTTGAATATACTAGAATAGCGCCAATACGGACTGCCCTTGAACTAGCAAGATGCATTATGCAAAATATAGATGGCGCTAACACTGAGGCTACATCATATTATTTTTTTATTCTTGGCAGTTTGCATAGCGTGTTTTGTGATTGTCGTCGGCTGCTGCCGCAGCACAGTCACAGTTCTAACCCAACCAACTTTTGGACTTTCTGGATTGTGTTTGTTTTTGTTTTGGCGGGGGGCTGCGCCCCCCGAGCCCCCCCTTTCTTTCATAACGGTCGCTGGCTGTTGCCACAGCACGCTCGCTGCGCTCGCTCGGCTCCCTCTGTGTTGTGGTCTAAGTTCTAACATAACCTAATCTACTTTTGGAATTTGGCGGGGGGCTGCGCCCCCATAGCCCCCTTTCTTAGGTACGCCTTTCTAAGTAGGCCTTCTGTTAAGTCTTTTCATTAATAATGAAATGAAATAAAAATGATGGGCTTGACACGGCACCGGCAGTCATTTCGGCAACTTGCTGGGGAAGGTTTGTGAACCTTAGCCAAAAAAAAAAACAACTTTCTTACCTTATAATATTATACACGTTTAATACTCCGTTAACCTACAAAACTAAAAATCTATATCAGATCATTATCAGATAAGCACCAGATAAGTACTTAAATTGACAAGTTGACCACAAAATCTCAAAACCTAAGTTTAACTAATACCTAATATTCACACAAAAAATATTTTTTTTTAATTGATAAAGGAATTAAAATAATATCTACACTCAATATACTTAATTAAATAACACAAACTAAAATATGAAAGTTATCGCAAATCACAAAAATAAAATATGAAGATTTCAAAATGAGTTTGACTGTGCATAAAATTTGAAATTCGAATTTAGAATGCTACTTACTTTTTTTCAGCTAGTCAGGTCAGTCAATAGTCAAGACAATATAATGTACTCATAATATAATACTTTAGGATGTGTACGTGTTCCTCATAGACTGTAGAGAGTTCACTGTGAACAGTGAAAGTAGCAGCGCTGAAAGACCAACATTTTTTTTTCACTTATGTATGAGAAAACTGGTGACGCTCGGGCCCTTGCCCATACAAAAGTGAAAAAAATACGTCTTTCAGCGCTGCAACTTTCACAGTGAACTCTCGGAACACGTACACGCCATAAAGTATTATCACTTAGTTTTGTCACACACTGTATGTTAGCTATAAACCGTAATCCTCCAAAACGGCTTCACTGATTTTTATATTATAAGTATTATGCATATTCAGTAGGTCTGAAAATCGGCTACTGCATAGACTAAGAAAATAGTATGTCTGGTCTCTGGGCTACTGGCTACTTTTTATATTGATGAATGCATTTGTTTTTTACTACAACTCGAGAGTGTCGACGACCATATCGTTGCCATGGTGCCATACTTATTAATCACCTCACTAAAATACTTTATATGGCAAAAGAACGTTTGCCGGGATAGCAAGTATTATTATAAAATTTAATAACATTTTTTCGAAACATGAACATCCCATCTTACATCGCACCGCGCACGTCTGCGTCATACGGAGAACACTAATTCCCCAAAATTTTCCGTTTCTACGATCAGTGGTTTATTTTATTTTATTTTATTTTTATTTTTATATATGAGACTGAAGAGTCACAAATACTTAACATTAAACTTTAACGCTACACGTAAACATCTGTCACAAATAACAAACAACAAATAAAGCCTAAATATAAGTAACAGTTGTATGAACAAACATTACTGGAGCAAGTATTCATAAAGCAGTCGCTTGGCTGTTACAATGCTAGTTGCGAACAGGTCTAAGTCTACAGATTTAGAAATATTATTAAAGTTATTACCTGCGCGCAAGATAAACGAGTTCTTACGGTAGTTAGTCGAAACTACTGGTACAAATATAGGGGGGTTAAATCTAAAGATTCTAGAGGGTACATTTAAATTAAGTTTTTCTAAAATTACGGGGGAATCAATTTTATTGGAGGCTATCTTCAAAAGAAAAACTAAATCGGCAACATCGCGTCTGATCTTGAGCGGAACCAAGTGATGCCGTTTACAGAGTTCAAAATAATTATCGGAATTGTATTGGATTTTTAAACGATAACAAAGGTATCGAACAAATTTCTTTTGGATGTTTTCAATACGATCAATATAGTCATTATACATAGGATTCCAAACTTGCGAGGCGTATTCCAAATGGGGACGAACATAGGTACAATATAATGTTTTTATTGTTTTTATGTCTTTGAAAGACGTAGCACACCTCAGCACAAAACCTAGCGCTTTGTAAGCTTTAGATACTATTTGATCCACATGTACGTCAAACAGTAATTTAGAGTCGTGATATACTCCTAGATCACGAACTGTCGTAAGTCGTTGTAACGATTGTTGTTTGAGTGTATAACTCGTTAGAATTACGTTCTGTTTTCTGGAAAAGGTGACAACGCAACATTTTGAGGGATTAAGATCGAGACAATTTTGGGAACAATACTGTTCTAGTCGTGTTATGTCGGCCTGTAATGCAGATGCATCCGATTGAGACGAGATAGATAAGAAAATTTTCATGTCATCTGCGAAACAAAGCAACAGAGACGAATGTAAACAGTTTTGAATATCGTTTTCCATGATGTTAAAAAGAAATGGACCAAGCAACGAACCTTGGGGAACTCCACTCGGGATGTCAACCCAACCAGAAATGTAGTTTTTAACTACTACAGCTTGGGACCTTCGATGGATGTAGGAGGAGAACCACCTTAGAAGATTACCACTAATCCCCATGGATTCGAGCTTTTTAATAAGAATGTTATGATCTATACGGTCGAAACATTTTGAGTAGTCGGTGTAAACCACATCGACTTGCTTACCAGCTTCCATGGCTTGCGTTATATATTCATTGAAGGTCAATAAGTTGGAGACAGTGGATCTGCCACCGAGAAACCCATGTTGAGATGCACTAAAGGATGCCTTCAAAGCTGGGTATAATTGGTTATATATAATACGTTCGAAAACTTTAGCAATTATACACAGCTTTGAGATGGGTCTGTAATTAGTGACATCGGTTTTAGGCCCTTTTTTATGTACCGGGGTGATGAACGCGGATTTCCAAATACCCGGCACCACTCCTTCACTTAGCGACCTTCTAAACAGTAGTGTAATGGGAATCGCAATCGTAGAAGCGGTGGCTATAAGAAATTGGGCTGGCAAGTTATCCGGACCGGCTGATTTACTGGTGTCAAGTCCGAGTAAGAGTTTCTTGACCTCATCGTATTTAATGTCAATATGAGATATATACGAAACTGGATTATTATCAATCGGCGAACCAAAGGAGGTACTACCGCAATGGCCTACCGAAGATGGCGGTGATTGGATAAAGTTGGAAAGAAAATAAGATGAGAATGTATCACATATATCACTTCCTGTATTTACTTGTATGTTATTATATTTAAGACTGCTAGGTATAGTACTCGACTTGGAATTATTCCGTGAGTTGATATATGTCCAAAAGTATTTGGGATTTTTGACGATAGACTTCTCGACGTTATCCAAGTAGGTCTGGTAACACTCTCTCTCCAGACGCTTTACCCTGTCGCGCAGCAATTGAAACGACAAGAGATCGGCACGATTGCCGTAAATATTATATTTACGTAAAATTTTATTTTTCTCCCTAATAACTTTTATAAGCTGTTTAGAGAACCAGTCAGGGTAAGAATTGCCGTTTGACTGTTTAAGCGGTATGTACTTATCAATCAATTTATAAATTGTATCATAGAAAAGAGTTACGGAATCCTCAAATTGCATATTAGAAAATTCAAGGTTCCAGTCGAATTTTGTTATTTCAGCATTTATTTCGATATAATCACCTTTGTAAAATAAACGCCTTGTGCGAGAACCCGGTTGTAAACAATCTAAGGAGGCAAAATCTAACGATATACACAAAGCGTTGTGTAGCGGGTCAATCGGCACGAGAGGGTCGACACATTCCATTACCTTAACTGAGTCATTAGAGATCACTAAATCTAATATTCTTCCCTGCGAGTTTAAAACGCCGTTATACTGGGAGAGACCGTGCATGTGTAACTCATCAATAAGTAAACATTCGTTAGGAGACTGGTAGTTTGATGGAGTATAGCATTGATCACTGTTTAACTGCCAACTGATCTTACTCATATTAAAATCGCCGATTATTAAATATTTATTGAGAGGGTTTTGCAAAAATATGTCGTTAAGCTTATGAAAAAAGTTATTTAATTGTTGCGAGAAAGAATTACCCAAGTTCTGTGAGCACAAGTATAAAACACATAAGTGTAATTTAATAGAAGTCTGCTTACCCGATTTTAGCAGTAATGTTACCCACAGATCTTCGGCAGACGAGTGGAAGCTAGGTTGAGACTCGACACGTAGGTTTTTGTGAGTAGCTATGAGTACACCGCCGCCCCTCCTCTGCTGTGTGGATGAGTAGTCTCGATCGCGGCGCCAGACGACGTAGCGATCGTTTAGGTTTTATCGTAATTCCATTCTCATATCTAATAATTGTTTTAACCCTAGATTTCGCCCAAAACACTGGGTAAACTAATTCTGGCAACACTGTAAACTAATACCTCACCATGTATGTTAATTATTAATATTTAATACTTACTGAAAATTATTAAGTAAGTAAGTATCATAATTATTAATCATTCAAGGCAAAGCCTGTTATTGATAATATAATAATATGTATATATTATTATAAATTAAATAGATTAGTAAAAGTGTAACTTCATTTCTTATAAAAAAATATTTTTAAATTTTTGGCACTTTACACAATCTTTTGTGTATAAAATTAAATCTCAATGAAAAAAAAATACCAATTCGTACATGATTCGTACAGGAATAATCATAATTTTGAATTTCGAACGCCAATATTTTTTTAACAATAAGATGACAAAACATAATGGAAAGCCCTCTATTCAAGACAATCTTTCTAAATTCTACAAAAGTATAATAAAACAATAATATCATAATAACAATAAATTGTTACAAATATATAGCTATTATTTAGATTTAACAACTAATTGCTACGATAATATAATAGGCTTCATAAGTTGCAATTTCGATTGTAAATCTAGATAATTTACAAATGGAATGAGATCGCTTTATCGTGAATAGTGGCTTTATTTCATGAGCAAAAGAGTATTTACTCAAATGAGCTCTAGTGGCTGGTTTACACGTATTAAGTGGATAAGTAGTTAACTAAATTTTTACTTAATTTTAAGTTATCAATTGCATGTAAACACAAATTTAGTAGCAAGTAGCATGTTCAAATATAGTGAAGTAATTATAAAGTCATAAGGTAAAATTTAGTTGACTACTTATCTACTTAATACGTGTAAACCAGCCATAACTTGCATGGCAAAAATAGAGTACACAGATTATGCCTATTGTAGCAAAAAGCAGTGATTGGCGTTTCTAACTCCCTGCGTCGCTGCAAGCCGCTGCTAAACGCTGTAAAGCGTTGTAAACTGTTCATGCTTTTTTACGACTTTTAAGGATAAATTTCAACAAACTATGAATTACATCTTCCATAAAATACATTAAATAATAATGATGCGAATTTTTGAGCAGATTGGACTAAGGATTCGAGTTGTCCCATACTAACTTCATCCCCCCTTTTCACACCCTTAGGAGAGGAATTTCTAAAAATCCCTTCTTATCGCACGCCTACGTTATACGAAGAACACTCCCTCCAAGTTTCAAGTATTTACAACAGCTCCAAGTTGCCGAAATTAACAGCAATTCTTTGCCCATTTTCTCTAAAATTTTGCCGAGTTACATATTTTTTTACTCAACTATTTCATATTAAAGTGGTTAAAAAGTAATTCCAACATTTTATAGACGACTTTCTCAACAGTACATTGTATTTTTTTCATACCGTTAAGACGTCAATACAATCCATAAACAGGTGATATCAATGATATTAAATAAAAAACTCAAAGCAGATAATATGTTACTACCGCGCGCGTTGGTGTCCGTCTCAACCTCAGAACAGGAAAATATCTATAATCTGTGGTCTCACCGGACTACCGGCCACACGATAAGTGTGGCACCGCAACGTTTTGCAGTACTGTAGCAGCGACGGACTCGAGCTCCCCCCTCGATTCCGGTGCGCGTGCTTTGCAGTGCCGGAGCGCACCGGACGGTGCCGTGTGCCATACCATACTATACATTTTTATATATTGTAGGACACCAGAGCGGCACCGGTCAAGCGCCGTACCGCCGCCGCACCGCATAGTGTGGTATGGCACACGGCACCGTCCGGTACGGATTCGTACCGGAATCGAGACGAGGCGGGGAGGGTTGTATGTATTGGTGGAGCTCAAGTCCGTTGCTGCCACAGTACTGCAAAACGTTGCGGCTCCGCGCCGCACTCACCGTGTGGCCGTTAGTCCGGCGGCGAGATGACCTCCGGTGCGTCGCATCGCCGCCGAACCGCATGTGTGGCATGGCTAGAGCTATGGAGTGTAGATGGAGGAGAACTATCTTATAATATGGGGGATATTTGAAATAGTGTCCAGCTGTACGCAGTAAATAACAGTTGAAAGTGGCGCTAGCTGCAGCAAGGGTATGGAATGAATGTAGCCGTTGTAGCCGTCGTACAAAATACTTAATAAATAAATAATAAATAAATAAAATAAATATCAAAATACCAGTATATTTTGAAAAATATAACCTAAAATAGCTGAAATAAAAGCTGATAAATTATTAAAATTTAACCTGTTGCTACTGTAGCGCCACCCTAAGCGTGCGTCCACATTTGTATCATTTGCGCGATCAGATCTCCGATCAGATCTCCGATCAGATCTCCGTCGCGATCATCGCTCCGTATCAAAATGATACGCGTATCATGATACTTTGTATCATGATACGCGTATCATTTTGCGTCCACACTAGCGATCGATCTGATCGGAGATCTGATCGCGCAAATGATACAAATGTGGACGCACGCTAATATAACCATAATTTAACGCATTTCAGCGGACACTTTTTACATATAGAGATAGTTCTCTTCCATCTACATTCTACACTCCATAGCTAGAGCAGAGGTTTCGCGTTTGGGCTCATTTTAATTGCGACAAACAGTAAGACGTAAATAAACAGTAAGTACCTATTAGCATGCTGCTGCTGCGGCATCACCTGGATTCTATAGAAGCCGAGCTCCGTATGAACTGTGAACCCAGAGTGGAAACTGAAGTCCACGCGGACGAAGTCGCGGGCAACTGCTAGTAAAATTATAAATATGTTAATAAAACAGCGTTTTGCATTTCACTTACGTTTCCTTTATCCCCACCATTGATAATATTATTGAATTATTAAGGCCGTTGCATTCGTTATGAATATTTTATAAAGTTTACATCTCTTCAAATACTGTATTTTTAGGGTTCCGTACTCAAAGGCTAAAAATGGGAACCTATTAGTAAGATGTCTTTGTCTGTCCGTCTGTGTGTCTGTATGTCTTCAGGCTTTCTCTCAACAACCGTTACAGCTACGTGGCTAGACCCTGAAATTTTTACAGATTATATATTTCTGTTGTCGCTGTAACAACAGCTGATACTAAAAATAAAATAAATATTTAAGGGGGGCTCCTATACAACAAACGTAAGCCTTTTCTGGTCGATATCAATAATTCCAATAGGTAGGTAAGTACATTAATTTTTTTACAAAATCCTCAATTCTATATTAACTTTAATAATAATTTAGAAACTTTATAATAATTTAAATTATATTATATATTTGACCTCCAATCTGTGCTATGACTCGGATAGGGCCGTTGGGATCGACAACTATAATTTGCTTAATTAATAAATAAAATAAATTTTATTTTACATGTTATAAAAAAAATACCTTGAATAAAAACTAGGAGACTTGATTCAGAGCTTAAGAGCCCGGGTAACCCTCGAAATTCTCATACATACGTAATACCAAAATCATTTTGTCATACGAAAATATTTAACATGTTTGAGTTATTTTTCAGCATAAAATAGTAATTACCTAGGTTCCTGAACAAAACTTAACTTCAAAATATTTAAACACTAAAAAAATTTTTTTAATGTAAATTTTTTTTTTACTAAATTCACTACTAAATAATTAAACACTAAAAAATAGAGTAAAACACTAAAAAATATGTAAAAAAATAGTAAATTTACTACAAAATATTTCAAATCGAAAAAATATTTTTTAGTATTAAAATATTTTGTAGTAAATTTACTAATTATTTATAAATTTTTTTGTGTTTTACTCTATTTTTTAGTATTTAAATATTTAGTAGTAAATTTAGTAAAAAAAATTTATACACAAAAATTTTTTTTTTAGTGCTTAAATATTTTGAAGTTAATTTTTGTTCAGGAACCTAGTTAATTACTATTTTATGCTGAAAAATAACTCAAATATGTTAAATATTTTCGTATGACAAAATTATTTTGGTATTACGTATGTATGAGAATTTCGAGGGTTACCCGGGCTCTTAAGTGTAGTTAAAAAAATATTCTAATATTCCGTATAATATTATATTCTAATAAAATAATAGGTTTATTTGAGTTGGCCGGCACATTTAAAATCAATTTGGGCGATATCCTTTTTATGGTATTTTAATTTTATTATTAATTATTAAAGTACTTACACATAATATAATTGAGGGTTCTGTGAAAATTTCAACTGCCTGCCTGTTGTTATTATTGAGATTGAGAACCTTAAATATTATTTTTATTTGGTTTTCAATATTAATTATTGTTTGACAGAACTCTAGCTATAGCGGTTCTTGAGATACCTACCCAACAAACAAACAGCTAACCTTATAAAATTAACTCAATAAGGTCTAAACTCTTATACTTGTTATAAAAGAGCATTCATTATGCCAATGTTACTTAAAATGGCACACTATTAGGAGATTTGGCTAATATTACCTTTATTCTTATAATTTGATTGGGTACACGTTAATAACTCTAATTTACACGGCAACTATAAGGCTTCGAAATATGTTCAACTTGTAGTGGCTATTTACATTGCTTTTTAGCCTTATAATATTCAAAGACATATAAAAGCTTTTAATATGGTCAATTATTCTTATAAAATTAATGCACAAGGTAACTAATAATGCTTTTAACTTATAGGGGTATTTAATAAGACATCTATCCAACAAACGAACGCTAACATTTTATATGACCTTAACAAGGATGAAAGCAATCCACATTCCCCTAAACAGTGATTATAAAGATATTATTCTCTTTAAGGTTACATTAAAATGCTTTACATAACTAAATTCGCCATTTTAAACGTACAACAGATTGTGTGAATTTCTTGCGGAGCGGAATGATCGGCCAAGTGCGAGTCGGACCTGTGCACGAAGGGTTCCGTACTTTCATAAAACCAAAAAAAGGCCAAAAACTTTTTTAAGTTTTTAGGCCTTTGTGTAAATTTCAGGTGCCTACCTGTTACCATTGACAAGCAATAAAAGTGAAAAAAACATGTTTGCTGTATAGGAGCCCCCTTAGATAATATCATATGTATTAATTTTATTTTGTTTTATGTATTTGTTGTTATAGTGGCAATAAATGCATACAATCCCGACAAATTTCAAAATTGCGGACAGATAACGAAGTCTTAGTAATAGGGTCTCGTTTTACCCTTTGGGTACGGAACCCTAAAAAGGAATTCAAAACTGTGGAAGAAGTTGAAAAGGAGCGATGGTTACAGAAGAAAAGTAAAAAAATAAAACAATTAATTTGATAATCACGTATTTTTAATAATATTTCAAACTTAAAATTAGTGCGCAAAAGTGAGCTAAAGTATCCTTATAAAGAGGTCTCTTTCGGCCAACCCAACTACAGTGGAAAAAAAAACATTTTTATATATAATATACGGGAATAACACTAGCTAGGTGCGATTTTGTTAGTGTGAAAGGAACCCTAACGATATGTGAAATGGCGATATCATAAGAAACAATTGATGCCGTTACAAAAGCTATACTCTCATAGACTTCTTATAGACGATGTGTGAATCCTGTTGTTATTTTAAAATCACTGTATATAACTTGACTAAATAATTAATGACGTTTTTAGCACAAAAACAGCTTAAATTCAAGGGCGAGTTGATACCAAAACACACAGCGTATCACATTTTATCATGCATTTTAATTCCCATACACTTTTCACTATAAACGAGCACTAAATTAGGTAAATAAACTATACATAAAATAATGACTTATCGTTTACTTGACAGTAAAATGGCTGACGTTACTATTACTTACTTCTCCAAGCTGTTGCGAAAATGTAAATCACTTATGACGGCAAAAAGGGCAAACGGAGTTTAACTCCCTTGTATCGGACAATAATATTATTTAAACACGTAAGGGTGATCGCCCTTTTTTTTTTTTTTCGCCCGTATTAACGCTTTCTATATGTTTCTTATAAGTTGAAGTACCTTGTTCTTGGTCATTATATAACACGTATAAAGAAAAAAGCGGACAATAAAGCAACTATAAGGAGGGTATAAGGTTATTATCCTTATAAATTGTGCCCAAATGCAGGGTGCATTAGCGATAATACGACTCCTATAAGAATATTATTTTTGGCTATATAAGCCACTATAAAAATATAAGACACAGCCTGGATACAGACAGACGGACAGACAGATGGACAGACAGATGGACAGACAAACGGACAGACAGTCGGACAGACACCGAAGTCTTCCCAGGTAGCACAAAGGCTATGTAAGATTTGGCTTACATCGCTTTTGGCCATATTAAAGTGATGTAGCGGCGATTTACAACACAATAATTATAACGAATAGCGGCATATTACATACCCAAATATATTTTTTCATTAAAAACTGTGTAAAATTGCACTGTAGACCTAACCTAACACTGTAGAACTTACACAGCTGTCATATGAAAGCTCCCAATACAGAAATTTCTACCCAAGTAAATTCCATGTACTTATATACAGCTTTTCACCGATTGGAAACTATTAATATAGCCACTAATTTGCTGACCGCCATTTAAAAGCTAATTACATCGCTACATGAGTTTACTTTACATCGCTTTCAGCCTCGAATTAGCTTTATAATATATAATAATTGGCAATTTATAACACTTTTTTTGCAATTTGAGTCGCATCGCCATATTTTTTGACATTCCTATTTTATGAAGTATCGATTTTAACGTTTAATTTCTGTTACGTCTAATAATAAGTTATTTTTAACAGTGGTTTTTGTTAACCGAATAGGTTTTTAGACTTTTAGGAAACTTAATTTTAGCTTTTAGTAACAAATAAAAAATTTAATAATATGTTTTAATTATTACTTAATATAATTCATGAAACCACTGAAAATTAGAAGCGCATTAAAAATTAACTTATAATTCATAGATACATTAGCAGTAAAACTTAATTTGCTTTAAAAATTAGGCTTATATAGGCGTGTAACAATTTTCATAAAATATATTATGTAATACGTCAATGTTTTAAAAATCATTTAATTCTGTAGTCGCCATATTATAACATATTTTATAGTGATATTTCAGATTTTTATTATAATATAATATGTTTTTTGGTGACGTGAAAGCGACCTAAATGACAAAAACTTAGCAACTAGCAATAATTAATAATAATAATATCTATGGACGCTTCACCCCACGTCAATCTGTCCCCGTGCTAAGTACCCGAAGGACTTGTGTTACAGGTACTGACAACGGAAATATATTTAATACTTTTATACTATACATATATTTAAGATTTTTATTATATGATACACATATTTAATACACATCCATGACCCAGGAACTTTATAAACTTTTTGTTCCGAATTTGCTGTATAAAGTGTGCCCAATTTGGTCATGTAGAGGTTGAGTAGAAGCTTATATTATAGCAATTTTTCATTGCAAATGGCGATGTAAAATACGTGCCCATACTAGTCAGCAATTTTGTGCTACCTGGGTTAGTAATGGGGTCCAGTTTTTACCCTTTGGGTACGGAATCCTAAAAACTGATTTAACATAATATAGCTAGGAACTGGAACAAACTATGTGTGGAATCACAAGATGTTTTCCTTCACTGTACTAGCGGCCCACTAAATATGTACTCAAGAGTTTAATGAAAGAGATTTTCCAATAATATAAGCCGACGAAAAGAAACGAACACTTCAAATAAACAGGGGATCTCAAAGAAACAATAAATGTAATTTTAGGTACAAATGTGCGAGTTGGAAACACATTATATGTTCCTTGTCATACTTATTTTATTGATTTCGGAAGAGAAATTAGAAAAAATTGCGGGTTTTGTATAGAAGCCCCTCTGAAGATCTATTTGAATAATTTTTTTATGTTACACTAATTTTGACGAAAAGAAGATGTACGCCACATACTAAGTATATTATTGTCACAATATTATTAATAACGCTAACTTTCCACAGTGACCAGAACTTAATAAATTATTTCCTTTCTATGGGGAGTTATGTTTGTGAAAATATTATCATCAATGTGTGTGCGGTGGGATAATCTTCATACAAAAAAAAAAAAAATGTTTTTTTTTACATTTTCAACTCTTTATTATGTTTCAACAATTAATATTTTGTTACAAAAATAAGCCCCGTATTCATCTGCACGAATTGGACATGGGAATATACCACGTAACAAATCGCACCATTTCATTTCTTTGGACCACATAGGACCACATAGGGCACAGCTGATTTTCTTCTTATCGTTTCATCATACGATTTTCTTTATACTATGCATTTTTATTACTATAGTCTGGGTAAATCACGTAGGCCAAATTAACATGCTTATTTAACGCAAAAATGACCTCTTCGGCGCGATCCTCTAGGGCACAAACTGGATTTCATGACATTTCTTCTTGTCCTACGTAGATGACCGACCGCATCGACCAGTAGACCTGCAAGCAGTCCATCTGCGGCAGTTACTTCACCGGTTCCCCGTCCACTGGCTGTTTGATACTGTATATAACTTACTTAAAACATCCTTTGAAAATTTTATTATTTATAAAAAAATGTTTATTATTATTATTAATAATTGGGCAGTCAAAGCAAGCAAAACCGTTGCGGAAGCGTCCTCTAGGGCATTTAGTGTATTCTATTCCTCCTCTTCTCACTCTATGTCGACGAGTATTTGCATCCACCAGCAGATCTGTAGGAAGTCCATCAACAACAGATACGCCACCGGTTATCAGTTCCCCGACAGTCAGACTGGTTGCGACATCGCTGGCGAGCTCCGACGCGTCGTCAGATCTGTCGAGCGACCGGTCGGACGATCCGGTCGAGTCGACGCCGCTCAGTGGGAGACAGAGCGCCATGTGGAGAGTACTCGACGCCAGCAGCAGCAGGCACAGTGATGATGACGAGAACATGTTGACTGTTGGGTGTTGACTGCAGGAGCGTCGCTCTGAGTATAGTGCAGAGTCAAAACAGTAGCAGTTTATATAGTACTCATGTATTAACCACAATTTACGATTTGCCTGCTCGTGCTATGCCCTGTACGTAGCCTATAATTAGTCAATTCAATCATTAATTAATTTCATTCATCCTCGATTGTTATTATGAGTTGTGACGTATCATCCACGTTTTCCCCACTACATGGCCTATACTCACGAATTTCGTCACAGAATACGTTGCAATACATACATTATTTCATCCTTTGTAATTGTATTATTATCGACGACTTTATATGGTTCGCTTTACTTCAATGGATGTCCCGATATAATCAAAACCGTGTGTTGATTGATTGATTTAAATTAACATGATGATTTACTGGCTGACAAGCAAACGTTGTATTGCCATATAAGTAAGCACGTTACTTTTGGTCACTAAAAGTAAGGTACTTATATGGCAAAAGATTAGGTGTGAAAAATAAACATTCAGATCTACCTTATAAGTTGAGACTACAATGCCGCTCGACAATGTTGCAGCGACAATATTGCAGGATAGTGTCGCGCGACAATGATGCAGTGACAACGTTGCATGATAATAGTGCACGGCAATGTTGTGGCGATACTGCGACAATATAATATCAGTGTTTTCCGGCAATGACAACGTTGAACGACAATGTTGCGCGACAATTTTGCAGCGATAATGTTAAACGACAGTTGATGATCGGCAATGTTGTGGCGGCAGTGTTGCGCGACAATATTGCGGGGATAATGTTCCGTGAGTCGTGATTGTTGCGTTTAAATTTAGGAACCTAAATTATGTTATTTAATTCAATCGTCTCAATACAGGATCCCACAATCGAGGTCTTACGATCAGGATCTTAGGATATCAATTCGGAAACTGAAATTTAGCAACCTAAAAGGAACCGAAACTTAGAACCCTAAATTCAGGAACCAAAATTCAGCAACCTATGATTCTACATTTATTTATTCAGGACCCTGAATA
Source organism: Lysandra bellargus (assembly GCA_905333045.1). Taxonomy (NCBI): domain Eukaryota; kingdom Metazoa; phylum Arthropoda; class Insecta; order Lepidoptera; family Lycaenidae; genus Lysandra; species Lysandra bellargus. The sequence goes on along the minus strand of HG995341.1, from coordinate 4,133,437 downwards.
TATCTTCTCTTAATTTCGGATATTTTTTATTATTTTTAAAGATATTTTGTCTTCAAAGTTTTACTTGTTAATATTAATAATAATTATTAATGCAAGCTTTCAGAATCTAGGTATTATAGCTATAACATAGAGACACTATTTTATAATTTCCTAATATAGAATTTTAGAGGAAAATAGCAACGTGAGTTGTGACGTCGGGACTTACTCGCATAATATAAAGACAATTCAATCCTAACTTCGTCATTCACACACCGCAACGCCCGCTGATCAGTCATCATGTTCCAGTTGTCATCACTGTGCCTGCTGCTGCTGGTGTCGAGTACACTCCACATGGCGCTCTGTCTCCCACTGAGCGGCGTCGACTCGACCGGATCGTCCGACCGGTCGCTTGACAGGTCTAGCGAAGCGTCAGAGCTCGCCAGCGATGTCGCGACCGAGACACTGATTGCCAGGGAACTGACCACCGGCGACGCTATTGCAACAGATGGACTGCTTGCAGCCAGCGATATCGCAATCGGGTGGACACTGACTGCCAGGGGACAGAGAACCGGTGGCGTATCTATTGTTGATGGGCTTCCTACAGATTTGCTGGTGGATTCAAATACTCAACGACGTAGAGTGAGAAGAGCAGGAATAGGTACCTCTAATTGCCCTGAAGGAACATTCCGCATAGGTCCTTACTGCAAAACAATATTAGTCAAGAAGTAGGAATAACCTAATATAATATTTGTGACCCCATGTGATATAACCTGGTGGTTGGGGCGAAAATGTCTTCAAAGAAGATCGTTCAGTAAAACGAGAAGGGCGCCCTAACCGAGAAGAAGGAATAAGCGTTAATTTGATGCAGTCAGTCCTACAGAACCTCAATTTGGAGCTGATTAATGTTAAAAAAATGCTAATAAAGAATTTGAAATATTTTAAGAAAACATACTTTTTGTATTTCACTTACGAGCTACTTATCCCCATCCTTGATAATATTATGAATTAAGACCGTTCACCATTGCTTTTGTTACAGACATTTTACAAAGTAACCCCTCTTTAAATACCGAATGGAGAAAATAATTTAAGGTGGCACCAGCGGTCTTTAACTTTTAGTCTAGGACTCTAGGAGCTATGTGAAAAACGCTCGCATCGTATTCTGTTAACTTAAGAAAAAATTGAACTCTTTTAAAGACACAAGACTATTATAGATTCATCGGAAAACCTCCTGGTAACTCTTAGAATGAAAATTTGCAAGTTGCAACTATTTATGAGTTTGAACTGATATACCTCATAGGTACTCAGTTCACATCGAATATGAAAAATACGATATCGCCCTTAGATATGAAACATCCTTACATATTATGTAATGAAAGAGCAGCTTATAGTGTGATGAAAAAGTTAAATTAAAGAATTTTCCCTGGTCATATTAACGGCGAAAAAAAAATTATGAACACTTCAAATGAACATGGGATCTTATGACGCAGAAAAACACTACAAATATTGTAATTTTAGGTCAAAATATGTACTATACATATCTAACTGAAATCCGTTATTTGCGATTTGAACCAGAAACTCGCACTCAACTTTATTGATTTTGAGCAAGAAAAAAGACACTAATGTACTCGAAATCTGAAAGAGATATCCCATACGACGGCGAAAAGAAAACGAAGACTTATCAAATGAACATGGGATCTCATAACGCGTAAAAAAACAGAAATGTAACTGTAGGTAAATAAATCTAACATTAAAATAAAATCGGCTATGTGCAAGTTGGACACACACAAAAGGTTCCTCATTAACCATTTATTGATTTCGGGAGGGAAATAAGCAAAATATTGCGGCTTTTGTATAGAAGCACCTCTTAAAGACTAGTTTGATTTTTTTACTAATACACTAGTTTTGACTAAAGGAAGACGCAGGACACAATATTATTTTAAATTGTTGTCACAATTATTATTTTAATGAAGCTAACTGTCCACAGTGAGTAATTTTTTTTTTATTAAATAAGGGGGCATACGAGCAAACGGGTCACCTGATGGTAAGCAACTACCGTCGCCCATGGACACTCGCAACATCAGAAGAGCTGCAGGTGCGTTGCCGGCCTTTTAAGAGGGAATACGCTCTTTTCTTGAAGGTTTGCAGGTCGTATAGGTCCGGAAAAACTGCTGGTGACAGTTCATTCCAGAGTTTTAGAGTGCGCGGCAGAAAGTTACGCGAAAAACGCACTGTGGAAGGCTGCCACTCATCAAAGTGATGAGGATGGTATGTTTTTCGCGTGGGACGATGGCGAAAAGTTGCAGGTGGTATGATTCCAAGGGATCCAAGCTGTTTGAAACACTATGGCAGTCAACAATTCGAGCGGCCCTTCGTTGGATACGATCCAGAGGGAGCAGTTGATATTTTGTTCTATTTTGTTGCTGTTGGTATTTTCTTCGAAACACTATGGCAGTCAACAATTCGAGCGGCCCTTCGTTGGATACGATCCAGAGGGAGCAGTTGGTATTTTGTTGTATTTTGTTGCTGTTGGTATTTTCTTCGTATGAAGAGTTATGTTGGTGAAAATACTATCTGACCAAGTCGCAGCTTTATTATCTTTTTTATATTTGAACAATGAAGGGACAAGCTTCATACAAAAAAAAAAAAAAACTTATTTTTACATTTTCAACTCTTTATTATGGTATAATAAATATTTTGTAAAAATAATAAGCCTCGTATTCAGCTACACGAGTTGAACGTGTGACTGTACTATACTACGTATCACACCATTTTAATTTTTTGTCTCTATCAGGACCACATAGGATTTAGCTGATTTTCTTCTTATCGTTTCACCAAAAGATTTATATGCACTCTCATTACTATTGTCTGGGTAAATCACGGGGGCCAAATAAACATGTTTATTTAACGCAAAAAGGACCTCTTCGGCGCGATCCTCTAGGGCAGATACTGGATCTCATGACATTTCTTCTTGTCCTACGTAGATGATCAACCGCATCGACCAGTAGACCTGTAAGCAGTCCATCTGCGGCAGTTACTTCACCGGTTCCCCGTCCACTGACTGTTTGATACAGTATAATATTACTTACTTAAAACATCCTTTGTAAACTATATTCCTTGCAAATAAATGTTTATTATTATTATTATTAGTTGGGCAATCAAAGCAAATAGAACCTCTGCGGAATCTTCCTTCAGGGCATTTAGAGTAATGTATTTCTGCTCTTCTCACTCTACGTCGTTGAGTATTTGCATCCACCAGCAGGTCTGTAGGAAATCCATCAACAACAGAGACGCCACCGGTCCTCTGTTCCTCGACAGTCAGTGTCCTGGCCGCGACATCGCTGGCGGGCTCCGACGCGTCGTCAGACCTGTCGAGCGACCTGTCGGACGATCCAGTCGAGTCGACGCCGCTCAGTGGGAGATAGAGCGCCAGGTGGAGAGTACTCGACACCAGCAGCTGCAGGCACAGTGATGATGATGGGAACATGTTGACTGTTGAGTGTTGACCGCAGGAGCGGCTCGTGCTATGCCCTGTATTTAGCCTATAATTAATCAATTCAATCAATTTACTTCATTCATTCTGTATTGTTATTGTGACGTATCATCCACGTTTTTCCCACTACATGGCCTATACTCACGAATTTCGTCACACAATATATACGTTACATCACATACATTATTTCATCCTTTGTAATTGTATTATTATCGACGACTTTATATGGTTCGCTTTACTTCAATGGATGTCCCGATATAATCAAAACCGTGTGTTGATTGATTGATTTAAATTAACATGATGATTTACTGGCTGACAAGCAAACGTTGTATTGCCATATAAGTAAGTACGTTACTTTTGGTCACTAAAAGTAAGGTACTTATATGGCAAAAGATTAGGTGTGAAAAATAAACATTCAGATCTACCTTATAAGTTGAGACTACAATGCCGCTCGACAATGTTGCAGCGACAATATTGCAGGATAGTGTCGCGCGACAATGATGCAGTGACAACGTTGCATGATAATAATGCACGGCAATGTTGTGGCGATACTGCGACAATATAATATCAGTGTTTTCCGGCAATGACAACGTTGAACGACAATGTTGCGCGACAATTTTGCAGCGATAATGTTAAACGACAGTTGATGATCGGCAATGTTGTGGCGGCAGTGTTGCGCGACAATATTGCGGGGATAATGTTCCGTGAGTCGTGATTGTTGCGTTTAAATTTAGGAACCTAAATTATGTTATTTAATTCAATCGTCTCAATACAGGATCCCACAATCGAGGTCTTACGATCAGGATCTTAGGATATCAATTCGGAAACTGAAATTTAGCAACCTAAAAGGAACCGAAACTTAGAACCCCAAATTCAGGAACCAAAATTCAGCAACCTATGATTCTACATTTATTTATTCAGGACCCTGAATATATCTTCTCTTAATTTCGGATATTTTTTATTATTTTTAAAGATATTTTGTCTTCAAAGTTTTACTTGTTAATATTAATAATAATTATTAATGCAAGCTTTCAGAATCTAGGTATTATAGCTATAACATAGAAACACTATTTTATAATTTCCTAATATAGAATTTTAGAGGAAAATAGCAACGTGAGTTGTGACGTCGGGACTTACTCGCATAATATAAAGACAATTCAATCCTAACTTCGTCATTCACACACCGCAACGCCCGCTGATCAGTCATCATGTTCCAGTTGTCATCACTGTGCCTGCTGCTGCTGGTGTCGAGTACACTCCACATGGCGCTCTGTCTCCCACTGAGCGGCGTCGACTCGACCGGATCGTCCGACCGGTCGCTTGACAGGTCTAGCGAAGCGTCGGAGCTCGCCAGCGATGTCGCCACCGAGACACTGATTGCCAGGGAACTGACCACCGGCGACGCTATTGCAACAGATGGACTGTTTGCAGCCAGCGATATCGCAATCGGGTGGACACTGACTGCCAGGGGACAGAGAACCGGTGGCGTATCTATTGTTGATGGGCTTCCTACAGATTTGCTGGTGGATGCAAATACTCAACGACGTAGAGTGAGAAGAGCAGGAATAGGTACCTCTAATTGCCCTGAAGGAACATTCCGCATAGGTCCTTACTGCAAAACAATATTAGTCAAGAAGTAGGAATAACCTAATATAATATTTGTGACCCCATGTGATATACCCTGGTGGTTGGGGCGAAAATGTCTTCAAAGAAGATCGTTCAGTAAAACGAGAAGGGCGCCCTAACCGAGAAGAAGGAATAAGCGTTAATTTGATGCAGTCAGTCCTACAGAACCTCAATTTGGAGCTGATTAAAGTTAAAAAAATGCTAATAAAGAATTTGAAATATTTTAAGAAAACAGACTTTTTGTATTTCACTTACGAGCTGCTTATCCTGAATATAATGCTTATGAATTAAGACCGTTCACCATTGCTTTTGTTACAGACATTTTACAAAGTAACCCCTCTTTAAATACCGAATGGAGAAAATAATTTAAGGTGGCACCAGCGGTCTTTAACTTTTAGTCTAGGAGCTATGTGAAAAACGCTCGCATCGTATTCTGTTAACTTAAGAAAAATTTGAACTCTTTTAAAGACACAAGACCACGGGCGTATATATAGCTTTGATAAGGGAAGCGATTTTGCAGCGAATTTGAAAGCGGCCAAGTGCGAGTTGGAATCACCCATGAAGGATTCCGCAGCAACAAATATTCGACATGTTTAGGAAATCAAAAATATTTTTTTAAATAATGTACCGCACCGATTTTAGTCGGCGAGGTACATATATTATTGCCGATTGGATAAGAAAGATGGATAGTAATGGGGGGGGGGGGTTCCGGACCCCCAGAACACCCCCTTATATACGCCCATGCACAAGACTATTATAGATTCATCGGAAAACCTCCTGGTAACTCTTAGAATGAAAATTTGCAAGTTGCAACTATTTATGAGTTTGAACTGATATACCTCATAGGTGAGTACCGAGTACTGAGTAGTTCACATCGAATATGAAAAATACGATATCGCCCTTAGATAATAAACATCCTTACATATTATGTAATGAAAGAGCAGCTTATAGTGTGATGAAAAAGTTAAATTAAATAATTTTCCCTGGTCATATTAACGGCGAAAAAAAAATTATGAACACTTCAAATGAACATGGGATCTTATGACGCAGAAAAACACTACAAATATTGTAATTTTAGGTAAAAATATGTATTATTCATTATTTAACTGAAATCCGTTATTTGCGATTTGAACCAAAAACTCGCACCCAACTTTATTGATTTCGAGCAAGAAAAAAGACACTAATGTACTCGAAATCTGAAAGAGATTTCCCATACGACGGCGAAAACAAACGAAGACTTCAAATGAAGGGATCTCATAACGCGTAAAGAAACAAAAATGTAACTGTAGGTAAATAAATCTAACATTAAAATAAAATCGGCTGTATTTGCTATGGGAATTATAGTTAAGTAATATTTCTTTAACTGAGATCACATTGTTCGTTGTATTTTATATTGAAGCCAGATACTTACTATCTGTGAAAATTCACTCTGGGAATATTATTATGTATTTAACCTATGACATTATAAAACATCATTGTATTTAACATAATCTGTAAACAATTCAACTACCAAGCTCAAGCGGTTCTTGACAAGCTGGTGACTGACAAACAGACGGAAAGATAGACATGAGAGTGAGAATGTTTCCGAATTGAGTTTCTTAGGCATCCATTAGACGGTAGGTTTTGCTGTCAGTTTTACCACAGTCATGACTGTGACTGATGGGTAACCTATCGTGTAAGGCCGTGACTGACGGTGATAGACGAAAATCTGGATGGCATCCATTACACGGCAGGTTCCTCGTCAGTCAATTCCATCAATCATGAATTATGTTTGACTAATAGACAGACGAATGTATCCAGATTTTCGTCAATCGCCGTCAGTCACGCTCTTACACGGTAGAATACCCATCAGTCACAGTCATGACTGTGGTAAAACTGACAGCAAAACCTACCGTCTAATGGATGCCCATTCGTCAGTCCATCAGTCAAACATAATTCATGATTGATGGAATTGACTGACGAGGAACTACCATGTAATGGATGCCTTTTTTTTTTAAATTAAATAAGGGGGCAAACGAGCAAACGGGTCACCTGATGGTAAGCAATTACCGTCGCCCATGGACACTCGCAACATCAGAAGAGCTGCAGGTGCGTTGCCGGCTTTTTTAGAGGGAATACGCTCTTTTCTTGAAGGTTTGCAGGTCGTATAGGTCCGGAAAAACTGCTGGTGACAGTTCATTCCAGAGTTTTACAGTGCGCGGCAGAAAGTTACGCAAAAAACGCACTGTGGAAGACTGCCACTCATCAAGGTGATGAGGATGGTATGTTTTTCGCGTGGGACGATGGCGAAAAGTTGCAGGTGGTATGATTCCGAACAATTCCTCAGAGCACTCCCCGTGATACAACCGATAGAGGATGCAGAGTGAAGCTACATCTCGGCGTAATTCCAAGGGGTCCAAGCTGTTTGAAACACTATGGCAGTCAACAATTCGAGCGGCCCTTCGTTGGATACGATCCAGAGGGAGCAGTTGGTATTTTGGCGCCCCTGCCCAGAGATGAGAACAATATTCCATATGAGGACGAACCTGCGCCTTGTAGAGCTGTAGGCGTTGGTCCGGACTGAAGTACTGTCTCGCTCTGTTAAGAACACCAAGCTTCTTCGAGGCTAATTTGGCCTCACCCTCTAGATGATATCGGAACTGGACTTCGCTCGATATGTTGACGCCAAGTATCTCAATGCTAGGGGAGATGGTTAAAGATAGTGGTGAACGCGCAGACCTGTGTCTTGGCGGGGTTGAATTGGACCAAGTTACGTCTACCCCATTCAGAGACCCTCTCCAATGAATTCTCCACCTTAGACACAAGTTAGCCTTAGGCTTAAGAGCCCGGGTAACCCTCGAAATTCTCATACATTCGTAATACCAAAATCATTTTGTCATACGAAAATATTTAACATGTTTGAGTTATTTTTCAGTATAAAATAGTAATTACCTAGGTTCCTGAACAAAAATTAACTTCAAAATATTTAAACACTATTTTTTTTTTTTGTGTATAAATTTTTTTTACTAAATTTAGTACTAAATATTTAAACACTAAAAAATAGAGTAAAACACTAAAAAATATATAAATAAATAGTAAATTTACTACAAAATATTTCAACTCTAAAAAATATTGTTTAGTATTAAAATATTTTGTAGTAAATTTACTAATTATTTATAAATTTTTGAGTGTTTTACTCTATTTTTTAGTGTTTAAATATTTAGTACTAAATTTAGTAAAAAAAATTTATACACAAAAAAAAATTTTTTGGTGTTTAAATATTTTGAAGTTAATTTTTGTTCAGGAACCTAGGTAATTACTATTTTATACTGAAAAATAACTCAAACATGTTAAATATTTTCGTATGACAAAATGATTTTGGTATTACGAATTTATGAGAATTTCGAGGGTTACCCGGGCTCTTAAGTGAGTCAAGGTGAGGAAAGTTAACCCATCAACTTTTTGAAACTCCTCATTTTTAAAGTAAGACCGAAAATAAGACCGGAAAAGAGGTGATGAAGTATCGCAACAAGTATTTGTACCTACATTAACGATAAAACCAGTGTAAAAGTTATTATTCCCCTAGAATAAACAGTTAGTTAAGAAACTGCAGTTATTTTTCTTACACATTACTTTACAACAACACCAGACCGAATCCTGAAAATGAACGGGGTCTAACTTTTGGCTAATAATAAGCTTTTAAGTTTTAAGTAAAGAAAATCGTGTCTAAAAATTAATTTTCTTTCCCAAATTTCTCGTATTTATGCAAGAGAATGCATTATAATTATATTGTTTTAAGTATCGTCTAGTAATAGACGAAAACCGAATGTGGCGCTTAGTTGCTTCCACTAAATACTACCAAGTAATAAAAAAAATGTAATTTTTATTTACAAGACTTTATTTATATTCGCCAACATTCAGTAAAATATCACTATTAGCGCGATTGCAGCCTGACATTTTGGGCTCACACATAGGCACAATAGCTATGCCTCAATCAGAGACTGATATAATAGTTATCAGGTTTTGGGGATAGTCATGTCCCTGTGACACCCTGCCCTCAGACAGCACATGGCCAACGACAGTTCACAGTTTGCTGTTCGCCTGAAGGTAAGGTATTCTTAATATGATGTCGCAAATATATTGTCTCCAACCCTTGAAACAGAAAACTCTTTTCTCTTTTCATATTTCACTTTTTCTTACTTTTATTATTCAGCATCTTTGCAGACTGTCATGCCTAAGCGTATGACCACAATAGCCTTGAATTTGACATGGGACACTTATATCGTTATTATCATTATTTAAGGCAATAGGGACCTTTGCGGATGCGCCCTCCAGGGCAGGTAGAGCTTCTTATTCCTTCTCTTCTCACTCTACGTCGATGAGTAACAGCATTCACCAGCAGATCTGTAGTAAGTTCATTTGCGATAGCCTCGTCGCTGGTTTCCCATCCCTTGGTAGTCAGTGTCCACCCGGTTGCGACATCGCTGGCGAGCTCCGACGCGTCGTCAGATCTGTCGAGCGACCGGTCGGACGATCCGGTCGGATCGACGCCGCTCAGTGGGAGACAGAGCGCCATGTGGAGTGTACTCGACACCAGCAGCAGCAGACACAGCGATGTTGACGCGGACGGGAACATGTTGAGTGTCGACTGTAGGAGCGTCGGTGTGATAATGATGCAGCTTCGAAACACTCGTGGTTTATATAATTGTATTATGTACCTATACTCGTTTATCGAAATGATTCACGTTTCGAACTATGCCCTATAAGGATATTTGTGACGTATAATTTCTGTTTTCCTTCTATAGCCTAGTAAGCGAATGCTCGAAAAGTGCTTGGAAAAGTCGAAAGCAGAAATTATGACTACGCCACTTTGTTTGGACTAGTTAGGAGATAAACTTACTAAAAGTCCTGACCCCTCCGAGGTGCGCCGGAGGGGAGGGGGGGAAAAGAAGGACCCATTTTTGGTTTTTAGACTAATTTACGAAAACGGTTCTTCGTACGAAATTTTAATGTACCGCATAAGAAAAGATAATAAAATTCTCTACAACTTTGTCCTTTACACTTTGTATCTATCTCCAATCGTTGCCTAGCTATGAGCTTCTAAAATTGGTCGATTTTCAAATACACACATCAATACGACATAAGGATATTTGTATTTTCTGAAATATCAGGAATTTGAAGACAGTAAATAGATAAATAATAGCTTATTTTATGGTCTTTAATAAAACATAAAAAACTTTTCTGGATTTTTTGTCTTTATGACAAATCATTGATTTTTCAATGGCCATAGAACTTTCGTATGTAACCAACAAATCATTACTTCGTTTTATAAAACTGAAAATTTCATTCTAATAAGAAAAAATCTTCAACATTTTTATTGCCAATAGTCAAGTTAATAATAATTAATCCTAATCTATGGTTAGGGCAGACTATTTTCACCTAAAAATACATTTTTTGAGTCTTTCTGCGGTATGAGGCTCAAAATTCTTCGTAATTGCAAGTAATCATTTTTCCTGCTATCTAAGTTACAAAAAAATCTTTTATATGCCTGTTCTAGTCACAATAGACCGAATTTATCCCAGAACAGCCTGACCCAGACCAGTTCAAAACCAGAATAATGTGGTTAAATCAGCCAAAAATTAAGCCGATGCGATCAGTAAAAAGGCTCCAGGAGAGCAACCAGTCTCTAGAAACCGACCAAACCGTCCTGAAAGGTTCCCACTTAGACGTTCCATATGATATCAAAACATTTTGTTTTCCAGCATCCCGATCTGGAAAATGCGGAAGATTCATAATAAAAGAAAAGATCTCATTTCGGCCACCTTATGCCATAAAAAATAGTCTACAATTAGTCAACAAAATTAAAGATGTGACTTTGCCACCGCGTTGCAAATTAGTTTCACTTGATGTTGATAGTTTATTCACTAATGTTACACGTAAGGAAACATTGGGTATTTTAAGGAATGCATTAGAAAAACGTTTACCTCCTGGTGAAAGTAATGAATTGCTTACTCTTACTAAAACCTGCATGGAACAAAACTACTTTCGATTTAACGGCGAATTCTTTGTTCAAGACGACGGTCTAGCTATGGGTTCACCTTTAAGTCCTTTGATGGCCGAAATATTTATGGACGATTTTGAACAAAGAAATATCGTCGTTAATAAAAGTATTTTATATTACTTTAGATACGTAGATGATTGTTTTCTTTGTTGGACGGGTACACAGAGGCAACTGGACGTATTTGTTAAAGAACTAAATAAAAAACATATTAAAATTAAATTCAAATTAGAATGTGAAGATAATAACACCCTAAATTTTCTCGATTTATCTATCTCTAGAGTTAATAATAAACACAGTTTTGGAATCTTTCGCAAGCCGACATATACTAATACTACTACTTATGCTTCGTCATGTCATCCTTGGCAACACAAACTCGCGGCCTTTCATAGTTACATTCATAGATTATTATCGATCCCTCTTAGTAAAGATAATTATCAAAATGAGCTTAATATCATTTTCCAAATTGCGATATCCAACGGATATAGTCCAAAAATTATTAATAATATTTTGAAAAACAAAAACAAGAAAGAACTGGTTAAGTTTTTGTACGCAGGTCCTATTGATAAGGAGATAGTTAGATATAAGTCAAGTTTGACCTACATGGGAGAGGTATCTGCACGCTTATCCAAAATAATGAAAAACAACGATATGCATGTCGCATTCAGGACAAATAATACTTTAAAACATCATTTGTGTCATAATAAAGACCGGATTGATGAAAAATATCAGTCCGGTGTCTATAAGATCGATTGTCCTGAATGCGATAGTGTATATGTGGGTCAAACTGGACGCAGCTTTGAGACTCGGTATAAAGAACATATCGCGGCTTATAGGAATGGTCATCCTGATAAGTCACATTTTGCTAAACATCTTTTAGATAGTAATCATACCGTGCCCGATGGCCATTCCTATAAAGTTTTACATAAATGCGATAAAGGCTTTCGGCTGAGCGTGTTGGAACAATTATAGATCATAAAAGAAAAGAAAAATAACAGATTTGCATTGTTGAATGACCAAACTTGCTTGACTACGTCACCGCTTATTAATATGTTCGGGGGTACTGGTGAGGGTAGTGGGGGTAGTGGGGATAGTAGCGGGGCTCGATAGGATATAAAAACTTGACGGACGTTGTTCGTAGAGTCCACATCCTGAGGATGCTCCGGTGTTGGAGCGAAACGCGCGTCGAGGTTTTCAACCTGCATGGTGGTGAGGGGCCTTGCACGGATTTGCCAACATTATTGCTTGTGTGGTGGTGGTGTTTGCAAGTTCTTGCATGCGAGTGTACGCATAGGCAGTGTGGGAGGAGGGAGGTGCTGTACGCATGCCTATGCGTGCACTCACTCATTTACTTAAAGGTGGAAGTTTTTTTCGCGGAATATTGCTAAAAATAATAACAAACTAAATTTTAAGCTATGGATTTCCGCAAAGTAACGCCTGATTCTATTAACTATCTAAGAAATCATCTCACAATATTTAAAAAAAAAAACATTTTTGCACTATTTATTTATGTAAAGCGAACGCTGGTAATTCATTCAATACTCAGCTTACTAACTTTGCTAGCAACTTATCTCTCATTGCAAACTCTTGTCCCAATGACTCACTAGTTATTATGGGAGACTATAACCTTCCTAACATCACCTGGCGTCCGGTAGACGCAGACGGCAGTTTTCAGTGTGGTGCAGCAGGTGAAGAACAGTTATGTCTCTTGGACACTTACTAGAATGTAATTTGTCACAATTTAATTTCTGTAACAATGTTATTGGGAGAGTCTTAGACTTAGTTCTTTCGAATATAACCTGCTCAGTCATACCGAGTGACTTTCCTTTAGTTCCAGAAGACGCCCACCATAAACCGCTAGTGATTACCCCGAAAATGGTCGAAATTTCTAAATCACTTGAGTCCACTTCGCGTATAAAATATTTATACACATCTGCAGATTTTGACAAAATTAACACTGAACTTAATGAAATAAACTGGAGTGAATGTCTTAATGAAATTCCGTTTGAGGAGGCAGTAACTACCTTCTATAACATTTTATATAGCATGATGGCTAAATATATTCCTACCAAAACAGTATATGGTAGCAATGATTTCCCAGTTTGGTACAGCTCGGCCCTTAGAAAAGTTATTAAAGAAAAATTTAAATATCTGCGTAAGTACAGAACCTATGGCAATATATCAGACTACCATACCTTCTCACTTCTTCGTAAAAGGGCCAAATCTCTGGAGGAAATTTGCTATAGATCTTACATTCAGAAGTGTGAAAACTCTATAATTACTAACCCCAAATTTTTCTGGTCCTTCATTAAAAATAGTAAAAATGCTCATTCATTGCCTTCCTCGCTAACATGTGAAGGCCGCACTTCTACATCGGGAGCAGAAGCTTGTTCCATGTTCGCTTCTTATTTTAATAGTATTTTTCTCTCACCGACCAATGACACTAATGATAATAATATATCGGATAGCCTACACGAAACAAACAAATTTCTAGTTAATGATGTTGAGGTCCTGCCGAAGCGTGTTAGTTATCTTTTGAAAACCGTTGATCTCGCTAAAGGTGCGGGCCCTGACAATATTTCTCCTATATTTATATCACGATGTTCAAGTTCTCTAACAAAACCTGTCACTATTCTTTTCCAACGCTCTGTTAAGGAAGGCATTGTACCCAAAGTTTGGAAGTCTGCCTATGTATCTCCTATTTTTAAAAGTGGAAGCAGAAATGAAATAAAGAACTATAGGCCTATTTCCAAATTGTGTATATTTGCCAAACTTCTAGAAAAAATTGTTTATGATCAAGTGTACAGCTCCCTTTCAACATCTTTCATCACCGAACAACACGGATTTCTACAAAAACGCTCAACCTCAACTAATCTCATAACATTTTTAGATTATGTCACAGAGCGTATGGAATCTGGTGGTCAAGTAGATGCCATCTTCACTGACTATAGTAAAGCCTTTGACCGTCTAGACCACTCTCTACTACTTAAGAAGCTTTACAACTCAGGGATAAACGGCAATCTATTTAGATGGTTCACCTCTTACATTAAAAATAGATCCCAAGCAGTAGTTGTCAATGGCTTTACATCTTCATGGTATGAGGTGCCATCCGGCGTCCCTCAGGGCTCGCTGTTGGAACCATTGTTGTTCAACATTTTTGTTAACGACATTTACACTTGCTTTCGTCATTCAAGATTCCTCCTGTATGCTGATGGCATGAAAGTGTTCAGAAAAATTTGCAGCCTGCATGATTGTCACCTGCTGCAGGAGGACCTTGAAAGACTTGAGGCATACTGCAATATCTACAAACTCGACCTAAACGTAGCAAAATGTTGTTCAATGACTTTCAGCCGATCTTCTAAAGCCATTGATAATTCATACGTATTAAAAAACCAAAACTTAAAAAAGGTTAATGAGGTCCGTGATTTGGGTATAATTTATGACTCAATGCTAACATATAACAAACACTTTCACCACATAGATAAAAAATAGACTCCCCTCTCCTACTCTCTAAGATTAACATCAAAGCTCCCGGTCGATCTTCCAGAATGTCCTCTTATAATCCCCTTTACATCCCTTTTTCCTACACAAATTACATAAAAAATTCCTTCTTTATAAGATTTTGTAATAGCTTTAACGATTTGCACAAACGTTTTGACTTAGACGTATTTAACTCAACGGTTAACAGCACAAAAAGACTTATATCTAAGCATTGGTTCGACGGTGTTCTTTGACTGTCGTTTAATATTAATTATCGATCTTCTTTTAGTTTTCTAAAGTCATAATAATTGTAAATGTGTAATGTACTCTTTTTATAAGCTATCAGTTTTCTTCAAGCAAGTTTTTGTAAGCTTTCGTAATTTGTTAGTTACTAAATGTGAAAACATGTAAATGGTGTCAAGATTTTATGCAGTCTTCTATACATTAAATATACACTGTATGTTTCCCAAATAAATAAAAATAAAATAAAATGTTTTCCTTCACTGTACTAGCGTAAAAAACTGTTTTAACACATCTGAAACTAACTAGTGAAGCAAAACATCATAAGATGTTTTCCTTCACTATACTAGCGTAAAAAACTGTTTTAACACATCTGAAACTAACAACTAGCGTAAAAACAACTGTTTTAACACATCTGAAACTAACAGCTAGTGAAGGAAAACATCACAAGATGTTTTCCTTCACTGTACTAGCGTAAATCATCTGGGTAAATCACGTGGGCCAAATTAACATGTGTATGCAATAAGGACCTCTCCGGGTCGATCCTCTCGGGACCCTGTTGATTCTCATGATATCTCTTGTCCTACGTAGATGATCAACCGCATCAATCAGAAAAACTGCTAACAGTCCATCCGCGTCAGACACCTCGCGGATTCGCCGTTCCCTGGCAGTCAGATTCCTGGTCGCGACATTGTCGGTGAGCTCCGACGCGTCGTCAGACCTGTCGAGCGACTGGTCGGACGATCCGGTCGAGTCGATGACGCTCAGTGGGAGACAGGGCGCCAGGTGGAGTGTACTCGACACCAGCAGCAGCAGTTACAGTGATGATGACGGGAACATGATGACTGATCAGCGGGCGTTGCGATGTGTGAATGACGAAGTTGGGATTGAATCGTCTTTTGGAACGAAGTTCCTTAACTCGCCTTCGGCGTAAATCTTGAAGGTTAGACAGAACGACATTTGACTTTGATTTGACCTCGACACTTTTCTATTAGTACCTGCATGGTAGGGACAGAGGGCGTTCCGGTGTGTGAATGACGAAGTTCAGATTGAATCGTCTTTTGGAACGAAGTTCCTTAACTCGCCTTCGGCGTAAATCTTGAAGGTTAGACAGAACGACATTTGACTTTGATTTGACCTCGACACTTTTCTATTAGTACCTGCATGGTAGGGACAGAGGGCGTTGATAGTAAGTATTCCTAAGCGTCAACTAGATGGCGTTTTTTTTTTAAATAAACAGCGACGCGTTGTTAGTATTCCTATGCGTCAATAGATGGCGTTTTTTAAATAATACTTAAAGTCGGGGCATTTTAATAGGCCACATTTGACATCTGTCAGATTAATCTCCATAGTGAGGTGAGCTGCGTAAAAACATCGACCAAAACGAATAAAACGATACGGACTTGAAATAAAATATTTGAATTTTATACGCTGAAAAGAAACTCCTGTCCCATTATTACTTTTTCTTTTGCAAATTCAAGGAGCAAAATAAGACAAGTATATAATTTACAAAAAAAAAAATGCATTTATTCGCTTGAATTATAAAAACTGTTAAATTTAGTATTATCATTATTCATTTCACATAAATATGTGTTACTTTTCACAAGGTGGTTATTAATTTATGGGGATATTTCGTTACGAGTAATCAATGCATCGATACTATTTATTCGCTTGCGATTTTTAGGGTAACTTCCCTAGAGTTTAAAAGGAAAAAAGGTCAGCTGACGTAACATTGTAACGACTGCAATTATTAAGATCAGAATTTGTTTATTACGTTTAGACTTGTTTATCAGTAAAAGCAAATCGTTAAGTAATTCGTATCGGTCATATTTACAATAAATATGTAATCGTAATTGGAAAAATTTAATCAATTGTACAGTATTAACAAAACGAAAATATTTATTTTTTATGTACGTCGCTACAAGGTTACCTGGTACAATTTTGATGAACTGTCAAATGTGGCCTATTAAAATGTCCCGACTATAAAGGTTTTTTGAACATAAGAAATAACTCCGTTCCATTCGGGTGTCCTTTGACACCTCTCAAGTTTTTTAATATGCAAACAAGCCCCAACGTCACAACTCACGTTACTGTTTTCCTTTTACATTCTATTTAAGGAACTAAAATAATATTGTTTCCATATTATACTACTTCATATGTTTTGAAAGCTAACAATAATAATATTAGTATTGAAATACATAGTTCAAAATTCAAAACAAATCTCAAGCAAGACATGAGCTCATGAAAATTAATCGAGAATTCAGCAGTTTTTACGCTTTTTTTTTCAAAGTCAGGCTGCATCCCACGTGATTGGTTTTAGCCGTTCGTATAATACATAATAATATTATATATAAAATTCTCGTGTCACAATTTTAGTCCACGAATTCCTCCGAAACGGCTTTACTGATTTTTACCAAATTTTATATGCATATTCAGTAGGTCTGAGAATCGGCTACTCGGTACTTTATATATTGATAAGTGCATTTGTTGAATAAATAATAGTAAATTATTACAACCTCAGACTGACGGCGACCATTGTTTGTGCGACAGGATAGCGATCGACGTTGCCATGGTGACATACTTATTTAGTCACTTCAATAAAATAATATGGCAAATTATATTATGGCAAAGCAACGTTTGCCGGGACAGCTAGTTAATATACAAAATGACTGGTGAAACACTTTCAATACTCGACGACGTTATATTTGGCTATTATATTAGATATTAAAAAAAATAATATAAAAAAATAGCATCAATTGGTTACTGAATTCCAGAGTTGGGCATAATTGAAATACTGGTTAATCTAATTACTAATCTAATTGCAAATTAATTAGAATACATTTTATTCTAACTACATTGTAGTTCAATTACTTTGAATTTTAAATATAGAATTAGACAAAGCAATCGATTCGTAAGTAATCCAATTTCAAAGAAATCTAATTAATTTGAAATTAATTACATTTGTAATTGAATACTTTGGTTTCGACTAATTAATATTTTTACAGTGTCAGGAGTTAAAAAAAGAGTAGGTAGATCTAGAGATATTAATTTTAGAGAATTATTGTAAGAAAGAAGAAATTTAGGTAAATATGCCCTTTAGATATTGATACAAGAAGTGGAAAATGTAAATAATAATTTATATCAACCTACGAATAATATCAACTAAGGAAACGTAACTCCCATATTTCAACCGTTTTAAATTTGGCACCTTTTCGCAAACTAAAATATGACAATTCAGACTTTCGCCAAGGTCGTATCCCAGGTAACGTATCATAATATTGCGCGCCGGACGACAGCCTGCGCGGTTATTGTCATTGTCAAAGCTGTTATGAAACAAAGCCGTTGAGAATTATAATAATTCTCAAAAGCGGATAGTATTATGCAGTATACACCAAGCACATCAGCTACTAACACGAAGAAAGGAGCGCATATTTATTATTTCAAAATCAAACATTTTCCTTTGATCCTAAAGTCATCGATAATAATAATATATAATACTTTTGAACAAACCTTGTACGAATCGGACGAATCTAAAACTGTCCAGAGCATCTAGAGAAGACATTTTCAGATTACAAAAATCTATGTGCTAAATTATTACAGAATTGAAATAAAAAACTTACGGTGTAAATAGGCAACGTAGATTTTCGTAATCTCTTAAATTTTTGGCCATTACTCATACAAATAATATTATCATGAGATTCATGACTATTAAAGTTACGCTACATAAACGAGTAATCTGGCTCGGCATCCAATTCGGTTCGTTTATTTCTAAGCGAACGGCAGTTATCCACTTTTTTCGTTGCATTGCATTCTCAGGATCTTAGGAAATAATACTTATGTCAGCCAGGCCCTAAAATTTCGTTTATGATTTATTGAATTGTTACATCCATGGACGTATAAAAAAAATCGGTTGTCTGTAAAGCCGGCTTACTGACGATAGTTGAACGTGACAACGTATGACGTTGTCACGTTAAACTATCCTTAACCCCTTAACCCTCGCTTCCGAATCTCTATAAATAGAAACAAACTTTTTCGAGTGTAACCTAAAGTTATTTCGATGTATTTCTTTCAAATGATTGTCTAAAAATATTTATAACTAGCTGTCCCGGCAAACGTTGTTTTGCCCATAATATTTTATTGAATTGACTAAAATATAAGTATGGTGTCCATTGTCGTCCGACCTGGCTCTCTTAGGCATTTTCAAATATTTAAGAAAATAATTGAATGCGCCAATACGACAGTTGAATGAAAGAAGATGACGAAAATTGAAGATGAAAGTGCACAGTTTGGAGTGTAGACACTGGACAATGGACATAGCTATATAGATCTAAGCTCCCCTCTCGGCTCTCGCACGCGCACCCCCGGCCCCGCCTTGATGATGCCCACTTCGCAACCGCGGGCCGTGCAGTAGAAATCGTAATGTTTTAATTTCGCCATAACTTCAAAACCAAACGTCCAATTTTAGTCATTCAAAGATCAAATATTATCTACATAAATTGTACTTATTGACAAAATAATTTATTTTGATAAGGATTAATAGCATGAGTAAAATAAACGCGTTTAAATGTACTTCGAAAAAATTCAAGATTTTTTCAATAAAAAAATGTTGGTGTGCCTCACTCGACATAGATAGGTATAGTGTGTCGTGGACTTTTTTGTAGATATTTATAAGATCTACAACTAATTGAAACATTTTATGGTTCTACCTTTTATAGTTTGGGCAGCGTACGCAAAATAAGTAACTTTTTAATTATTATTTTTTTCCGAAAAACTCAAATATCTTACGAAAACCAATTTTTTTCAAAATAAAATGTAGCTTATATTACTTGTGGATAATGTAGCTTTCGAATGGTGAAAGAATTTTTAAAATCGGTCCGGTAGTTTTTGAGCCTATTCATTACAATTATACAAACAAAGTTTACCTCTTTATAATATTATAGTATAGATGAGTAAAATAAACTATTCGCAATACAAAACGCTACTGTATACATTCGTGAAATCCAGTAAAATCTTCGAACAAAGCACAAGTCATACCTTGACGCGTAGGAAATAGAGCACAATTTTGAATAGCCGAAATAATACTAATAGCTCACAGATTGTTTATTTATTTTTCATTCAGAGTGTGGCCAATGTATCAAAGGTCATAACTAACCAAACTTCTTCATACAAAAGTATTCTCCAAGTCATCGAAATACGTAATATAATCGAAACAAAGAGAGTTTCGAGACTAAGAGTCTTACGGTTGTTGAGAGACAACGTGCCTCTTTGTCGCTCGTTCCGCGCTCTCGCTTACACTTCAAGCCCTAAATGGAACGCCTCAGAGTGAGGTAACGCCGCATGAACTGTCATGTTTTTCGTGCGCGTACCCCTCGAATTATAAGACGTTATCACGTCAAAAGGCGGACGGAGTCCCACCATACACAAATATGTGTCGTTCAGAGTCGGCCATATGTACATACAGCCAGCTGGCTGTATGTACACGGTCCGCACGCACACATTCTAGCGCTAGTCCATACCATTTGACAGGCGTAAGAATGTGTGCGTGGCCGACTCTGAAGTAAAGTGAAGACACAGTTTTGTATATAACAAGACTCCGTCCGCCTTTTTTTCTACGTTCATGGTTACATCTTGCATAACACTTTATACGTGGCAGAGCCATGCTTCGGCACGAATGGGCTGGCTTGACCGGAGAAATACCACGTTCTCACAGAAAACCGACGTGAAACAGCGCTTGCGCTGTGTTACGTCGAGTGAGTGAGTTTACCGGAGGCCCAATCCCCTACCCTATTCCCTTCCCTACCCTCCCCTATTCCAATCCCTTCCCATCCCTACTCTCCCCTATTACCCTATTCCCTCTTAAAAGGCCGGCAACGCACCTGCAGCTCTTCTGATGCTGCGAGTGTCCATGGGTGACGGAAGTTGCTTTCCATCAGATGACCCGTTAGCTCGTTTGCCCCCTTATTACATAAAAAAAAAAAACATTGTCCATGGCGACTTTGTAAAAAGTTTGAAATTATATTATTTTTTGATTATTGCACTTTTACAATAACATGTAAATTTAATAAGACAAACACAAATAGACCAGCTTAATTTTATGCAAATACCCTAGCATCCAACTTTAATAAACCATATTTTTGGGTCGGAAAAAATACAAGTTTAAGCAATAAGTAATTTTAAACAATTCACTTACAGATTAAAGGTTATTCCTGTTTTAGAAGTGGTATCTGTATGACTTCTACACCATTTCACAGGGCATTTAGGCATTTTAACAACAAAAAAATTGGAAAAAAGCTAGTACGTAAATTGTAAGTAAACAAACTGTAAAATGAGTTTGACAATAATTATCATGTCAACCTGGTTGAACGTCACTCGAGTATATATGCCGCAGGGAAAAGAGGATATCAGGGATTTCACGATATCCCTAGGGATATCACGAACTCCCGGTAGATGCCGAATATTCTTGTTTGTTACGTCTTATTACTAAAAATATCTAGTGATATGTCATTTCACTAAATTAAATCTAGTGAAACGTCAGAAAAGCGGACACCGCCGAATAAAAATTAAGCCACGCATTTCTCTCGCTTGCTCTAGTATACACACGGGTACTTTGATAGGATAATCTAACATCTGAATCTGACAAGTAAGGTGTTAGATGATCCATGCGTCGGATGGGCATGTAAAAAGTCGGTCCTGCGCCTGATCTCACGCCGGTCGTGTCAGTCTTCCGTCCCACCGGGTTATGCGAGTAAAGGAATATAGAGATTGCTCTAGTGTACTGCGCACACACTTGGGCACTATAAAATTACTCTTGGCCTGGTTTCAGTGAAACCGGCCACCGTCACCTAAACAAGAGTGGGAGAGAATTATTATTATTATCATACGTGTAATGCAACTATAGCAGATCTGAGGGGGCATCACCATATCTCTGAATCATACAGTTGAAACCAACTGAGGGTTCTTCATCAGATACTTCAGACCTTTGATTTTTGACGTCAAATGAAGCGGCCGACCAAGTTGAATATTTTTTGTAAATGTGGCATGTCGATCTCTAGTTTGGTTAGGCTCTTGTACAGGCACAGGTACTACAGGTACTTCAGCTCTTCGATTATCCTAGTCTTTACGGTTCCGTGCCCAAAGGGTTAGTCTGTCTGTCTGTCTCCAGGGTAGACGAGCCGCGCCAGCTCGAGCGACGCATTTGTTTCACTCCCACTAGTGCCCGTGTCACGTGTGCGAACTAGAGCGAGCGAGAGAAATGAGTGGTTCGATTTTTATTCGGCGGTATCCGCGTTTCTGACATTTCACTAGATTTAGTTTAGTGAAATGACATATCACTAGATATTTTTAGTAAGAAGACGTAACAAACAAGAATATTCGGCATCTACCGGGAGTTCGTGATATCCCTAGGGATATCGTGAAATCCCTGATATCCTCTTTTCCCTGCGACATATATATACACGAAAAATGTGTACCGAACACATGCATAAATGCATGTATTCGGGTCACATTTTGTAGCCTTTTGGTGCACTTTTTTTGACGGAGTTACTCTTCCTTAGTTCATATTATTCGTAGATATTAACATACAAATATAAGGTTCCTATACAACACGGAGTACGACATTCTCTAATAAAAATAAAAATATTTAAACAAGAAAAATCCTTTTCATTCTGTGGTTTAGGCATGAGGAGGTAACAAACAGACAGTTAGACAGATAGAAAGACAGACAGACTCACTTTCGCATTTATATTTAAATACCTATATAGATTTTAAAACTTGGGATATAAAAGTAATAGTGTAGTTTTTTTAAACACAAAATTTAGTATCAAATGGCAAGTTCAAAAGTTAGTTTATTTAAGTAAATATAAAGTCATAAATTAAAATTTTGTTGACTACTTATCTACTACGTATAAACCAGCCATTAGATTTTATTGTCATGTCAAAGGGACCGTGCACAGCGATGACACTGCTACTAGTGACGAGAAGCCGAAACTTATGCGAAAATTTTATTGTCAAGCTCAAGTCAAGCTACGGAAAATTTTAAGATTTCTTGAGAAATTTGAGTATTTTCAAGAATTGAAATGTATTGTTGTATTATAATACATACAAGAAAAATAAAGATAAATCTAACAATGTAAAATCTTACTATTTTCCTGCCAAAAGTATTCACATGCCATGGCTTATGGAAAAACGAAATAAATGGATAAAAGCGGGTAAAAACATACGTAAGTATTTAAAAAGTTCCATTAATGTTATGTGTAGACTCGTAAAAACACTGAATTTTGTAGATTATAACCGTGAATTCATTTTTGATGAACACAATAATTATGAATCTAACCTATAACCGTTGCTTCTTACAGTAAACATCCAAACTAGCTTCCATCTAAATTGATATGCCAATTACGCATAAATTTGCATCAAAAGTAAGGATAATTTGGAGAAGTCCTGCCAGGAATTCAACACTGAGGATAGTATTGAACTTTAACCGTCTTGTCAAAGTGTTGGTTCTCAAATGTATGATTCTTCAAGTGGGAAAAATATTAATAGTGCACTCTCTGTGTGTTACTGTGTACTTATTTATTGTAAGTTTGCACTGATGAGGTCCAGACTGAAATTAGTTAAAAATAGTAACAGACAAAAGTTGTGAAGATGGTATCGAGTGAATCGCAGAAGGTTGATGAAATAAAAGCATTTATTTTAGTGAACTTGTTTTATTTTATTAATCCTGTACGATGCAAGCATCGCACATTCCTAGGTCAGCTGTCAGCATAATAATTAATACATCAATTTAGTAAATATCTCAATATTTAACGATTTCGTAATGTTTTAATTTTTGTTATAATCATCAGTATCTTTGTGTATATAAAATGTTTTTGCTATAATACGCTATCATTATTATCACTTATCTTATATCATTCGTCTTATATCAATCCTCTTATATCAGTGTACCTTTGTAATGTGTATCTATCAATAAACAGTTATCATTTTAAAGCTGTTTCCATCATAAATCATCATTATCATTCATTATCTTACATCATTTTGTCTTATATCACCTCTTATATCAGTGTACCTTTGTGCTTCGTGCGGCCGATCATCCGATCATCAGCCTTTTGGAAATAATCTACTTCCGAAGGATTTTATCAAGAAAGACGTCGTGGAATTCAATGAAGATTATCAATCACAAATCATGGAGGATCTTTGTGGTCCTTCGAGCAAAAGTGGTTTGGTGTTTTATGCGGTAGCGAATCGGTCTGTCGGCCTCCCACAAGCGGGTCTCACCGACTAGATTGAGAAGGCGCATCATATTATCGCATGGAGCACGGAACCGCGTCATCAGCCTTTTGGAAATCATCTATTTCCGAAGGAATCAAGAATCAAGAAAGACGTCGACGCAATCAATCAAGATTATCAATCATAATATCATTTATAACCAACGTTGGAATTTATATCATTATCAACTTTAACAGAGGTACACAATCATTATCATTTTTATCAATCCAAGCTTGAAATTTTAATCAATCAACATGGAATCAATCCTCAATCAACAATCACATATCAAGAAGGAATGGCACATAATGTCGCTGGACTTGCAAAATATCAAATACATAAAAATACCAAGATGGTTAAATATTCGTGAGAACGTATCAATAGAATTACACGGATTTGCTGACGCATCAACTAAATCGTACGCCGGTGTAATATATTGCCGAACTATTAATCATACGGGTCAATCATCGAAGCCCATAATAGTGGCGGCAAAATCAAGATTGGTTCCCACTAATAAAAACATCACGCTACCCAGGCTGGAATTATGTGCAGCGTTGCTTTTATCAAGTTTAATGGAAAAGGTCAAAAATGCCTTATCAGAATTCCATATACACAAAACCTACGGTTGGTCGGATTCGACTGCTGTATTAGGCTACAAGGCGACCCGAGCAAATGGAAATCGTTTGTTGCCAACCGAGTAACGAAAATCATAAACATCATGCCTGCGGATTCCTGGAACTACATCAAATCAGAAGAAAACCCTGCGGACTGTGCTAGTCGCGGTATCAAAGTAGAACAGCTGAAGTGGGAAGTGGGTGGGAAGCCCCAACATGGCTGTCATCATTCGGCCCACTGCAAGAAAAAATTCAGTTTGAAACAAAGGAAGATATCAAAGCAATATTAGGCGGCAACACTTGTTTCAGACAATACAATCAACGAGTTATTGACTCGAACAAGTTGCTTAGCACGCACCACCCGGGTCATTGCCTGGATGTGAATTACATTCTGCAAGAAATATAATTATTAAATGACAATCAAGGAATTTACTTCGATAAAATATCAATTATGAAATTGGCACGGAATGAGTGGAAATTAATCGTTTATTACGATATCAAGCCTTATTGGCAAGGAATAACATTATTTTCTAAGTACATCAATCACTTAGAAAATATTTGTCATTGTAATAAAAATAAAATATTACAATGCGAAGTTGTATTGGCGCAACTACATCACGGCGAATCGGACACAATTACGAATGTATTTTATGGGAAATTTAATATACACTTGATCACGCTGAAACAACTGAAGGAAGAATTGAACATCATTGCAAGACAGATTTCAAGGGAATTATCACTACCCTATGACAATATAGATGAAGATTTGCCAAAAATATACCAAATAATGAAGGTGCGCACAAGACTGAATCAGCAATTTATTATCTTTGAAATGAAAATACCATTGGTAAATAGAGACATTTACGAACTATTTCACCTGGTACCAATTCCACATCAAGAGGGAAGAAACATCATCAGCATCACTCCGATATCAACTCACATCGCCATTAATATACAGAAGGAATCATACGTTCCAGTGACGACACACGAGTGTGTGACGTTCGATATTACGTCACTCATTTGTCAGCTAAAAGGTCCCATATATCAATTGAAGGCAGACACTGACCTGTGCGTTATGGATCACATTACGAACAAGTGTAAAGCTGACACCGCAGTCTGTGAAAACAGCTGGAATCAATTAAGTGTGGAAAATACATACTTATTCTTTTGTTGTGATCAATGTACAACAAAAATCATATGCGACGCGGAATTAAAAGTAGAACAACTTCAGGGAGCTGGAATACTCAATATAGGAAAAAATTGCGTCGTGAAGGGGGACTCCTTTACTCTGTATTCCCAAAAAACGTCATCAAGCGACTTAAAGATTCAAGCAGACGTACCACTTTATGAAATCCCTACAATCAATAAGGTTTTTAATTTATCCATTCCGAACAAAGATGTAGAAGAGTACAAGCAAAACGACAAGCTTATAACGCACATAAGGAAGCAAATAGAGCAGATGAAATCCGACGGTGTCTTCGTGGATCAATTATCCTATCATGACATCCATCACTACGTCGGTATTTATGTGGTCGCTGCTATATTGGTCGTGATAGCAGCACTCTTCATACGACGCTGCTTGAAACGTCGTCGCGACGGCGCGTTGATCGCGCCTCCCCCTCTCCACCTCAGGCGGGAAGCTGCACAGAGCAGGCAGCCGACACCGCCCCCAAAATCATCCAGCGAGCTTCAGCCGTGTGGGTCTCGCGCTCCCGAGCAACGGCATTCATCTCATCACCATCAGCATCACCAAGGAAGCAAGCGGGACACAACAAGCCACTACGCTACGGTCAACGACCTTACGGCTTTTGAGTTTGATCGTATTTAATTTAATTTAATTTAAATGTTTTTCTTTTTTTTTATCTTCATCTCGCGGCCGGGAATATGTACGATGCAAGCATCGCACATTCCTAGGTCAGCTGTCAGCATAATAATTAGTACATCAATTTAGTAAATATCTCAATATTTAACGATTTCGTAATGTTTAAATTTTTGCTACAATCATCAGTATCTTTGTGTATATACAATGTGTCTACTATAATACGCTATCATTATTATCACTTATCTTATATCATTCGTCTTATATCAATTCTCTTATATCAGTGTACCTTTGTAATGTGTATCTATCAATAAACAGTTATCATTTTAAAGCTGTTTCCATCATAAATCATCATTATCAGCGTGTAAGGTGTACAGACCCGTACAAATCCACAAGCATTTTCAGTAAGTAAATATTATAAATATTTTTGCATCTTCATTAGTTTATTGCAATATTTATCAAGTTTTTACTTTCTATGCTGATGGATGCTGCTAAAAGTATAGTAATTACTTTTACAGATACTTTCTTAGTTAACTAGATAAGCTTTATACATTTTTATTCACGCTTTCGTTCTTTGTTTACTGTTAGAAACTCGTCCATACTCAATATTATAAATGCGAAAGTGTGTCTGTCTGTTAGCACTTCACGCCAAAACCACTGAACCAATTTTGCTGAAATTTGGTATGGATTTACTTTGAGCCCCGAGAAAGGACATAGGATACTTTTTATCCCGGGAAAATGTACGGTTCTCATGCGACAAATGCTAAATAAAAAAATAAAAAATTAAAAGTTTACTTAAAGTAAGTTCAGAAGTTTTTATAATATAATGTTATTTTGTTTAACAAAATATTGTAATTCATTACATAATTAATGTTTTTTGTCAATATCATTAGAAACATTGTGAATCAAATAACGGAATATAATAGATTTTAATCGTTATCTTTATTTGTTTTGTTGCAGGATATAAAGTATTTCTTAGATAACTCAACAGATGGTGTAGTGTACGTAAATTTTGGCTCAAATGTGAGGAGCGCTGAATTGCCTCTGGAGAAGAAGAACGCATTCCTAAAGGTCTTCAGAAGATTAAAACAGAATGTACTCTGGAAGTGGGAAGACGAGAAGCTAGACAATAAACCAGACAATGTTCTGATTAAACATTGGCTACCACAAAAGGAAATATTGGGTATTGTTACGGATACGGGCAGTTGTTTACCTGCGCGCGACAGTTGCGCGTACCTTCTAGAAAAGCCCGACCCTTGTTTATGTGAATTGCGTGTTTACGTAAACAATCCAGAATAGAACGCTCCAGAAGGCGACGCGGGCCATATAAAAGGTAAACAAGCCGGCAGTCAACGCAGTTTTATACAAGCGATCATCAAGGCGACTTCAAAGTGAGAACAATTAGTGATCAATAGTGAGTGACAGTGATAGTGCTTAGTGTGAGGACTCAGTGCTTAGTGTTTGGACTTAGTGATTAGTGTGACCTAGTGTTTGTGAATAAAGTCTTCAAGAGAGTCACCAGGTCTTTCTCTCCGAATCCTCGAACCCTAGCACGTAACAGTATGTTGTTGTTAAATCATAATTTGTACAACCATGGGGAATTACTCATAGGGGAATCCCGGATAGTAACTAGAATGACATCGTGCTGTGTTGTTAATATTATTAAATTACGTAGGTCCACCAATTTAACATTATTCTTCTAAATCAATTTCTTTTAAAGTATTATCAGTAAAATTGATTCACGGACAGATATCAGACATATTGTGTAATTTACGACGACCTCCGTGGCGCAGTGGTGAGCGCGTCGGTAGCTCAAGCCGGAGGTCGCGGGTTCGAGTCCCGCCGACGGAACAAAAAAGTTTATGAAGTTCCTGGGTCATGGATGTGTATTAAATATGTGTATCACATAATAAAAATTTTAAATATATGTATAGTATAAAAGTATTAAATATATTTCCGTTGTCTGGTACCTGTAACACAAGTCCTTCAGGTACTTACCACGGGGCCAGACTGACGTGGTGTAAAGCGTCCATACATATTATTATTATTATTATTTAATTATTTATTTATTAGGATAAGTTATACCAAGATCAACGTTGATATGGTATAACCATGGTATTCCGTTGTCTGGTACCCGTAACACAAGTCCTTCAGGCACGGGGCCAGACTGACGTGGTGTGAAGCGTCCATAGATATTATTACTAGCTAAAAGCCGAACTTTGTGAGGGCTCGCGTCATCACTCCGTGACTGACTGATGATAACGCATCTACATATAAATAACAATAGGCGTGATAGTTTTTCCGTAAAGTGTACCACAAAATGTCTGTGTTATACAAGAGCTCGCTTTGCTCGCCCTGATTATTATTAGTATTAACCTTACCAAATACAATTACATGACACATTATTACAGATGACTCAAATTGTGGTAGTATATAATTAATTATGAATGTGTCACAATTAATTATTACTAACATTATACAATGTTTACACACTACTCAGCAATTACACCTTATTACTTATTCACAAAATTATGACGATGAGAATGGGGAAAAAATGAGGATTTTGCCATGAGTAATTATAGAAGGACTGAAACAGGGAAGGTAATCAATATTAAATACATGAAAATTGACGCAAATACTAATACACTAGCCATGAACCGCAAAGATGAATAAGCAAACCAATATCGTTACCTTTTTAACAAAAAATTAAAACCGACTTCCAAGGTAAAAACAAAAGTAATACTTATTCTTAATCTAAAAAGAATAAAATAATTCTTATTCCTTATTATAGTGGCGTCTTCAGACTTCGCCTAAACCTCAACTATTTCTGTACTCAATCTTCGTACTTTTGAAGTCTGTACCAGCCCGGAAAAGTTCTGAGATCCTTGACATAGCAATTACGCTAAGGTAAGCTGGTACCAACTTCAAAAGCATGAAGATTGAGTACAGAAATAGTTGAGGTTTAGGCGAAGTCTGAAGACGCCACTATAATAAGGAATAAGAATTATTTGATTCTTTTTAGATTAAGAATAAGTATTACTTTTGTTTTTACCTTGGAAGTCGGTTTTAATTTTTTGTTAAAAAATAATTTTCATACAAGTAGTGTGTGTTTATTTTCTTGAATATTTCTATTTGTCGATCATTTCGAAGCACAATATAATACAGAAAAGAAAATCATTTATCTTTTCTGTATTATATTTAAAATTTGAATTTGAAAATGTATTATTATTTTAAATCCTTCACATTCATTCAATTCAAAATCCTTTTTGAAGACAGTTAATAGATAAATAATAGCTTATTTTATGGTCTTTAATAAAACATAAAAAACTTTTCTGGATTTTTTGTCTTTATGAGAAATCATTGATTGTTCAATGGCCATAGAACTTTCGTATGTAACCAACAAATCATTTCTTCGTTTTATAAAACTGAAAATTTCATTCTAATGAGAAAAAATCTTCAACATTTTTATTGCCAATGGTCAAGTTAATAATAATGAATCCTAATCTATGGTTAGTACAGACTATTTTTACCTAAAAATACATTTTTTGTGTCATTCTGCGGTATGAGGCTCAAAATTCTTCGTAATTGCAAGTAATCATTTTTCCTGCTATCTAAGTTACAAAAAAATCTTTTATATGCCTGTTATAGTCACAATAGACCGAATTTATGCCAGAACAGCCTGTAGACCAGTTCAAAACCAGAATAATGTGGTTAAATCAGCCAAAAATTAAGCCGATGCGATCAGTAAAAAAGGCTCCAGAAGAGCAACGAGTCTCTAGAAACCGACCAAACCGTGCTGAAGGGTTCCCACTAAGATGGTCCATATGATATCAAAACATTTTGTTTTTCAGCATCCCGATCTGGAAAATGCGCGGAAGGTTGCTTTTTCATGAGTTTGGGAGATTGGCTATGGTAACACCTTATGACACGAATAATGACTCTCGAGACCTGGCTGACGATAGTAGCACACCACAGAATTATTTGAACACGTGATTGTAGTAAATCCAGATGAAATTCAAGCCAGTATTTCTACCAGCACCAGCATCAGAGACAATTTCTTGTGATACCATGGTCGATTTACCTTCAATTACAAAGAATTTTGAGCCTCATACCGCAGAAACACTCAAAAAATGTATTTTTAGGTGAAAATAGTCTGCCCTAACCATAGATTAGGATTCATTATTATTAACTTGACCATTGGCAATAAAAATGTTGAAGATTTATTCTTATTAGAATGAAATTTTCAGTTTTATAAAACGAAGTAATGATTTGTTGGTTACATACGAAAGTTCTATGGCCATTGAAAAATCAATGATTTGTCATAAAGACAAAAAATCCAGAAAAGTTTTTTATGTTTTATTAAAGACCATAAAATAAGCTATTATTTATCTATTTACTGTCTTCAAAAATTCCTGATATTTCAGAAAATACAAATATCCTTATGTCGTATTGATGTGTGTATTTGAAAATCGACCAATTTTAGAAGCTCATAGCTAGGCAACGATTGGAGATAGATACAAAGTGTAAAGGACAAAGTTGTAGAGAATTTTATTAGCTTTTCTTATGTAGTACAATAAAATTTCGTACGAAGAATCGTTTTCGTAAATTAGTCTAAAAGCCAAAAAATGGGTCCTTGTTTTCCCCCCCTCCCCTCCGGCGCACCTCGGAGGGGTCAGGACTTTTAGTATGTTAATCTCCTAACTAGTCCAAACAAAGTGGCTTAGTCATAATTTCTGCTTTCGACTTTTCCAAGCACTTTTCGAGCATTCGTTTACAAGCCTATAGAAGGAAAACAGAAATTATACGTCACAAATATCCTTATAGGGCATAGTTCGAAACGTGAATAATTTCGATAAAGGAGTATAGGTACATAATACAATTATATAAACCACGAGTGTTTCGAAGCTGCATCATTATCACACCGACGCTCCTACAGTCGACACTCAATATGTTCCCGTCCGCGTCAACATCGCTGTGTCTGCTGCTGCTGGTGTCGAGTACACTCCACATGGCGCTCTGTCTCCCACTGAGCGGCGTCGATCCGACCGGATCGTCCGACCGGTCGCTCGACAGATCTGACGACGCGTCGGAGCTCGCCAGCGATGTCGCAACCGGGTGGACACTGACTGCCAAGGGATGGGAAACCAGCGACGAGGCTATCGCAAATGAACTTACTACAGATCTGCTGGTGAATGCTGTTACTCATCGACGTAGAGTGAGAAGAGAAGGAATAAGAAGCTCTACCTGCCCTGGAGGGCGCATCCGCAAAGGTCCCTATTGCCTTAAATAATGATAATAACGATATAAGTGTCCCATGTCAAATTCAAGGCTATTGTGGTCATACGCTTAGGCATGACAGTCTGCAAAGATGCTGAATAATAAAAGTAAGAAAAAGTGAAATATGAAAAGAGAAAAGAGTTTTCTGTTTCAAGGGTTGGAGACAATATATTTGCGACATCATATTAAGAATACCTTACCTTCAGGCGAACAGCAAACAGTGAACTGTCGTTGGCCATGTGCTGTCTGAGGGCAGGGTGTCACAGGGACATGACTATCCCCAAAACCTGATAACTATTATATCAGTCTCTGATTGAGGCATAGCTATTGTGCCTATGTGTGAGCCCAAAATGTCAGGCTGCAATCGCGCTAATAGTGATATTTTACTGAATGTTGGCGAATATAAATAAAGTCTTGTAAATAAAAATTACATTTTTTTTATTACTTGGTAGTATTTAGTGGAAGCAACTAAGCGCCACATTCGGTTTTCGTCTATTACTAGACGATACTTAAAACAATATAATTATAATGCATTCTCTTGAATAAATACGAGAAATTTGGGAAAGAAAATTAATTTTTAGATTTTCTTTACTTAAAACTTAAAAGCTTATTATTAGCCAAAAGTTAGACCCCGTTCATTTTCAGGGTTCGGTCTGGTGTTGTTGTAAAGTAATGTGTAAGAAAAATAACTGCAGTTTCTTAAGTAACTGTTTATTCTAGGGGAATAATAATTTTTACACTGGTTTTATCGTTAATGTAGGTACAAATACTTGTTGCGATACTTCATCACCTCTTTTCCGGTCTTATTTTCGGTCTTACTTTAAAAACGAGGAGTTTCAAAAAGTTGATGGGTTAACTTTCCTCACCTTGACTCACTTAAGCCTAAGGCTAACTTGTGTCTAAGGTGGAGAATTCATTGGAGAGGGTCTCTGAATGGGGTAGACGTAACTTGGTCCAATTCAACTCCGCCAAGACACAGGTCTGCGCGTTCACCACTAAAAAGTCAGCAACGGTCGTATGTCCTCGTTTCGAGGGCACATCTTTAACCATCTCCCCTAGCATTGAGATACTTGGCGTCAACATATCGAGCGAAGTCCAGTTCCGATATCATCTAGAGGGTAAGGCCAAATTAGCCTCGAAGAAGCTTGGTGTTCTTAACAGAGCGAGACAGTACTTCAGTCCGAACCAACGCCTACAACTCTACAAGGCGCAGGTTCGGCCTCATATGGAATATTGTTCTCATCTCTGGGCAGGGGCGCCAAAATACCAACTGCTCCCTCTGGATCGTATCCAACGAAGGGCCGCTCGAATTATTGACTACCATAGTGTTTCAAACAGTTTCTTAAGTAACTGTTTATTCTAGGGGAATAATAATTTTTACACTGGTTTTATCGTTAATGTAGGTACAAATACTTGTTGCGATACTTCATCACCTCTTTTCCGGTCTTATTTTCGGTCTTACTTTAAAAACGAGGAGTTTCAAAAAGTTGATGGGTTAACTTTCCTCACCTTGACTCACTTAAGCCTAAGGCTAACTTGTGTCTAAGGTGGAGAATTCATTGGAGAGGGTCTCTGAATGGGGTAGACGTAACTTGGTCCAATTCAACTCCGCCAAGACACAGGTCTGCGCGTTCACCACTAAAAAGTCAGCAACGGTCGTATGTCCTCGTTTCGAGGGCACATCTTTAACCATCTCCCCTAGCATTGAGATACTTGGCGTCAACATATCGAGCGAAGTCCAGTTCCGATATCATCTAGAGGGTAAGGCCAAATTAGCCTCGAAGAAGCTTGGTGTTCTTAACAGAGCGAGACAGTACTTCAGTCCGAACCAACGCCTACAACTCTACAAGGCGCAGGTTCGGCCTCATATGGAATATTGTTCTCATCTCTGGGCAGGGGCGCCAAAATACCAACTGCTCCCTCTGGATCGTATCCAACGAAGGGCCGCTCGAATTATTGACTACCATAGTGTTTCAAACAGCTTGGACCCCTTGGAATTACGCCGAGATGTAGCTTCACTCTGCATCCTCTATCGGTTGTATCACGGGGAGTGCTTTGAGGAATTGTTCGGAATCATACCACCTGCAACTTTTCGCCATCGTCCTACGCGAAAAACATACCATCCTCATCACCTTGATGAGTAGCAGTCTTCCACACTGCGTTTTTTGCGTAACTTTCTGCCGAGCACTGTAAAACTCTGGAATGAACTGTCACCAGCAGTTTTTCCGGACCTATACGACCTGCAAACCTTCAAGAAAAGAGCGTATTCCCTCTTAAAAGGCCGGCAACGCACCTGCAGCTCTTCTGATGTTGCGAGTGTCCATGGGCGACGGTAGTTGCTTACCATCAGGTGACCCGTTTGCTCGTTTGCCCCCTTATTTAATAAAAAAAAGGCAGTTAGGTTCCTCGTCAGTCAATTCCATCAATCATGAATTATGTTTGACTAATGGACTGACGAATGGGCATCCATTAGACGGTAGGTTTTGCTGTCAGTTTTACCACAGGCATGACTGTGACTGATGGGTATTCTACCGTGTAAGAGCGTGACTGACGGCGATTGACGAAAATCTGGATACATTCGTCAGTCTATCAGTCAAACATAATTCATGATTGATGGAATTGACTGACGAGGAACCTACCGTCTAATGGATGCCTAAGAAACTCAATTCGGAAACATTCGCTGTCTATCTTTCCGTCTGTCTGTCAGTCACCAGCTTGTCAAGAACCGCTTGAGCTTGGTAGTTGAATTGTTTACAGATTATGTTAAATACAATGATGTTTTATAATATCATAGGTTAAATACATAATAATATTCCCAGAGTGAATTTTCACAGATAGATCTGGCTTCAATATAAAATACAACGAACAATGTGATCTCAGTTAAAGAAATATTACTTAACTATAATTCCCATAGCAAATACAGTTTAATAATAATTAATTGAATAATTATACAACTTATACACATTTTAGGAGCACATAAATATAATGATCTAGGCCTAAGAAAATCCCCCTAATGTATGGGAAGATGTTGGCGTACTCTGGAGTCTGGATTGGTGCTATATTATGGTGGCACATTTCAACCAAATGAGATTTTGTCAAATATTAGTTAATCGTGTGTTCAATTTTAAGTTCCTCGTAAATACGAAGAACTAAGTAATTCATAAACATGAATGTGAGGGGCACGAATATTATAACACTAGCTGTCCCGGCAAACATTGTTTTGCCATATAAAGTATTTCGCCCATATTATTTTATTGAAGTGACTAAATATGGCACCATAGCAACGTCAATCACTATCCCGTCGCACAAACAATGGTCGCCGTCGGTCTCGAGTTGTAATAATAATTTACTATTCAATCAGTAAATGAACTTATCAATAAAAAAGCAGCCAGTAGCCGATTCTCAGTCCTACTGAATTACTTAAATGCATATAAAATTTGATAAAAATCAGTAAAGCCGTTTCGGAACAGTACCGTAACTAACATTGTGACACGAGAATTTTATAAAGATTTATTAATTACTTACTAAGAAGCTAATTAGTAGTTCTAATAGGACTGATAATACGCATCGGAAGAAGCGTTTAGTTGCCTCCGTTAAGTACCTATTGTATTTATACCCAAAGATTCGTTTTAATAATAAAATATGATGAAGTAGTTTTCATTTAGCACGATTTTATTTATAATATTTACAAAAACATTATGTTAAATACACTTAGCGGCACGGAATCTTGGCCAAACTCATAATATGCAATAACACTTTTTTAAGCGGTTCTAACGTGGATCTTATCGTGTAGGTGGGTAGAAAAAATGGTCACGTTAATCTCAAGAGGGTAATTCACTAATTTGAAGTGCATATTGGTCTGTGTTTTAAAGTTTAGTTAAATCGTGTCATTTATCCGGCGAAGTCGCAGTTTTGAATTGTGCTCTGAACATTTTGAATTTTAATTTGACAAAGATTTTTGTTGTTATTGTGGTTAATAAACACCTAAGAACCCCTTAGGATTCATAAAAATGCCTTTATCACCAAGTCAGGTAGCGCAGGCAGTAGCTTTAGTGGAACAGGGGATGACTCATCGTGAAGTGGCTACTATCCTAAACGTGCCGCGTTCCTCGATGCAATATGCACTAAAACGATATCAAGAGACTGGCCGCTACACCCGAAGACCAGGTAGTGGTGGTGTACGATGCACATCAGCTCGTGATGACCGCTTTATTGTGTTAGAGATTTCAAGAAATCGCTTCCTGACCGCAGTCGAGATCCGTCAGCGCCTTCAAATCTCCAGAGGTGTGAATGTTAGCGAGCGTACGGTGAGAAGACGTATGGAGGAAGTTAATTTGAGGGCAAGAAGACCAGCCCGTGGTCCACAGCTTCACCCTCAGCACAGAGTAGCTCGACTTCACTTTGCCCGCGAACACGCTAACTGGACTTATGAGCAATGGGCAAAGGTTTTGTTTACTGACGAGTGCAGGATCGCTTTAAATGCACCTGATGGTCGACAACGTGTCTGGAGAAGGAAAGGCGAACGTTATTTGGCGATAACAACCACTCCGACGGTCAGTTTTGGCGGAGGCTCTATAATGGTATGGGGTGGCGTGAGTTCTGATGCTCGTACGGAATTGGTCATCGTTAATAACGCCTTAAATGCGACTCGGTACGTCGCGGAAATTCTCGAAGAACATGTTGTGCCCTTTGGAGGGTTCATTGGTTATGAACAATTCATTTTAATGCATGATAATGCCCGTCCACATGTCGCACGCATAGTAAATGAGTACCTTCAAGAGGCTGGTATTCAAAAATTGCAGTGGCCAGCTCGCAGCCCGGACTTAAATCCGATAGAACACATATGGGATAAGCTGAAACGAGCAATAAAATCATCATCGAACCCACCACAAACCATTAACCAGCTTCGAGATGCTGCACTGAGAGCGTGGCGCGACTTATCACAAGTCGATATCAAGAACGTCATCCAAAGCATGCCAGACCGAATGCAGGCGGTTATAAGGGCTAGAGGAGGTAACACGCGCTATTAAAAAGGACAGAAAGCGACAAAAAATCGAACAATTTTAAATTCGTAGTGTTTTAAACTTAAGTGTTAAATTTTGTGTAAACGTGTTTTTTTGCATAAACTTCATTATCAATTTAAAAAACCTTTAACTGTGAGAAAAAGTGATCAGGAACGTTAACTGGATAGACTCAGATCTTAATTAATCAAAATTTGTAGAGCTAAGTGCAAAAAAAAGACAGTTATCACATCTTTTGTACTTGGCCAAGTTTCCGTGCCGGTGAGTTTATATATAGCATTAATAATATTATTAACATAACAAATGTCACAGAAATTAGACGAAAGAAGACTGAAAAGCACTGGCAAAACTTCTGAGGTCAAAAATTATTTCATCGGCGATCCGTCTGACGTCGCGTCGCGTCGTCGGCAAACAGAGGACTGTAAACGGCGTAGGTGATAATATATTCTCTTTGGACTGTTATAATAAATGCCATGCACATTGCACATGTGGGGACATGACTCTTCGTCATCGTCCTCGTCATAATGGTAATGATTATCATCATCAGATGATGATGATAAAGTGTAATTTGCATAGTAGCATCTGCTTTCCGTTCTTAAAACAACGCCGAAACTCCCAAACTCGTATCTATAAAGAGTCAGGAGTTCCCTCAGCACCTTCTGAACCATGATGTACTTCGGTGCAAAATCTTACTTGTTGGTAGCATACAATGATATATTACATGAAAAATTGGTAGCATATAAACAATAATAAACAATAAACAAGTCTTTATTTCCTCAATTAGTACAAAGTTATCTTAAACAAACAAAACACTGCTCTCCACACTAGGATTCCCGATTCCCTGTGTCGTGGAGAGCAGCAGCAACAGGATATTATTATGCTTTGAATACTTCTCACGAAACCGAAGTCACCACATGTTTCCATATAAATTTTGAGAAGTTCCCTTGATTACCAATGGACCCCTTCATCAGGTCACCACTTTTGTGAACGTGATACTAAATTGAGGATACCTTATACACCAAAAGAAAAAATTTCAAAATCGATTCACAAATGGCGGAGTAATCGTTAAACATGAATAAACGAACATAACACCTCCTCCATTTTGAAAGTCGGTTAAAATTGTAGCCTTAGATGTGTTATTCTGATGTATAAGCTATATTATTGTAAAGTTTTATTAAAATCCGTTCAGTTTTTGCGTGAAAGAGTAACAAACATCCATACATACATCCTCACAAACTTTCGCGTTTATAATATTAGTAGGAGTAGGATATTAGTAGGATTAGGTATAGGGAAATAGTATTGTATTGTTTTTTTATGAAATAAGAGGGCAAACGAGCAAACGGGTCACCTGATGGAAATCAACTTCCGTCGCCCATGGACATTCGCAGCATCAGAAGAGCTGCAGGTGCGTTGCCGGCCTTTTAAGAGGGAATAGGGTAATAGGGGAGGGTAGGGATGGGAAAGGAAGGGAATAGGGGTGGGTAGGGAAGGAAATAGGGTACGGGATTGGGCCTCCGGTAAACTCACTCACTCGGCGAAACACAGCGCAAGCGCTGTTTCACGTCGGTTTTCTGTGAGAACGTGGTATTTTCCCATTTTCGGCCCATTCGTGCCGAAACATGACTCTCCCACGTATAAATATGTGTCCTCAGATTAAGCTAAAAATTTTCAAACTTATCAAAAAAATAATCAGTATCCATAGTCCATACTAATAATAAAGTAAATGCGAAAGTGTGTCTGCCTGTCGGTTTTTTTTTCATGCTTAGTCGCTGAACCGCTTTTGGATGGATTGAAATTTAAATTTGGTATAGAGATTGGAGATAGTTTGAGTCCCGGGAACGGACATAGGAATTAGGATACTTCTTGTCCTGGAAAAATGTACGGATACCGCACGGTAAACGAATTTTGGCACGTTGCGGCGTTTGCGGGCGTTATTTAAGTAGATGACGTTAAAATTTAAATAAGAAATAAAAAAGTCTACCAACAACTCTAAAAATTAATGAAATTATAGTAACCTACTGACGTTTAGTTTAAATTTTAGGTAATCTCTAAATTTTAAGTAATCATTTGATCGGTAATTGTTGTCTCTGTGTGTTGGGAGACCGACAAGTTTTAGAGTCAACCAAACCGACATCAACCCATGAATTATTACTATCTTGTATCACCAAGTTTTTCATGCTTTTCTGCTAAGTTCAGCGAAAAGTTTCGTTTCGGTGAAGTATGCCGCAAGGCAGAGCCTCCTCGACTCAATAAGGATGAGAGCATGAGGTGCGACGAGGAGGGCTTGTGCGGCCCGGCTGGCAGATTCTGTATCGTACATTTACGAGTTAATTACTGAGTTAGTAACGAAACGGAGAAGTGAGTAACGGAAAGTCTCACAAATATACGATACAGAATCGGCCAGCTGGTAGAGATAAGGAAGAAGAAACAGCCGGCCGTCCGCAACCACCGCGGCTCCGCACCTCATTTCCTTCCTTCCTAGTCGTATCCTCATGGCTGAGGGATGTGACCACCAAAATTTGCACCTCATTTAGCGAGCAAAACAAAGTACGGCACCCGCACGATAAACGAATTTCGATGCATCGAGGTTGCACGGGGCATCACATAAGCTATGTCCACACTGTGCACTTTCGTCTTCAATTTTCGTCATCTTCTTTCATTCAACTTTCGTATTGGCGCATTAATAATTGAATGCCTCAACGAACGCAACGCCAATTGACATTGTCATTAAAGAACAAAGCGAAAGTTTTGAATACGGTCAGAGGGCATGCGTCGCAGGCATGCCTACGTTCGTTGTTGACTGCGCTATTACCCTTGATGACCAAAAAAAGGCACAGTGTGGACAAATCTATAATTGTGACATAATATTTTCAATATACGACGTAATACGTGGTGCAGGCCATATGTAGACCATTTAGGAAGGAAATTGAAATTATACGTCACAATAATAATTATTATCCTTATAGGGCTTAGCACGAGCGGGACATGCAACGATCAAACGCACAATACAATAACATAAATCACGAATGTTTTCAATCTGCATCATCCTTTAGAATATACCGACGATCTGACGACGCCTCGGAGCTCGCGAGCAGTGTCGCAACCGGCGAGGCACAGAGTTATCCTACTAATATTATAAAGGCGATATTATTATATATTATCTAAAAATCTAGTACTGATCGGAGGAAACTAAATGCCACTATCGACTTGGCTTATTGCCAGTTATTATTTATTTGGTCATAATGATATTATCTATTTATTACACTGTGATGATATCGTGCTTTCTCTTTTATAAATTTTAATACGAGGAACTGATGGGGACAAAAATAATATTGAAGAAACGATTAACTTTAATATTTAAAAAAAAAAACGAAAAAAAACCACATTATTTCTGAATATAATGTTATATTTTATTTTAAGCTGAAATACTTGTATAACAACAGTAACAATAATAGACATTTTAAAGAAATCCAATAAACTACACAATAATAATTATTGTGTATTGTAAGTATAGAAAACATTTATTTGCTCTTACATTAAAACATGCATAATATCATACTTGTCACAGAGCTAATAATAAGTAGGTAAGCGGCAAAATTATTACTATTAGGGTCAAATCAGACCGGAACGCAACACGTAGATGCATTTCTAAAGTAAAGTTTTGACAGATTTGCATGACGTCTCACGCAATTGAAGTCTCTCAAATTCAGAAAACGTCCAAAATTTTTCAATTCATAAATTTAAAAAAGTTGTTAAAGAACGTTTGTGAGCTAAGGCTTATTATAAGGTAAGGCTTTCTCAAAGATAGCACACCTTGGGAAAATAAGCTGACAGACCATAGGTCGCTTCTATATACATGTACCACATTTTACTTCTTAGTTCTTACTTTACTTACATACTTAGTGTAAATTAGTTAAAGCTATCATTGTTATTTTCTACCTTTTTGGTAAAAGGTGGACCCGTGCGAGTTTTTTACGCCGGTTCTTCTCGCCGGGTCAGTTCCCGAACCGGTGGTAGGCTTCACGTAGACTCGACGTTCTAAAAGTCTTAACTTTGTTGACCTACTTAAAAATAAATATTTTGATTTTGATTTTAGGAACGTTACGCGTTGCATTGCGGTCTGAATTGATCCTTAGGATGGAACAGCACTAGAGCGACTATTATAGCAAATTCCGTATAGAAAGGCCAGATTATTTTATATTTAAACATATTTTGGATCAATAATTGGACCCTGTACCATTTCTAATTAATTATTATTAGTTCTGTGACACCTGTCCTTATAACATTTATTTTGGTACATAATATGTATGACTTAGTGAGATCAGTTTAATATTATAATTATTATGTCTTATATTCCTGTGCCGTTCAGTATTGTTTGTATGAAACTCCCTACGCAACGCACACTGATCGAAATCGTAACGTATTTGCTTCGTCTCGGAAAACTGCGCTTATGGCTCGTTATCTTACGGCACAGTTTAATAAATAGTACGCTTACAGCTATTCTATCACTCTTGCCCATGCCACGACTTAAGTTTGGATTCAAACGTCAGCCAGCGGTCGAGCCGTAAGCGCAGTGTCGCCTAGTAAGCGCGTAGCCGAGTTGAAGTTAGGGTCTGATTACATCCTAGTAGAGAGTTACACTGACAAATCATAATGACCGAGAGTAATGTCTCTACACTCTGCTCACTAGGATCAGGCGGCAGGCCTTAGTTGACGCCTAATTGACGGCACGGCGAGAAGATACAAATGCGATTTTTGAGGTTATAAGTGTGATGTGACCTTAAAATAATGCCAGCAACTTGCATTGAGGTTCTTGTCATGGGCTTTGTATAGCGTCTCACACATAAAGCCTTATTCCTATTGGCAGTGTCAGAAACACATTAATCTACAAAGCCGACCCAAATTTGCATTATGTTTTTTTTTTTTTATTTTATATTATAACACTAGAAGCATTGGACATAAATTTTTACTTTAATAAATGCTATTACATTAATAACTAGTAGTTACTCTAATATTTTATTTCCTACAATATAGTAAAATAGGTATATTACGGATAATTTGATCAAGATTCATTAATTAAACCATATTCTATATTATTATATTTCGAGTCTTTAACTATGAACTAACAAACAAATATAATACCTACTTAGAGGGGGAAGTGAGTTAAATTATAAATAGTACAATTATGACAATTGGTCGTCACCATTAAGCCGCCATTCCACCGCGGCGCACGTTGTGCACGGCCACGCGGCGCACGTTTTTATTATTTTGAATACGTCAATTCGTGCGTAGCGAGTCCGTGGGTTGCAGTGGACACAGTCACATATATTTTCTTGCAAAGCGAAGCTTGACGCATGTGCGTAGTTTCTCCGTGCGCTGTGGTGGACTGGCGGCTTTATGCGCGAACGAGCTGTTTGGCCGCTAGACCACGAGATATAGATGACAACATTACTGACAAGCAAGTGTATCGTTGTATACAATTTTTGTGATCTCGTTGTGTAGCGGCCAAACCGCTCATTCGCGCGGACGCATATAAATTGAGCCTTAAACATTATATACCGCCTTACAAATAAAAATGTTTAAACATTACATAATAGTATTATGTAATGTTTAAACATTTTTATGCAATATTTTGTCCTTATCTACATTGGAAAAAAGCGTTTGATGGAAAGGGACAAATCATTCTATAAATTATCTATTCTGTCATTATTTTATAAGTTCTTAATTATACGAGTTTTCCCATATGTCATTTACTTATGCTTAGCTTAGTCCTAAATACTAAATAGAGGTAAAATATAGGTAGTACAGAACAAGCGTACAAAGAATAATTACGGTGTTACCGCAAAAATCTAAACATCTGTTGAACAGTCATGGTTTTGAGACCATTTTGTACTTAATTTTTCTCTAATCAACTGTTTAACAGGTGTTTAAATCTTTTGTAGTAAGACCGCTAAAGTTTGCAGCAATAATAGTTGACTAACTTCATAAAAAAAGTCATCATAAGTACGTTATGTACGTAATACAAAATCAATTGTGTATTTAGAAAAAAAAACTTTGAAAACTCTATTATCGAAAAGAATCTACGGTGAGCTACTCACTGCATAGCTGCTGCCTTACTCCCAACAGAATCAGAATCGAATCGAGAATCGAATCAGCTCAACCTCAACAGCTTTTGCTACTTCCGACATACACACTAGCGCTAAATCGTGCTGCGGCTCAATTTGGAACTAATTCGATCTTAACGGCTTTACCGACTCCTGACAGCTATACAGTCCGGACCAACGCCTACAACTCTACAAGGCGCAGGTTCGGCCTCATAAGGAATATTGTTCTCATCTCTGGGCAGGGGCGCCAAAATACCAACTGCTCCCTCTGGATCGTATCCAACGAAGGGCCGCTCGAATTGTTGACTGCCATAGTGTTTCAAACAGCTTGGACCCCTTGGAATTACGCCGAGATGTAGCTTCACTCTGCATCCTCTATCGTTTGTATCACGGGGAGTGCTCTGAGGAATTGTTCGGAATCATACCACCTGCAACTTTTCGCCATCGTCCCACGCGAAAAACATACCATCCTCATCACCTTGATGAGTGGC
Source organism: Lysandra bellargus (assembly GCA_905333045.1). NCBI lineage: Eukaryota > Metazoa > Arthropoda > Insecta > Lepidoptera > Lycaenidae > Lysandra > Lysandra bellargus. Next base: position 4,089,998 of record HG995341.1, on the reverse strand, counting down.
AGTCTTCCACAGTGCGTTTTTCGCGTAACTTTCTGCCGCGCACTCTAAAACTCTGGAATGAACTGTCACCAGCAGTTTTTCCGGACCTATACGACCTGCAAACCTTCAAGAAAAGAGCGTATTCCCTTTTAAAAGGCCGGCAACGCACCTGCAGCTCTTCTGATGTTGCGAGTATCCATGGGCGACGGTAGTTGCTTACCATCAGGTGACCCGTTTGCTCGTTTGCCCCCTTATTTATTAAAAAAATACAACTTATAGCGCACGATCGTGCTGCAGCTCAATTTGGAACTAACTCTTAAATCAAAATCGTATCAGGGCTTGTACCATGAAACTGTTTTGAGACTTAAGTAATCGGACGAGAATGCCGCGTCCTACTCTAACAAACGTGAAATGACGTTGTTAGAGCAGGACGCGGTATTCTTGTCCAATTGTTTGAGTCTCAAAACAGTTTCGTACCTACCGACATACAGTTTCGGGGGTAAGGCTGCAGCTCTCACAAGAGTCACAAGAGTAAGTTTTAAAGTACTAAACAAACAGATGCCCTGATTTGGCTGGCGCCAGACATATTGGGATTTGGGGCCGATGGAGCCTTCCAATGTAACATTGCTATCTAGCTAGACGCCTCGATGGTTGGCCAAGCCAACCAGACGTCACCTTGCTTTTACGAAGCTTCTAGACCAATTTGGCTGGACCGTCGGCTTGTTGGATGCACCACCGACCACTTCCAAGTTTATAGTAATTATGTCGTATACTAACCACTCTATACACTTTCCAATTTGATCGTGGTCGGGTGGTTGGCGTCGACGCCAACCACCCGACCACGATCACCAGACAGAGCTGAGCAAATTTGAAATCAACTGAGGGACATTGTGGGTTCAGTGGCCTCAGCATTATTGACCTGTACCATTACTTTCTAGATATTTCTAAGCATTTGATTTTGTGAATACTTGTGTACCTATAAACACAAAACCAAATGGTACTAACAAGCATAAACAACGAACACGTATACTTAACTAGCTTTCTAAGTAATTGAGGAATATTGTTTTTAGTAAATCATAAGACTAATAAACAATTAATATAAAACACGATCAGTTGGAGCAAAAAGTTCCCCTACTATTATTTGAATAAAGAACAAAATAAAAAAAATCGTATGGCACTATACTTTTTTACATTTCTTACTCTTAGTTTTTAGTCTTTAGCTAAGGTAGTTTTTTTGCAAGCTTAGCATAGCCAATTGGTCATCACTCATTATAGAGGTCATTTATAATGTGGAAAGAAACCCTACAGTTTCGTTACGATATTGGTCCAACATGGTCCAACGTGCCGCATTAGAATAGACAAAGTGACAGATTGACAAAGAAAATCTGTCATTTTGTCCTCAAAATTTGCTATTGTTTCCACCCTTTTGCTGTTCTTTTGTCGTCATGCTAAGCCTGCAAAACAGATTTGATCTTCTTAAGCGCTTTTGTCCTGGACAGATTCCGTCTTGGTCTTCAGCGCTATTTCGTCTCGGGTTGTGGACAGAGTCCTGGAACAGACCGTCTGACTCCGGGATATGTTTGCGCCATCTCGCATCTGCTTGTATCTGAAAAATAATTATTATTTTAATTTACAACGGTTGCTAAGTGCCAAATTTTATCACCTAACTGAAAAAGGTGTCAGAATTTTTAAAAAGTACAGGTTTGGAATATTAGATAGGTAAGAAGAATGCCTGCTAAAAATAACTGAGCAAGCCATTTTATATGTTGTCCAAAAAAATGTGCACCATATTATTATTTTTAACAAAAAATTAAAACCGACTTCCAAGGTAAAAACAATAATAACATTAATATGAACTAAAAAGTATTAAATAATTTCTACTATCTAATAGTGCCTTTTTCCGAATTCGGCTAAACCTCAACTATTTCTGTACTCAATCTTCATAATTTTGAAGTCGGTACCAGATAGCTGAAACTTCAGTCCTCTGACAGAATATTTGAAACTTTTGGAACTGGCACCGACTTCAAAATTATGAAGATTGAGTACAGAAATAGTTGAGGTTTAGCCGAATTCGGAAAAAGGCACTATTAGATAGTAGAAATTATTTAATACTTTTTAGTTCATATTAATGTTATTATTGTTTTTACCTTGGAAGTCGGTTTTAATTTTTTGTTAAAAATAATAATAATTTCACTCTTTTTAGTTACACTAGTAGATAAACCTTCGCGTATATTTTACCTAAGTATCTTATTACAATTTGTTAAGAGTCACAACTCACACTCACAAAATAATATACCTATTATCAGTGAAGTGAACATATTGTGCTAAGTAATTTAACAATTTCAATGCTTCAAGCCCCAAGCGGTCACCGGCGATTGCGATAACAATAGAAAGGCTATTGTGTCTCGTTTTTCCACGATCGAAGGATCTATCAGATAAAAAATTGTATAAACTTGCATAGGATGTAGCGTAGCTACTCATAATATTTAATATTATCATAATTATTGACAGCTGTTCTTGTAATAAAGAATTCAAATCGATACTTAGTGCGCCATCTATCGATTAATAAGTATAACTAATTAAAAAGACTCTTAATGACTTTGTTTTGTTTAAATGCTCTTTTTACAATAACTTTATTTCAATTCTATTTGTCTATTTAAATTTTATAAAGTAGTAAATAAAGTATTCGATCTGTATATAAAGTAGTTAGTAAAGGATTCGATCTGTCGTCTGCCGCCATGCGCCGCGCGGCGGCGACGCCGTCGCCTCTACGGCGCCGACCGCCGTCATGTATTAAATAAACAGGTGTTGTTATACAGTACATAATTATTATTATTAGTATATCCATACCTATGCCTTGTACTATTATCTAGTCTGTGCCATGAGACATTGGTGACCTTAACACGACGTGGTAATGATGATGATGACGATGATGATGATGACGATGATGATGATGATGATTATGATGATGAATATAAATTGCATAGTAGCATATGCCTTCTGTTCTTAAAACAACGCCGAAACTCCCAAACGTGTATCTATAAGGAGTCAGGAGTTCTCTCAGCATCTTCGAAACCATGGTATACCTTGACCCAATATTTGACTTTTTGGTAGCATATTCTTAGTACACTTCACATAAAACCAAAATCACCATATGTTTCCATATAAATTTCGAGGAGTTCCCTCGATTACTCATGGATCCCATCATCAGGTCACCACTTTTGTGAACATGGTACCAAATTGGAGTGAAACCTAATACAATAAAACAAAAATTTCGAAAATCGGTTCACAAACGGCGGAGTAATCGTTGAACATACAAAAAAAAAAAAAAAAAAAAAAAAAAAAAAAATATCCACAGCCGAACATATAACCTCCTCGTTTTTTGGAAGTCGGTTAAAAACGAGAGAACTACTACAAAAATAATTAATAGCATCTACCTAATAATTAATTACAACATAGTATATTGCTATATACTATAATATCATTAATGTGTTTCTATTTTCGAAACACTAAAAATTGACTTTACTACCGATGTATTTGTATATAAATATCTATTTGTTAACAACATTTCATTTATGGTTATCCAAAATAATATTATATAATATACTATCATTTGATACAAAAAACTTGTTAATTAACAAATTGTTAATCACAAAAAGATGCTAGAAGCAATTTGCAATAATACTTACTGCAAATTGATTATCAGATAAAGTTAGTATAAAGATAAAAAAACTACAAAAGAAATAATAAATATCTTTATTATTTTGTTCCTGATATACCTATATATAAAAGATCTTGCAGTTTTTATTTTTATACAAATTTAATCTGATGATCAAATTAATCCAAGACCTAGATTATTCTGACAAAATTCTCAATTACAAAGTTGGTATTAAAAATTTTGCCATTACAAAACTTACCAAAAACGAAACATGTTAATTACTGAATAATTAATACAAGATAATTTCTATTAATTCGATAATATTAATCAAACAAAAAGAGTTAAGTCTTTAACACATAAAGCAAACATGAGTTAAAATTGCCACTTTAAGTAATTTGATCACATGCGAAACTTTTTATGTGCAACCATAGGAGTGTTAGGAGGGTTTTAAAACCACATGATATAAAATCTCACTTCATAATAATTTTTTAGTATAATATGCATGGAAAGGTATTCAAATAATGGATCAAACTACTTGAATGGGTGGCCAGAATGACTAGGTAGGGCCAGGCCACAACACTGCGTTGCGTTGTCGCATCGTAAAAATCTACGGCGCCGCACAACGCATCGTGGAAATTTTCGATGCGCTGCCGCAACGTGCAAATCTGCGATACGACAACGCACTGCCGCTTAGTCGGTGTGTGTGTCAGCAATGGGTGCACCCAGTACTTTCTTTTCTGTTTCTTCTTCTTAATACGTCTTAACGCAAGCTGAACGTCAGATGAAAATAGCTTATTTTCGTAGCTCTCCCCAATATTGCCCGATTAGAATGTCACACGTGTGACTTTAGGGGAGGGGGCCAGGCCCCCTCATTGTTTATCTCCAAACCAACTAGCAACAGACTAGTTATAGCCACGATTAAACTACCATGGTCTTAACCAGACTAGTAGCTTAGACCCTTTCGAAAAAAAAAAAAAAAAAACTGAAGTAGAACACGCGCAGTGCGGTCCATGTCTCACTAGAAACTGAAATGTTGGTTAGCGTCTTGACGTACGACATCGTATCCGATGAAATTTTTCCATTGCGACATCGCATCGCATTGCTGTGCGATGTTGTTTTTGTGATGCGACGTCGCAACGCAGTGTTGTGGCCTGGCCCGTACTTCACTACAATACTGTTAGGTAGGTGCAACAAGTTTTGTTTCTACGATCATGCTCTAAGTACAACCAAACCGAACCAGTGCGTCCATATTAACCCGTATTAGTTCAGATCCTCTGTTGTTATTTACACAAAATGCAGCTCAACCGTTAACACACCTGATTCATTTTAACTTCTTTCTTCTAACTTTACTTGTATTTTGAGCAACTTATTGATGTTTTTATTTTTTGTATTCTTCTCCTTTATCTTCAGCAGTTGTGGTTTGAATTATTTATGATTTGTTATTTTTCTTTTATTGTAGGCTCCCTTACTTTTGTCTTCAGTGATATTATTATTATATATTTTGATACCTTCATGGTTTTATTATGCATTATGCCATACTAATTTATTATCCTTTCTTATACTGTGAAACTTGTATTGTGTGATATTTTTGTATTTTTACGATGTTTTTATTGCATAGTTGTTATTATATTTTTAAATGAGAATTACTTATTGTTTTTCCTTTTAAATATATTTTTAACCGACTTCAAAAAAAGGAGGTTATCAATTCGACACGTATGTATGTAATATTACCAGAACTGCCCAGTTTTTGTTTATGTTTAATCTATAACAGCTTCTAAACAAATGTGCCAAATTTCAAAAGTGTATATGTATGTATGTATGTATGTTTTTGTGTTTGTGCACGCATATCTCCGGAACTACAAGTTCGATCTAAATGATTCTTTTTTTATTGTACTAGGTATTGTTCAACTTAGGGAATGCTGCAAGTTTCATCAAAATCGGTTCAGTGGTTTTTGAGATAGGGAATTTTAATTCTCAATTATGTACAATTTTGAAGTCGGTTTTGTCTTTTTAAAATACAGTTATTAAAATTTAAAATAACTGCAGTTCGACTGTAAGTAGTGTTTAGCCTATTTAGTCGTGTCGAATCTACGCAAATTATAATCGGATAGATTTTTTGAAGTGAAAACTTCTTTAGCGGCGTTAAGCCCTTTTGTGGGATGGGTAAAAATTGTGAAACTCGCGTCAGATTTTCGTGTTGATTGAAAAACCATAGAAAAAGCGTAAGACGGTTGGAGAGTAGTGTTTTGTGTCGAACTCGAACTGGAACGAAATGTACAGTCGGGGAAATGAGTTGTTTAGCAGAAATGTACAGTCGGGGAAATGAGTTGCTTAGCAGAAATGTACAGTCGGGGAAAATTGTGCTAAGCAGAAATGTACAGTCGGGGAAAATTGTGCTAAGCAGAAATGTACAGTCGGGGAAATGAGTTGCTTAGCAGAAATGTACAGTCGGGGAAATGAGTTGTTTAGCAGAAATGTAGTCGGGGAAATGAGTTCTTTAGCAGACGCGCTGATTAAGGCCGCGTTTCCACCTGCAAAACAACTGTCGCGAGAAGTGTCTGACAGTCTGTCTGACAGCAGCTTTTTTTTCGATTGTCGATATTATTTTTTAATCGATTGTAAGTGCGACCGCACATTGTAGACACGACTGTAGTTAGACAGTCTAGTCTCACTTAGACAAGTCAGTCTTACGACACAATTAAAACAGTTGTGTCTATCATGTGGCGCACACCAAGTCAAAACTGTCTTGACTACGATGACGCAACGCATACAACTGTATAATATTAAACAGTAGAGAACGCCCGGACAGAGTAGACAGAATTATAGAGTATGCCGACTTAGAATTTAGAAATTTTTAAACTTTTACTATGGGACCAACTCAATTTGGCAAAATAAATCACGAAAAACTTTTACTATGGGAATCGTAACTGGGTAATAATTGCCTAGTTACGCTTTTGCCAAACAGCTGATTATTTTGCCGAATTGAAATGGTCCATAGTAAAAGTTTTTCGTAATCATGGATGATTTCAACCCCTTTCAGCCTTTGAATTATTTTATATCGAAGTCTTTAGATAAGCATGCATATTATATAATTTTTAGGATTCCGTACCCAAAAGGTAAAAAAGGGACCCTAAGGGACGTAGTAAGTCTACTACGAAACCGTTTTGAGACTCAAACAATCGGACGAGAATGCCGCGTCCTGCTCTAACAACGTCATTTCACGTTTGTTAGAGTAGGATGCGGCGTTCTCGTTCGAATGTTTGAGTTTCATAACGGTTTCGTGGTACAAGCCCACGCTGTATCTCAATAACCGCTAGACTTCCGAAAATTTCACAGATTGTGTACAGTATATCTGTTACCGCTATAATAACAGATACTTAAACAAATAAAATAAAATATTTAAGGGGGGCTCCCATACAACAAACGTGATTTTTTGCTATTTTTGCTATATCGATATCAATAACGGTGTTCGCGCCAAACTCTAGCGCGACGTTGCCAACACTGCAGCGCGTGTGTCTGCACTATGCGCTGTCAACTGTCATACGCTAGACACGCGAGTGACAAGTGACACATTCCGCCTTGAACCGTTGCCGGCGCGCGTTCGTTACATACGAAAATCTCGGTTAGCCGATCGGCCCAACCTTCGCGATTAATCCAATAATTATCCGTGATTTATTCTCATGAACTAAGCTCAGTGATAGTGATTATAGACCAAGGTGACAGTGTGATTATCAGCTCGTCTCATCTCAGCGCAGCCGCCAGCATCTCAGCTCACCAGGTATCTTCCTTCATTATATCCTTATATACCCCAATTTCCCCTCAGCACAACGTCGTATGGGCTTTGCCCCTTCATTTTCTGGTCCTTCGAGCGGTCCAGGGACCTCTCTGGTCCTCTTTGAACCATATCGTAACTCCTAGGGATTTTTTTCACCCGCCCGCCATTATAGTTCACGTGCCACACCCAGCGTAAATTGAAAATACAGTCCACTCTGCCCATATTTCTGCCTAAATCTAATTAGAATTCCATTCTATTATCAATATTCTATCGAATTAAGTAACCTCCGCCCATTTCTTATCTCCCTACGGCGATATTTTTGCAAAAAATTGCCAAATACGTACTTCGTTCGCCCGCCATTATAGTTCACAAAGACAATCAAATCCCTTTTTATCTTATTAAATAAGTGTCATCAAATTATTTTCAGCTCATATTTTAATTCTATATTGCATTTAAATTAAATTCCAGAATATATTTCTGCCCAAAATTCCGATATAATAATTTTTCCAACGTAATTCCGTCGTGTTATAGAACAAAGGAACTTATTCATACATCGCATAGTTTGTGCCTTATACCATTATAACATTAAGTGATATTTTAAGTTGTTTACGTTATAACTTAGCACCTCGAGTAAGTACTTGATTTAATTACCCGTCTCTTATCTATCGTTCGATCGCCGCGCGCGCATACCTGCGCTCCGATAAGAAACATCTGTTTATTGTTTTCAACTTATGCAATAACAACCGGCTTCTAAGGTATTGCATTTAAGCGTTTTGTGTTCGTTCAATTAATGGTATTATAGTCGTTCCAATGTTGTAATTACATAGACACATATTAACTTAGCACATTACTACACATAAATATTTTCGTAACTTAGTTTATAACTTTTCATTCGTTTTATCCGCCCATTTATTTTATATTCAGTTTATTTCACAATAAAAAGCCTACAAAGTCTCAGGCTGCCGTTTTTAGAGAAGCCGTGAAAGCCTTTACTAGACTTAAAGAAATTACTACGGCACTCTCTGGTACTAGCGAATCGAAGGAGTCGGCCCATGCATTGAGAAGGGAGTTCAATGCCCGCTTTAAAGAAATTAGTTATCAAAAGACAAGGTTAGAAAATATTTACTATGAAATTCTGGACGACCCAACCCTGTCTCAAGAGACTGAAAAATTATGTACGTCGCAATATGACAATGCAATTTCGGATTACTATTTCATTTTAACGGCGGCCGAAGGCCCGTCCAATACTTCGGATTCTCCTCAGCTCTCGTCGTCCGTGCTACCCAAAATTGAGCTCCCTAAGTTCGATTCTTTAGTAGAAAATTGGCCCTCTTTTATTACAATTTTCCGTAGTCTGATGGACGACATGGCGACGTTGTCAGACGCGGTAAAATTGCATTACCTACTCTCTTGTCTGTCGGGGGAGGCATTATCGATGATATTGCATTTAAAAATTACAAACGAGAATTATAGTGTTGCGCTCGATATATTAACACGCCGATACGAGAACCGTCGCGTGTTAATCGACAGATTCGTTGATATAATACTCGGTCTGCCCAATATAGACATACGCTCGAGTATCAGGGCTACTTTCCTTACTCCGCTCATATCCGCCCAAAGTGCACTAATAAATTTAAATTTACCCATGGATAGTAATTATGTTTTTGTTTCGATTGTAGTCCGTAAGCTACAGGGGGAGCTCCGCACATTATTCGAGAGGAGATACGGCGCCTCTGATGCTCTGCCCACTTTAGGCAATTTAATCTCCTTTCTAGAGGAGCACGCGCGCTGCATCGAGACAGAATGTCTGACGCCAGCGCGCGCTGCTGAGTCTCAAGGTCAAGCGGGCCCTTCCCGTCAACACGATCCAATTCCGGCTCGAAGGACCAGAAAATGTAGGGGCGAGCGCCCTACGACGTGTGTTTGAGGGGAAATTGGGATATAATGAAGGAAGACAAAAATGGGTACCTGTTGATGATAAATGCTGGCGGCTGCGCTAAGATGAAACGAGCTGATAGTCACACTGTCACCTTGATCTATAATCACTATCACTGAGTTGAGTTCATGAGGATAATTCACGGATAATTGCTGGATTAATCGCGAAGTTTGGGCCGATCGGCTAACCGAGATTTTCGTATGTTACGAACGCGCGCCGGCATGGGCAACGTTTCAGGGCGGAATGTGTCACTTGTCACTCGCGTGTCTAGCGTATGACAGTTGACAGCGCATAGTGCAGACACACGCGCTGCAGTGTTGGCAACGTCGCGCTAGAGTTTGGCGCGAACAAACGGCAACAGGTACTAGGCAGGCACTTGAAATGTTCACAAAATACTCAGTTGTTATAAAATTTAAAACTAAATAATTAAGAATCCATACAAAAACACATTCTTCGCCTATTTTTGCTCTATTATGATACGGGACCCTTCGTGCGCGAGACCGATTTTTTACTTGACCGATTTTTTTCATACATTAATAGAATATACTACAGGAAACCAAGAGATACATCTTAATGCACACAAATGTTTGTTTTAAGCGGGAAGCCTTTGGCTTAAAAAACAGGATCAATTTAATGTTCGCCAGTCGTCCGCCAAAGTAAGGTAAACTTCAAAAATATCGGAAACAAATACTAAAATGACAAAAAATATTCATTAACTTTTATTACTTTATAAAAACAAGCTTTACTTAAAAGCTTAAAAGAAAATTAGTTTATAAAAACAACAATATTCTGAAAGAATATTTCAAAATTTAAAATCGGACTAGTAGTTCCTGAGATTAGCACGTTCAAACAAACAAACTCTTGAGTTTTATAATATTAGTGAAGATAATAACGCAACCGCATAAAAATGTTGATAAAAATATCGATACCATAATCTGCATCACACGGTCACACCACATCACTATAGTTAGCCTTAGTTTGATAGTTCACGGAACATCAAGCGGCCTGAAAATGGCGGTGTAGCGGCGAATATTTTTCGTGAAGAATAATTGTTTTTTTTTAAGTTTATTTTTATCATTATATTATTAATTATTATACATAGCAACATTTTGCCTGAAGCCAGCGCGAGGCACATTCCATTCATAATCTTAGTGAAACCCGACGAATTTGACAAAATAATATATTGAAACCTGTTCGTCTCTTTGCAGTTGAACTACTGGTAGTTATGTCTATTGTGGCTAGACAGTTTTGTCGTAGATGTGCGCGCTCGCATACACTTCAAAGGGAAGCCGACGGTCGTTAGTCAGACTTGTCGCGGGGCGCATTAGACAACTTTGTCTATTAGACGTCTTGTCTCAAATGTGCGCATCTAGTGCATTTTATTATGCGATAGTCTGTCTTAAGACAGTCGTGTCTCAGGTGTGCGGTAGCTCTAAGGGTTTCGATTAATTAATTAAAACGATCGTTTTTTTTTTAAAAATCGATTTTCATAAAAAATGGGTTAAAAATAATGCACAACGTTAATAATCAAGTTTTCACTTCTGCCGGCACTCCCGGAGTGCAACCCGTCTTTTTTTTTTGTACATTCAACAGACCAATTAACAAAATAGTAACAACGACCAAGTGGTACATAATAATCCATACTAATATATATTATAAATGCGAATGTGTTTCTGTCTGTCTGTCTGTCTGTTACCTCTTCACGCCCAAACCTCTGAACCTATTTTGCTGAAATTTGGCATCGAGATACTTTAAGTCCCGGGAAAGGACATAGGCTATTTTGTATCCTGGAAAAATGTATGGTTCCCGCGCGATAAACGATTTTTGGCGCAACGGAGTTGCGGGTGTCATATTATAGTAGTTTATTATACAAAGCAGACCGACACAATTGTAATGACTATTCGCTTTTTATTAACTTATTCAAACATACATTTTTTTCGCTTATTATCAAAACAAATCGTAAATTACTGAAGCTACTTTAACGAAATTCAGCACTGATGTCCACGGGAATCGTCTCCTTTTCTTGCAAAAAAACGTAGTGTTTTCTCAGTTTGCAGCAGCAATTTTACGGGTTTTCTCTTACCTAATATATCCCAAATCTTCTTATCATCTACCATGACCTCTCTGTAGTTACGTGGTGGGTTCTCCTCCTTGTTGGCTGTGATCACCGTCACATTGTGACCACGTTTGGCCAGCTCCAGTCCGATCGGTCGTAGCATTATGTAGTGTGAGGTCGACGTAAAGGGTATCACATACAGTATGTTCGCCGGCTCCACACATTGCAACAAGCTCGCAAGTAAACAAAAGAAGATCTGAAAAGGAGTGATTTTTTAAAAGTCCGGAAGGTTACCCTAGGTTGAAAATTAATTATTATGTTATTGCTTTCGTTACACGTGAAAAGAAAAGCATAATAGTCATTAAACACGTATAACTTGGCTTACCACGAGTAGATCTTAGTCTAAAAAAATATTTTCTTTTAAATGTATCCTATCTCTATAGCATAATCAGGGCGAGCGACGCGAGACCTACTATATCACACTGCCCACAACCTGAGCACTTTTGTGGTACACGGTACACTTTACGGAGAAACTATCACGCCTATTGTTTTGTGCTTTAACATAGTAATTTTTATTTATATTTATATTTAGATGTGTTGTTAATGCACAACATGTAAGATCATTTCAATTATAATCTAATGTTGGAGCTAGATTTTTTATTTTTTTAAGTATTTTTAAATAATCCAACTCAAACCCGCGACAGTTTTGTGATTTTTGCTGTAAAAGGTTTAGAATATCACCTGTTTATGGATTGTATTGACGTCTTAACGGTATGAACAAATACAATGTACTGTTGAGAAAGTCGTCTATAAAATGTTGGAATTACTTTTTACCACTTTAATATGAAATAGTTGAGTAAAAAAATATGTAACTCGGCAAAGTTTTAGAGAAAATGGGCAAATAATTGCTGTTAATTTCGGCAACTTGGAGCTGTGATTCATAAAAAGAAAACGACAGAAATAATCTATAGATAAAATTCTATCCAATTCGAGAAAAAAGAAAAAAAAAAACAAATTGTGCCAAAAAAACACGATTCAAAACAACCTAAATCTCACATTATATTTCTCGCCGCAAGTTCGAGTCGGCTTTCCGCGCTTAAATATATTTTAAATCTAATAATTAATATTATATATTTTTTTTAGTCTAATAAGGGGAAAAAACCTAATATTATTTCTGTAGCGATTTCGGCAAAATCGGCAAAATTTCGTATACGGACTCTTAAGCTAATACGGGTCTTTCAAATAGAGCGGGTCGATGTTACCAATCGAGCAAGAAAGCATTAATATTTCTTTAAAATTGAGTATCCCTATATCTCCTACACAGGGATAAGTACTGAATGCAAATGATGGGAGTGAGATACAGAGTGAGAGAATGAGAGAGAGAGGGAGGCAATTAAAAAAATAATCGGCCAAGTGCGAGTCGGACTCGCGCACGAAGGGTTCCGTACCGGTATAGAGCGAAAGTAGACAAAAAATTGTGTTTTTTGTATGGGAGCCCCCTTCAATATTTACTTTAATTTTATTATTAATTATTAAAGAACAAATATAATTAAGGATCTTGTGAAAACTTATTATTATTATTAACTTTATTTTATTATAGCGGACGGACAGACAGACAGACAGACAGACAGACAGACAGACAGACAGACAGACAGACAGACAGTTTTTACCCTTTGGGTACGGAACCCTAAAAAAGGAATAATTTGATGCCATAAGGTAATTAAAACAAATACTTACCGTATAAAATATATTATTTCCTCATCACAATAATATTATTATAAGCTTTATTTGCTAGAAGCTTCAGCAACTTGTTAAAAACAAATTAATTTTGTTAGGAGCGAAAATATACTTAGCTGTTTTTGTTACGTTTCGCATTTTAGGGTTCCTCATCTAAAAGATAAAAACACCTTATTACTAAGACTTCGATGTCTGTTCGTCTATTTGTCTGTCTCAAGTCTGTATCTCAAGAACCGCTATAGCTAGACTTCTGAAATTTTCACAGATTGTGTGTTTCGGTTGCCGCTGTAACAAAAAATACTAAAAACCAAAATAAAATTAATATTCGTACTAGTAACGTGATTCTTTTGGACTTTCTTGCTCGTTATCAAATATGGCAACAGGTAGTCATTTGAAATATTTACAAAATTACTAGCTGTCCCGGCAAACGTTTCTTTGCTATAATAATTTAAAGTATTTCGCCCATATTATTTTATTGAAGTGACTAAATAAGTATGACACCATGGCAACGTCAATCGCTATCCCGTCGCACAAACAATGGTCGCCGTCAGTCTCAGGTTGTAATAATTTACTATTATTTATTCAACAAATACACTTATCAATATATAAAGTACCGAGTAGCCGATTCTCAGACCTACTAAATATGCATATAAAATTTGGTAAAAATCAGTAAAGCCGTTTCGGAGGAGTTCGTGGACTAACATTGTGACACGAGAATTTTATATATAAGATTAATTAATTACTAGCTGTCCCGGCAAACGTTGCTTTGCCATAATATAAAGTATTTCGCCCATATTATTTTGAGGTGACTAAATTAGTATGTCGCCATGGCAACGTCGATCGCTATCACGTCGCACAATGGTCGCCGTCAGTCTCAGGTTGTAATAATTTACTATTATTTAGTCAACAAATGCACTTATCAAAATATTAAGTACCCAGTAGCCGATTCTCAGACCTACTGAATATGCATATAAAATTTGGTAAAAATCAGTAAAGCCGGAGGAGTTCGCTGACTAACATTGTGACACGAGAATTTTATTTAAAATATATTTTTACTTTAATAACTTAAATAAAACTAATAACTAACCGAACAAAACCAATTTTGCCTATTTTTCCTCTATAATGGTACGGAACCCTTCATGTGCGAGTCCAACTCAACTTAGCTGATTTTTTACCTATGTATTAGGATAAAAAACTAACCACGTTTTTGCTACTATAGCAATTTTTATTACTAAGTAAAAAATAATAACTTAACGTTTGTCAAGTTGTCATACTTTGACATAGGTCATCGTAGTCGTGTCTAAAATAATTTATTACTATCTATATATTATATACTAGCTATTTGACCGAGCTTAATTGCTCGGTATTCGATAAAACACGAACAAAATGACATTTTCTAAAAATGATTCCTAGCTAGATCGATTTATCGCCCCCGAAACCCCATTTAATCTAAATTTCATGAAAATTGTTGGAGCCGTTCCGAGATTCCATTTATATATTAAGTGTCGCCAGTCGCCACCACCTCACTGGAGGCGAAAACTATAACTCTGCTGCATCCACCTGTGTGAGCACACATGACAATTTCGCCTGTGCTGCTAGTCCGCACTAGACTATGGCATTCTATATCGTGATGGCCTAGCAGGTCAATGACCACGTAGGCTGCCAACTAAACTATACACACGTGTCCATCTGGTAATCACCACATAAACGATGAACACGGTTTCTATACTGTGCAGTCGCCTCCAACCACCCCTTACAGCGACCCCTTACCACACGGCTCAACCGAGCATTCTATAGCTAAGGTCTAAATCAAACCCACTCAACAGTAGGCAGTAAACACTAGATGTGACCAACCGGCCACAAACGACTACAA
The DNA here is from genome assembly GCA_905333045.1 of Lysandra bellargus. Classification (NCBI taxonomy): domain Eukaryota; kingdom Metazoa; phylum Arthropoda; class Insecta; order Lepidoptera; family Lycaenidae; genus Lysandra; species Lysandra bellargus. Next base: position 4,074,984 of record HG995341.1, on the reverse strand, counting down.
CACCTCGTATAATAAGATAACTAAGCGATCGACTCATTGTTCGTAATCTAAATACAATATTATTATACATAACAGTTTCTAGGCGTTGGATATCCTCGATGAACTGAACACACAGCCTGAATAATAACGTTTAAGATCACAATATTTAAATAATGATAATAATGACTCACTGATAAGACCGCAGCTGTCTCTAGTGATATGTGTCACCAGAGAATATTACAACTACCCTCCTATTATTATATATGAATACCGTTGTTTACCTTTGTTACCTACAAGTTCGCGCGATTCGCGACATTAAGTATTTACAGTACGACTGGTGAAACATGTTCAATACTCGAGGACGTGATATTTGGCTATTATATTAGTTGAAAAAAATAATATAAAAAAATAGTGTCAATTGATCACTGAGTAAATGTAGCTTAAAGTTAAATAATTATTTACTCAACGCATGGACACCGGGCGCGGGAGGGGTAGTGCGCGGCGCGGGGCGCATGCCGCCACGCCGCGCCGCCGCGCCGGCCGCATATAATTTACCGTGTCCATGATTCATTTACATAAGGGGAAATTTTGTCAAAAATTACGTACCTAATTTTATTACAAAATGCGCGGGGCGCATGCCGCCACGCCGCGCCGCCGCGCCGCGCCGCCGCGCCGGCCGCATATAATTTACCGTGTCCATGATTCATTTACATAAGGGGAAATATTGTCAAAAATTACGTACCTAATTTTATTACAAAATTATAACGAGAATAATTATAATGAGAAACTCGGGCCCCTAGAGTCTAGGGCCTAGACCTACAATAACAACAATATTTTATTGAACAACTTATTTGACAATATGATTGAGAGGCGGGCGCGATCAATATCAACCCTAGTCTGTCACAATAAAATTGATCGCCTAGGAGCCCGTTAACAAGTAGAATGTAGATGTTTTATTAACTCAAAACTCAAACTCAAACTCAAAATTTTTTATTCAGAATAAATTTTTGCAAATATTTTCTGAAAGTCACATGATGCCTACCACCGGTTCGGGAACTAACCCGGCGAGAAGAACCGGCGTAAGAAACTCGGGCCCCCTGCGAGACTTTACCAAAAAAAGTGAGAAAAAAATTAATCTTTTAAAATAAAGTTTACAATGCTGTAACTTAAAATTATACAATGTCAACATACATACATAATTGTAAGTCATAAAATAATGTAGAAGTAGCCTTGCAAGCAGCCATCCTACTCCCAAGATGTGCCGTCGTTTATGAAATCATTGACCTTATAATAGGCTTTGGCACACAAACGTTCTTTGACTACTTTTTTAAATTTATTAATGGAAAGATTTTGAACGTTTTCTGGGATTTTATTGTAAAGGCGTACACATTGACCTTTAAAAGATTTACTAACTTTACTAAGTCTGATCACCGGTATTTCTAGTTTGTACTTATTCCTAGTGTTTCTTCCGTGACTGTCACTTTTGATTGTAAATTTACTAAGATTCTTTCTAACATATAAAACATTATCCAAAACGTATTGAGAAGCAACAGTTAGAATACCAATTTCTTTAACTTTTCTCTCAGAGATTCAAAAGCTGACATTTTATAAATTGAACGTATAGCTCGCTTCTGCAGCATAAAAATCGTATTAATTTCCCGTATTTTTCTGACTGCGTATGCTGCAGAACTGAGCCTATCTGCAAGATTAGCAATATGAGGACCCCACTGTAGTTTACTATCGAGTGTAATGCCTAAGAATACAGTGGTGTCCACCAAATAGTATATTGGTTTTAACTTGCCTAACATTGGGCAAAATAAATTTTAAACATTTAGTTTTCTTAGAATTTAGAAGTAAGTTATTAACGTTAAACCAATGTACTATTTTTGAGAGAGCACTATTTACCTCGTCGTAATTTGACTGTTGTCGCTTCACTTTAAAAATAAGTGAAGTGTCATCAGCAAAAAGTGCTATCTCATTATCATTATCCTTAACAAGATAAGGTAAGTCGTTTATGTAGATGAGAAAAAGGAATGGACCTAAAATGGATCCCTGTGGGACGCCTAATTCTATTTTGGTCCCATTGGACCTTTTACTATTAATGTCAACCCTTTGAGTTCTATTTTTGAGGTAAGATGTCAAAAGGTTGAGTGCTGAGTCCCTAATGCTATAGTGGTGCAATTTCCTGATTAATGTAGCATGCTCAACACAGTCAAAAGCCTTGGAGAGGTCGCAAAAAACCCCTAGGGCATCCTGCGAGTCCTCCCATGCTTCAAATATACTATAAAGAAGACCTATACCAGCATCCGTTGTGGATCGACCCTTAGTAAAACCATATTGATTTTTGTGCAATAAGACTTAAACAATAACTTAAACATTAGTTGGACTTTGGAGTGACAATCAAACTTAAGTTTATATTAAGTTATGAATAGTATGTACTTACTATAAATTAATACGAGGGTGGGATGATAAATAACTGGCCTAATACTAGAACACTTGACTGTACTGTACTACTGTACTTGATTATGATGGTAATAAAAACTTTAATGTTTTAAAAATAAACAACAAATAAAAACTTAATGAAGCATTTAAAATATTTAATAATGCCAAAATTAAAGTCTCGGTCATTGCTCATCATCCCACATTTTTAGGGTTCCGTAGCCAAAATGGCAAAAAACGGAACCCTTATAGATTCATCATGTCGGTCTGTTTGTCTGTCTGTCTGTCTGTCTGTCTGTCTGTCTGTCTGTCTATCTGTCTGTCTGCCTGTCTGTCTGTCTGTCTGTCTGTCTGTCTGTCCGTATGTCACAGCCACTTTTCTCCGAAACTATAAGAGCTATACTATTGAAAATTGGTAAGTAGATGTAGTCTGTTGAACCGCATTAAGATTTTGATACAAAAATGGAAAAAATATTAAAAATTTTAGGTACAACTAAAACAAAAAAAAATTTTTTTTGTCTAACCTATGCGTGTGGAGTATTTATGGATAGGTCTTTAAAAATCATATTGAGGTTTTTAATATGATTTTTTTCTAATCTGAATAGTTTGCGAGAGAGACTCTTCCAAAGTGATAAAATGTGTGTCCCCCCCCCTCTAACTTCTAAAGTAGGGGCATGATAATTCTAAAAAAAATATATGACGTACATTATTATAAAAACTACTAACGAAAATTGGTTTGAACGAGATCTAACTAGTAGTTTTTTTTTATACGTCATAAATGGTAAACCTTAATTTAACTTTCATTAAATCAACTAAAATATAAAAATAAATCAAAAACCTTTTAATTTTATAGAAATAAACCTTATTGCTGCTGCGGAACCCTTCATGGGCGAGTCCAACTCGCACTTGGCCGGTTTTTTACTTTTTCACATATCAAGATACTATTTATTATATTATTATTCGTAGTAATAAATTATGTCTATTACCCTGTTTGTCTATTACCTTTTCACACTCAAACCACAGAACCGATTTTAATGAAATTTGAAAGGACATGGCATACTTTTTATCTCGAAAAATTGTTCCCGCGTAATTATTAACGAATTTCAGCGCAATGGAGTTACAGGTAATAGGTATCAACTAGTATTGTATGACTAATATATTACAGCTATATAAATAATATAATAATTAATATTATTATGCATTTGTATTGTATATGTATTACTTTATACCTCTAAATAACATTTAAATTTTTTACTCAAACTTGTTATTACAATAACAATAAATAAAACAAAAATGTTTAAACCGTTTCAAAGCATATTTTGCTTTTAAATAGTTTTATTAACAATATTTTATAATAAAAACTACGATTGAAACAAAAAACAATAATAAAAAAAATACGTACCATATTAATTGTAACTTTAAAAGGCCCAAAATTCAAATATATTATCACGTCCTCACAGGTTATAGCAGTTTTGATAACTGCAACATACGATAGCAGGCAGCTAATATAGGATGTTGCTGAGATTAAAATATTATCATCAGCAGTACCTGTGTCATGACTCATGGTTGGCACTACTAATATATGTATAATATTCTGTGGTCATGGTGCAGTGTGGAAGATGAGCAGTTTTTACGGTTCCGTGCCCAAGGGGTAAAAACGGCACCCAATTACTAAGAGTTCATTGTATGTCCGTTTGTCCGTCTGTCTGTCTGTCCGTCTGTCTGTCTGTCCGTCTGTCCGTCTGTCTGTCTGTCCGTTTTCTTTATATAATAAATTATCAAAATAATGTACTATATTGTACACTAAGAAAAGGTCTACAGAAAACTCCGCGATGGTATGTCTATCTCTTATGCCCGCTGTACACTCTCGCCGAGAGCTCTCGGGCGAGAATCTCGGGCGAGAGCCCCTTGCCCAAGTGCGATCGTGTACATTCTCGTTTAGTTCAATCGGAGTTATGAACTCAGAGAAGATGGACCATTATTCTCTAATCTACTTTTGGAATTTGGCGGGGGGCTGCGCCCCCCTAGCCCCCCTTTCTTAGGTACGCCTTTCTAAGTAGGCCTTCTGTTATGTCTTTTCATTAATAATGAAATGAAATAAAAATGCACCGGCAGTTATTTCGGCCACTTGCTGGGGAATTGCGTCCACACTAGCGATCATGATACGGCGCGATGATCGCGACGGAGATCTGATCGGAGATCTGATTGTTACACGCCTATATAAGCCTAATTTTTAAAGCTAATTAAGTTTTACTGCTAATGTATCTATGAATTATAAGTTAATTTTTAATGCGCTTCTAATTTTCAGTGGTTTCATGAATTGTATTAAGTAATAATTAAAACAAATTTTTAGAATTTTTTTTATTTGTTACTAAAAGCTAAAATTAAGTTTCCTAAAAGTCTAAACACCTATTCGGTTAACAAAAAACACTGTTAAAAATAACTTATTATTAGACTTAACAGAAATTAAACGTTAAAATCGATACTACATAAAATAGGAATGTCAAAAAATATGGCGATGCGACTCAAATTGCAAAAAAAGTGTTATAAATTGCCAATTATTATATATTATAAAGCTAATTCGAGGCTGAAAGCGATGTAAAGTGAACTCATGTAGCGATGTAATTAGCTTTTAAATGGCGGTCAGCAAGTGTGTTAGTGGCTATATTAATAGTTTCCAATCGGTGAAAAGCTGTATATAAGAACATGGAATTTACTTGGGTAGAAATTGCTGTATTGTTCGGAAAAAAAAAACATTTTTATATTTAATATACGGGAATAACACTAGCTAGGTGCGATTTTGTTAGTGTGAAAGGAACCCTAACGATATGTGAAATGGCGATATCATAAGAAACAATTTATGCCGTTACAAAGTCTTTACTCTCATAGACTTCTTATAGACGATGTGTGAATCCTGTTGTTCTGTATATAACTTGACTAAATAATTAATGACGTTTTTAGCACAAAAACAGCTTAAATTCAAGGGCGAGTTGATACCAAAACACACAGCGTATCACATTTTATCATGCATTTTAATTCCCATACACTTTTCACTATAAACGAGCACTAAATTAGGTAAATAAACTATACATAAAATAATGACTTATCGTTTACTTGACAGTAAAATGGCTGATGTTACTATTACTGACTTCTCCAAGCTGTTGCGAAAATGTAAATCACTTATGACGGCAAAAAGGGCAAACGGAGTTTAACTCCCTTGTATCGGACAATAATATTATTTAAACACGTATAAGGGTGATTGCCCGTATTAACGCTTTCTATATGTTTCTTATAAGTTGAAGTACCTTATTCTTGGTCATTATATAACACGTATAAGGAAAAAAGCGGACAATAAAGCAACTATAAGGAGGGTATAAGGTTATTATCCTTATAAATTGTGCCCAAATGCACCCTTATTAGCGATAATACGACTCCTATAAGAATATTATTTTTGGCTATATAAGCCACTTTAAAAATATAAGACACAGCCTGGATACAGACAGACGGACAGACAGATGGACAGACAAACGGACAGACAGTCGGACAGACACCGAAGTCTTCCCAGGCTATGTAAGATTTGGCTTACATCGCTTTTGGCCATATTAAAGTGATGTAGCGGCGATTTACAACACAATAATTATACCGAATAGCGGCATATTAAATACCCAACTATATTTTTTCATTAAAAACTGTGTAAAATTGCACTGTAGACCTAACAGCGTTTTTACACAGCTGTTATATGAAAGCTCCCAATACAGCTATTTCTACCCAAGTAAATTCCATGTACTTATATACAGCTTTTCACCGATTGGAAACTATTAATATAGCCACTAACACACTTGCTGACCGCCATTTAAAAGCTAATTACATCGCTACATGAGTTTACTTTACATCGCTTTCAGCCTCGAATTAGCTTTATAATATATAATAATTGGCAATTTATAACACTTTTTTTGCAATTTGAGTCGCATCGCCATATTTTTTGACATTCCTATTTTATGAAGTATCGATTTTAACGTTTAATTTCTGTTACGTCTAATAATAAGTTTTTTTTAACAGTGGTTTTTGTTAACCGAATAGGTTTTTAGACTTTTAGGAAACTTAATTTTAGCTTTTAGTAACAAATAAAAAATTTTAAAAATATGTTTTAATTATTACTTAATATAATTCACGAAACCACTGAAAATTAGAAGCGCATTAAAAATTAACTTATAATTCATAGATACATTAACAGTAAAACTTAATTTGCTTTAAAAATTAGGCTTATATAGGCGTGTAACAATTTTCATAAAATATATTATGTAATACGTCAATGTTTTAAAAATCATTTAATTCTGTAGTCGCCATATTATAATATATTTTATAGTCGTGTGATATTTCAGATTTTTATTATAATATAATATGTTTTTTGGTGACGTGAAAGCGACCTAAATGACAAAAACTTAGCAACTAGCAATAATTAATAATAATAATATATCTACGGACGCTTCACCCCACGTCTGGCCCCGTGCTAAGTACCTGAATGACTTGTGTTACAGGTACCGACAACGGAAATATATTTAATACTTTTATACTATACATATATTTAAGATTTTTATTATATGATACACATATTTAATACACATCCATGACCCAGGAACTTTATAAACTTTTTGTTCCGAATTTGCTGCATAAAGTGTGCCCAATTTGGTCATGTAGAGGTTGAGTAGAAGCTTATATTATAGCAATTTTTCATTGCAAATGGCGATGTAAAAAACGTGCCCATACTAGTCAGCAATTTTGTGCTACCTGGGTTAGTAATGGGGTCCAGTTTTTACCCTTTGGGTACGGAATCCTAAAAACTGATATAACATAATATAGCTAGAAACTGGAACAAACTATGTGTGGAATCACAAGATGTTTTCCTTCACTGTACTAGCGGCCCATTAATGTACTCAAGAGTTTAATGAAAGAGATTTTCCAATAATATAAGCCGACGAAAAAAAACGAACACTTCAAATAAACAGGGGATCTCAAAGAAACAATAAATGTAATTTTAGGTACAAATGTGCAAGTTGGACACACATTAAATGTTCCTTGCCATACTTATTTTATTGATTTCGGAAGAGAAATTAGAAAAAATTGCGGGTTTTGTATAGAAGCCCCTCTGAAGATCTATTTGAATAATTTTTTTATGTTACACTAATTCTGACGAAAAGAAGATGTACGCCACATACTATATTATTGTCACAATAATATTAATGAAGCTAACTTTCCACAGTGACCAGAACTTAATAAATTATTTCCTTTCTATGGGGAGTTATGTTGGTGAAAATATTATCATCAAAGTGTGTGCGGTGGGACAATCTTCATACAAAAAAAAAATGTTTTTTTTTTACATTTTCAACTCTTTATTATGTTTCAACAATTAATATTTTGTAACAAAAATAAGCCTCGTATTCAGCTGCACGAATTGGACGTGGGAATATACCACGTAACAAATCGCACCATTTCATTTCTTTGTCTAAGTCAGGACCACATAGGGCACAGCTGATTTTCTTCTTATCGTTTCATCATACGATTTTCTTTATATTATGCATTTTTATTACTATAGTCTGGGTAAATCACGTCGGCCAAATAAACATGCTTATTTAACGCAAAAATGACCTCTTCGGCGCGATCCTCTAGGGCACATACTGGATCTCATGACATTTCTTCTTGTCCTACGTAGATGACCGACCGCATTGGCCAGTAGACCTACAAGCAGTCCATCTGCGGCAGTCACTTCACCGGTTCCCCGTCCACTGTCTGTTTGATACTGTATATAACTTACTTAAAACATCCTTTGAAAAGTACATTCTTTGTAAATAAATGTTTATTATTATTATTAATAATTGGGCAGTCAAAGCAGGCAAAACCGTTGCGGAAGCTTCCTCTAGGGCATTTAGTGTAATTTATTCCTCTTCTTCTCACTCTACGTCGACGAGTATTTGCATCCACCAGCAGATCTGTAGGAAGTCCATCAACAACAGATACGCCACCGGTTATCTGTTCCCCGACAGTCAGACTGGTTGCGACATCGCTGGCGAGCTCCGACGCGTCTTCAGATCTGTCGAGCGACCGGTCGGACGATCCGGTCGAGTCGACGCCGCTCAGTGGGAGACAGAGCGCCATGTGGAGTGTACTCGACACCAGCAGCAGCAGGCACAGTGACGATGACGGGAACATGTTGACTGTTCGGTGTTGACTGCAGGAGCGTCGCTCTGAGTATGGTGCAGAGTCAAAACAGTAGCAGTTTATATAGCACTCATGTATTAATCAGAATTTACGATTTGCCTGCTCGTGCTTTGCCCTGTACGTAGCCTATAATTAGTCAATTCAATTCAATTAATTAATTTCATTCATCCTCGATTGTTATTGTGAGTTGTGACGTATCATCCACGTTTTCCCCACTACATGGCCTATACTCACGAATTTCGTCACAGAATACGTTACATCACATACATTATTTCATCCTTTGTAATTGTATTATTATCGACGACTTTATATGGTTCGCTTTACTTCAATGGATGTCCCGATATAATCAAAACCGTGTGTTGATTGATTGATTTAAATTAACATGATGATTTACTGGCTGACAAGCAAACGTTGTATTGCCATATAAGTAAGTACGTTACTTTTGGTCACTAAAAGTAAGGTACTTATATGGCAAAAGATTAGGTGTGAAAAATAAACATTCAGATCTACCTTATAAGTTGAGACTACAATGCCGCTCGACAATGTTGCAGCGACAATATTGCAGGATAGTGTCGCGCGACAATGATGCAGTGACAACGTTGCATGATAATAATGCACGGCAATGTTGTGGCGATACTGCGACAATATAATATCAGTGTTTTCCGGCAATGACAACGTTGAACGACAATGTTGCGCGACAATTTTGCAGCGATAATGTTAAACGACAGTTGATGATCGGCAATGTTGTGGCGGCAGTGTTGCGCGACAATATTGCGGGGATAATGTTCCGTGAGTCGTGATTGTTGCGTTTAAATTTAGGAACCTAAATTATGTTATTTAAGGTGACGCCGCGTTAAAGTAAGAAACCATGTTGGATATGTTTTAGATTGCTTGTTTTCTATGAGAGGCCGGCCCAGCCTCTCATAGAAAACAAGCAATGGAACAGCGAAAAATGGAAAGGTCATAAGCAACAAAATGGTTTTTGTCGCGTAATTTAAAAACCATAAATACATTTCATATAAGCTATGCACATATTAAAGTGTATGCTTCAACCAATTTATGTACAAATTTTGGAACCTTAAATCACTCTCCTCTGTTGGAAAAATAGGAATCCCTTTTTTTACAGAGGTCTTTTCGATTGATAATTCTGTGTTATAAAAGTTGTCCAATCGTGTTATGCTATGGGCAATTCAAAGACAAAGACATGATGAATACTGACAATGAACTTTAGTTTCTTAGCTTTAGTCATTGCTGAGAAAAATCGGCATCGCTACAGCCAAATTATCAAGGCGTCGCCTTAATTCAATCGTCTCAATACAGGATCCCACAATCGAGGTCTTACGATCAGGATCTTAGGATATCAATTCGGAAACTGAAATTTAGCAACCTAAAAGGAACCGAAACTTAGAACCCTAAATTCAGGAACCAAAATTCAGCAACCTATGATTCTACATTTATTTATTCAGGACCCTGAATATATCTTCTCTTAATTTCGGATATTTTTTATTATTTTTAAAGATATTTTGTCTTCAAAGTTTTACTTGTTAATATTAATAATAATTATTAATGCAAGCTTTCAGAATCTAGGTATTATAGCTATAACATAGAGACACTATTTTATAATTTCCTAATATAGAATTTTAGAGGAAAATAGCAACGTGAGTTGTGACGTCGGGACTTACTCGCATAATATAAAGACAATTCAATCCTAACTTCGTCATTCACACACCGCAACGCCCGCTGATCAGTCATCATGTTCCAGTTGTCATCACTGTGCCTGCTGCTGCTGGTGTCGAGTACACTCCACATGGCCCTCTGTCTTCCACTGAGCGGCGTCGACTCGACCGGATCGTCCGACCGGTCGCTTGACAGGTCTAGCGAAGCGTCAGAGCTCGCCAGCGATGTCGCGACCGAGACACTGATTGCCAGGGAACTGACCACCAGCGACGCTATTGCAACAGATGGACTGCTTGCAGCCAGCGATATCGCAATCGGGTGGACACTGACTGCCAGGGGACAGAGAACCGGTGGCGTATCTATTGTTGATGGACTTCCTACAGATTTGCTGGTGGATTCAAATACTCAACGACGTAGAGTAAGAAGAGCAGGAATAGGTACCTCTAATTGCCCTGAAGGAACATTCCGCATAGGTCCTTACTGCAAAACAATATTAGTCAAGAAGTAGGAATAACCTAATATAATATTTGTGACCCCATGTGATATACCCTGGTGGTTGGGGCGAAAATGTCTTCAAAGAAGATCGTTCAGTAAAACGAGAAGGGCGCCCTAACCGAGAAGAAGGAATAAGCGTTAATTTGATGCAGTCAGTCCTACAGAACCTCAATTTGGAGCTGATTAATGTTAAAAAAATGCTAATAAAGAATTTGAAATATTTTAAGAAAACAGACTTTTTGTATTTCACTTACGAGCTACTTATCCCCATCCTTGATAATATTATGAATTAAGACCGTTCACCATTGCTTTTGTTACAGACATTTTACAAAGTAACCCCTCTTTAAATACCGTATGGAGAAAATAATTTAAGGTGGCACCAGCGGTCTTTAACTTTTAGTCTAGGACTCTAGGAGCTATGTGAAAAACGCTCGCATCGTATTCTGTTAACTTAAGAAAAAATTGAACTCTTTTAAAGACACAAGACTATTATAGATTCATCGGAAAACCTCCTGGTAACTCTTAGAATGAAAATTTGCAAGTTGCAACTATTTATGAGTTTGAACTGATATACCTCATAGGTACTCAGTTCATATCGAATATGAAAAATACGATATCGCCCTTAGATATGAAACATCCTTACATATTATGTAATGAAAGAGCAGCTTATAGTGTGATGAAAAAGTTAAATTAAAGAATTTTCCCTGGTCATATTAACGGCGAAAAAAAAATTATGAACACTTCAAATGAACATGGGATCTTATGACGCAGAAAAACACTACAAATATTGTAATTTTAGGTCAAAACATGTACTATACATATCTAACTGAAATCCGTTATTTGCGATTTGAACCAGAAACTCGCACTCAACTTTATTGATTTTGAGCAAGAAAAAAGACACTAATGTACTCGAAATCTGAAAGAGATATCCCATACGACGGCGAAAAGAAAACGAAGACTTATCAAATGAACATGGGATCTCATAACGCGTAAAAAAACAGAAATGTAACTGTAGGTAAATAAATCTAACATTAAAATAAAATCGGCTATGTGCAAGTTGGACACACACAAAAGGTTCCTCATTAACCATTTATTGATTTCGGGAGGGAAATAAGCAAAATATTGCGGCTTTTGTATAGAAGCACCTCTTAAAGACTAGTTTAATTTTTTTACTAATACACTAGTTTTGACTAAAGGAAGATGCAGGACACAATATTTTTTTAAATTGTTGTCACAATTATTATTTTAATGAAGCTAACTGTCCACAGTGAGTAATTTTTTTTTTTTATTAAATAAGGGGGCATACGAGCAAACGGGTCACCTGATGGTAAGCAACTACCGTCGCCCATGGACACTCGCAACATCAGAAGAGCTGCAGGTGCGTTGCCGGCCTTTTAAGCTCTTTTCTTGAAGGTTTGCAGGTCGTATAGGTCCGGAAAAACTGCTGGTGACAGTTCATTCCAGAGTTTTACAGTGCGCGGCAGAAAGTTACGCGAAAAACGCACTGTGGAAGACTGCCACTCATCAAAGTGATGAGGATGGTATGTTTTTCGCGTGGGACGATGGCGAAAAGTTGCAGGTGGTATGATTCCAAGGGGTCCAAGCTGTTTGAAACACTATGGCAGTCAACAATTCGAGCGGCCCTTCGTTGGATACGATCCAGAGGGAGCAGTTGGTATTTTGTTGTATTTTGTTGCTGTTGGTATTTTCTTCGAAACACTATGGCAGTCAACAATTCGAGCGGCCCTTCGTTGGATACGATCCAGAGGGAGCAGTTGGTATTTTGTTGTATTTTGTTGCTGTTGGTATTTTCTTCGTATGAAGAGTTATGTTGGTGAAAATACTATCTGACCAAGTCGCAGCTTTATTATCTTTTTTATATTTGAACAATGAAGGGACAAGCTTCATACAAAAAGAAAAAAAAAACTTATTTTTACATTTTCAACTCTTTATTATGGTATAATAAATATTTTGTAAAAATAATAAGCCTCGTATTCAGCTACACGAGTTGAACGTGTGACTGTACTATACTACGTATCACACCATTTTAATTTTTTGTCTCTATCAGGACCACATAGGATTTAGCTGATTTTCTTCTTATCGTTTCACCAAAAGATTTATATGCACTCTCATTACTATTGTCTAGGTAAATCACGGGGGCCAAATAAACATGTTTATTTAACGCAAAAAGGACCTCTTCGGCGCGATCCTCTAGGGCAGATACTGGATCTCATGACATTTCTTCTTGTCCTACGTAGATGATCAACCGCATCGACCAGTAGACCTGTAAGCAGTCCATCTGCGGCAGTTACTTCACCGGTTCCCCGTCCACTGACTGTTTGATACAGTATAATATTACTTACTTAAAACATCCTTTGTAAACTATATTCCTTGCAAATGAATGTTTATTATTATTATTATTAGTTGGGCAATCAAAGCAAATAGAACCTCTGCGGAATCTTCCTTCAGGGCATTTAGAGTAATGTATTTCTGCTCTTCTCACTCTACGTCGTTGAGTATTTGCATCCACCAGCAGGTCTGTAGGAAATCCATCAACAACAGAGACGCCACCGGTCCTCTGTTCCCCGACAGTCAGTGTCCTGGCCGCGACATCGCTGGCGGGCTCCGACGCGTCGTCAGACCTGTCGAGCGACCTGTCGGACGATCCGGTCGAGTCGACGCCGCTCAGTGGGAGATAGAGCGCCAGGTGGAGAGTACTCGACACCAGCAGCTGCAGGCACAGTGATGATGATGGGAACATGTTGACTGTTGAGTGTTGACCGCAGGAGCGGCTCGTGCTATGCCCTGTACGTAGCCTATAATTAGTCAATTCAATCATTAATTAATTTCATTCATCCTCGATTGTTATTATGAGTTGTGACGTATCATCCACGTTTTCCCCACTACATGGCTTATACTCACGAATTTCGTCACAGAATACGTTGCAATACATACATTATTTCATCCTTTGTAATTGTATTATTATCGACGACTTTATATGGTTCGCTTTACTTCAATGGATGTCCCGATATAATCAAAACCGTGTGTTGATTGATTGATTTAAATTAACATGATGATTTACTGGCTGACAAGCAAACGTTGTATTGCCATATAAGTAAGTACGTTACTTTTGGTCACTAAAAGTAAGGTACTTATATGGCAAAAGATTAGGTGTGAAAAATAAACATTCAGATCTACCTTATAAGTTGAGACTACAATGCCGCTCGACAATGTTGCAGCGACAATATTGCAGGATAGTGTCGCGCGACAATGATGCAGTGACAACGTTGCATGATAATAATGCACGGCAATGTTGTGGCGATACTGCGACAATATAATATCAGTGTTTTCCGGCAATGACAACGTTGAACGACAATGTTGCGCGACAATTTTGCAGCGATAATGTTAAACGACAGTTGATGATCGGCAATGTTGTGGCGGCAGTGTTGCGCGACAATATTGCGGGGATAATGTTCCGTGAGTCGTGATTGTTGCGTTTAAATTTAGGAACCTAAATTATGTTATTTAATTCAATCGTCTCAATACAGGATCCCACAATCGAGGTCTTACGATCAGGATCTTAGGATATCAATTCGGAAACTGAAATTTAGCAACCTAAAAGGAACCGAAACTTAGAACCCTAAATTCAGGAACCAAAATTCAGCAACCTATGATTCTACATTTATTTATTCAGGACCCTGAATATATCTTCTCTTAATTTCGGATATTTTTTATTATTTTTAAAGATATTTTGTCTTCAAAGTTTTACTTGTTAATATTAATAATAATTATTAATGCAAGCTTTCAGAATCTAGGTATTATAGCTATAACATAGAGACACTATTTTATAATTTCCTAATATAGAATTTTAGAGGAAAATAGCAACGTGAGTTGTGACGTCGGGACTTACTCGCATAATATAAAGACAATTCAATCCTAACTTCGTCATTCACACACCGCAACGCCCGCTGATCAGTCATCATGTTCCAGTTGTCATCACTGTGCCTGCTGCTGCTGGTGTCGAGTACACTCCACATGGCGCTCTGTCTCCCACTGAGCGGCGTCGACTCGACCGGATCGTCCGACCGGTCGCTCGACAGGTCTAGCGAAGCGTCGGAGCTCGCCAGCGATGTCGCGACCGAGACACTGATTGCCAGGGAACTGACCACCGGCGACGCTATTGCAACAGATGGACTGCTTGCAGCCAGCGATATCGCAATCGGGTGGACACTGACTGCCAGGGGACAGAGAACCGGTGGCGTATCTATTGTTGATGGGCTTCCTACAGATTTGCTGGTGGATGCAAATACTCAACGACGTAGAGTGAGAAGAGCAGGAATAGGTACCTCTAATTGCCCTGAAGGAACATTCCGCATAGGTCCTTACTGCAAAACAATATTAGTCAAGAAGTAGGAATAACCTAATATAATATTTGTGACCCCATGTGATATACCCTGGTGGTTGGGGCGAAAATGTCTTCAAAGAAGATCGTTCAGTAAAACGAGAAGGGCGCCCTAACCGAGAAGAAGGAATAAGCGTTAATTTGATGCAGTCAGTCCTACAGAACCTCAATTTGGAGCTGATTAAAGTTAAAAAAATGCTAATAAAGAATTTGAAATATTTTAAGAAAACAGACTTTTTGTATTTCACTTACGAGCTGCTTATCCCCATCCTTGATAATATTATGAATTAAGACCGTTCACCATTGCTTTTGTTACAGACATTTTACAAAGTAACCCCTCTTTAAATACCGTATGGAGAAAATAATTTAAGGTGGCACCAGCGGTCTTTAACTTTTAGTCTAGGACTCTAGGAGCTATGTGAAAAACGCTCGCATCGTATTCTGTTAACTTAAGAAAAATTTGAACTCTTTTAAAGACACAAGACCACGGGCGTATATATAGCTTTGATAAGGGAAGCGATTTTGCAGCGAATTTGAAAGCGGCCAAGTGCGAGTTGGAATCACCCATGAAGGATTCCGCAGCAACAAATATTCGACATGTTTAGGAAATCAAAAATATTTTTTAAAATAATGTACCGCACCGATTTTAATCGGCGAGGTACATATATTATTGCCGATTGGATAAGAAAGATGGATAGTAATGGGGGGGGGGGGGGGGTCCGGACCCCCAGAACACCCCCTTATATACGCCCATGCACAAGACTATTATAGATTCATCGGAAAACCTCCTGGTAACTCTTAGAATGAAAATTTGCAAGTTGCAACTATTTATGAGTTTGAACTGATATACCTCATAGGTGAGTACCGAGTACTGAGTAGTTCACATCCAATATGAAAAATACGATATCGCCCTTAGATAATAAACATCCTTACATATTATGTAATGAAAGAGCAGCTTATAGTGTGATGAAAAAGTTAAATTAAAGAATTTTCCCTGGTCATATTAACGGCGAAAAAAAAATTATGAACACTTCAAATGAACATGGGATCTTATGACGCAGAAAAACACTACAAATATTGTAATTTTAGGTAAAAATATGTATTATTCATTATTTAACTGAAATCCGTTATTTGCGATTTGAACCAAAAACTCGCACCCAACTTTATTGATTTCGAGCAAGAAAAAAGACACTAATGTACTCGAAATCTGAAAGAGATTTCCCATACGACGGCGAAAAAAAACGAAGACTTCAAATGAAGGGATCTCATAACGCGTAAAGAAACAAAAATGTAACTGTAGGTAAATAAATCTAACATTAAAATAAAATCGGCTGTATTTGCTATGGGAATTATAGTTAAGTAATATTTCTTTAACTGAGATCACATTGTTCGTTGTATTTTATATTGAAGCCAGATACTTACTATCTGTGAAAATTCACTCTGGGAATATTATTATGTATTTAACCTATGACATTATAAAACATCATTGTACTTAACATAATCTGTAAACAATTCAACTACCAAGCTCAAGCGGTTCTTGACAAGCTGGTGACTGACAAACAGACGGAAAGATAGACATGAGAGTGAGAATGTTTCCGAATTGAGTTTCTTAGGCATCCATTAGACGGTAGGTTTTGCTGTCAGTTTTACCACAGTCATGACTGTGACTGATGGGTAACCTACCGTGTAAGACCGTGACTGACGGTGATAGACGAAAATCTGGATGGCATCCATTACACGGCAGGTTCCTCGTCAGTCAATTCCATCAATCATGAATTATGTTTGACTAATAGACAGACGAATGTATCCAGATTTTCGTCAATCGCCGTCAGTCACGCTCTTACACGGTAGAATACCCATCAGTCACAGTCATGACTGTGGTAAAACTGACAGCAAAACCTACCGTCTAATGGATGCCCATTCGTCAGTCCATCAGTCAAACATAATTCATGATTGATGGAATTGACTGACGAGGAACCTACCGTGTAATGGATGCCTTTTTTTTAAATTAAATAAGGGGGCAAACGAGCAAACGGGTCACCTGATGGTAAGCAATTACCATCGCCCATGGACACTCGCAACATCAGAAGAGCTGCAGGTGCGTTGCCGGCCTTTTAAGAGGGAATACGCTCTTTTCTTGAAGGTTTGCAGGTCGTATAGGTCCGGAAAAACTGCTGGTGACAGTTCATTCCAGAGTTTTACAGTGCTCGGCAGAAAGTTACGCAAAAAACGCAGTGTGGAAGACTGCTACTCATCAAGGTGATGAGGATGGTATGTTTTTCGCGTAGGACGATGGCGAAAAGTTGCAGGTGGTATGATTCCGAACAATTCCTCAAAGCACTCCCCGTGATACAACCGATAGAGGATGCAGAGTGAAGCTACATCTCGGCGTAATTCCAAGGGGTCCAAGCTGTTTGAAACACTATGGTAGTCAATAATTCGAGCGGCCCTTCGTTGGATACGATCCAGAGGGAGCAGTTGGTATTTTGGCGCCCCTGCCCAGAGATGAGAACAATATTCCATATGAGGCCGAACCTGCGCCTTGTAGAGTTTTAGGCGTTGGTTCGGACTGAAGTACTGTCTCGCTCTGTTAAGAACACCAAGCTTCTTCGAGGCTAATTTGGCCTTACCCTCTAGATGATATCGGAACTGGACTTCGCTCGATATGTTGACGCCAAGTATCTCAATGCTAGGGGAGATGGTTAAAGATGTGCCCTCAAAACGAGGACATACGACCGTTGCTGACTTTTTAGTGGTGAACGCGCAGACCTGTGTCTTGGCGGAGTTGAATTGGACCAAGTTACGTCTACCCCATTCAGAGACCCTCTCCAATGAATTCTCCACCTTAGACACAAGTTAGCCTTAGGCTTAAGTGAGTCAAGGTGAGGAAAGTTAACCCATCAACTTTTTGAAACTCCTCGTTTTTAAAGTAAGACCGAAAATAAGACCGGAAAAGAGGTGATGAAGTATCGCAACAAGTATTTGTACCTACATTAACGATAAAACCAGTGTAAAAGTTATTATTCCCCTAGAATAAACAGTTAGTTAAGAAACTGCAGTTATTTTTCTTACACATTACTTTACAACAACACCAGACCGAACCCTGAAAATGAACGGGGTCTAACTTTTGGCTAATAATAAGCTTTTAAGTTTAAAGTAAAGAAAATCTAAAAATTAATTTTCTTTCCCAAATTTCTCGTATTTATTCAAGAGAATGCATTATAATTATATTGTTTTAAGTATCGTCTAGTAATAGACGAAAACCGAATGTGGCGCTTAGTTGCTTCCACTAAATACTACCAAGTAATAAAAAAAATGTAATTTTTATTTACAAGACTTTATTTATATTCGCCAACATTCAGTAAAATATCACTATTAGCGCGATTGCAGCCTGACATTTTGGGCTCACACATAGGCACAATAGCTATGCCTCAATCAGAGACTGATATAATAGTTATCAGGTTTTGGGGATAGTCATGTCCCTGTGACACCCTGTCCTCAGACAGCACATGGCCAACGACAGTTCACAGTTTGCTGTTCGCCTGAAGGTAAGGTATTCTTAATATGATGTCGCAAATATATTGTCTCCAACCCTTGAAACAGAAAACTCTTTTCTCTTTTCATATTTCACTTTTTCTTACTTTTATTATTCAGCATCTTTGCAGACTGTCATGCCTAAGCGTATGACCACAATAGCCTTGAATTTGACATGGGACACTTATATCGTTATTATCATTATTTAAGGCAATAGGGACCTTTGCGGATGCGCCCTCCAGGGCAGGTAGAGCTTCTTATTCCTTCTCTTCTCACTCTACGTCGATGAGTAACAGCATTCACCAGCAGATCTGTAGTAAGTTCATTTGCGATAGCCTCGTCGCTGGTTTCCCATCCCTTGGCAGTCAGTGTCCACCCGGTTGCGACATCGCTGGCGAGCTCCGACGCGTCGTCAGATCTGTCGAGCGACCGGTCGGACGATCCGGTCGGATCGACGCCGCTCAGTGGGAGACAGAGCGCCATGTGGAGTGTACTCGACACCAGCAGCAGCAGACACAGCGATGTTGACGCGGACGGGAACATGTTGAGTGTCGACTGTAGGAGCGTCGGTGTGATAATGATGCAGCTTCGAAACACTCGTGGTTTATATAATTGTATTATGTACCTATACTCGTTTATCGAAATGATTCACGTTTCGAACTATGCCCTATAAGGATATTTGTGACGTATAATTTCTGTTTTCCTTCTATAGCCTAGTAAGCGAATGCTCGAAAAGTGCTTGGAAAAGTCGAAAGCAGAAATTATGACTACGCCACTTTGTTTGGACTAGTAAGGAGATAAACTTACTAAATGTCCTGACCCCTCCGAGGTGCGCCGGAGGGGAGGGGGGGGAAAAGAAGGACCCATTTTTGGTTTTTAGACTAATTTACGAAAACGGTTCTTCGTACGAAATTTTATTGTACCGCATAAGAAAAGCTAATAAAATTCTCTACAACTTTGTCCTTTACACTTTGTATCTATCTCCAATCGTTGCCTAGCTATGAGCTTCTAAAATTGGTCGATTTTCAAATACACACATCAATACGACATAAGGATATTTGTATTTTCTGAAATATCAGGAATTTTTGAAGACAGTAAATAGATAAATAATAGCTTATTTTATGGTTTGTATAAAATGGTATATAAAATGGTTTATATAAAACATAAAAAACTTTTCTGGATTTTTTGTCTTTATGAAAAATCATAGATTTTTCAATGGCCATAGAACTTTCGTATGTAACCAACAAATCATTACTTCGTTTTATAAAACTGAAAATTTCATTCTAATAAGAAAAAATCTTCAACATTTTTATTGCCAATAGTCAAGTTAATAATAATTAATCCTAATCTATGGTTAGGGCAGACTATTTTCACCTAAAAATACATTTTTTGAGTCTTTCTGCGGTATGAGCCTCAAAATTCTTCGTAATTGCAAGTAATCATTTTTCCTGCTATCTAAGTTACAAAAAAATCTTTTATATGCCTGTTCTAGTCACAATAGACCGAATTTATCCCAGAACAGCCTGTAGACCAATTCAAAACCAGAATAATGTGGTTAAATCAGCCAAAAATTAAGCCGATGCGATCAGTAAAAAGGCTCCAGGAGAGCAACCAGTCTCTAGAAACCGACCAAACTGTCCTGAAAGGTTCCCACTTAGACGGTCCATATGATATCAAAACATTTTGTTTTCCAGCATCCCGATCTGGAAAATGCGGAAGATTCATAATAAAAGAAAAGATCTCATTTCGGCCACCTTATGCCATAAAAAATAGTCTACAATTAGTCAACAAAATTAAAGATGTGACTTTGCCACCGCGTTGCAAATTAGTTTCACTTGATGTCGATAGTTTATTCACTAATGTTCCACGTAAGGAAACATTGGGTATTTTAAGGAATGCATTAGAAAAACGTTTACCTCCTGGTGAAAGTAATGAATTGCTTACTCTTACTAAAACCTGCATGGAACAAAACTACTTTCGATTTAACGGCGAATTCTTTGTTCAAGAAGACGGTCTAGCTATGGGTTCACCTTTAAGTCCTTTGATGGCCGAAATATTTATGGACGATTTTGAACAAAGAAATATCGTCGTTAATAAAAGTATTTTATATTACTTTAGATACGTAGATGATTGTTTTCTTTGTTGGACGGGTACACAGAGGCAACTGGACGTATTTGTTAAAGAACTAAATAAAAAACATATTAAAATTAAATTCAAATTAGAATGTGAAGATAATAACACCCTAAATTTTCTCGATTTATCTATCTCTAGAGTTAATAATAAACACAGTTTTGGAATCTTTCGCAAGCCGACATATACTAATACTACTACTTATGCTTCGTCATGTCATCCTTGGCAACACAAACTCGCGGCCTTTCATAGTTACATTCATAGATTATTATCGATCCCTCTTAGTAAAGATAATTATCAAAATGAGCTTAATATCATTTTCCAAATTGCGATATCTAACGGATATAGTCCAAAAATTATTAATAATATTTTGAAAAACAAAAACAAGAAAGAACTGGTTAAGTTTTTGTACGCAGGTCCTATTGATAAGGAGATAGTTAGATATAAGTCAAGTTTGACCTACATGGGAGAGGTATCTGCACGCTTATCCAAAATAATGAAAAACAACGATATGCATGTCGCATTCAGGACAAATAATACTTTAAAACATCATTTGTGTCATAATAAAGACCGGATTGATGAAAAATATCAGTCCGGTGTCTATAAGATCGATTGTCCTGAATGCGATAGTGTATATGTGGGTCAAACTGGACGCAGCTTTGAGACTCGGTATAAAGAACATATCGCGGCTTATAGGAATGGTCATCCTGATAGGTCACATTTTGCTAAACATCTTTTAGATAGTAATCATACCGTGCCCGATGGCCATTCCTATAAAGTTTTACATAAATGCGATAAAGGCTTTCGGCTGAGCGTGTTGGAACAATTATAGATCATAAAAGAAAAGAAAAATAACAGATTTGCATTGTTGAATGACCAAACTTGCTTGACTACGTCACCGCTTATTAATATGTTCGGGGGTACTGGTGAGGGTAGTGGGGGTAGTGGGGATAGTAGCGGGGCTCGATAGGATATAAAAACTTGACGGACGTTGTTCGTAGAGTCCACATCCTGAGGATGCTCCGGTGTTGGAGCGAAACGCGCGTCGAGGTTTTCAACCTGCATGGTGGTGAGGGGCCTTGCACGGATTTGCCAACATTATTGCTTGTGTGGTGGTGGTGTTTGCAAGTTCTTGCATGCGAGTGTACGCATAGGCAGTGTGGGAGGAGGGAGGTGCTGTACGCATGCCTATGCGTGCACTCACTCATTTACTTAAAGGTGGAAGTTTTTTTCGCGGAATATTGCTAAAAATAATAACAAACTAAATTTTAAGCTATGGATTTCCGCAAAGTAACGCCTGATTCTATTAACTATCTAAGAAATCATCTCACAATATTAAAAAAAAATACATTTTTGCACTATTTATTTATGTAAAGCGAACGCTGGTAATTCATTCAATACTCAGCTTACTAACTTTGCTAGCAACTTATCTCTCATTGCAAACTCTTGTCCCAATGACTCACTAGTTATTATGGGAGACTTTAACCTTCCTAACATCACCTGGCGTCCGGTAGACGCAGACGGCAGTTTTCAGTGTGGTGCAGCAGGTGAAGAACAGTTATGTCTCTTGGACACCTTACTAGAATGTAATTTGTCACAATTTAATTTCTGTAACAATGTTATTGGGAGAGTCTTAGACTTAGTTCTTTCGAATATAACCTGCTCAGTCATACCGAGTGACTTTCCTTTAGTTCCAGAAGACGCCCACCATAAACCGCTAGTGATTACCCCGAAAATGGTCGAAATTTCTAAATCACTTGAGTCCACTTCGCGTATAAAATATTTATACACATCTGCAGATTTTGACAAAATTAACACTGAACTTAATGAAATAAACTGGAGTGAATGTCTTAATGAAATTCCGTTTGAGGAGGCAGTAACTACCTTCTATAACATTTTATATAGCATGATGGCTAAATATATTCCTACCAAAACAGTATATGGTAGCAATGATTTCCCAGTTTGGTACAGCTCGGCCCTTAGAAAAGTTATTAAAGAAAAATTTAAATATCTGCGTAAGTACAGAACCTATGGCAATATATCAGACTACCATACCTTCTCACTTCTTCGTAAAAGGACCAAATCTCTGGAGGAAATTTGCTATAGATCTTACATTCAGAAGTGTAAAAACTCTATAATTACTAACCCCAAATTTTTCTGGTCCTTCATTAAAAATAGTAAAAATGCTCATTCATTGCCTTCCTCGCTAACATGTGAAGGCCGCACTTCTACATCGGGAGCAGAAGCTTGTTCCATGTTCGCTTCTTATTTTAATAGTATTTTTCTCTCACCGACCAATGACACTAATGATAATAATATATCGGATAGCCTACACGAAACAAACAAATTTCTAGTTAATGATGTTGAGGTCCTGCCGAAGCGTGTTAGTTATCTTTTGAAAACCGTTGATCTCGCTAAAGGTGCGGGCCCTGACAATATTTCTCCTATATTTATATCACGATGTTCAAGTTCTCTAACAAAACCTGTCACTATTCTTTTCCAACGCTCTGTTAAGGAAGGCATTGTACCCAAAGTTTGGAAGTCTGCCTATGTATCTCCTATTTTTAAAAGTGGAAGCAGAAATGAAATAAAGAACTATAGACCTATTTCCAAATTGTGTATATTTGCCAAACTTCTAGAAAAAATTGTTTATGATCAAGTGTACAGCTCCCTTTCAACATCTTTCATCACCGAACAACACGGATTTCTACAAAAACGCTCAACCTCAACTAATCTCATAACATTTTTAGATTATGTCACAGAGCGTATGGAATCTGGTGGTCAAGTAGATGCCATCTTCACTGACTATAGTAAAGCCTTTGACCGTCTAGACCACTCTCTACTACTTAAGAAGCTTTACAACTCAGGGATAAACGGCAATCTATTTAGATGGTTCACCTCTTACATTAAAAATAGATCCCAAGCAGTAGTTGTCAATGGCTTTACATCTTCATGGTATGAGGTGCCATCCGGCGTCCCTCAGGGCTCGCTGTTGGAACCATTGTTGTTCAACATTTTTGTTAACGACATTTACACTTGCTTTCGTCATTCAAGATTCCTCCTGTATGCTGATGGCATGAAAGTGTTCAGAAAAATTTGCAGCCTGCATGATTGTCACCTGCTGCAGGAGGACCTTGAAAGACTTGAGGCATACTGCAATATCTACAAACTCGACCTAAACGTAGCAAAATGTTGTTCAATGACTTTCAGTCGATCTTCTAAAGCCATTGATAATTCATACTTATTAAAAAACCAAAACTTAAGAAAGGTTAATGAGGTCCATGATTTGGGTATAATTCATGACTCAATGCTAACATATAACAAACACTTTCACCACATAGATAAAAAATAGACTCCCCTCTCCTACTCTCTAAGATTAACATCAAAGCTCCCGGTCGATCTTCCAGAATGTCCTCTTATAATCCCCTTTACATCCCTTTTTCCTACACAAATTACATAAAAAATTCCTTCTTTATAAGATTTTGTAATAGCTTTAACGATTTGGACAAACGTTTTGACTTAGACGTATTTAACTCAACGGTTAACAGCACAAAAAGACTTATATCTAAGCATTGGTTCGACGGTGTTCTTTGACTGTCGTTTAATATTAATTATCGATCTCCTTTTAGTTTTCTAAAGTCATAATAATTGTAAATGTGTAATGTACTCTTTTTATAAGCTATCAGTTTTCTTCAAGCAAGTTTTTGTAAGTTTTTGTAAGCTTTCGTAATTTGTTAGTTACTAAATGTGAAAACATGTAAATGGTGTCAAGATTTTATGCAGTCTTCTATACATTAAATATACACTGTATGTTTTCCAAATAAATAAAAATAAAATAAAATGTTTTCCTTCACTGTACTAGCGTAAAAAACTGTTTTAACACATCTGAAACTAACTAGTGAAGCAAAACATCATAAGATGTTTTCCTTCACTATACTAGCGTAAAAAACTGTTTTAACACATCTGAAACTAACAACTAGCGTAAAAACAACTGTTTTAACACATCTGAAACTAACAGCTAGTGAAGGAAAACATCACAAGATGTTTTCCTTCACTGTACTAGCGTAAATCATCTGGGTAAATCACGTGAGCCAAATTAACATGTGTATGCAATAAGGACCTCTCCGGGTCGATCCTCTCGGGACCCTGTTGATTCTCATGATATCTCTTGTCCTACGTAGATGATCAACCGCATCAATCAGAAAAACTGCTAACAGTCCATCCGCGTCAGACACCTCGCGGATTCGCCGTTCCCTGGCAGTCAGATTCCTGGTCGCGACATTGTCGGTGAGCTCCGACGCGTCGTCAGACCTGTCGAGTCTGTCGAGACTGGTCGGACGATCCGGTCGAGTCGATGACGCTCAGTGGGAGACAGGGCGCCAGGTGGAGTGTACTCGACACCAGCAGCAGCAGTTACAGTGATGATGACGGGAACATGATGACTGATCAGCGGGCGTTGCGGTGTGTGAATGACGAAGTTGGGATTGAATCGTCTTTTGGAACGAAGTTCCTTAACTCGCCTTCGGCGTAAATCTTGAAGGTTAGACAGAACGACATTTGACTTTGATTTGACCTCGACACTTTTCTATTAGTACCTGCATGGTAGGGACAGAGGGCGTTCCGGTGTGTGAATGACGAAGTTCAGATTGAATCGTCTTTAGGAACGAAGTTCCTTAACTCGCCTTCGGCGTAAATCTTGAAGGTTAGACAGAACGACATTTGACTTTGATTTGACCTCGACACTTTTCTATTAGTACCTCCATGGTAGGGACAGAGGGCGTTGATAGTAAGTATTCCTAAGCGTCAACTAGATGGCGTTTTTTTTTAAATAAACAGCGACGCGTTGTTAGTATTCCTATGCGTCAATAGATGGCGTTTTTTAAATAATACTTAAAGTTTTAATAGGCCACATTTGACATCTGTCAGATTAATCTCCATAGTGAGGTGAGCTGCGTAAAAACATCGACCAAAACGAATAAATCGATACGGACTTGAAATAAAATATTTGAATTTTATACGCTGAAAAGAAACTCCTGTCCCATTATTACTTTTTCTTTTGCAAATTCAAGGAGCAAAATAAGACAAGTATATAATTTACAAAAAAAAAATGCATTTATTCGCTTGAATTATAAAAACTGTTAAATTTAGTATTATCATTATTCATTTCACATAAATATGTGTTACTTTTCACAAGGTGGTTATTAATTTATGGGGATATTTCGTTACGAGTAATCAATGTATCGATACTATTTATTCGCTTGCGATTTTTAGGGTAACTTCCCTAGAGTTTAAAAGGAAAAAAGGTCAGCTGACGTAACATTGTAACGACTGCAATTATTAAGATCAGAATTTGTTTATTACGTTTAGACTTGTTTATCAGTAAAAGCAAATCGTTAAGTAATTCGTATCGGTCATATTTTCAATAAATATGTAATCGTAATTGGAAAAATTTAATCAATTGTACAGTATTAACAAAACGAAAATATTTATTTTTTATGTACGTCGCTACAAGGTTACCTGGTACAATTTTGATGAACTGTCAAATGTGGCCTATTAAAATGTCCCGACTATAAAGGTTTTTTGAACATAAGAAATAACTCCGTTCCATTCGGGTGTCCTTTGACACCTCTCAAATTTTTTAATATGCAAACAAGCCCCAACGTCACAACTCACGTTACTGTTTTCCTTTTACATTCTATTTAAGGAACTAAAATAATATTGTTTCCATATTATACTACTTCATATGTTTTGAAAGCTAACAATAATAATATTAGTATTGAAATACATAGTTCAAAATTCAAAACAAATCTCAAGCAAGACATGAGCTCATGAAAATTAATCGAGAATTCAGCAGTTTTTACGCTTTTTTTTTTTCAAAGTCAGGCTGCATCCCACGTGATTGGTTTTAGACGTTCGTATAATACATAATAATCTTATATATAAAATTCTCGTGTCACAATTTTAGTCCACGAACTCCTCCGAAACGGCTTTACTGATTTTTACCAAATTTTATATGCATATTCAGTAGGTCTGAGAATCGGCTACTCGGTACTTTATATATTGATAAGTGCATTTGTTAAATAAATAATAGTAAATTATTACAACCTCAGACTGACGGCGACCATTGTTTGTGCGACAGGATAGCGATCGACGTTGCCATGGTGACATACTTATTTAGTCACTTCAATAAAATAATATGGCAAATTATATTATGGCAAAGCAACGTTTGCCGGGACAGCTAGTTAATATACAAAATGACTGGTGAAACACTTTCAATACTCGACGACGTTATATTTGGCTATTATATTAGATATTAAAAAAAATAATATAAAAAAATAACATCAATTGGTTACTGAATTCCAGAGTTGGGCATAATTGGAATACTGGTTAATCTAATTACTAATTTAATTGCAAATTAATTAGAATACATTTTATTCTAACTACATTGTAGTTCAATTACTTTGAATTTTAAATATAGAATTAGACAAAGCAATCGATTCGTAAGTAATCCAATTTCAAAGAAATCTAATTAATTTGAAATTAATTACATTTGTAATTGAATACTTTGGTTTCGACTAATTAATATTTTTACAGTGTCAGGAGTTAAAAAAAGAGTAGGTAGATCTAGAGATATTAATTTTAGAGAATTATTGTAAGAAAGAAGAAATTTAGGTAAATATGCCCTTTAGATTGATACAAGAAGTGGAAAATGTAAATAATAATTTATATCAACCTACGAATAATATCAACTAAGGAAACGTAACTCCCATATTTCAACCGTTTTAAATTTGGCACCTTTTCGCAAACTAAAATATGACAATTCAGACTTTCGCCAAGGTCGTATCCCAGGTAACGTATCATAATATTGCGCGCCGGACGACAGCCTGCGCGGTTATTGTCATTGTCAAAGCTGTTATGAAACAAAGCCGTTGAGAATTATAATAATTCTCAAAAGCGGATAGTATTATGCAGTATACACCAAGCACATCAGCTACTAACACGAAGAAAGGAGCGCATATTTATTATTTCAAAATCAAACATTTTCCTTTGATCCTAAAGTCATCGATAATAATAATATATAATACTTTTGAACAAACCTTGTACGAATCGGACGAATCTAAAACTGTCCAGAGCATCTAGAGAAGACATTTTCAGATTACAAAAATCTATGTGCTAAATTATTACAGAATTGAAATAAAAAACTTACGGTGTAAATAGGCAACGTAGATTTTCGTAATCTCTTAAATTTTTGGCCATTACTCATACAAATAATATTATCATGAGATTCATGACTATTAAAGTTACGCTACATAAACGAGTAATCTGGCTCGGCATCCAATTCGGTTCGTTTATTTCTAAGCAAACGGCAGTTATCCACTTTTTTCGTTGCATTGCATTCTCAGGATCTTAGGAAATAATACTTATGTCAGCCAGGCCCTAAAATTTCGTTTATGATTTATTGAATTGTTACATCCATGGACGTATAAAAAAAATCGCTTGTCTGTAAAGCCGGTTTACTGACGATAGTTGAACGTGACAACGTATGACGTTGTCACGTTAAACTATCCTTAACCCCTTAACCCTCGCTTCCGAATCTCTATAAATAAAAACAAACTTTTTCGAGTGTAACCTAAAGTTATTTCGATGTATTTCTTTCAAATGATTGTCTAAAAATATTTATAACTAGCTGTCCCGGCAAACGTTGTTTTGCCCATATTATTTTATTGAATTGACTAAAATATAAGTATGGTGTCCATTGTCGTCCGACCTGGCTCTCTTAGGCATTTTCAAATATTTAAGAAAATAATTGAATGCGCCAATACGACAGTTGAATGAAAGAAGATGACGAAAATTGAAGATGAAAGTGCACAGTTTGGAGTGTAGACACTGGACAATGGACATAGCTATATAGATCTAAACTCCCCTCTCGGCTCTCGCACGCGCACCCCCGGCCCCGCCTTGATGATGCCCACTTCGCAACCGCGGGCCGTGCAGTAGAAATCGTAATGTTTTAATTTCGCCATAACTTCAAAACCTAACGTCCAATTTTAGTCATTCAAAGATCAAATATTATCTACATAAATTGTACTTATTGACAAAATAATTTATTTTGATAAGGATTAATAGCATGAGTAAAATAAACGCGTTTAAATGTACTTCGAAAAAATTCAAGATTTTTTCAATAAAAAAATGGTTGGTGTGCCTCACTCGACATAGATAGGTATAGTGTGTCGTGGACTTTTTTGTAGATATTTATAAGATCTACAACTAATTGAAACATTTTATGGTTCTACCTTTTATAGTTTGGGCAGCGTACGCAAAATAAGTAACTTTTTAATTATTATTTTTTTCCGAAAAACTCAAATATCTTACGAAAACCAAAATAAAATGTAGCTTATATTACTTGTGGATAATGTAGCTTTCGAATGGTGAAAGAATTTTTAAAATCGGTCCGGTAGTTTTTGAGCCTATTCATTACAATTATACAAACAAAGTTTACCTCTTTATAATATTATAGTATAGATGAGTAAAATAAACTATTCGCAATACAAAACGCTACTGTATACATTCGTGAAATCCAGTAAAATCTTCGAACAAAGCACAAGTCATACCTTGACGCGTAGGAAATAGAGCACAATTTTGAATAGCCGAAATAATACTAATAGCTCACAGATTGTTTATTTATTTTTCATTCAGAGTGTGGCCAATGTATCAAAGGTCATAACTAACCAAACTTCTTCATACAAAAGTATTCTCCAAGTCATCGAAATACGTAATATAATCGAAACAAAGAGAGTTTCGAGACTAAGAGTCTTACGGTTGTTGAGAGACAACGTGCCTCTTTGTCGCTCGTTCCGCGCTCTCGCTTACACTTCAAGCCCTAAATGGAACGCCTCAGAGTGAGGTAACGCCGCATGAACTGTCATGTTTTTCGTGCGCGTACCCCTCGAATTATAAGACGTTATCACGTCAAAAGGCGGACGGAGTCCCACCATACACAAATATGTGTCGTTCAGAGTCGGCCATATGTACATACAGCCAGCTGGCTGTATGTTCACGGTCCGCACGCACACATTCTAGCGCTAGTCCATACCATTTGACAGGCGTAAGAATGTGTGCGTGGCCGACTCTGAAGTAAAGTGAAGACACAGTTTTGTATATAACAAGACTCCGTCCGCCTTTTTTTCTGCGTTCATGGTTACATCTTGCATAACACTTTATACGTGGCAGAGCCATGCTTCGGCACGAATGGGCTGGCTTGACCGGAGAAATACCACGTTCTCACAGAAAACCGACGTGAAACAGCGCTTGCGCTGTGTTACGTCGAGTGAGTGAGTTTACCGGAGGCCCAATCCCCTACCCTATTCCCTTCCCTACCCTCCCCTATTCCAATCCCTTCCCATCCCTACTCTCCCCTATTACCCTATTCCCTCTTAAAAGGCCGGCAACGCACCTGCAGCTCTTCTGATGCTGCGAGTGTCCATGGGTGACGGAAAAAAACATTGTCCATGGCGACTTTGTAAAAAGTTTGAAATTATATTATTTTTTGATTATTGCACTTTTACAATAACATGTAAATTTAATAAGACAAACACAAATAGACCAGCTTAATTTTATGCAAATACCCTAGCATCCAACTTTAATAAACCATATTTTTGGGTCGGAAAAAATACAAGTTTAAGCAATAAGTAATTTTAAACAATTCACTTACAGATTAAAGGTTATTCCTGTTTTAGAAGTGGTATCTGTATGACTTCTACACCATTTCACAGGGCATTTAGGCATTTTAACAACAAAAAAATTGGAAAAAAGCTAGTACGTAAATTGTAAGTAAACAAACTGTAAAATGAGTTTGACAATAATTATCATGTCAACCTGGTTGAACGTCACTCGAGTATATATGCCGCAGGGAAAAGAGGATATCAGGGATTTCACGATATCCCTAGGGATATCACGAACTCCCGGTAGATGCCGAATATTCTTGTTTGTTACGTCTTATTACTAAAAATATCTAGTGATATGTCATTTCACTAAACTAAATCTAGTGAAACGTCAGAAAAGCGGACACCGCCGAATAAAAATCAAGCCACGCATTTCTCTCGCTTGCTCTAGTATACACACGGGTACTTTGATAGGATAATCTAACATCTGAATCTGACAAGTAAGGTGTTAGATGATCCATGCGTCGGATGGGCATGTAAAAAGTCGGTCCTGCGCCTGATCTCACGCCGGTCGTGTCAGTCTTCCGTCCCACCGGGTTATGCGAGTAAAGGAATATAGAGATTGCTCTAGTGTACTGCGCACACACTTGGGCACTATAAAATTACTCTTGGCCTGGTTTCAGTGAAACCGGCCACCGTCACCTAAACAAGAGTGGGAGAGAATTATTATTATTATCATACGTGTAATGCAACTATAGCAGATCTGAGGGGGCATCACCATATCTCTGAATCATACAGTTGAAACCAACTGAGGGTTCTTCATCAGATACTTCAGACCTTTGATTTTTGACGTCAAATGAAGCGGCCGACCAAGTTGAATATTTTTTGTAAATGTGGCATGTCGATCTCTAGTTTGGTTAGGCTCTTGTACAGGCACAGGTACTACAGGTAATTCAGCTCTTCGATTATCCTAGTCTTTACGGTTCCGTGCTCAAAGGGTTAGTCTGTCTGTCTGTCTCCAGGGTAGACGAGCCGCGCCAGCTCGAGCGACGCATTTGTTTCACTCCCACTAGTGCCCGTGTCACGTGTGCGAACTAGAGCGAGCGAGAGAAATGAGTGGTTCGATTTTTATTCGGCGGTATCCGCGTTTCTGACATTTCATTAGATTTAGTTTAGTGAAATGACATATCACTAGATATTTTTAGTAAGAAGACGTAACAAACAAGAATATTCGGCATCTACCGGGAGTTCGTGATATCCCTAGGGATATCGTGAAATCCCTGATATCCTCTTTTCCCTGCGACATATATATACACGAAAAATGTGTACCGAACACATGCATAAATGCATGTATTCGGGTCACATTTTGAGCCTTTTGGTGCACTTTTTTTGACGGAGTTACTCTTCCTTAGTTCATATTATTCGTAGATATTAACATACAAATATAAGGTTCCTATACAACACGAAGTACGACATTCTCTAATAAAAATAAAAATATTTAAAAAAGAAAAATCCTTTTCATTCTGTGGTTTAGGCGTGAAGAGGTAACAAACAGACAGTTAGACAGATAGAAAGACAGACAGACTCACTTTCGCATTTATATTTAAATACCTATATAGATTTTAAAACTTGGGATATAAAAGTAATAGTGTAGTTTTTTTAAACACAAAATTTAGTATCAAATGGCAAGTTCAAAAGTTAGTTTATTTAAGTAAATATAAAGTCATAAATTAAAATTTTGTTGACTACTTATCTACTACGTGTAAACCAGCCATTAGATTTTATTGTCATGTCAAAGGGACCGTGCACAGCGATGACACTGCTACTAGTGACGAGAAGCCGAAACTTATGCGAAAATTTTATTGTCAAGCTCAAGTCAGCTACGGAAAATTTTAAGATTTCTTGAGAAATTTGAGTATTTTCAAGAATTGAAATGTATTGTTGTATTATAATACATACAAGAAAAATAAAGATAAATCTAACAATGTAAAATCTTACTATTTTCCTGCCAAAAGTATTCACATGCCATGGCTTATGGAAAAACGAAATAAATGGATAAAAGCGGGTAAAAACATACGTAAGTATTTAAAAAGTTCCATTAATGTTATGTGTAGACTCGTAAAAACACTGAATTTTGTAGATTATAACCGTGAATTCATTTTTGATGAACACAATAATTATGAATCTAACCTATAACCGTTGCTTCTTACAGTAAACATCCAAACTGGCTTCCATCTAAATTGATATGCCAATTACGCATAAATTTGCATCAAAAGTAAGGATAATTTGGAGAAGTCCTGCCAGGAATTCAACACTGAGGATAGTATTGAACTTTAACCGTCTTGTCAAAGTGTTGGTTCTCAAATGTATGATTCTTCAAGTGGGAAAAATATTAATAGTGCACTCTCTGTGTGTTACTGTGTACTTATTTATTGTAAGTTTGCACTGATGAGGTCCAGACTGAAATTAGTTAAAAATAGTAACAGACAAAAGTTGTGAAGATGGTATCGAGTGAATCGCAGAAGGTTGATGAAATAAAAGCATTTATTTTAGTGAACTTGTTTTATTTTATTAATCCTGTACGATGCAAGCATCGCACATTCCTAGGTCAGCTGTCAGCATAATAATTAATACATCAATTTAGTAAATATCTCAATATTTAACGATTTCGTAATGTTTTAATTTTTGCTATAATCATCAGTATCTTTGTGTATATAAAATGTGTCTACTATAATACGCTATCATTATTATCACTTATCTTATATCATTCGTCTTATATCAATTCTCTTATATCAGTGTACCTTTGTAATGTGTATCTATCAATAAACAGTTATCATTTTAAAGCTGTTTCCATCATAAATCATCATTATCATTCATTATCTTACATCATTTTGTCTTATATCACCTCTTATATCAGTGTACCTTTGTGCTTCGTGCGGCCGATCATCCGATCATCAGCCTTTTGGAAATAATCTACTTCCGAAGGATTTTATCAAGAAAGACGTCGTGGAATTCAATGAAGATTATCAATCACAAATCATGGAGGATCTTTGTGGTCCTTCGAGCAAAAGTGGTTTGGTGTTTTGTGCGGTAGCGAATCGGTCTGTCGGCCTCCCACAAGCGGGTCTCACCGACTAGATTGAGAAGGCGCATCATATTATCGCATGGAGCACGGAACCGCGTCATCAGCCTTTTGGAAATCATCTATTTCCGAAGGAATCAAGAATCAAGAAAGACGTCGACGCAATCAATCAAGATTATCAATCATAATATCATTTATAACCAACGTTGGAATTTATATCATTATCAACTTTAACAGAGGTACACAATCATTATCATTTTTATCAATTCAAGCTTGAAATTTTAATCAATCAACATGGAATCAATCATCAATCAACAATCACATATCAAGAAGGAATGGCACATAATGTCGGACTTGCAAAATATCAAATACATAAAAATACCAAGATGGTTAAATATTCGTGAGAACGTATCAATAGAATTACACGGATTTGCTGACGCATCAACTAAATCGTACGCCGGTGTAATATATTGCCGAACTATTAATCATACGGGTCAATCATCGAAGCCCATAATAGTGGCGGCAAAATCAAGATTGGTTCCCACTAATAAAAACATCACGCTACCCAGGCTGGAATTATGTGCAGCGTTGCTTTTATCAAGTTTAATGGAAAAGGTCAAAAATGCCTTATCAGAATTCCATATACACAAAACCTACGGTTGGTCGGATTCGACTGCTGTATTAGGCTACAAGGCGACCCGAGCAAATGGAAATCGTTTGTTGCCAACCGAGTAACGAAAATCATAAACATCATGCCTGCGGATTCCTGGAACTACATCAAATCAGAAGAAAACCCTGCGGACTGTGCTAGTCGCGGTATCAAAGTAGAACAGCTGAAGTGGGAAGTGGGTGGGAAGCCCCAACATGGCTGTCATCATTCGGCCCACTGCAAGAAAAAATTCAGTTTGAAACAAAGGAAGATATCAAAGCAATATTAGGCGGCAACACTTGTTTCAGACAATACAATCAACGAGTTATTGACTCGAACAAGTTGCTTAGCACGCACCACCCGGGTCATTGCCTAGATGCTCCGGTTACGGCCCCGGCGTCAGCAAAAACCTACCTACCTCACTACAAGTGAATTACATTCTGCAAGAAATATAATTATTAAATGACAATCAAGGAATTTACTTCGATAAAATATCAAATATGAAATTGGCACGGAATGAGTGGAAATTAATCGTTTATTACGATATCAAGCCTTATTGGCAAGGAATAACATTATTTTCTAAGTACATCAATCACTTAGAAAATATTTGTCATTGTAATAAAAATAAAATATCACAATGCGAAGTTGTATTGGCGCAACTACATCACGGCGAATCGGACACAATTACGAATGTATTTTATGGGAAATTTAATATACACTTGATCACGCCGAAACAACTGAAGGAAGAATTGAACATCATTGCGAGACAGATTTCAAGGGAATTATCACTACCCTATGACAATATAGATGAAGATTATATTATATAAAATATACCAAATAATGAAGGTGCGCACAAGACTGAATCAGCAACTGTTTCCATCATAAATCATCATTATCAGCGTGTAAGGTGTACAGACCCGTACAAATCCACAAGCATTTTCAGTAAGTAAATATTATAAATATTTTTGCATCTTCATTAGTTTATTGCAATATTTATCAAGTTTTTACTTTCTATGCTGATGGATGCTGCTAAAAGTATAGTAATTACTTTTTCAGATACTTTTTTAGTTAACTAGATAAGCTTTATACATTTTTATTCACGCTTTCGTTCTTTGTTTACTGTTAGAAACTCGTCCATACTCAATATTATAAATGCGAAAGTGTGTCTGTCTGTTAGCACTTCACGCCAAAACCACTGAACCAATTTTGCTGAAATTTGGTATGGATTTACTTTGAGCCCCGAGAAAGGACATAGGATACTTTTTATCCCGGGAAAATGTACGGTTCTCATGCGACAAATGCTAAATAAAAAAATAAAAAATTAAAAGTTTACCTAAAGTAAGTTCAGAAGTTTTTATAATATAATGTTATTTTGTTTAACAAAATATTGTAATTCATTACATAATTAATGTTTTTTGTCAATATCATTAGAAACATTGTGAATCAAATAACGGAATATAATAGATTTTAATCGTTATCTTTATTTGTTTTGTTGCAGGATATAAAGTATTTCTTAGATAACTCAACAGATGGTGTAGTGTACGTAAATTTTGGCTCAAATGTGAGGAGCGCTGAATTGCCTCTGGAGAAGAAGAACGCATTCCTAAAGGTCTTCAGAAGATTAAAACAGAATGTACTCTGGAAGTGGGAAGACGAGAAGCTAGACAATAAACCAGACAATGTTCTGATTAAACATTGGCTACCACAAAAGGAAATATTGGGTATTGTTACGGATACGGGCAGTTATTTACCTGCGCGCGACAGTTGCGCGTACCTTCTAGAAAAGCCCGACCCTTGTTTATGTGAATTGCGTGTTTACGTAAACAATCCAGAATAGAACGCTCCAGAAGGCGACGCGGGCCATATTAAAGGTAAACAAGCCGGCAGTCAACGCAGTTTTATACAAGCGATCATCAAGGCGACTTCAAAGTGAGAACAATTAGTGATCAATAGTGAGTGACAGTGATAGTGCTTAGTGTTTGGACTCAGTGCTTAGTGTTTGGACTTAGTGATTAGTGTGACCTAGTGTTTGTGAATAAAGTTTTCAAGAGAGTCACCAGGTCTTTCTCTCCGAATCCTCGAACCCTAGCACGTAACAGTATGTTGTTGTTAAATCATAATTTGTACAACCATGGGGAATTACTCATAGGGGAATCCTGGATAGTAACTAGAATGACATCGTGCTGTGTTGTTAATATTATTAAATTACGTAGGTCCACCAATTTAACATTATTCTTCTAAATCAATTTCTTTTAAAGTATTATCAGTAAAATTGATTCACGGACAGATATCAGACATATTGTGTAATTTACGACGACCTCCGTGGCGCAGTGGTGAGCGCGTCGGTAGCTCAAGCCGGAGGTCGCGGGTTCGAGTCCCGCCGACGGAACAAAAAAGTTTATGAAGTTCCTGGGTCATGGATGTGTATTAAATATGTGTATCACATAATAAAAATTTTAAATATATGTATAGTGTAAAAGTATTAAATATATTTCCGTTGTCTGGTACCTGTAACACAAGTCCTTCAGGTACTTACCACGGGGCCAGACTGACGTGGTGTGAAGCGTCCATACATATTATTATTATTATTATTTAATTATTTATTTATTAGGATAAGTTATACCAAGATCAACGTTGATATGGTATAACCATGGTATTCCGTTGTCTGGTACCCGTAACACAAGTCCTTCAGGCACGGGGCCAGACTGACGTGGTGTGAAGCGTCCATAGATATTATTACTAGCTAAAAGCCGAGCTTTGTGAGGGCTCGCGTCATCACTCCCTGACTGACTGATGATAACGCATCTACATATAAATAACAATAGGCGTGATAGTTTTTCCGTAAAGTGTACCACAAAATGTCTGTGTTATACAAGAGCTCGCTTTGCTCGCCCTGATTATTATTAGTATTAACCTTACCAAATACAATTACATGACACATTGTACAGATGACTCAAATTGTGGTAGTATATAATTAATTATGAATGTGTCATAATTAATTATTACTAACATTATACAATGTTTACACACTACTTAGCAATTACACCTTATTACTTATTCACAAAATTATGACGATGAGAATGGGGAAAAAGTGAGGATTTTGCAATGAGTAATTATAGAAGGACTGAAACAGGGAAGGTAATCAATATTAAATACATGAAAATTGACGCAAATACTAATACACTAGCCATGAACCGCAAAGATGAATAAGCAAACCAATATCGTTACCTTTTTAACAAAAAATTAAAACCGACTTCCAAGGTAAAAACAAAAGTAATACTTATTCTTAATCTAAAAAGAATCAAATAATTCTTATTCCTTATTATAGTGGCGTCTTCAGACTTCGCCTAAACCTCAACTATTTCTGTACTCAATCTTCGTACTTTTGGTCCTGGTCCGTACCTGGTCCCTATTGCCTTAAATAATGATAATAACGATATAAGTGTCCCATGTCAAATTCAAGGCTATTGTGGTCATACGCTTAGGCATGACAGTCTGCAAAGATGCTGAATAATAAAAGTAAGAAAAAGTGAAATATGAAAAGAGAAAAGAGTTTTCTGTTTCAAGGGTTGGAGACAATATATTTGCGACATCATATTAAGAATACCTTACCTTCAGGCGAACAGCAAACTGTGAACTGTCGTTGGCCATGTGCTGTCTGAGGGCAGGGTGTCACAGGGACATGACTATCCCCAAAACCTGATAACTATTATATCAGTCTCTGATTGAGGCATAGCTATTGTGCCTATGTGTGAGCCCAAAATGTCAGGCTGCAATCGCGCTAATAGTGATATTTTACTGAATGTTGGCGAATATAAATAAAGTCTTGTAAATAAAAATTACATTTTTTTTATTACTTGGTAGTATTTAGTGGAAGCAACTAAGCGCCACATTCGGTTTTCGTCTATTACTAGACGATACTTAAAACAATATAATTATAATGCATTCTCTTGAATAAATACGAGAAATTTGGGAAAGAAAATTAATTTTTAGATTTTCTTTACTTAAAACTTAAAAGCTTATTATTAGCCAAAAGTTAGACCCCGTTCATTTTCAGGGTTCGGTCTGGTGTTGTTGTAAAGTAATGTGTAAGAAAAATAACTGCAGTTTCTTAAGTAACTGTTTATTCTAGGGGAATAATAATTTTTACACTGGTTTTATCGTTAATGTAGATACAAATACTTGTTGCGATACTTCATCACCTCTTTTCCGGTCTTATTTTCGGTCTTACTTTAAAAACGAGGAGTTTCAAAAAGTTGATGGGTTAACTTTCCTCACCTTGACTCACTTAAGCCTAAGGCTAACTTGTGTCTAAGGTGGAGAATTCATTGGAGAGGGTCTCTGAATGGGGTAGACGTAACTTGGTCCAATTCAACTCCGCCAAGACACAGGTCTGCGCGTTCACCACTAAAAAGTCAGCAACGGTCGTATGTCCTCGTTTCGAGGGCACATCTTTAACCATCTCCCCTAGCATTGAGATACTTGGCGTCAACATATCGAGCGAAGTCCAGTTCCGATATCATCTAGAGGGTAAGGCCAAATTAGCCTCGAAGAAGCTTGGTGTTCTTAACAGAGCGAGACAGTACTTCAGTCCGAACCAACGCCTAAAACTCTACAAGGCGCAGGTTCGGCCTCATATGGAATATTGTTCTCATCTCTGGGCAGGGGCGCCAAAATACCAACTGCTCCCTCTGGATCGTATCCAACGAAGGGCCGCTCGAATTATTGACTACCATAGTGTTTCAAACAGCTTGGACCCCTTGGAATTACGCCGAGATGTAGCTTCACTCTGCATCCTCTATCGGTTGTATCACGGGGAGTGCTTTGAGGAATTGTTCGGAATCATACCACCTGCAACTTTTCGCCATCGTCCTACGCGAAAAACATACCATCCTCATCACCTTGATGAGTAGCAGTCTTCCACACTGCGTTTTTTGCGTAACTTTCTGCCGAGCACTGTAAAACTCTGGAATGAACTGTCACCAGCAGTTTTTCCGGACCTATACGACCTGCAAACCTTCAAGAAAAGAGCGTATTCCCTCTTAAAAGGCCGGCAACGCACCTGCAGCTCTTCTGATGTTGCGAGTGTCCATGGGCGACGGTAGTGTACCATCAGGTGACCCGTTTGCTCGTTTGCCCCTTTATTTAATAAAAAAAAGGCATCCTTTACACGTTAGGTTCCTCGTCAGTCAATTCCATCAATCATGAATTATGTTTGACTAATGGACTGACGAATGGGCATCCATTAGACGGTAGGTTTTGCTGTCAGTTTTACCACAGGCATGACTGTGACTGATGGGTATTCTACCGTGTAAGAGCGTGACTGACGGCGATTGACGAAAATCTGGATACATTCGTCAGTCTATCAGTCAAACATAATTCATGATTGATGGAATTGACTGACGAGGAACCTACCGTCTAATGGATGCCTAAGAAACTCAATTCGGAAACATTCGCTGTCTATCTTTCCGTCTGTCTGTCAGTCACCAGCTTGTCAAGAACCGCTTGAGCTTGGTAGTTGAATTGTTTACAGATTATGTTAAATACAATGATGTTTTATAATATCATAGGTTAAATACATAATAATATTCCCAGAGTGAATTTTCACAGATAGATCTGGCTTCAATATAAAATACAACGAACAATGTGATCTCAGTTAAAGAAATATTACTTAACTATAATTCCCAAGTTCCTCGTAAATACGAAGAACTAAGTAATTCATAAACATGAATGTGAGGGGCACGAATATTATAACACTAGCTGTCCCGGCAAACATTGTTTTGCCATATAAAGTATTTCGCCCATATTATTTTATTGAAGTTACTAAATATGGCACCATAGCAACGTCAATCACTATCCCGTCGCACAAACAATGGTCGCCGTCGGTCTCGAGTTGTAATAATAATTTACTATTCAATCAGTAAATGAACTTATCAATAAAAAAGCAGCCAGTAGCCGATTCTCAGTCCTACTGAATTACTTAAATGCATATAAAATTTGATAAAAATCAGTAAAGCCGTTTCGGAACAGTACCGTAACTAACATTGTGACACGAGAATTTTATAAAGATTTATTAATTACTTACTAAGAAGCTAATTAGTAGTTCTAATAGGACTGATAATACGCAACGGAAGATCGGGGCGTTTAGTTGCCTCCGTTAAGTACCTATTGTATTTATACCCAAAGATTCGTTTTAATAATAAAATATGATGAAGTAGTTTTCATTTAGCACGATTTTATTTATAATATTTACAAAAACATTATGTTAAATATATATAGCATTAATAATATTATTAACATAACAAATGTCACAGAAATTAGACGAAAGAAGACTGAAAAGCACTGGCAAAACTTCTGAGGTCAAAAATCATTTCATCGGCGATCCGTCTGACGTCGCGTCGCGTCGTCGGCAAACAGAGGACTGTAAACGGCGTAGGTGATAATATATTCTCTTTGGACTGTTATAATAAATGCCATGCACATTGCACATGTGGGGACATGACTCTTCGTCATCGTCCTCGTCATAATGGTAATGATTATCATCATCAGATGATGATGATAAAGTGTAATTTGCATAGTAGCATCTGCTTTCCGTTCTTAAAACAACGCCGAAACTCCCAAACTCGTATCTATAAAGAGTCAGGAGTTCCCTCAGCACCTTCTGAACCATGATGTACTTCGGTGCAAAATCTTACTTGTTGGTAGCATACAATGATATATTACATGAAAAATTGGTAGCATATAAACAATAATAAACAATAAACAAGTCTTTATTTCCTCAATTAGTACAAAGTTATCTTAAACAAACAAAACACTGCTCTCCACACTAGGATTCCCGATTCCCTGTGTCGTGGAGAGCAGCAGCAACAGGATATTATTATGCTTTGAATACTTCTCACGAAACCGAAGTCACCACATGTTTCCATATAAATTTTGAGAAGCTCCCTTGATTACCAATGGATCCCTTCATCAGGTCACCACTTTTGTGAACGTGATACTAAATTGAGGATACCTTATACACCAAAAGAAAAAATTTCAAAATCGATTCACAAATGGCGGAGTAATCGTTAA
Source organism: Lysandra bellargus (assembly GCA_905333045.1). NCBI lineage: Eukaryota > Metazoa > Arthropoda > Insecta > Lepidoptera > Lycaenidae > Lysandra > Lysandra bellargus. Next base: position 4,033,648 of record HG995341.1, on the reverse strand, counting down.
ACATAAATAAACGAACATAACACCTCCTCCATTTTGAAAGTCGGTTAAAATTGTAGCCTTAGATGTGTTATTCTGATGTATAAGCTATATTATTGTAAAGTTTTATTAAAATCCGTTCAGTTTTTGCGTGAAAGAGTAACAAACATCCATACATACATCCTCACAAACTTTCGCGTTTATAATATTAGTAGGAGTAGGATATTAGTAGGATTAGGTATAGGGAAATAGTATTGTATTGTTTTTTTATGAAATAAGAGGGCAAACGAGCAAACGGGTCACCTGATGGAAATCAACTTCCGTCGCCCATGGACATTCGCAGCATCAGGAGAGCTGCAGGTGCGTTGCCGGCCTTTTAAGAGGGAATAGGGTAATAGGGGAGGGTAGGGATGGGAAAGGAAGGGAATAGGGGTGGGTAGGGAAGGAAATAGGGTACGGGATTGGGCCTCCGGTAAACTCACTCACTCGGCGAAACACAGCGCAAGCGCTGTTTCACGTCGGTTTTCTGTGAGAACGTGGTATTTTCCCATTTTCGGCCCATTCGTGCCGAAACATGACTCTCCCACGTATAAATATGTGTCCTCAGATTAAGCTAAAAATTTTCAAACTTATCAAAAAAATAATCAGTATCCATAGTCCATACTAATAATAAAGTAAATGCGAAAGTGTGTCTGCCTGTCGGTTTTTTTTTCATGCTTAGTCGCTGAACCGCTTTTGGATGGATTGAAATTTAAATTTGGTATGGAGATTGGAGATAGTTTGAGTCCCGGGAACGGACATAGGAATTAGGATACTTCTTGTCCTGGAAAAATGTACGGATACCGCACGGTAAACGAATTTTGGCACGTTGCGGCGTTTGCGGGCGTTATTTAAGTAGATGACGTTAAAATTTAAATAAGAAATAAAAAAGTCTACCAACAACTCTAAAAATTAATGAAATTATAGTAACCTACTGACGTTTAGTTTAAATTTTAGGTAATCTCTAAATTTTAAGTAATCATTTGATCGGTAATTGTTGTCTGTGTGTGTTGGGAGACCGACAAGTTTTAGAGTCAACCAAACCGACATCAACCCATGAATTATTACTATCTTGTATCACCAAGTTTTTCATGCTTTTCTGCTAAGTTCAGCGAAAAGTTTCGTTTCGGTGAAGTATGCCGCAAGGCAGAGCCTCCTCGACTCAATAAGGATGAGAGCATGAGGTGCGACGAGGAGGGCTTGTGCGGCCCGGCTGGCAGATTCTGTATCGTACATTTACGAGTTAATTACTGAGTTAGTAACGAAACGGAGAAGTGAGTAACGGAAAGTCTCACAAATATACGATACAGAATCGGCCAGCTGGTAGAGATAAGGAAGAAGAAACAGCCGGCCGTCCGCAACCACCGCGGCTCCGCACCTCATTTCCTTCCTTCCTAATCGTATCCTCATGGCTGAGGGATGTGACCACCAAAATTTGCACCTCATTTAGCGAGCAAAAAAAAGTACGGCACCCGCACGATAAACGAATTTCGATGCATCGAGGTTGCACGGGGCATCACATAAGCTATGTCCACACTGTGCACTTTCGTCTTCAAATTTCGTCATCTTCTTTCATTCAACTTTCGTATTGGCGCATTAATAATCTAATGCCTCAACGAACGCAACGCCAATTGACATTGTCATTAAAGAACAAAGCGAAAGTTTTGAATACGGTCAGAGGGCATGCGTCGCGGGCATGCCTACGTTCGCTGTTGACTGCGCTATAACCCTTGATGACCAAAAAAAGGCACAGTGTGGACAAAGCTATAATTGTGACATAATATTTTCAATATACGACGTAATACATGCAGGCCATGTGCAGACCATTTAGGAAGGAAATTGAAATTATACGTCACAATAATAATAATTATCCTTATAGGGCCTTAGCACGAGCGGGACATGCAACGATCAAACGCACAATACAATAACATAAATCACGAATGTTTTCAATCTGCATCATCCTTTAGAATATACCGACGATCTGACGACGCCTCGGAGCTCGCGAGCAGTGTCGCAACCGGCGAGGCACAGAGTTATCCTACTAATATTATAAAGGCGATATTATTATATATTATCTAAAAATCTAGTACTGATCGGAGGAAACTAAATGCCACTATCGACTTGGCTTATTGCCAGTTATTATTTATTTGGTCATAATGATATTATCTATTTATTACACTGTGAGGATATCGTGCTTTCTCTTTTATAAATTTTAATACGAGGAACTGATGGGGACAAAAATAATATTGAAGAAACGATTAACTTTAATATTAAAAAAAAAAAACGAAAAAAAACCACATTATTTCTGAATATAATGTTATATTTTATTTTAAGCTGAAATACTTGTATAACAACAATAACAATAATAGACATTTTTTAAGAAATCCAATAAACTACACAATAATTATTGTGTATAGAAAACATTTATTTGCTCTTACATTAAAACATGCATAATATCATACTTGTCACAGAGCTAATAATAAGTAGGTAAGCGGCAAAATTATTACTATTAGGGTCAAATCAGACCGGAACGCAACACGTAGATGCATTTCTAAAGTAAAGATTTGACAGATTTGCATGACGTCTCACGCAATTGAAGTCTCTCAAATTCAGAAAACGTCCAAAATTTTTCAATTCGTAAATTTAAAAAATTTTGTTAAAGAACGTTTGTGAGCTAAGGCTTATTATAAGGTAAGGCTTTCTCAAAGATAGCACACCTTGGGAAAATAAGCTGACAGACCATAGGTCGCTTCTATATACATGTACCACATTTTACTTCTTAGTTCTTACTTTACTTACATACTTAGTGTAAATTAGTTAAAGCTATCATTGTTATTTTCTACCTTTTTGGTAAAAGGTGGACCAGTGCGAGTTTTTTCCCCCGGTTCTTCTCGCCGGGTTAGTTCCCGAACCGGTGGTAGGCCTCACGTAGACTCGACGTTCTAAAAGTCTTAACTTTGTTGACCTACTTAAAAATAAATATTTTGATTTTGATTTTAGGAACGTTACGCGTTGCATTGCGGTCTGAATTGATCCTTAGGATGGAACAGCACTAGAGCGACTATTATAGCAAATTCCGTATAGAAAGGCCTGATTATTATAAATTTAAACATATTTTGGATCAATAATTGGACCCTGTACCATTTCTAATTAATTATTATTAGTTCTGTGACACCTGTCCTAATAACATTTATTTTGGTACATAATATGTATGACTTAGTGAGATCAGTTTAATATTATAATTATTATGTCTAATATTCCTGTGCCGTTCAGTATTGTTTGTATGAAACTCCCTACGCAACGCACACTGATCGAAATCGTAACGTATTTGCTTCGTCTCGGAAAACTGCGCTTATGGCTCGTTATCTTACGGCACAGTTTAATAAATAGTACGCTTACAGCTATTCTATCACTCTTGCCCATGCCACGACTTAAGTTTGGATTCAAACGTCAGCCAGCGGTCGAGCCGTAAGCGCAGTGTCGCCTAGTAAGCGCGTAGCCGAGTTGAAGTTAGGGTCTGATTACATCCTAGTAGAGAGTTACACTGACAAATCATAATGACCGAGAGTAATGTCTCTAAACTCTGCTCAGTAGGATCAGACGGCAGGCCTTAGTTGACGCCTAATTGACGGCACGGCGAGAAGATACAAATGCGATTTTTGAGGTTATAAGTGTGATGTGACCTTAAAATAATGCCAGCAACTTGCATTGAGGTTCTTGTCATGGGCTTTGTATAGCGTCTCACACATAAAGCCTTATTCCTATTGGCAGTGTCAGAAACACATTAATCTACAAAGCCGACCCAAATTTGCATTATGTTTTTTTTTATTATTTTATATTATAACATTAGAAGCATTGGACATAAATTTTTATTTTAATAAATGCTATTATATTAATAACTAGTAGTTACTCTAATATTTTATCTTCTACAATATAGTAAAACAGGTATATTACGGATAATTTGATCAAAATTCATTAATTAAACCATATTATGTATTATTATATTTCGAGTCTTTAACTATGAACTAACAAACAAATATAATACCTACTTAGAGGGGGAAGTGAGTTAAGTTATAAATAGTACAATTATGACAATTGGTCGTCACCATTAAGCCGCCATTCCACCGCGGCGCACGTTGTGCACGGCCACGCGGCGCACGTTTTTACTATTTTGAATACGTCAATTCGTGCGTAACGTGTCCGTGGGTTGCAGTGGACACAGTCACATATATTTTCTTGCAAAGCGAAGCTTGACGCATGTGCGTAGTTTCTCCGTGCGCTGTGGTGGACTGGCGGCTTTATGCGCGAACGAGCTGTTTGGCCGCTAGTCCACGAGATATAGATGACAACATTACTGACAAGCAAGTGTATCGTTGCATACAATTTTTGTGATCTCGTTGTGTAGCGGCCAAACCGCTCATTCGCGCGGACGCATATAAATTGAGCCTTAAACATTATATACCGCCTTACAAATAAAGGTGTTTAAACATTACATAATAATATTATGTAATGTTTAAACATTTTTATGCAATATTTTGTCCTTATCTACATTGGAAAAAAGCGTTTGATGGAAAGGGAAAAATCATTCTATAAAGTATCTATTCTGTCATTATTTTATAAGTTCTTAATTATACGAGTTTTCATGCTTAGCTTAGTCCTAAATACTAAATAGAGGTAAAATATAGGTAGTACAGAACAAGCGTACAAATAATAATTACGGTGTTACCACAAAAATCTAAACATCTGTTGAACAGTCATGGTTTTGAGACCATTTTGTACTTAATTTTTCTCTAATCAACTGTTTAACAGGTGTTTAAATCTTTTGTAGTAAGACCGCTAAAGTTTGCAGCAATAATAGTTGACTAACTTCATAAAAAAGTCATCATAAGTACGTTATGTACGTAATACAAAATCAATTGTGTATTTAGAAAAAAAAAAACTTTGAAAACTCTATTATCGAAAAGAATCTACGGTGAGCTACTCACTGCATAGCTGCTGCCTTACTCCCAACAGAATCGAATCGAGAATCGAATCAGCTCAATCTCAACAGCTTTTGCTACTTCCGACATACACACTAGCGCTAAATCATGTTGTGGCTCAATTTGGAACTAATTCGATCTTAACGGCTTTACCGACTCCTGACAGCTATATAGTCCGGACCAACGCCTACAACTACAAGGCGCAGGTTCGGCCTCATATGGAATATTGTTCTCATCTCTGGGAAGGGGCGCCAAAATACCAACTGGATCGTATCCAACGAAGGGCCGCTCGAATTGTTGACTGCCATAGTGTTTCAAGCAGCTTGGACCTCTTGGAATTATGCCGAGATGTAGCTTCACTCTGCATCCTCTATCGGTTGTATCACGGGGAGTGCTCTGAGGAATTGTTCGGAATCATACCACCTGCAACTTTTCGCCATCGTCCCACGCGAAAAACATGCCATCCTCATCACCTTGATGAGTGGCAGTCTTCCACAGTGCGTATTTTGCGTAACTTTCTGCCGCGCACTGTAAAACTCTGGAATGAACTGTCACCAGCAGTTTTTCCGGACCTATACGACCTGCAAACCTTCAAGAAAAGAGCGTATTCCCTCTTAAAAGGCTGGCAACGCACCTGCAGCTCTTCTGATGTTGCGAGTGTCCATGGGCGACGGTAGTTGCTTACCATCAGGTGACCCGTTTGCTCGTTTGCCCCCTTATTTAATAAAAAAAAATACAACTTATAGCGCACGATCGTGCTGCAGCTCAATTTGGAACTAACTCTTAAATCAAAATCGGATCAGGCCTTGCACCATGAAACTGTTTTGAGATTTAAGTAATCGGACGAGAATGTCGCGTCCTACTCTAACAAACGTGAAATGACGTTGTTAGAGCAGGACGCGGTATTCTTGTCCAATTGTTTGAGTCTCAAAACAGTTTCGTACCTACCGACCTACAGTTTCGGGGGTAAGGCTGCAGTTCTCACAAGAGTCACAAGAGTAAGTTTTAAGGTACTAAACAAACAGATGCCCTGATTTGGCTGGCGCCAGCTATATTGGGATTTGGGGCCGATGGAGCCTTCAATCTAACAATTCAATCCAATCAAATCAACATCCAATCCAACATTGCTATCTAGCTAGACGCCTCGATGGTTGGCCAAGCCAACCAGACGTCACCTTGCTTTTACGAAGGTTCTAGACCAATTTGGCTGGACCGTCGGCTTGTTGGATGCACCACCGACCACTTCCAAGTTTATAGTAATTATGTCGTATACTAACCACTCTATACACTTTCCAATTTGATCGTGGTCGGGTGGTTGGCGTCAGCCAAGTCAGAGCTCAGCAAATTTGAAATCAGCTGAGGGACATTGTGGGTTCAGTGGCCTCAGCATTATTGACCTGTATCATTACTTTCTAGATATTTCTAAGCAATTGATTTTGTGAATACTTGTGTACACACAAAACACAAAACCAAATGGTACTAACAAGCATAAACAACGAACACGTATACTTAACTAGCTTTCTAAGTAATTGAGGAATATTGTTTTTAGTAAATCATAAGACTAATAAACAATTAATATAAAACACGATCAGTTGGAGCAAAAAGTTCCCTTACTATTATTTGAATAAAGAACAAAATAAAAAAAATCGTATGGCACTATACTTTTTTACGTTTCTTACTCTTAGTTTTTAGTCTTTAGCTAAGGTAGTTTTTTTCCTGCAAGCTTAGCATAGCCAATTGGTCATCACTCATTACAGAGGTCATTTATAATGTGGAAAGAAACCCTACAGTTTCGTTACGATATTGGCCCAACATGGTCCAACGTGCCGCATTAGAATAGACAAGGTGACAGATTGACAAAGAAAATCTGTCATTTTGTCCTCAAAATTTGCTATTGTTTCCACCCTTTTGCTGTTCTTTTGTCGTCATGTTAAGCCTGCAAAACAGATTTGGTCTTCTTAAGCGCTTTTGTCTTGGACAGATTCCGTCTTGGTCTTCAGCGCTATTTCGTCTCGGGTTGTGGACAGAGTCCTGGAACAGACCGTCTGACTCCGGGATATGTTTGCGCCATCTCGCATCTGCTTGTATCTGAAAAATAATTATTATTTTAATTTACAACGGTTGCTAAGTGCCAAATTTTATCACCTAACTGAAAAAGGTGTCAGAATTTTTAAAAAGTACAGGTTTGGTATATTAGATAGGTAAGAAGAATGCCTGCTAAAAATAACTGAGCAAGCCATTTTATATGTTGTCCAAAAAAATGTGCACCATAAAACGAGAGAACTACTACAAAAATAATTAATAGCATCTACCTAATAATTAATTACAACATAGTATATTGCTATATTCTATGATATCATTAATGTGTTTCTATTTTCGAAACACTAAAAATTGACTTTACTACCGATGTATTTGTATATAAATATCTATTTGTTAACAACATTTCATTTATGGTTATCCAAAATAATATTATATAATATACTATCATTTGATACAAAAAACTTGTTAATTAACAAATTGTTAATCACAAAAAGATGCTAGAAGCAATTTGCAATAATACTTACTGCAAATTGATTATTAGATAAAGTTAGTATAAAGATAAAAAAACTACAAAAGAAATAATAAATGTCTTTATTATTTTGTTCCTGATATACCTATATATAAAAGATCTTGCAGTTTTTATTTTTATACAAATTTAATCTGATGATCAAATTAATCCAAGACCTAGATTATTCTGACAAAATTCTCAATTACAAAGTTGGTATTAAAAATTTTGCCATTACAAAACTTACCAAAAACGAAACATGTTAATTACTGAATAATTAATACAAGATAATTTCTATTAATTCGATAATATTAATCAAACAAAAATAGTTAATTCTTTAACACATAAAGCAAACATGAGTTAAAATTGCCACTTTAAGGTGACGCCGCGTTAAAGTAAGAAACCGTGTTGGATATGTTTTAGATTGCTTGTTTTCTATGAGAGGCCGGCCCGGCCTCTCATAGAAAACAAGCAATGGAACAGCAAAAAATGGAAAGGGCATAAGCAACAAAATGGTTTTTGTCGCGTAATTTAAAAACCATAAATACATTTCATATAAGCTATGCACATATTAAAGTGTATGCTTCAACCAATTTATGTACAAATTTTGGAACCTTAAATCACTCTCCTCTGTTGGAAAAATAGGAATCCCTTTTTTACAGAGGTCTTTTCGATTGATAATTCTGTGTTATAAAAGTTGTCCAATCGTGTTATGCTATGGGCATTTTAAAGACAAAGACATGATGAATACTGACAATGAACTTTAGTTTCTTAGCTTTAGTCATTGCTGAGAAAAATCGGCATCGCTACAGCCAAATTATCAAGGCGTCGCCTTAAGTAATTTGATCACATGCGAAACTTTTTATGTGCAACCATAGGAGTGTTAGGAGGGTTTTAAAACCACATGATAAAAATCTCACTTCATAATAATTTTTTAGTATAATATGCATGGAAAGGTATTCAAATAATGGATCAAACTACTTGAATGGGTGGCCAGAATGACTAGGTAGGGCCAGGCCACAACACTGCGTTGCGTTGTCGCATCGTAAAAATCTACGGCGCCGCACAACGCATCGTGGAAATTTTCGATGCGCTGCCGCAACGTGCAAATCTGCGATACGACAACGCACTGCCGCTTAGTCGGTGTGTGTGTCAGCAATGGGTGCACCCAGTACTTTCTTTTCTGTTTCTTCTTCTTAATACGTCTTAACGCAAGCTGAACGTCAGATGAAAATAGCTTATTTTCGTAGCTCTCCCCAATATTGCCCGATTAGAATGTCACACGTGTGACTTTAGGGGAGGGGGCCAGGCCCCCTCATTGTTTATCTCCAAACCAACTAGCAACAGACTAGTTATAGCCACGATTAAACTACCATGGTCTTAACCAGACCAGTAGCTTAGACCCTTTCGAAAAAAAAAAAAAAACTGAAGAAGAACACGCGCAATGCGGTCCATGTCTCACTAGAAACTGAAATGTTGGTTAGCGTCTTGACGTACGACATCGTATCCGATGAAATTTTTCCATTGCGACATCGCATCGCATTGCTGTGCGATTTTGTTTTTGTGATGCGACGTCGCAACGCAGTGTTGTGGCCTGGCCCGTACTTCACTACAATACTGTTAGGTAGGTGCATCAAGTTTTGTTTCTACGATCATGCTCTAAGTACAACCAAACCGAACCAGTGCGTCCATATTAACCCGTATTAGTTCAGATCCTCTGTTGTTATTTACACAAAATGCAACTCAACCGTTAACACACCTGATTCATTTTTACTTCTTTCTTCTAACTTTACTTGTATTTTGAGCAACTTATTGATGTTTTTATTTTTTGTATTCTTCTTCTTTATCTTCAGCAGTTGTGGTTTGAATTATTTATGATTTGTTATTTTTCTTTTATTGTAGGCTCCCTTACTTTTGTCTTCAGTGATATTATTATTATATATTTTGATACCTTCATGGTTTTATTATTACTTTCTAATTACACCTACTTGATTTTCATCTTGTGGAATGTTTATTTTTTATATTCACTTAAAACTACAACAGACTTTGCCGACTCCTCACACATTTGTCGTCGCTTCTTTTGCACTTCCGTTATCGTTGCAAAAAGTTCTAATAGTTTCGTTACTGTCTCTTTGTTTGCATGTTGCAAGACTCAGTCTATTGTTGGAGATACTCCGAGATATATTTTCAACTTCATCCTTTTGGGGATTGAAGAGATCCTTTACCCTGGATTTTGGATTGTTAATAGTATTACTTTCGGTAAATTCAATATTGAATACTTGAATAAGTTACTTGAATTAGCCAGTAGTAGATTTAACATTATTTTGCAATTGAATCAGGAATTGAATTATTGCTTACGCTCCTAATGAACAAAATGTGCTTTATGAAAGTTAGTAAACAAATAAATTTCAAAATTATCTTAAGTTTAGCTAACGTCCATCCATGTTTAATTAAAATACAAACGATAAAGAATTAAATACAGACACACAAATTCTAACATTGGACCACTACGTTTAACACAGATCATTCGTGTCTTGTTTCTGAGATCATATTATTTATAGATTTAACGCAAATTAACTAATCGAAAGCACTGTCTAATAAATAAACTGTCAATAATTTATCACAGAAACTAGACAATGACATCACAAAATTGATATGAATAATGAATAAATTAAAATATTACCTTTTCTTCAACAAGTAGAATATCTTTTTCTTGCAAACAAATATGATGAAGATGTTAAGGCCGATGAGGACGTTGTAGGCATCAGTAATGTGCCAGATATATACAGCGTCAGGATACAAAGCACTGAAGACCTCTAGCAGCCAGTTGATGCCCATGATAACGAACAATTTCACGTACAGCAGCAGTCTGTAATATAATTTGCAACATCTGGATATAGATTAAATAAATGTCAATGGTTTATTCCAATTTATAGAAAGGAATCTTAATACTTAAACAATAATGTCGATAATAAATTTAGGGAAGTTAAACTGTAAAAGAGATAAAACTAGAAACACTTTAGAAAAGGAAAACAAATGTAAAATGATGTAGCATATAAAACTACTTTCATGTAATAATAGGGTATTGTAGAAGTTATTTTATGATTGTAAGTTTCATGGTATAAGAAAAAAAAACAAGTTATTCAAGGACAAAAGAGAAAATAAATTGAATCAGTACAATACTAAAACCAAAATTTTGTGTAAGTAGTTTGGTATTAAAATAATTAAGTACTAACCTTTGTTTTTCTTTACTTTGGTTCACGGTTGTCGCACTTTCTTTAGATTTGAGTACAGAAGTCTCTTTCTTGATTTCTGTTATCTTCTTTGCAGTCAAAATGAAAAATATCATATTGGCAACACAAAGTATCACCATCGGAAGATATAGGTACAGCAATCTGCTTTTACCTGAAAATCAAAAAGGATTATTTAATTTTTGTAATATTAACACACTCCAGTTTTTTTTTCTTATTATTAAGCGACATAAAACTATTTTACATTGGCCTTTTTTATATATTGACCATTGGCCATTTCTTAATAATATATATTTCTACAGCAACAGATCATAGTTATTATTATCGGTAGAAGCAAAAGATGACCACTAACAGAACAAATTTTGAACGGTATGAAATGTTCAAATACAACGTTATGTGTGTGTATCTACTATTTAATTACTATGTGCAACATTTGTTAAACTCACCATACAGAAAGCATCCTTGATGTCTTAGTAACGGTAGAAAGGGGTTGGGTGGGAGTCCAGAAAATTCCAGAGATATCAGCAGAATCGTCAATATTGTCGGCATGCTGAAGGCGTAGATGGCATAGACGCAGAATTTCCGCCGGATCGACATCTTCTCCGTTGACATCCCACGGTTGCCACTGGAAAATAAATAGATTTATTATTCTCAAATAGATCTTCGATAAGCTAAGAGGGTCATAAAACTCTACTTATTAGGTCTTAAAAATATTAATAATTTCAAGATCGTAGTCGTTTCGTAGCACGTAGTTCGTTCTTGAGAGAAACCCATTTTATAAGAAATGAAATGTCTCCAACAGTGACTTTGTTATCGTTGTTTGTGGCTTGTGGTCATCATTGTTTTTACTCAAAGACAATGACTGGTGAATGATGATATTATTTAGGTTATTTTGCGCACTATTTTTTCCCAAAGCCAAAAGTCTTTCTAGCTTTACCTTACTGGCTTCATACTTCATAGCAACAACTTAAAAATAATGTATTTCTGACTACGCAACGCTTAGTGTGTTTTTATAAAACCCCGACGAAAAAAGTGGAGCGAACTGATGAGTTTAACGTGTCTGCCTGTTGGTTTGTCACTTTATGATTACGTTTGTATTATTTTGGCTTAAAGTCATAAATCATAATAGTGGTAAATATTAAATAATCATATCATAAAATCAGGTAAAATCCCCTTGAAAACTCTTAAAGTCAGGCTATTCGTTTGCTTGTCAGATTAAATATTTACCTGAACGTCCACCAGATGTCGAAGCTCATGACGTTGAGCCAGAAGAAAGCGGCCAGAAGAGAGAAGTAGATGATGATTGCTGAAACGAAAACAAAGAATAATTAAGTACAAATTTACTCAATAATATTATTATACACCAGCTGTCCCGGTGAACTTCGTATCACTTATAAACCTTTCCTTGGACTTCCACGATCATTTTAGGTCTAAAATTAGCCAAATCAATCCAGCCAGTCCAGTCCAGTCAGTTTATATTTAAGAAAGATTATATAGACAAGCGACCCGCCCCGGTGTCGTAAGGGTATAAAATATATAGCCGCTGAAAAAATGATTAAAATCGATAGCCTCTGATCCTTCACGTGGTCTACTTATTTCTTATCTGTGCCAAATAACATAAAAATTGCTCCAGTACTTCGCGAGATAAGCCCTTTCAAATAATTTCCCCCGTTTTTTCCACATTCTCCTATTAGTCTAAGCCCCAGTTTCACCAATCTCTGTTTGTTAAATCCTAACAAAGGAATTAAATTTAACACCGTGTTAGGTGATTTCTCATGACATTGGCGAATGGTGGAACGCTCGATAGCTCTAACAGGCCGTTAACTAATTTAACAAGCCGTTATTTATTTAACATTGCTTGATGAAACTGGGTCGCGTGATAAAATATAGCCTAAAGCTCAATAAATGGGCTATCTAGCACTGAAAGAATTTTTCAAATCGGACCAGTAGTTCCTGAGATTAGCGCGTTCAAGTTAGCCCTTTCAAATATTTTTCCATGTTTTTTCCACATTTTCCTCTATTTCTTCGCTCCTATTAGTCTTAGCGTGATAAAATATTATAGCCTATAGCCTTCCTCGATAAATGGGCTATCTAACAATGAAAGAATCATCAAATCCAGGGAACAAAGGGACATGAGGGAAAAAGCGACTTTGTTTTATAATATTATGTATAGAAAAGATATAGATATAAAGGCTAGATGTGAGTTGGACCCTACGTTTGTACAATTAAATAAAAATTTTACCAAGAAGACCATCGTCATTTGGTTGGATCATGTCAATTCAATGTTAACTAGCTATTTGACCGAGCTTTGCTCAGTATTCGATAAAACACGAATAAAATGACATTTTCTAAAAATGATTCCTAGCTAGATCGATTTATCGACCACGAAACCCCTTAAATACTAAATTTCATGTATATATATATATATATATATATATATATATATATATATATATATATATATATATATATATATATATATATATATTCATGTATTCATATATATATATATATATATATATATATATATATATATATATATATATATATGAATACATGAATATTGACAATAACTCGACCAAATTACTTAGGACCGCCATCTGCTTATATTATACTAGCTGTTGCCCGCGACTTCGTCCGCGTGGACTTCAGTTTATAGCGCGCGGTGTCAACAAAATTGGTGTCAAATTTAAAAGCTTTTTATTAATCCTTCAGGCCCCGCGCGAGCACCGGTGATCGCGACAACAATAGAATACAATAGCAATTCCTGGAAATTCCGACTGAAGTATTAAAACCCTGGTACCCCTTAAAGTATCAAAATACCCAAAAATAGCTGTGCAGTGTGCACATAATATTTTTTAAAATTAAGTAAACTTTATTAATACCAAATTTACAGCTTATTTAGCCCCCCATTACACAACTTTAGCTTTACTCATAAACTATTTATCATTGGTAGGTTTAAGGTTACGTCACTGCATAGATAAAGTACTGAGTAGTGAGTTATTTAATTAAGTGAATAACAATCGATATCGAAAGATTCGAAAAACTTAACTCGATATGGTACCACGTCTTATAGAAAGACTTATGAGCAAGCGATAGCGAGATGTAGGCAACTCTTAGCGCCATCTGTTTTGTGTTGCCATGTATTTTTGGAACTAACTTAATTTGAACAAATTTACGCATTTTCACTCCCCTTTTTCCAATTAAAAAGTAGCCTATGTCCTTACTCAGGCAAAATTTCAGCAAAATTTCATTATGTCAATCGGTTCAGTTGTTTTGGCGTGAAAGCGAGACAGACAGACAGACAGAGATACTTTCGCATTTATAATATTAGTATAGATAAAAACATAAAGTATGATTATTGATTAGTTCTGATGTGAAGTAAAAGAGTAAACGCCATCTGTTTTTATATATGAGAACTAAAATGTTCATTGCATTGATATATTTCTGGATGGAATATTATAGGGACGCAAATAAGCAATAATGTGTTAACCCACAAAAATCAACAAGTGAGGTTTTTGATGCAGGCACATAGCTTATGGCTTAAACTACATTTTTCAGCAGTATTTTAAGTGCCATAACCCTTATTTCTTTTAAAATTAATATATTTTAAAATATACTAAGGATCTATGTGACATAAAACATTTTACAATAATCTACTAAGCTCCTTAACACATTTTCAAAGTAAGTAAGGCGCCATCGGTAATTTTGATAAAGAATGTCAAGCGGCATGACATATTGTTTAAAATGGCGTATTTGCTGTCAAACATTTTTTTAGGCAAGCCACGGAGCCGGCGTTTAACGACAATTTTATATATCAAAAAGGTGCAAATACATAAAATAAAGGCTCAGTATTGTTCAGTTACCAAGCAGGACGTTAATAAGATGCAAATATAGATAAGGTAAGCCTATTTTCGTTCAATATTTTGTATAAGTCGAGTTTTGATGTTGTAGGTTATAATTATTTTTATGTATAAATCTGATTTAACAATACATACAGATTTCAAAGCATATAAATAATGTGCATGTAGCAATAGAGATTACAATTTTAATTAAATTAAATGTGCGTTCTTACTTAAGAGCCCGTATACGTAATTTTGCCGATTTCGCTCATTTAACAGACGCGATTTAACAGTTAAAATACAGTATTTCTATAAGTTTTAATGCACAACATGTAAGATCATTTCAATTATAATATAGTGTTGGAGCTAGTTTTTTTTTTTAAGTATCTTTAAATAATCCAACTCAAACCCGCGACAGTTTTGTGATTTTTGAGGTAAAAGGTTTAGAATATCACCTTTTTATGGATTGTATTGACATCTTAACGGTATGAAAAAAATACAATGTACTGTTGAGAAAGTCGTCTATAAAGTGTTGGAATTACTTTTTACCGCTTCAATATAAAAAACCCTTTAAAAACAGAAAACCTCTATCTGCCCGCTAACTTGGCGATCGTCCTTTTTCACCTGGCATATGAAAGACGGGCGTGAGTGTGAAGAGAGCGGTAGAAAATAGAGACGGGCTCTTAAAACTTATCAAAATTAGGTAATAAAGTAGAAATATCATTTGAAACTTTATTGAAAAATGTTGTAAGCATGTAACATGCTGTTAATTTATAATTTCAAGTTCATTAACTTATTATAAAATTAC
Organism: Lysandra bellargus; assembly: GCA_905333045.1. Classification (NCBI taxonomy): domain Eukaryota; kingdom Metazoa; phylum Arthropoda; class Insecta; order Lepidoptera; family Lycaenidae; genus Lysandra; species Lysandra bellargus. The sequence continues at coordinate 4,018,208 of HG995341.1, read as the reverse complement.
TCTTGCATAACTGGTCGTGTGTATTGCGCACACACGAAAGTTACTACACGATCGTATAAAGGGGAAAAATCCAGGAAGAACAAGCCGAAGAACCCCATATCCAGGATAAACAGTTGCCGAGTTATAAGCACTCAAAGTTTGACATTGACAGCTCGGCAACTGTCAAACGTCGAATAAAAGCGGCCATAACTCCGCTCCCAATAGGCCTAGAGGAACGGGGTTTCTTCTAACATTAAAGGCAACACCTCGACTACCCTCTCCCCGAATTTGAACTAAATCGGAGACATCAAATTTTTTCTCAATTCTGAGGACAGGATCGAATAGAGGAGAAAAATCCAGGAAGAACAAGCCGAAGAACTCCATATCCAGGACAAATAGTTGCCGAGTTACAAGCATTCAAACTTTGACATTGACAGCTTGGCAACTGTCAGATGTCTTACAAAGGTAGCCATAACTCCGCTCCCAATAGGCCTAGAGGAACGGGGTTTCTTCTAACATTAAAGGCAACACCTCGGCTACCCTCTCCCCAAATTTGAACTAAATCGGAGACATCAAATTTTTTCTCAATTCTGAGGCCAAGATCGAATAGAGGAGAAAAATCCAGAAAGAACAAGCCGAAGAACCCCATATCTAGGATAAATAGTTGCCGAGTTACAAGCATTCAAACTTTGACATTGACAGCTCGGCAACTGTCAAATGTCTTACAAAAGTAGCCATAACTCCGCTCCCAATAGGCCTAGAGGAACGGGGTTTCTTCCATCCTCAAAGGCAATACCTCGGCTACCCCCTCCCCGAATCTGGACTAAATCGGAGACATCAAAACTTCAAGGACGAATCTTCTACTATACTTACATGTGGGATGTCGAAAATTAAAATTATATTGAATTTAACCACTTTTATTGAAAACTTCTTAATCGATATCCGCGCACACGTCTTTCGTACTTTTTCAACCTCCTCCATTTCTCTTCCGTCTCGCTCACACATACATCCTCATCCCTTTCACTCATTACGTTCCCTTTTACGTTCCCACAATCGGCCCTCCTGCAAAATGTCTGTCCTCAGACATTCATACTTCCACATTCAGTACAATTCGTCACAAAAACATTCCTTCGTCCATACTTAACAAATGTAAGTGCTATAAACTGTAAATCTTAACACTAACAAAATACCCTTACAACATCATAATAAAATATAGTAGTACTCTAATACAATACAACTGAAGTTTACATTAGTTTACACTTAACAGTTCAATTAAACATAACAATGCACACAAAACAGCTTTTTCTCCATATAGGTTACTAAAAGAAAAACCAAATACCAAAATTTTTAAGATAATCTTATGAACCTTACTTCAAATTAATTTTACATTTTAAGAAAAACAGCATCTTAAATTTAACATTCACAAGCTGTTGTACTTACATAATATAAGCATCTATTCTCCTATACAGTAAATACCCATGATAAGGAATAGAACAAAATAAATTAAACTAACCTTTCATTCATAGCTATCATCATCGGATGGCCAGGGTTTCATAAAGTCAACCGAACTAGAAGTTCTAATAGGACCCTCAGAACTAGCATCAACCTTTTCTAAGTCATAGCGATCATTTCTCTTCACTTTAACAATTTTGTAGGGTCCAAAATATTTAGCTTTCAATTTGAGGCCTGTACCAAATTGAGTCCTTTTAATTGCCACATAATCTCCTAATTTATACTGCAAACAATCCTTTCTCTTTTTATTAAAGTTTTTAGAATTTTCTTCTTGAATATTAAATATTTGTTCTTTAGCCTTCCTTCTTAGCTGCTCTCTATTTTCATTAAATGATTGTATATACTCTTCTTGTAATAATTGCTGTAATTTTAAGTCTTCTTTTACATTCATTTTAGTACCTGTTAATAATTCAAATGGAGTACAGTTTATGCTTCTTTGAAATGTGCTATTAATAGCTCTTTGTACTCGGCTTACATGTTTAAACCAAAGACTTGAATTTTCTAGACACAGCTTTGTAAGCAAAGGGATAATTATTTTATGTATTCTCTCCACCTGTCCATTTCCTCGGGGTACACCGGTAGTAATTGTCACATGTTGAATATTCTCTTCTATACAATAATCTGCAAACTCATGACTTGTAAAGGCAGTGCCTTTGTCAGTGATTATTCTACGTGGATTACCAAAGGTCTGCTGATGAATCTGTAATTTGTTTAATGTTTCTCGGCTAGATACACTCTTCGTAGGAAATAACCAAACAAACTTGGTAAAAGCGTCTACCACTGTAAGAATGTAGTTGTATTGCTTACTTGTTTGAGTTAAAGGACCAACATGATCTAGATGAATTGTATCCATCGGAATTCCTTCCTTTTCTATAGGATGGAGAAATCCTTCCTGTTTCCCTTCCTTATTTGTAGCTAGTAAACACGGGATGCATGTAACTATAAAATCTTCTATTTTTTTATCTAAATTCTTTATATAATATTCTTTTTCGATTACTTCTTTTGTCTTCCTTTTAGAAAAATGTCCATTACTATGCACTCTTTTAAATACTTCTTTTTCCATTGTTTTAGGTATAACCAGTAACTTATTATCACCTTTATATAATATGTCATTTTCCATCCAATAGTCTTTATATGTTTTTTCCTTTAAAATCTCCTTAATAGCTCTGAGCCCTTCGTCCTGGTCTTGTGCTTGTTTTACTTGATCGTGTAAAGATGTAAATCCAACATATGGGTAACGGCTTAAAGCGTCAACATGCTTCATTCTCGAGCCAACTCTATGTTCAACTTCATAATCATACTCACTGAGAAACAGCACCCATCGGGCTACTTTAGCACATAGATCTTTCTTCTTCAATGTTAACTCAAATGCTTTACAATCAGTTACTATCTTAAATTTTATGCCATACAAGTACTGGCGGAACTTCTTTATTCCTTCAATGACAGCCATTGCTTCCAATTCATAATTTGAATACTTGCTTTGGGCATCATTTGTCTTACGGCTCATATAGTGAACCGGATGAAGTCCTGTATTCGGATGATGTTGCATAAGAACAGCTGAAAAGGCAATACATGACGCATCTGTGTGTAATTCAGTTTTAAGTTTTGAATTAAAAATCTTTAAAACAGGTTCAGAGGATAATTTATCCTTTAACATCTGAAAAGCATGTCTATGTCTATCTTCAAATACAAATTCTTTATCTTTTTTCAACAAATCAGTAAGCGGCTTTGCTATAACTGCATATTGCTCAATAAATTTTCTGAAATAGGATGTCAACCCAATAAAACTGTGTAATTGTTTAATATCTCGTGGTTCTGGATACTTACATACTGCATCAGTCTTTTCAAAACTAGGTTTTACTTCCCCATCTTTGATAGTATGTCCTAAGTATTCAATTTCTCTCTTGATTAAATTAGCCTTTTTCCAATTAAATTTCAATCCATATTCGGAAGCTACTTTCAATACAAGCTGAAGCCGTTCAACTGCTTGAGCTTCATTTAAAGACACAACTAAAATATCGTCAATGAATATCATCATAATCCCTTGAGATATCAAATCTCTGAATATAATGCTTACAAAACGCATAAAGTATTGTGGACAAATTGAAAGACCAAAGGGAGCACGCAAAAATTCAAATTGGCCATGATGCGTAACAAACGATGTATATGGGATTGATTCTGGTGACACCTTTAAATTGAAAAATCCGTTCTTTAAATCTAACACACTAAAAAATCTGGCCTCGCACAACTTGTCTATCATGTCATCAATTATGGGCAAGGGAAATTCATCTCTATAAATTTTTTTGTTCAAAAGCCTGTAATCTACACACATTCTTATTGTACCATCTTTTTTCCTCACTAATACCAAAGGACTAGAATACTCAGAGTAACTTACTTGTATAATGCCTTCATCTAACCATTCTTGAACTTGCCTTTCAACAATTTCCTGTTCAGTTAAGGATAATCGTCGCGGTCTCTGTCTAACTGGTATATCATCTTTAAGAATAATCTTCAATTTAATAGGTGCTTCTTTAATTTGAAACGGTTTGTAGGTTTCAACACATTGCAAAACTTTTTCTTTTACTGAATGATCTAAAATATGACTTAGATCTACTGTGGAACCTGAAAAACAACATAATTTAGAAATCCACTCATTATTATCAGACAAAAACATTACCTTATACCCATTCATTATCATGGTTATTTTTTGTAACAACTCTTGGCCTAAAATAATTTTAAATGGAATTTTATCTTCGCTTACAATATGAAATAATACATTCTTATAACACTTTCCATCTACAGAGATGTTTACAAACACTTTTCCTAATGAATTAACTATCGAATGTCCAAGTCCCGTTAGTGTCAATTTGTCTTCGTATTTTTCCATTTCAATCGCCTTAAAACAATCATATGACATCAAGTTCACGTCGCTGCCGGAATCCACCAAAGCATTTACTTCCAAATCCTTAATTTTTACCGTAATCATCGGCTTAGTTGCAACATTTCCGATTTTGTTTTCAATCTGCATAACTTCTTTAGACTTCGTTGACATTTGTCTATGACAGCTGTCATCAGAGGTAGCCATATTGACATTTGACATATTTGACTGCTTCACCGACTGCCACTGGTTAGCGCCATCTGTCGATCTATGGGAAACATCAGTGTGCTGTTTTATCGACTTATTGAACACTGTTTTATCCGCCATGATTGATTCTTTGCAATGAACACCAATATGCCCGTATTTATTGCAGCGAAAACACTTAATTCCTCTGCGACACGTATTAGCCACATGATTATAATCGCCGCAGTTGTAACACCTGCTATTGTTCTGCTTCTTTTCATGTCTGTTCTTTAATTCCATGTTTCCATCTTTGTGTACTTTGCTTTTGATTTTCTCGTAAATAATTAACTTCTCCTTCAGAGCGGGATAGGTTGTAGCTCCATACAAAATAGACTTATTCGGCTCATGATCCGATATGCCGTCAATTATATACTGCACCGAGACATAGTCGGGGAACTTTGCCCTGCGGCCGAGTTCTTTCATAATGAGCATGTATTCGTAATACGATTCATCCTTACGTTTCTTCCGGCTAGACATAATTTCGTGCATTTCTTTTATATTTACCGCATCAGGAAATTCTTTTACTACTGCTGCCTTCAACTCTTCGTACGTCTTAAATGTTTTTTCGCTTCTTAACCACAACTCTGCTGTTCCCACCAAGGATCGCCGCGCAAAAATCAGCTTTTGTTGTGGTGTCCAATTAAATATTTCGGCATTATCTTCCAAATCCTGCGCCCATTTAGCGGATGAGGCCGTCTTATCATCGCCGCTAAATTTCGTAATCCCGTCCGATAATAACGCCGCCATCGTCGTAGTGTCCGTCTTAGCGTCTTCTGAAGCCATTTTCGTCGTTTTCTCCGTAAAAAATCTACGTCTTCCGATTTTTCACTGAGCACGCCACGTGCTTGTGAACACGCGTTCGTCGTAACTTTGCGGAATCGCACTTATAATTTGTTTTTTCAAATCCCGGACGAGCCCCCAAAAATGTGGGATGTCGAAAATTAAAATTATATTGAATTTAACCACTTTTATTGAAAACTTCTTAATCGATATCCGCGCACACGTCTTTCGTACTTTTTCAACCTCCTCCATTTCTCTTCCGTCTCGCTCACACATACATCCTCATCCCTTTCACTCATTACGTTCCCTTTTACGTTCCCACATACATTACACATTATTTTGTAAAATGGCAATGTAAGATACTCCATTACAATTTTTTTATATTATTATTATTATTATTTTTACATTAAGATTATTGCAACGTTGCTTGAAACCATCACTACTAATGCGAAAGTGTGTCTGTCTGTCTGTCTGTCTGTCTGTCTGTCCGTCTGTCTGTCTATCTGTCTGAATGTTTGGTATCTCTTCACGCCCAAACCACTGAACCGATTTTGCTGAAATTTAGTATGCAAATACTTTGAGTACCGGGAAAGGACAATTCATCCCGGAAAAATGTTCCCGCACGATAAACGAGTTTTGGCGAAACGGAGTTGCAGGCATCATCTAGTTTTAAACATCCTTGTAAAAACCAGAAAAAAGTAGGGGCGCCACATTATATCAGGTAGGTACTTACTGCCGAAGCATACAACAAGATAATATATTTAGGATATGCTCACCTAGATACAAAAAAATATTAAGTTTAAATCTAAATTATGATTTTTTTTTCATTTCAATATTTTTTTTGGGAATATAAGCAACAATATAAACTAAAAAATAATGAATATATATTTCATTCTATTACTACATAACCGAAAGAAAAAATGTCGGTTTTCTTCAAAATTTGAAAGTTCATGAGGCTTCAGTTTATTTAAAAGCAAATTTTATAAGTTAAAATCGTTGTTTCTTTAACTAATTAGATGTTAGACATCCAAATCCGGTGCACAGATCTCATGCACGAAAATCCTGTTGACTTGTGTAATAAATCTAAAAAGATGGTTCGCTTTGGATTATATGTATCCCACACTAATATAGTTTTTCTAAAAGGAACCCTCCTGTTTTTGTTTAATTTTTGTTGGAAATAGTAGTAATTTTTAACATATTTATGTTTGTACGCATAGAATAAATTACCAAATATACTATTGTAAATTAACTTTACTTAAAATAACAATCAGTTTTAAAGAATACACAATTTTAATAAAAACGGCTTTTTCTCAGAACTATCATGGTGTAGGTTGAGTCCGGTATGCATAAATGGGTCCACTTGTAAATCGTTAATTTTGAATAACGTTATTTTTTAAACCTAAAAATGTTTGTTGCGGCCCGCGATACCTAGAGCAAAAATGTTTGCGGCCCCCATGGAAAAAAAAAGATTTGGGAACTTCGTTCCAAAAACAAAAACAGGTTGGGTACCACTGGCTTCATATATTATACATCATAACATCAATAAATTATTAGAATTTAAAACTATATCTTCGTGTACTCTCTACCTACCTACTACCGTATCTACCGTAGGTACCAAGGTTACCTTATTTCAAAGATTTTCTTTTCCAAAACAAAGCGGTGGAAAATATTGTATTATATTTTAAATACAATTTTTTAATTATTTTAAAGAAACCACTTCGTAAGTTTATTTCGAAATTGCATGTTAATTTGGAAAATTATCGTACGGCTTTTAAGCCAATACCCAAAAGTGGATATCTAGCAAAAATAGATTTAAAATCCTACTTCTTGGTTCCTTTTAACTCACTAGTCGATCGAAAGATTTTAATTTACGGATTAAGAGCCTTAAGAGCCCGGGTTACCCTCGAAATTCTCATACATACGTAATACCAAAATCATTTTGTCATACGAAGATATATATCATGTTTGAGTTATTTTTCAGCTTAAAATAGTAATTACCTAGGTTCCTGAACAAAAATTAACTTCAAAATATTTAAACACTAAAAAATAGAGTAAAACACTAAAAAATATATAAATAAATAGTAAATTTACTACAAAATATTTAAATACTAAAAAATATTTTTTAGAGTTGAAATATTTTGTAGTAAATTTAATATTTATTTCTACATATTTTTAGTGCTTTACTCTATTTTTTAGTGTTTAAATATTTTGAAGTTAATTTTTGTTCAGGAACCTAGGTAATTACTATTTTAAGCTGAAAAACAACTCAAACATGTTAAATATTTTCGTATGACAAAATGATTTTGGTATTACGTATGTATGAGAATTTCGAGGGTAACCCGGGCTCTTAAGGCGACGCCTTGATAATTTGGCTGAAGCGATGCCGATTTTTCTCAGCAATGACTAAAGCTAAGAAACTAAAGTTCATTGTCAGTATTCATCATGTCTTTGTCTTTGAATTGCCCATAGCATAACACGATTGGACAACTTTTATAACACAGAATTATCAATCGAAAAGACCTCTGTAAAAAAAGGGATTCCTACTTTTCCAACAGAGGAGAGTGATTTAAGGTTCCAAAATTTGTAAATAAATTGGTTGAAGCATACACTTTAATATGTGCATAGCTTATATGAAATGTATTTATGGTTTTTAAATTACGCGACAAAAACCATTTTGTTGCTTACGCCCTTTCCATTTTTTGCTGTTCCATTGCTTGTTTTCTATGAGAGGCCGGCCCGGCCTCTCATAGAAAACAAGCAATCTAAAACATATCCAACACGGTTTCTTACTTTAACGCGGCGTCACCTTAATAGACTTATTACCGAGATCTACGTCCGCTCCATCGGAATCTTAGCCAAACAATTTGACAATGTCTGTAATACGATATTTTCTACAGCCATACAGCCATCACTGTGCACTGTCATTGTTTATGAACAATGTTGACATTATTGGTGGGTGACATTGGCTCAGATGAATGTGTGAAGCGTCTTTCGAAATAAGCTTTCCGGTAAAAATCCTAGCCCATACCTGAGTAGTATAGTACCCGGGATCCACTTATAAATTATTTGTTTTTTCTTGCACTCTGTACCTACTGAATACTGGTCATTGACTTAAAACTTTCTGCCTAATAAAACTCGGCAAAATAAAAAATTGCGGTTTTAAATAGCGATATCGAAATTTATATTATACAAAGACATCAACTCCCGAGCGTGATTGGATCGGTGATGTATTTAATAAAATTATGTAATAATTTTTATTAAAAATGAAGAAGTTATATTTAAGTTATAACGCCGTGCGATGGTTATTCAAGATTATGTTAAATAGGATAATGCTACAGTACGGGTTATTATTGCTAACGTTTAACGCTCTGCACAGAACAGCCACCTCCCAGTCGGTTAGCCACAAACCATAGAGGTTCTACTGACTAATATTATTATTTATGGGCATAATGTTAAATTCTTTTTCGAATATAATGATTACTATTCAAAATGTATATATATTATATAATATTGTATTTTGTAAAAAATCTTTCTTTCGTTACTCTGAAAATCTACCTGGTTAATTAATATATCGAAGAATGAAGCGAAGAAATATAATAAATGATCAAACGAACTTACCAAGTGAAGTTCGATCATTATTATATGAGTCGCTTCATTCAAAGATATAATCTCCCTCCCACCCAGTCTGCACTAAACTTTGTTTGCTGCAGTACCCATAGAAATAAAGAAAGATTTTTTGCTTTACCTCTCTCTAAACATAATGAAGCGCGCTGATGACCGAGTGACCATCAAGCGGAACGATATTTTTTTGTACCCACATACGTCTTTAAAAAAAACGCGATTGCCTAGCAAATAAACAAAGGACTACCTGGTTAATTAATAAATCTTTGAATAAAGCGACTCATATAATAATGATCGAACTTCACTTGGTAAGTTCGATTGATCATTTATAATTGGGTCATAGTGTGATGACTCATGGTATAATTATGGTTCTGATGATGATGATTAATCAGATCACCACTTTTGTGAACATGGTACCAAATTCGAGTTAAACCCTATACAACACAAAAATAATGTTGAAAATCGGACCACAAACGGCTGAGTAATCGTTGAACATACAAAAAAAAAAAGATACAGCCGAACATATTACCTCCTCCTTTTTGGAAGTCGGTCAAAAATATCATATTACAACATAATGATCGTGCTTTAAATAAAAAAGTATTGCAGTCATAAAAACTTGAAAGACAAGAATTTCCAGAAACGATTTAACCCGGCGTGAGTGAGGTCGGGTATGTCATACCCGGCGGTTTATAAAACACTTAGTATTTCTCAACTGTGCAATTTCTGGAACTTGGTTGGCTCAGTAGCTGGAGGGGGTGGTACAAGGAGTGATTTTAAGCGACAACGATAATATTGCGCCGTTGGCGATGTAAGCTACAAGTGCGCAAACGCATTGCGGGTATGTAATACCCGACCTCATAGTCGGTGTCACTATTTTGTGTTTCGGTTATTTTTTTAATTTAACACATTCATTAACAAAGTTTCTTTATTTTTTTGGTTTGTAAATCCTACAATATCATATCGTTTGTCAATTAGGCTTGTCCTTTGTCATGTTAATTGATCTTACATTCAGTTAAAGCTATATTCCACTAGATGACGCTTGCAAGTCCGTTGCGCCAAAATTCGTTTATAGCGCGGGAACTGTACCTATTTCTAGGATAAAAACTATCATATGTCTCTTCCTGGGGTACAAAGTATCTCCATATCAAATTTTCAGAAGGTTTTGCTGAAGTTAAGTTCAGTAGTTTGGGCGTGAAGAGGTAACAGACAGACAGACAAACCGACAGATACTTTCGTATTTGCAATATTAGTATGAGTAAGAGAAAGATTTATTGTTTAATTTTAATTACAATGTTGATTTCAATTTATCAAATTTTTATATTTTCAGCCTAAGTTCCTAAATATAGTTAAGATTGGTGCGTAAAAAATACTACTTTGTACTAATAGCAACAAAGATTTTTCTTATATAATTGGATGTGGTTGTTTTATTGTAATCATTTATTTGTTTCATGTTAATTAATTATTAGAGATCGACTACGATAACATGGCGCGCCCCTCCAAATTACTGTTTCAGTGTGTGTAGTCACATCCTTATGAAAGAGTTTGTATGTAGTAAGTATTCAACGAATCACAGTATACGTAATATTTCAGTTAATGTCACTTATTACCAAGATTTGTTGGTCAACTAATCCTACCGCGCAAGACAACGCACTTCAAACGTTTTGCATTTTGGAGGGGCGCGCCATGTTATCTTCTACAGTGATAAGCATTATTCTACATTGATCTAATGTTATCAAAATCGACAGTTCAATATTCGGTTATCTCATACCCACCTCATAGCCGGTGTAAAAAATTTCACCTTATTCACGCCGGGTTAAAAATAAACCACTTTAAAACCCATAACACAGATCTTATTTTATTAACGCAATACTTTGCAAGGAACATAACATTTTCCATTGTCGACACAAATATCTATAATATCTACACATAATATAAAATTAAGTTCTTTATCGTGAGAATTACCTATAATAATTTATAGAGATGTAATAACTGATTTGTTATAGCCAGTTGTTATAGCTAGGGCTGCCAAAAGCAACAGACCAGTCAAAGATAAAATACTTTTACTGTAGCCATTAATTTATAGCCCATATTCGATGTTACACAATTTGCTCCTATTAACTAGGGTTGTCACTAAACATAATTTTATAAATATTTTAAAACTGGTTTCTTATAATTTTTAATAACATCCCATCTTTACTGTGTTTTCAGTTTCGCACTACCTCCGACGTTCCGAACCGAGATTTTCGGACGACAGAGAGAAATGAGGTAGGTAACCAAAGCTTGATTTCATTGTAGTGCATAAGTATTATACAAATAGTTTTAAGTTCACTACCTTTTTTCACCGGTTTGGATCGTATTCGGTGTGTGAAACCGCCCCAAAACTTTGAGAATCAAAATGACCTCTTTATTTTTTTTTATTTCGCGGAATCATACGAAGCAACATTATTATTCAGAGCGATTAAAAATATTTATGTTTAGACACTAGAACCTGCTTTTGGAATATTAATTAGCAAATATTTTAATGATGTGGTTGTTCAATATGAATTCAAAGTATTGACGCGCGTCGTGGGTTTTATATCTGCTTATTAAATTTCATCGAAACCCCATCGATATAATATGTTTTAAAACTATAACAATCGTTCGCATATTGGGTTTTTAACTGCGTATTTGCTTTTGGGTTTTTTGTTGCTCGAGACATACTTGTGACAGCCCTAACAATATAACGATGACAGTGTAACAGTTGGCATCCGTAAATTATTGTTGCTTAGATCATGGGGAATTCTGTTGTAACACTTGTTGGGAATTTGGGCGACAGACAGACTTAATAGTCAAGGAGCCCTAGAGCATAATTTTTTTTGGTACCGTAGTCAACCAAGTTTTGTTGATTACAGAACCCTAAAACGGAACCCTAACCAGCTGATTTTTTGTATATTGATAGGTTAATAGTTATATAATTTAAGAGTAACATTGTCCTACAATTAGAACAATCCATATTTTAGGACCATCAAATCAAAGTATGAAATCCTTTCTATCTCTGTTAGCTACCACTTTAAAGATTTTTCGCAGATAAAAATGTTGTTTGTCTTATCAGAATGAAGCTAATCACAAAAAATAGCTTGATAGTAATAGAAAAAAAATCTTCTAGGGCTCCCTGACTATAAGCTCTGACAACCAAAAAAGTTTAATGTTTGTATGACTGGTACAGTGTTTCTAATTGTAGGAATAATCCTGGAATATATAAAATGGCATGCCATCAACGTGGCAAAATAGGTATTTTGCCACGTTGATGGCATGAATCGATTTAGGTATGATTTTGTCTGGTTTTGTTTAGTCTTTATATGAGATTAGAATATGATGTCCGCAATTCAAGACGTGAGTGAAAGAATAAGGTAAGTAACATGAAAAAACTTCCCGTTTTTTGTTTAAATGGAGGCTTTAGGGCCGCAAAAATTATTTGAAATAAAAAAAAATATGGATTATAAGTATGTGTAGCCAGATATATTCATTAGCTAGGTTATGAAGTAGATAACTAACAAGTTTTATTAAAATAATTAGGGAAAAAATGAGTTATTGTCCGCATGTTACAAAATGTTATTTGTTCGATTCTTCCACTCACGTCTTCAATTCTGTTGCGCTAAAATTAGTTTGTCTAAGGGGAAGCGTAAATTTTTCCGAGATAAAAAGTATCCCATGACCTTTGCCGCGAATTTAAGGATCTCCATACTAAATTTCAGCAAAATCGTCCAGAGGTTCGGGCGTGAAGGGTTACGTATCTTGTAACTTTAATAATATGAATCGATTTTGATATCATGCTTTTGTCTGGTTTGCATTCACATTCTTGTGAAACAGAACGAGAGCTTTACTGACAATTTAACATTTCTAACTAAACAGGCTTCTTTATTTATTACTTAGAATGCTACTCTACTGTCTCTTAGGGCAAACCCACACGTACCACAACCACACCACAACCACACCACAACCACACCACGTGGTCGGGCGTATATTTCGTATTGTAAATGAATCGTACCATTCACACATACCACATTTTGCAGTCGTTGTCGACCACTTGTCAGAAAACTTGTCAGACGCAACCACGACCGACCACATCGCAACCACATCGCAACCACGTCACAACCACATCGCAACCACAACGTTGCGTCGATGCAACGAAAGTGCGCGGACACCGCCCGCGCTCTTCCTCTCCTCCGTTTCATTGAGTTTCGTACGTAACCACATCGCAACCACATCGCAACCACTAACGACAACACAACCACGTCGGCATTTTGTCGGTACCACAACGCAGCTACAAAAAGCTGCAGGGACACCATTCACACGTAACCACTGCTCGACGACATTTTGTCGTTGCGATGTCGTGTGGTTGTGGTACGTGTGGGTTGGCCCTAAGGGCTAAAATCATATTTTGACGTCCAAAGTCAATGACCAATCAACATTTAAAAGCAGCTGAGACTTGACAGTCACGTTAAGACAATTATTTTCCAATTAACTATATATTAACAGATGGTTTTTTAATGAAGTCATTATATAGTATCAGTAAAATTTTTAGATAAAATCTTATTAGCAACTCTTGTTCTTAAACAAAGTTTTGCTGTCATGTATGATCATGTAATTATATATAGGTATTATTTTTTGAAACTGGAAATCATTTTTTTAAGCAAGCGGCGATATATACTTTTTGGGACGGAACTCGCGTCAGGGCCCGTGACCTGATCGAAAATTTGTAAGATGGAAGGACAGTAGATGCGTCGACAAAAAAAAACAAATGCCTGCACTGCTGTTCCGTGTTAGTCTGCACTCTCGAAATTCAAAATGTAACATAATATTGATTCGTATACATTTATACATAGTACGGTCAAATAAAGATGTCCCGTTCGATCACTATCCCGTCGCACGAACAATGGTCGCCGTCAGTCTCGAGTTGTAATAATTTACTATTATTTATTCAACAAATGCACTTATCAATATAAAAAGTACCCAGTAGCCGATTCTCAGACCCACTGAATATGCATATATAAAATTTGGTTCAAATCAGTAAAGCTGTTTCGGAGGAGTACGCGGCCTAACATTGTGACATGAGAATTTTATATATAAGACTAGCTGTCCCGGCAAACGTTGCTTTGCCATAAAATAAACTATTTCGCCCATATTATTATATTTTTAATGAAGTGACTAATAAAGTATGTCGCCATGGCAACGTCGATCGCTATCCCATCGCACAAACAATGGTCGTCGTCAGTCTCAGGTTATAATAATTTACTATTATTTATTCAACAAAATAATACACTTATCAATATATAAAGTACCCACTAGCCGATTCAAAGACCTACTGAATATGCATATAAAATTTGGTTAAAATCAGTAAAGCCGTTTCGGAGGAGTTCGCTGACTAACATTGTGACACGAGAATTTTATATATAAGATTTATCGGTCGCGGTATCTTGCCGCGTTGATCGGAACGGTGCCTTAAGGCCGTCCCCCGAGCAAACGACCTTGACCATACATTGCCACGTTGCCGAGATCGCACCAAAACCCAATTTTTAACTTATCTTAGTTAAAAATTGATCTAAAAAAATTTAAAACGGGGAATAATATGTAGTTTATGATATTGTCGATCTATTGGCGTGTGTTTCAAATAAAAGTAATTTGTAAATACTAAGGAGATGCTGAATGTATGCTTGAATTTTAATAAATCGGTTTTCCTTTGGAAGCTGATATCATGAGTATAATAAACAAAAATAGAAAATTAAAAACGTGGAAAGGAATGTTGATATACTGAAGATTATTGCTGTATTTTTATTACAACTTTGTAGCTTTCAAATTATGAGTTAAAGTTGCTCTAAAAGTCTAAGTACGGTAAATTACAGAATCTCCGTAGGGAAGGCCCTTAATATCCATGGAATTTATGCGCCAATAGTAACTTATCTTGAAGTGCGATTGGTTTGCACATAACTAACATTAATAGCTGTATTACACGGTATATATAGCATGAATAAAATAAGCTATCGGTAGCATCATATTATCTGATTTATCACTATGACAATAAGGTCCATAGCATCTGGACAAACTGTAGTTTTATAGGTCGCTTACGTATTGAATAAGTTATCTAAGAAATTATCTAAGTGACAATTTTACGTTATGCAACTTATTATATTGCAAATTGCAATATCCTGTGACCTGTATTTATACTTTTTACTATAGCTTCATAATATAATATTACTAGCGACCCGCCCCGGCGTCGCACGGGTATAAAATATATAGCCACTGAAAAAATGATTAAAATCGATAGACTATGATCCTTCACGTGGTCTACTTCTTATCTGTGCCAAATAACATAAAAATTGCTCCAATTGTTCGCGAGATAAGTCCATTCAAATAATTTCCCCCGTTTTTTCCACATTCTCCTATTAGTCTTAGCGTGATAAAATATAGTCTATAGCCTTCCTCAATAAATGGGCTATCTAACACTGAAAGATTTTTTAAATCGGAGCAGTGGTTCCTGAGATTAGCGCGTTCAAGTTAGCCCTTTCAAATAATTTTCGCCGTTTTTCCACATTTTCCTCTATTTCTTCGCTCCTATTAGTCTTAGCGCGATAAAATATAGCCTATAGCCTTTCTCGATAAATAGGCTATCTAACACTGAAAGAATCATCAAAATCCGTTGCGTAGTTTTAAAGATTAAAGGGAACAAAGGACATAAGGGAAAAAAGCGACTTTGTTTTATAATATGTATATAGATGGTAGGTCGACGTATAAGAATATCTGGATTTAGGGATATACATATTAATATATTCCGTGGAAAGCGTATATATATATATATATATTCAGTAGGTCTGAGAATCGGCTAGGCTACTCGGTACTTTATATATTGATAAGTGCATTTGTTGAATAAATAATAGTAAATTATTACAACCTGAGACTGACGGCGACCATTGTTTGTGCGACGGGATAGAGTTCTACGTTGCTATGGCAACATACTTATTTAGTCACTTCAATAAAATAATATGGGCGAAATACTTTATATTATGGCAAAGCAACGTTTGCCGGGACAGCTAGTTTTATATATAAGAGACTAGCTGTCCCGGCAAACGTTGTTTTGCCATATAAATAATTTTTGGTATGAAAAATAGATGTTGGCCGATTCTCAGACCTATTCAATATGCTCACAAAATTTCATGAGAATCGGTCAAGCCGTTTCGGAGGAGTTCGATTACGCACCCCGTGACAGAAGAATTTTATATATTAGATTATGTGCCCTGCATAGAGTCGACTACTTGTGAATGTCGCAGTCCCGAAAGAGTAGGTAACTTTTGTATGTTTTGTACAACAAACTTCATCAAAACCGGTTCAGCACACGGAGGTAACGGCAAACAGACAAACAACAACAGACTGACCGACAGGCAAACACCTTTGCATTTGTAATATTTGAGTATGAAATATATTATCTTCAGCCTTTTTTCCTTGATTTTGGCAACAAACAGTCGTATACAAAGATGATCCATAACTAATATTATAAATGCGAAAGTGTGTCTGTCTGTCTGTCTGTTACCTCTTCACGCTCGAACCGCTGAACCGATTTTGCTGAAATTTAGCATGAAGATTCTTTGAGTCCCGAGAAAGGACATAGGATAGTTTTTATCCCGGAAAAATGCGGTATTCCCGCGCGATAAACGAATTTTGGCGCAACGAAGTTGCGGGCATCATCTACTATAATATATTTTTTTACAATAGACCTATAGTGCCGAATAATATTATGTTTTTATATGAAAGGAGCGATATAATATAAGACTACAAAATAATTATGAGTGATTTCGCCGCGTCTGATACGCCTAAATCTTTGACTCACCATTTGTTAATTGACAATTAACGGCCTATACCTAATTAAATTATCGTAAAATGACGTCAAAGCTAATAAGTACCAAAGCGCCAAGTCGTCACAGTTCATATTTAGAACAGGGTTTTCCCTATTTTGTTTTTATGTACATTGTGGATACGTCAATTAAATCGACGCCTGAATCCGTAGGTCTACTACGAAACCTTTTTGAGACTCAAACAATAGAATGAGAATGCCGCGTCCTGCTCTAACAACGTAATTTCTCGTTTGTTAGAGTAAGATGCGGCATTCTCGTACGATTGAGTCTGAAAATTTGTAGTACGGCCTCTGAATCGCGCAATGCAACTGAAGTTTTCTAACTTATCCAATGTCCATACTAATATTATAAATGCAAAAATGTGTTCGTCTGTTATCTCTTCACGCCCAAATCGCTGAACCAATTTTCCTGAAATTTCGTATGGAAATACTTGATGTCCAAGGACATAGGATAGTTTTTATCCCGGAAAAATGTACGGTTCCCACGCGATAAACGAAGCTTTGTCCCTAAGAAGTTGCGTCGTTTAGTTTATAAATATACTCAGAGTTCATAAAATCCGACACGTATAATAGAGCCTAAAACGTTCTTACTTCAAATCTGATAAGCGTAATGAATCCTTAAATGTGTCTTGCACCAGTGCACAAAGATTACTTCTCAATGTCAAGGCATTTAATAACACATAATAATGGGAAATTATATTAATAACACATTGATATTGTTATATATTCCAGATCTAGAGTTTAAGATTTTTTTTATTATTAAATAAGGGGGGCAAACGAGCAAACGGGTCACCTGATGGTAAGCAACTACCGTCGCCCATGGACACTCGCAACATCAGAAGAGCTGCAGGTGCGTTGCCAGCCTTTTAAGAGGGAATACGCTCTTTTCTTGAAGGTTTGCAGGTCGTATAAGTCCGGAAATACTGCTGGTGACAGTTCGTTCCAGAGTTTTACAGTGCGCGCACTGTGGAAGACTGATTGATGAGTGATCAAGGTGATGAGTATATGTTTTTCGCGTGGGACGATGGCGAAAAGTTGCAGGTGGTATGGTTCCGAACAATTCCTCAGAGCACTCCCCGTGATACAACCGATAGAGGATGCAGAGTGAAGCTACATCTCGGCGTAATTCCAAGGGGTCCAAGCTGTTTGAAACACTATGGCAGTCAACAATTCGAGCGGCCTTTCGTTGGATACGATCCAGAGGGAGCAGTTGGTATTGGAATTGAACTGCATTTCCAACTACACAGGTATATCAGGCATAATAATGGTGCCCTTTGCATATAAAAGATAGTGTAAGAAAACGAGAAAAAATACGTATGCGGTGTGGCACTCGGGGGATAGGGATTGCCGCGGTAAAGCTATTGCATAGCATTTTTAGGGTTCCGTACCCAAAGGGTAAAAACGGGACCCTATTCATGAGACTTCGATGTCTGTCTGTCCGTCTGTCTGTCTCCAGGCTGTATCTCAAGAACCGCTATAGCTAGAGTTCTGAAATTTTCACAGATTGTGTATTTCCGGTGCCGCTATCACAACAAATACTAAAATCAAAATAAAATTAATATTCAAGGGGGCACCCATACAACAAACGTGATTTTTTTGCTTTTTTTGCTCGTAATCAATAATGGCAGCAGCTAAACGATTTAAATTTTCACAAAATCCTTAATTATATTTGTAATTTAATTACTTATTCATAATAAAATTTAAATAAAATAAATATTTAAGACACCCATACAAAAACACAATTTTTTGCATACTTTCTGATTTCTCCCTGTAACCGTATGGAACCCTTCGTGAGCGAGCACGACTCGTACTTGGCCGATTTTTTTATAATTTTTTTTCAATAATTATGATTATTATTCACGTCTTCAATTATGATTACCTATACGTCTAGTCGCACGCACACAAACAAGTCGGAGTGTTAGATTTTTTGTACGGAATTTCTTGATTTGGTCGCCGCGCTATAACTTCTAAGCCCGTGATAAAAGCTATACGATATAGCTTATTAAAAAACAACAGGGAAGTAAAGACAGAAGTAAAGACAAATGTTTTCGTCGCGCTTTACAAAGATTACTTCCTTTCCTACGTGGAGCCGGTGGTCTAGGTCTCCCTCGGTCTTAAGAGGCCGGGGTACCCTCGAAATTCTCATAATTATACAATATACATACGTAATACCAAAAACATTTTCTATACGAAAATATTTAACTTGTTTGAGTTGTTTTTCAGCATAAAATAGTAATTACCTAGGTTCCTGTACAAAACTACTGCAAAATATTTAAACAGTAAAAAATTTTTTTGTGTATATTTTTTTTTTAGTAAATTTACTACTAAATATATTTAAACGCTAAAAATAGAGTAAAATACTAAAAATATATAAATTATTTATATACATAATTATTTATATATTTTTTTAGTGTTTTACTCTATTTTTTAGTGTTTAAATATTTTGTAGTAAATTTTTGTGCAGGAACCTAGGTAGTTAATATTTTAAGCTGAAAAATAACTGAAATATGTTAAATATTTTCGTATGAGAAAATGATTTTGGTATTACGTATGTATGAGAATTTCGATGGCACTCGGCCCCTTAAGAATTTATGATCTAGTCACGTGTCGAGCGAGTTTAACAGTTTTCACCCATCCAAAAAAAAAAACCGCACATCACCGATAAAGAAGTTTTCAATTCAAAATTGTGTACTGCGTATTTACTCTTCGGAATTTTCTAGATCATTACAAGAATCACGTATTTATTCTAAGCAGAACCATGAATAATCAACAGCATACTAATGAAAAATCAATCCGTCCCGAGACAATTTGCATAATTCCATTTAGATCAATTAATGGACGAAAAAACAAATTGTTCAACAAACAAGAATGTAAACGAAGTAAGAAAATATTAATTGGCAAAGATGATACGGCCAAAATCCGGTAATGTTAAATGTGTTTTCAATATCATTTTAAGTAAAATAAACCCATAACACCGGAGCTGCGGAGGTGCCGGTAGAATAAAACGAAACAGCAGCAGCAGACATTATTAGAAGAATTAGAATAAAAAGATATTATTATCTAATATATAAAAATAAGTAGGGTTTTGCTTCCTGACGCTATAATTACTCCAAAACGTACGAACCGATTTACACGGTTTTGCATTCGTTGGAAAGGTCTCGGGCTCCGTGAAGTTTAAAGAAAAAAAATCAGAAAAAAATTCAAGAGAAAATCAGGAAAACAGAGAAAATCATTTTCACATACAGTGCCGTCTCTCATACATAGCATGTACTACAAAGGCACCAGTACGTGGTGTGTGAGTACCCCTTACGAAAATAAGTACGTTTAAATATGCTCAACTTGGGATCAACTAAACTTGGAAAAACTTTAACATCCACAGAAAGACAATCTGTGCAGCCTGCGGAAAATGACTGCGTCGTCGATGTTTCTGTGAATCCTGGGAATCATTTTGCTGACCGTGTCTTTATTGGGTAGGCTTTTTGCAGCGGTTACCGACATCCAAGCGGGCGGAGCCGCGGGCGACCGCTAGTTATTACCATAATATTATCTCTCACGCCGCAACGACGGTGCTCTTCCCGTCTTACGAATTTTTGATCAGGCCACTCCAGAGTCCAGAGTCCAGACGCGAGTATGCCACTTTTCCCACCAAAAGAGCAGAAGGCCGCTAAACAAGTTCATAGTTCAAAAGAGGAAAAGCCAAAACTATTGTTTTCAACTTTCTATCTACTACAATATAAGTGGGCCTCTATAATATGATCAACGAGCTTTTGCCCGCGGCTTCGCTCGCGTTAAGAAGTATTATTATATACAAACTTTCATCCCCTATTTTAACCCCTTGGGGTTGGAATTGAACAAAATCCTTTCTTAGCGGTTACTTACGTCATAACATCTAACTGCATGCCAAATTTCAGCCCGATCGGTCTAGTGGTTTGGGCTGTGCGTTGATATATCACCATGTCAGTCAGTCACCTTTGAGTTTTATTTTTTATATATAGATATATAGATTTTAATTTTATTCTATTGTGCAATATCACGTATTGTGCTGTGTGCAATATTATAATTGTCCGTGAAGGGATGATATTGAACGCGCAAGCCTTTCAATCTTATTGAACAATATATTTGACGATATCGTTACAAAAATCATAGTTTATATCGACGTGGAAAATTTACAATTTTGACATAATAACGTAACTACGCACTGTATATCAGTTGTTAATGAGTAAGATCGGTGACCTTTGCACCTACAAGCGTGTTTCACGTACCCCTCCATAACCTTTGCGACTCCGAAGGTTGGCACATAAATTTCGCGAGCAAACAGGTTACTGACTCCAGGGGACAGGACTCGCGACGAATGAGTACGACGTAAGCATACAATATCAGCAAACAACACAGAAACAACAGAAAATAAAAATACTTTTTGGCGTTGAATTTTTTGAAGTGAAAGCTTGCTTACAGCCGCGTTGTGTACTTTTGGATGAGCAAAACATAATAAACTCTCGAGGACACGTGGCCTGATCGAAAATTTATAAAATGTTGGCAGATTTGACGGGACAAAAAAATCCACAGCCGAACATATTATAACCTCCTCCTTTTTGGAAGTCAGTTAAAAAGACGAAGTTAAACCCACTTACTACCGGCCTCCTGCTTATAATATGTTATCTACATTTCACCCACTAACTGCTGTTTTTCTTTTCACTCCCTACGATCCGTTGTTTTTTGTCAACTAAAATATTTCTACTAGTAGTAGTTGTCGACCTACTATGAACGCAGAAGCTTGGAAAATACCGCGTCTACGTCTTATCTGAGCTTCGAAGTGTGGTTCCATATTTTTTAATAGTGTCCAAGTGTGTGCGCATACACAATGCACCCCTCCTTTACGTAACCAGTGGGACGAATAACCGACACTACTGGCGAGAGGCGTAGAACTGGCTCTATACATGCCCATCCGACGCATGGATCCTTTTTGGATAGATTGACCTAACCAAAGTACCTACATGGAAACTTTTTCCAACGGGAACCAAACCATCAAGACAAATATCTTGCTCTAATGGAGCACTCTGCAGAGACATTTAATGATAACCTACCTATAATGCAGAATACCAAAATCTTGTGTGAATTGGTATCGTAAGCCACTGGGTGGGTAGAAAGAGGCTAAGGCCCAATTTTACCAACGACTGTTAACGCTCGAATTAGTATCATGCTACCTCTTTCGTTTTTCAAATAAAAAAGAAGACATGACATTTTAACCAGCTGTTAACACTAACAGACGTTAGTGAAATTGGGTCTAAGTATAAGGTATGGTATGACTAAGTATAAATTGAAAGGCTATGTTTATATAGTCATGTTTATGAGTTAGCGCGTATGACCGACGGGGTCACTGGCGCGACGTGCTAATTATGACATGAAAGTACAATTTCTTGGATCTCCAGACACACCCGTTAACATTTAGACGGGGTGTGGCGTTCAGTGTTAAAATATTTGTTAACACCCAGGGGAAATCGTTTGTAAAGTTTTCGTAACATTCCTACATTGAAGTAATTGGACAATTATATACCAGAGTTATGGTATTTACTACGGAGTGGGTATTATTTTCAGAGCAAACGAGTGAATTCATTATAGTAGCAACGAAATCTGTAGTTTATACTTATAAGAAAGTCGTGTTTCTTACTTATGACTCACGAAAGGCTGAATCGAATTACTTATCTCTCTCACACTCACAGAAAACCGGCGTGAAACAGCGCTTGCTTCCCTACCCTCCCCTATTACCCCTTAAAAGGCCGGCAACGCACCTGCAGCTCTTCTAATGCTGCGAGTGTCCATGGGCGACGGAAGTTGCTTTCCATCAGGTGACCCGTTTGCTCGTTTGCCCCCTTATTGCATTAAAAAAAAAACTTATTTGAATACGGAACCCTAAAAACGTACCTTAGGAATTAGGGTGTAGAACACTTTCCCCATTCCCGCGTGATATAAAAGCGGATTTACATTATTCCAATCCAGCGCTGGATTGCTACTGAAGTAATGTCAACGGGCATTCGTTTGTACTGGAATGCAGTTCAGTGCATATCAGTGTGTAATGTAAACGGATCTAACTGCTGAAATACAGCGAGCTGAGAATATACAGCGAGCGTCGTTAGGAACAATTTGAAAGAAGCCTGCAAATAAAAATACGTGTGGCACTTGAGGACTGCCGCGGTAAAGCTATTGCATAGCATTTGTCATCAACTTATGCAATTATAATTCGCAATTGTCTTGTCGAACTCACATAAACACCGTGCCGAAGTCTGGCGAACTGATACGACGTTAGACGAATGTTAGGTGCTTTTAGTTACCGCGGTAAATGGCTTAACAACACAGTAGGAAAAATCTACTCACTCAAAGCTATACAGCAGACGGAGCTGATGTTGTCAATAGTCAAGAGAATCTGCATGGTGCTGAGGCTGGAGAATCCCACCAGGAGGCAGAGGAGGTAAGCCATTAGGACCCGGCCATGTAGGTTCCGGAGCTCCGGCAACCAGGCGTATACCGCAACAGTGGCAAGGATGAACACACAGGAGATTATCATGCCTGAAACAGATAATGTTATTTTTTACTCAAGAGTCTAGACCAAAAGACAGCTTTGGATTTATGTATAGGCATTAGGCAGTATAGGCCTATGGGCGGCAGCGTCCTATGGGCTATGGGCTATGGCGTCCAAGGGCGGCAGCGACGTAGGATGGCGGCAGAGTAATTGCCACCCCTATGCAGAGTACATAGGGGTGGCAAAATTAAAGTGGCCTATACTCATGAAAAATATAAATCCGGCCATGCCAAAAGGGGGTTATAAATATAAGGAGGGTGTTATAACTTATAAGATTGACGTGTCTGTCTGTATGAGTGTGGCATCTGTGGCATTAAAGCATACAAATGGTTGAACCGAATTTGACCAATTTTTTAATCTGACATGAATAAAGTGTGCTTGTTGCTGGAAAAATTTGGTGTATTTATTACACGAAAGGTTTGAAGCAACTTCCAGTGATTTAATCGGATTTTTTAATTTCATTCATTCAAGTATTAGTTAGTAATGTAGTGGTATTATTTGAGGAAACAAATAACGGTTTTAATAAGGATATTATGGTTATTGAAATGATGAATTTCAATTGTTTATTCTGAAAATGTAAAGAAAATGTATTGTGGACAAACCCCAACATCAAAATATACAAATGACTCAAAACGACAAAATTTTCGCATTTCTAAAAATTAAGCCACATAAGCCAAATAAGCCACATAAGCCACATAATAGGTATGATTATGATAATAAATGTCACATCATAAGAAAAATTAGTGATCCGTCATTCCTCCCAACATTTTTGTCAATATTTGGCGTGCGTCATCGAAAGAAATTGAATTTGTAAACACCCATCATAATATGAGAGATCTTTGGATCAAAATATTGTACCTAGGCAATTCAGTAATTATGAAACGCCGACTGAAAAGAAAAGAGAATAATTATTATCTCAAATGGTAAAGCTGTGGTCATCACATTAATAATAATCATAATATATCACCATAATAGGATTAATATTTAATTTAATAATTTGGTCACACAGCCAAGACGAAGATCCTCCTGCTTTTGTGTGGCTTAGAGTGCGGTAAGATGGAGTAAGTAAGACTTAAGAGTAAAATAGCTTCTTCTATATTATCGAATGAATTTAATTGTAATCTGCCCATTACCTAACAAGTTGACTTGCTTGGAAGTCAAGCACTCAAATGATTAAGCAAGATAGTGCTCAACTATTGTGGTCAATGGTGGATTCAATTCCAATCAAAGATGCTTGCTATAGCGCAACAACTTTAAGTTTTTTGGTGGTGGATATCTTATAAGAAGTGAAATTTTTAACGGACACCCAAAAAAATAATGTTTTGTCTTTTATTGAATTGCCTTCATGCTGATGACAACTGGTGAATACCAATTTGTCACTCGCGGAGCCCTTACAAGATATTTGTGGAGCTCTAAGGATCCTCATGCGTAAAAAAGTTGCATCTCTCATAAATCGCGTGAGGGGAAGCGACAACAGCATCCTGAAGATTGTGGCAGATGGTCCGCATCACGCATGCGTACAATGTACAAGTACATATATCAATTTTTCGAGAGCAGACCTCCAGGCTATATCCGCTTGCCTGGAGGGTGTCTTAACACCCTCACCCAGACGTGTCTGCCGAAGACCAGGCAGACGCCCGCTGATAGAACTGCGGTGGCCGGTGGCCCCACATTTCCCGTGGATCTGTCAGTATCAGTAGCGGCGCAAAAAGGAACACGGTCAGGTTTTAGTGGGTAGAGCTGCGGCCACTTACCATCTCATCGGTCGAAGCGAGTCCCACAGTGCTGGGCAGGACAACCGTACCCCGGTTGTCCTGCCCAGCACTGCGGGGGATGCATAATGGCATTTCCCGACAAAAAAAGTGATATATTCTAAGTTCTAACCAATGGACCATAGACCATAGTAGTCTGAAATAAAGATATTTGATTTGTAAAGCTATGTAAAAGACTCACACGCTGGTCCTACTACATAATATTCCCGGTCCTCGCTCGCGAAGCACGTGAGCGCGTCCAACTTGAGCGTCCTCTCGCCATTCTCATCTTGGGACACCACGGTGTCTATGCAGTATTTGTCCGGTGTCCGTAGCTCCCATGGTGGGATGTGAGACGGTATCTCGATGTACAGCTTGCCATCCTGAAACAAAATGTGTTTTTATTGGTACTGTGATGTTTTCGATTGGCGAAATAGTCTAAAATGGTGGAGTATACAGTGTCATCCAATCAGAACTGATAGACCGCGTTCTATTATTATAGATATGTTTACCTGTCATGCGGACAACACGCACGCGCGCATGTTTTCAACTTGTCACCCGCATGCTGACCAGATCCGCGCGGGTGACAGGAAAAGCAACCTAAGACAAATTCTGTTGGTACTACTAATATAATATATATTCTGTGCCTAACAGTTGATTTCGGGACTCTTGCTCCTGATTGGACGGCACAGACTGTCACGGATGTAGAATATATTATGTGCATTCGCGTCGAAGAGCTTTGCGTGCCACTAAATCCTAATGGTCGACTTACACGGGTGACAGCCGCACGATTTACGCCGCACGGCGAAAATCGACCCGTCTAAATGGCAATTGAACTACGCCGCATGCGGCTAAAGCCGCAAGCCCCAAAGTCGTGCGGCCAATGGCTGCATGCGGCTGGACGCCGCGCTGGTGACTAAAATCGACCGTGCAAAGTGCAAACGCTCACTGCTCAGTCGCAAGCGATCGCTTGCTGCAAATTGATAGTTTGTAGGCACTAGTCACAAGCGATTTTTGTAGAATGTGTAAATGGGGTGGCGATTCGACTTGGACAGGTGATTCGACTGGTGACTTGCCGGATGACTAAATCGACCCGTTAGTCACCCGTGTAAATCGAGCTTAAACACAATAATATATTCCACCAGAATGAGAGTCAATTTAGTCTGCAACATAAGGCCAAGTTCACACGGCACAATCCTACACGTTTCCTGCACGTTTTTTTGCAGTATTATACGTCTTAACGAATAAATAGTGGCATATACATGATACAATGTATAATATGTAAAGAATATAACCATTCACACGTCGATTATACCTCACGATTTGTTGCAGTACAATCGGCGTACGAATGTTAAGACGAATACTGCAAAAAAACGTGCAGGATTGTGCCGTGTGAATCTACTCTAACGCGTAGATGCCTAAATAATGTATTAGATTGACTGATTTAAATATGTGACGTATCACACATGCTTAAGCATTAAAGTCTGTCAAAATGTGTTCATTTTACTCTGAACGAACCCAGCTTAATTTAACCTTTATACTATTTAACATACAAAACAATACAGCCGAAAATATTCCAAAAGTAAACAAAATTAACAAGTTAAATATCGCCAAATTGTGCGCCGACGCATAGCATTAGAGTACGATTAATTTAACTGCTTTGAATAACAAATCGCAAAGGTCAAATTTTTCGTATTTAGCCATGTGAAGCGATGAATGAACAAAAAATTGTTTTTACCGACATTGAGGGCGATTAAGACCTTGAAGGTAGAGAAGGATATTCTACAGAATGAGTAAGAAAGAGTAATACTTTGACCTCTTTTTCGGCCTACTGCGGTAGGGTCCCAGAAAAAGATAAATTATATTATCTTGATATTTAAATAATAGTTGAAAAAAACTTATTTTTTTTTTTATTTACAAATAATTGCATTGTCATTTACTCTTAATACGTATGCAAAGTTTCGAAATAATCAGACTACTGAAGATAGGTAAAAATGTGCTCAAAGATTTCGTTATAAAAAAATAAAAGCGCGTTAAATAAAAAAAAATATCCAAAGTCCAATATAATTATTATAACCTCCTCCTTTTTGGAAGTCGGTTAAAATGTGGCTCCCGTGAAAAACATGGCGCAATTAAAATACAGTCGACTAACAATTCATCTAACAATTCATTGTCAATCGCGGTTTAGTATAGAAAATGACAAGTTTTTGACAGGGAGTCAATGACCGCTACCGCCATGATTCGCCGAGTATAGTATAGTATAAAATATTGGAGAGTATCATTACTCATTAGATTGTAGAGCTAAGCTCTACTATCCTTTACTTTGTAAACCAATGTAGTAGATTATTACTTTTCACAATTACTGTGAAGAAATTATGCGGATCCCAGTGTATTGAATGCCGGAAGTATTGCCATTGCAACACGTCTTCTGGTCCTAAGGGGGCGACTAACCCAAAATTTTCGATTTTATAATTCATTTTTATACTTGAAAATAAGCCCCGAATTGTTTCATTTTCTAAAATTAGATACTACATTATATTTCCAAGAATTAGATCTGAGCAAAAACATGATAATTGATATCTTAAAATTTTCTCGATAGAAAAAAATCACAAAGATGCACCTAATTTTCCCGAATATTTCATTTATTGCCGTAACTATGCATTGAACTAAGTTAATATTTTAACACATTGTATAAAATTTTATCATTGAGAAACTGACCCAGCAGATTAAAATGTAGTATATTTATCGAGTTATTGAAAAAAAATTAATTTGGCGATGAATCCGCGTCGTCCTTTTTCACCTGGCATATGAAAGACGGGCGTGCGTGTGAAGAGAAAAGGACGATGTTTGATTTTTTTGGGTTAGTCGCCCACTTAAAGCGTTCAACATTACACGTCCCCTCATAAGTCATATAACCGATATATTTCGTACATAATGAAAATAACCTCCAAAGCATTTGGGTGATCGCTGGCGCCAGAGCCCAGACGTCTCGTTACTCGTAATATAAGACAATAGTTATACGCCCTTCTGACAGCTACCCCCTAAACAGCAGTACGAACCAGATAATGGATCCTGTCAGAAGATTTAATGGTTTTGTAATATGATCCTGTAATATTGATACTGAAATTTTAGAAGATAATAGCAAATAGCTTCAGTCTGTGTCCCTTTGATCTTGAACTAAACGTTCCGCGCGGCTTCACCTGCTTAAATTAGGAATTTGATGGAAACTGTAGATTTTCCCGCAAAAATAGCATAATATGATTCTTCACATAGTCCCCTTTATTATTCATTTACATGGTGCCAAATAACATAAAAATTGATCCAGTAATTCGGAAGATTTAATGCTGTTTCAAAAAAAATCCCACTTTTTTCACATTTTCCTCTGTTTCTTCGCTCCTATCAGACTTAGCGTGATAATAATATATAACCTATACCTATGGCCTTCCTCAATAATTGAGCTATACAGGGTGCAATTATGCCAAATTATGATATATTTATCCTTGTGAAAAATAAAAACACACGTATTTTTTCTTTTATTTTTACTCAGTACTAAAATGTTGAGAAATAGCTTCCGCAAGTTATCCTAAAAAACACTACAATTAATGGACACAATGCGTCGGCCGCGCGTGACGTGCCCCCGCGCGCGCGCCTCATCCCGCGTCACCCCCGATCATTCCCCCGCGCCGCGATTGACCATTCTGCAACGATTTTAAATGGGATAAAATATGTCATTGAAAAAAATAACACCCAATATTTTTGGTTAAATAGACTCTCCTAAATACCTAAGCCCTGGAAAAAATTTGGCAGGAAGGTTTAATTGCACCCTGTATTAAAATTTAACACTGAATTTTTTTTTAAATCGGACCAGTTGTTCCTGAGTTTAGCGCATTCAAACAAACAAACAAACTTTATAATATTAAGTAATTAGTATAGATGTAATTATTTTAAGAAAACCTTTGGTTGGCACTTGGAAAAATTCTAATATATAATTATGCATCCTAACACCGAGGGCGCCAAGTCATTTTGATGTGTTTCTTTGAATTTAAAACAATTCTTCACGTAACAATTTTTCATTTTATTTACATACGGTAAGTTTTTTTTATTTACTTAGTTAATTAATTCTATTATGTACATAGCTTTTCAAGAACGCCATTAACCGAAAAAGTTTATCAGGATTCAGGGCACAAGGTATCTCACAAAACAGACGATTAGCTTTTTTACAAATGAAGACATAATATTCTACTAAACCTATTTAAAATTTGTACAACCACAACTTATTTCTAAATTAGAGTTCACCTACAAGCCTTCTCAATCTCTATTGTCAATACACTTTCTTCACTTAACCCAAATTGAAATAAACAAGCCCTGCCTTTTCGGCAAAGAGTCCTTCGTATGTTAAGTGTTTATTCGGCAAACTTTTGTGTACTTCCGGGGTTCTCAAGGAGACGTCTACAGAATTGATATCAGTCTCTATCACACTCAAATCTATCATCCACTGTCACTAAAATAAAGTGAAAAAGAAGTTCAAAGTTCTCTCTCTTCATTAATCCTTCGATTGCGGATTCTCGGAAATCTATAGTTATTCTATTCTTGTCGCGGTCACTGGTGTCCTTGTGGGGCTTGATGGGTTAAATTGAAGTTAAATCATAATTAGATAGAGTCACTACTAGCGACCGTTAATTTTTAAAAACTTGACCACTTTGTGTGACATATCATCTCCTTAATTAGTCACCCGAATAATATTATTACAATAATAACATATTATTGTTGTAACGTAATTACTAATTATACTAATATAGCAATTACTAGCAATTTCCGTGAGGATAAAAAGTAAAGTTGCCAGTCATTTGCATGGTTACGATAATTAGTTAATTTGTTCGTTAGTTTTGGTAACGAAGAGTTATTGTTAAGAAGTTGTCTGCAACTTAATTGGATATTTTTTTCGTGATAAAAATTGTCATAATAATAATAAGTACTATCATTATATAAATATATTGTTTTTTTTTCGGAGAATCAAAGGAGATTTAATTTTTTGTTTGCCATTCCAAGTTGCAGGTAACAGACACACAACATACTTTCACATTGCTTTAGTATTGAAGCGACATTGTCCTACTGTATGTCACCTTATATTATCATATGTTATATATTTTGTATGTTATAATTTGTGCAGTTGGCTATTCAGTCATAGATTAATATTGGTATGAAATAAACGTCTCTTGCACTCCACCAGACCACAGAATATATATTAGTAGTATCAAACCAGACTTAATTACAGTCACCCCGCTCAGTCTTTACAGTGGTGACCCCGACGTGATGGAATATGGATAAAGAAGTTTACTAGAGCTAGGAAAACGTGTACACACGTAACACAACTCTCTCAAAAAGTATACTTTGTCCAAGATGAGTCTATCATAAAAATTTTCTTCATCCAAAGTGATGAGGATAAATTTTAATGTTTAAGATTTCTATTTTTAATTAATTAATTTATGCACAAAGTTAACAAAGACATACTTAAATGTTATGATGCATACTTATCTCTATAAGAGATATATTCCAGCAAACCTTAAACTGCCATTATTTTCTTATTTTCTTCATCATTATTTTTATTGAAAGCTTCTTTAATAAAGATATAATATACAGGGTGCAATTAAGCCTTCCTGCCAAATTTTGGTATCCTTGTTAAAAATAAAAATACTTACACGTATATTTTTTCTTTTATAGTCACTCAGTACTAAAATGTTGAGAAATAGCTTCTGAAAGTTATCCTAAAAAACTAGATACGATGCGTCGGCCGCGCGTAACGTGCCCCCGCGCGCCCGCCTCATCCCGCGTCACCCCCGCTAATTCCTCCGCGCCACGAGTGGCCATTCTGCAACGATTTAAAATGGGATAAAATATGTCATTGAAAAAAAATAACACCCAATTTTTTTTTTTGGTTAAATGGACTCTTCTAATGATACCTAAGCCCTGGAAAAAATTTGGCAGGAAGGTTTAATTGTACCCTGTATATTATGTCAGGTATCTGTCAGTACTGGCCTTGGGAAATGGGAACAGCAGATTCTCGTAACTACACATTATTCTTGAAATTACCAAGGACCTACAGGTTGACCGTTGAGTTAAGGCGACGCCTTGATAATTTGGCTGTAGCGATGCCGACTTTTCTCAGCAATGACTAAAGCTAAGAAACTAAAGTTCATTGTCAGTATTCATCATGTCTTTGTCTTTGAATTGCCCATAGCATAACACGATTGGACAACTTTTATAACACAGAATTATCAATCGAAAAGACTTCTGTAAAAAAAGGGATTCCTATTTTTCCAACAGAGGAGAGTGATTTAAGGTTCCAAAATTTGTACATAAATTGGTTGAAGCATACACTTTAATATGTGCATAGCTTATATGAAATGTATTTATGGTTTTTAAATTACGCGATAAAAACCATTTTGTCGCTTACGCCCTTTCCATTTTTTTGCTGTTCCATTGCTTGTTTTCTATGAGAGGCCGGCCCGGCCTCTCATAGAAAACAAGCAATCTAAAACATATCCAACACAGTTTCTTACTTTAACGCGGCGTCACCTTAAGTAATAGAAATTAGATGTAAATTACTCACGTAAATAAGCTTCAATTTTAATCATAATTACGAAGCGAAGACAAAGCTTATAGCCATTGTCTCCGCCTCGTAATTCTAGTTTACGATTACCTAAAAGTGTTTAGAGCATAGACTTCTTCTTTCTATACTTATTATAAAACAAAGTCGCTTTTTTTCCCTCATGTCCCTTTGTTCCCTTTAATCTTTAAAACTACGCAACGGATTTTGACGATTCTTTCAGTGTTAGATAGCCCATTTATCGAGGAAGGTTATAGAATATAGGCTATATTTAATCACGCTAAGACTAATAAGAGCGAAGAAATAGAGGAAAATGTTAAAAAAACGGGGAAAGTTATTTGAAAGGGCTAACTTGAATGCGCTAATCTCAGGAACTACTGGTGCGATTTAAAAAATTATTTCAGTGTTAGATAGCACATTTGTTGAGGAAGGCTACAGGCATAATTTTTTTTAGTGGTCTATATTTTATACCCGTGCGACGCTGGGGCGGGTCGCTAGTATAATATATACTAGGTTTAGGGCGAAGAGGATCTCACCTATGTTTTTCTTGTCAGGCGTTGCCACCCGCGCGCGGATCTGACCCGCATGCGGGTGACAACATGCTTGGTCAATTAAAGATCCTACTAGTTGACGCCCGCATCTCAGTTGTGCCAAATATCGTTTTGCTGGACGGTTTGCTGGATATTTTTTTTCGGGATAAAAGTATTCTATGTCTTTTCCCAGGACACAAAATATATTTTTTGTGTTTGTGCACGCTCTATTTTCTTATATCGTATTATTCTCTTCGTAGGGCTACTTTTGAGTCGTCTTTCCATGTCAATTGTTATATGATAAGTGTCTTGTGTACAATAAAATATGTTAAATAAATAAATAAGATAAAAAATATCTCAAATCAAATTTCAGCAAAATAGTATGGATTTATTTACACCTCTAAACCCTAATTTTCCCGGAAGTTTGTAACCAGTGGCCGATAGTCTGAAGTGTTTGATATTAAATCTATCAGGTGATAACAAGCTTTTACGTTATAAATAGAAGGGTAATGCATAAATCGATGTACTCTGAAGTGTTAGCGAGAAACGGTTTTGGCGAGAGATTTGTCTGTCGATACTAGAATTTTAGAACAAGAAAAGTAGTCTAGGTCAATAAAGAATGCACATAAATAGACGAGTCTTAAATCAAAATATTCAGGCCGATCGTTTATACATATATACTAGCTGTCCCGGCAAACGTTGCTTTGCCATGACATATTTGCCATATTATTTTATTGAACTGACTAAATAAGTATGTCACCATGGCAATGTACATCGCTATTCCGTGGCATGCAAACAATGGTCGTTGTCAGTCTCGAGTTGATAATTTACTATTGTTAATTCAACAAATGCACTTATCAATATAATAAGTACCCAGTAGCCGATTCTCAGACCTACTGAATATGCATATAAAATTTGGTTAAAATCTGTAAAGCCGTTTCGGAGGAGAACGCGGCCTAACATTGTGACATGAGAATTTTATATTATATAAGATATAACCTCAATATCTATACTTAATATTAAAGATATCCACAGCCGAACATATAACCTCCTCCTTTTTGGAAGTCGGTTAAAAATGCGAAAGTGAGTTTAAGTCTGTAAATTTAAGTTAAATACCTACTTTAATTTTTGGTGGAAGTCAATAAATTGTCAAGCCAGCATTGTGGACGGTGATCTTACCATGTAGATAGTAGAACAACAGCTGTCCTAACCATACATTAATATACCCAGCGAATTAGAGCAACAATCTCGAGCTGTCAAACGAAACCGAAATTGATTTACAATGTGTGTAAAAATATGTGTACGTATACACTTACTTGTGTAAGTGGATACGTACACATATTTTTGCATCTTTCTATGAGATTAAATTGTTAACGTGCCGATAAGTGCCGACTGGACGTCAAAAAAAGAGTTCTGCTGTCAAGTTCACACGTCTCTTTTTAGCACGCAGTGTTACTGATAGTGATATCTCGCTTGCTCAGACCTTTGTTTCTCTATTCCGCTAGGAATATTAACTTTATGGTCCTAACACAGGTTTGAGTTGGCTAGGAGCAGATACATATTATTACCTATTTGTAAATAAAAAGGAAGTATAATTTATTTCAGTTGGATAATAGTACTCGTATGAACATGCATGCAATGATAAGCTAATCAACAGATATGACGTTATGAAATTTGATTCTTATTAGTACTTATTGTACCTACATGGCTTTGCAGTATGCACTATAATTTACTCAACTGCGTAAAAGATGTCCTGGTCAATAATTAATTTATCAACAGATGCCCATATTGTTTTATTGTTGTGAAATTCAATTCTGTTACTCTGTTTTTTTGCGCGCTATCTATTACTATATTTTATTGAAACTATAATAAATAAAATTATTAAATTTATTAGGAATAGTGTATCTAATTTAATGGTCCAAACTTCAAAATTCCTTTTCCCAACCAAACATCAGAAAATTCAGAAAACATTGAAAAAATAATATTATATAACTTATGTCTTTCGAATTTCATATTTTTGCGAAGATTTGTTTTAATTACTGAATTTTTAATTCAATAAAATGATGTAGTAAAATCAAAAGGATAATTTATGTATTCCACCATTATGTGGTCCACTGCACAAGTTTTTGTAATCTTTACGTGTAACTGCTTATAAATGAAACAGAAAGTTGGCCAGTGACGAAGAATCTAAAAAAACTCTCGATCGTCTTAGATTTCAAATAAGATAAAAAAAACCGTTTTATTTAGACTTTGGTAGATCCTGTCGAGTTACAAATCCGGATTTCCTGGATTTGTTATATTAAGAGCTTTCAGATAGTGAAAAGTCAACATAGAATTGTAAAAAGTAAATTAAAAATAGAATATTATGTAATACTTAAAATAGTAAAAAATAAAATACGAATGGCAAAATAAAAATAAAACAGAATAGTCAATAAACAAAGAAACTTATATAGTTCGATACTGGGCTGAATTGCGAAGGTTTGTAAATTAATGTACCGTTCATTTAGAAAAATTATGAAATAGCTCCTACAACTATACACGTTGAACAAACATCTTTTTCCAAATTGTCAAAAAGACAATACTTACAGGCTGCAAGTGAAATTTCTCGTAGACCGAAGTCAGTAGAATCCGGTATTCCAACTCAGAACAGTTCGGTTTCCCGAACCGGTAGTGAAGATTGAAATCATCCATCGCCTTCAAATACGGGTCGCGTATCGGCGGGCGAAAAGTCCCATTATTTTTGACACAACTCTTCGAATCCACGTCGTACGCGTAGCCAAATGGACAGCATTTCAGCACGCAGACTTTTTTGTCGCATATACAAGCTCTCTCCTTGTTATCCACTACGAAATATTCAGTCTTCTTGAATTTCACATTGTCGAAGTCTATCTCACCGTCGGGAAGTTTTATCCCACTCGAAATGTCCACGGCGTTGTCCATGTCGCACGTTTGGGACAGACATTTCGTTACGAACAGACAGACGAAAAGTACACGGAGCATTTTTTATATAGCCTTGAACGATTTCCTTGATCACCGTCAGACTGTTTAAATTACGTCGATGGCACAATATAGATATACAGCGTTATGATTGTCTTTTTGTTTTATTTATTTCATGGCTTCTAAGTTTAACACTTACAAATATTCTGTAAAAAAATAATGATGTTTCTTGTTTATTATTTTTGTGCATTTAACTGAAAATTATCACATTATTTTTGTAATTTTTCTGTAATAATTGTTTGCTCTGAAATGTAAATACGTTATTCTAGAAATGTAGAGTCCGTACCTTAACGATTTTTTTACTCAAGTTACTTTTACTCAAGCTCATTTTACTTTTTATAACTATACTACCTTACGTCTTTTTTATATTTGCATCTTGTTTTATATCTCTATGGCATTTATCTGCATTGTGGTCACGACAATTAAAGCGGCATCAGCGCTGCCGCGCAAAATAGGTATAATATAGGGAAATCCAGCACCTCTACGCAAAAACAAGTCTATGGTTATTTTTATCTGTGGTTATGTAAATGTCGAACGATTACAAACCCACAATGCTGTTTTGGCGCTTGGCACCATAGTGTAGAATGCCACTGTAGAGACAGTTAGAGACACTCATTGCCAATGTCAAACAAATATCATTTGTCAAAAATGAAAACTGACGTAGGCGTCATTTTGATTGACGACTGCTTCGCATCCACGCGCCAAAACATGTATGTAGTTCTGTACTGTTTATTCATGACTTCGTATGTTTCATACTTGTTTCAAAAAATATATTACTTCAGTAAATTTATAGGGTAAAGTCGCTTTACGTTCAAAACTAAAAAAACAACAAACATTATTAGTTCTTACGGTTTACCGTTTACCTAGCACTTCGGATACTAGTGTGAAATGTAAATAAGGTAATGTATTATGTTATACATAATTCATCTGCTTATATTCTTAACTCTTATTTTATCGCAAAATGACGATAATATTATAAGACGATGACAGCTTCATAGTCATGTTTTATAGAGTGTCGATAAAAGTGATAATAATATTGATAAAATTATAAACTACGAATAATGAAAACTATTATAAAGTTGTTTTTAACTTCGGACGGAACTTTGCATTTTTCGCTAATAATCATAGATATCCTAAACTATGTGATTTCCCGGGTCATAAAATATTATATTCATAGCAAATTAGAGATCAACTACGATAACATGGCGCGCCCCTCCAAATGACTGTTTCAATGTGTGTAGGCACATCCTTATGAAAGAGTTTGTATGTTATAGTAAGTACGGTATTCAACCAATCACAGTACACGTAATATTTCAGTTAATGTCACTTATTACCAAGATTTGTTAGTCAACTAATCATAAATAGCCTACCGCGCAAGACAACGCAGTTCAAACGTTTTGGCAATGCCCTTCAAACGTTTTGAATTTTGGAGGGGCGCGCCATAATATCGTAGTTGATCTCTACAAGTTTTGCTCGATAGACTGTACAAACGGACACTATAATAATATTATATTATTCGAACAAGATGACGCACGCCTGCAACTCCGTTGCGCCAAAATTCGTTTATCGCGTTGGAATCGTACATTTTTCCGGAATAAAGTAGGTATTCTATGTCCTTTCCCGAGACTTAAAATATCTCCATGCCAAATTTCAGCAAAATCGGCTCAGCGGTTTGGGCGTGAAGAGTTAACAGTCAACAGACAGACAGACACACTTTTGCATTAATTATAATAATAATTATTATAGTACACAGTATGGATTGAATCAATCCATCAATCCATATATCAATCCGATTGATAATATTAAGAAATATTGAGATTCTGGGTAAGTATTATCAATAACACGTTTTCGTTCTTACGCGGAACAAAACAATATCAAAACTCGTTTAATTGACGACAGACTGTGTTGTCCATGATTTCGGTATTATCCATACTAATATTGTAAATGCGAAAGTGGGTTTGTCTGTCTGTTTGTTACCTCTTCACGCCCATACCGCTGGACCAATTTTGCCGAAATTTAGTACGGAGATACTTTGAGTCCCGGGAAAGGACTAATAATAATAATAATAATAATAAAAATAAACATTTATTCAGTACAAACACATTACACCACATTACAATAAACATTTCACAAAAAAGACAATAAGCATAAAATAAAAAACAAAAATAATATAAAAAAGGAACATTAGCAAATAAGTGCCAGATGGACATAATATACTGTAGGTAGGTGTATATTTGGGTATAGATAGCAAACTACAATGCGGTGTAATGCGAATTCCACCGAAAAGGACCCCACTCAGGTGATGATCACAGTATACACCGCGATCCCTGGTGTTCTGTGGGGCCTTGTTGCCAATCGCTCGACAGATGCACACTGGCGCCAGTATGCATCTGTCGAGCGATTAGTAATACACTTTTTATCACGAAAAAATGTAGGATTCCTGCGCGATAAACAAAACGAATTTTGGCATAACTTTTTTTTCTATTTGTTATTGCTACGAAATAATTCCTAAGTGTGCCTGGTGAAATCTGTATGTATGTCCATTCTAAGACTACCTGCAACTATGTATGAATACAAATTGATCATTTAACTGTCCCGACAATTGACTAGTCAAGCCATATGTGTTGTCTATATTTTGTCTACAAGACTTAGTTCAAACCGAGACAAGACTCTACTTAAGAAAATACCAATTTTTGAAGGTGCCGTTCTGATCTTCACCGTGGCTAATCGCGACCGACAAAAATTAAATAAAAATCCCACTTTATGACAGACTTATATATATTATATATTCTTCTATACTTATTATAAAACAAAGTAGCTTTTTTCCCCTCATGTCCCTTTGTTCCCTTTAATCTTTAAAACTACGCAACGGATTTTGATGATTCTTTCAGTGTTAGATAGCCCATTTATCGAGGAAGGCTATAGGCTATATTTTATCACGCTAAGAATAATATGAGAATGTGGAAAAAACGGGGGAAATTATTTGAAAGGGCTTATCTCGCGAACTGCTGGAGCAATTTTTATGTTATTTGGCACAGATAAGAATTAGACCACGTGAAGGATCATAGGATATCGATTTTAATCAATTTTTCAGTGGCTATATATTTTATACCCGTGCGACGCTGGGGCGGGTCGCTAGTAAGTCATAAAGTAGGATGTTATTTGAATTTTTAGGACTTTAGTCTGTCCGAAGTGAATTTTTCGGAATGAAAAAAGATCGGAACGGCACCTTAAGTTTATCTCCACAGTTTGTCTATAACTTCGCATTTCTACTGGTGGCCATGCTAGACTACAGCTGGAGTGCGAGTTGTTTTTATCACACCATTCTAAACCAAGAGGCTTGTCACAAAACGTTACTGTATTGTTATACATCTAGTAGCATGGACTATTTAATTTAGTTTCATAAATACGTTGAGAAATTGGTATTTTCCGTTGTAAAGTTGTACAACCTGTCGCGTTCGGGTTTTACCTGTGTGGTGCCACATTTACATAAAATGTTCAAATACCTTCCAGATATTATTGATTTTAGATATTCCACAATCATGTGACATCGCAATACATACTAATATTATGAAAGTCTGGCTATTTGATATTTAGGCTACGATGACTCGTCCCGGGAAAGGACATAAGTATAATATTATACTGAATACAGGATGTTTAAACAAAGTGTTACTTAATACTTATAGTGTGTGTATGAGTCCCACATAGAGTGAACTCTTTTTCACGGTGAACTGTGAAAGTAGCAGCGCCGAATAGTTACTTTTTTTCTTTTGTATGATGAAATTATTGATGCTGAAGCGCTTGCCCACTTGAAGTATATTTAGCAGCTTGTAGTAGAATTTGTGTGCGTGGGTCACACTGAACGTATTTATAACTAGCCAGTTAGGAACATTATAAATGAAAACTTTTTTGAATTGCAATTTTAGAAACTTTGTTAACATAATTTAGTATAATATGCTAAATGAATGCAAAATCATTGCATTCACTTTTCATTTGTTTTTATAAATTGGCGGCAAATCTAAAATTCATTGTTACACGTGAAAATGAACCTACCGCGAGAATATTTTCAGTGACTTTGTGACTTTCATTGTAGGCTTGCTCATCAACAAAGTTATGATAGGCTGCGATTAGCATTTCTTAATGAAGACCCATCTCCTGCCACTATTTACAATTGTTGGTTTCGTAGCAATATCAGTGATGATCAGCGTGAGGGACGTCCTTTAAGAACGATTACTGAAGATAACATCAGTGCTGTGCAACGCATGATAGAAGAAGATAAAAGAGTGACCTATCAGCAGATACAGGTAGGCCATATTTTTGACTATGGCCTAGGTGTCGAGATAATGAGTCGCCCGCCATATAGTCCAGCTGACCTGGGGCCCTGCGACTTTTATTTATTCCCAAGAACTAAAGATAAAATTGGAGGTATTCGCTTTACAAGCCCTGAAGACGCGGTGAGAGCTTACGAAAATGCCATAGAAGGTCTAAGGAAGACCGGCTGGAAGACTGCTTTTCTCGGTGGTTCCATCGAATGCGAAGATGTGTAGAGAGGAACGGAGATTACTTCAAAAAACAATAAAAGTATTGGCAACTTTCTACATTAAGCCGTTTTTTATTTTCTAAAAATTTTCAGTGTTACCTAAGTATTCGTGAAAGAGAAAGCGTGGGATAGATAATTTTAATGTGTGCTTATCCTCTCTGGTGCTCTACTGTCTATGTCTAATTATATCATAATCGATCCAGCAGTTAAGGTTCTTTTGCTACAATACAAAACATTTTTTTTGCAGCAAAAGAACCGGATTTCCTTCGCTCCTATCTGCTTCATACATATATTTTTTAAATATTTATAAAACAAAAACGCTTTCTCGTCTTTTATTAAACCAAGAAAGCATCAATTTCTTATTTTATATTATGCTTAAATGTACTGTCGAAGAAACTTCTTGATTAAAGGAAAGTTTAAGGATGTAAACCGGTTTTTGGACTCTACATTTCTTGAACTTCTTATCATCTTGTAACCATCATAATCCATAATAAATATTATAAACCGCTTAACCGATTTCGCTAAAATTTAGTAGGAGTATACCTTGAGTCCCGGAAAAAGACACAGGATACATTTTATCCCGGGAAATTTTACGGTTCCCGCGCGATGAATGAATTTTAGCGTAACGGAGTCCCGGGAGCTATCTAGTATTATAATAATACTATAATAACTTGTAATAATATTTAAAGAATTGGTGTTATCCTTTGCATGAAACATGTAATATTTATTCTAGCAAACTTTAGATAAAATATAAACTTGAATGTTTTTGTCAAAAATCCTTGAAATTAACCTATATTTGCATAACCGCATTATTTTTGTGATTTAGATTAACATTTTATATACGAAAAACTTATTGTTCTACTTTGACTTGTACACTCACTATCACTAGCACTATTCGCGACTATAACCCACTATATTTCTCGACTATAACCTACTATTTTTCTCAGCTTTAACCGCACTATTTTCGTGAATTTCCCATGACTAGTGACACGGTCGCCGCGTCGCGTTCCGAAACAAGACTGGCGGGACAACCTGTTGGCTGTTGCTACAATGCGTCCAGATTTATTTTGCCTCTAAATATCTACGATACTGATACTTATTTCGTAGATGTTAAGGACCACGTCAGAAGCAAAACTCCTAATTATCATCAGAGTTTTTTAGGGTTCCGTAGTCAACAAGGAACCCTTATAGTTCCGGTCTGTCCGTCCGTCTGCCCGTCTGTCCGTCTGTCCGTCTGTCTGTCTGTCTGTCTGTCTGTCTGTCTGTCTGTCCGCGGTTTAACTCAGAGACTATAGCACCTACAAAGCTGTAATACACAAATTAATGATGGCAACAAAATGGTACATGAAATCGTAAAAAATATTTTTTTTATGGTACCTCCCCTACACATCAAGCGGGGATGAATTTTTTTTTTCGCGCCCACACCATCGTGTGAGGTGTCGTTGAATAGGTTTTTTAAAAATATTGCGAGTATTCCCAGATCATTTTTCTATTTAGGGATGTGTTTGTGAAATATTAAGTTTAAAAGTGGAAAAACGTTAGAGTCCAGTGTCCCCCCCTTCTACCAGCTGCAGCAGCAGCTAAACGGTTGGTTCTGGAAATGTGAAAAAATTCACGGGAGTAGGAAATATGCCGAATTTAAAAGGAAAACTATCACGGCTAAGAAGACTTTATAAGTTATTGAGTAATAGTCGATCAACAAAAAAAAAAAAAAAAATTCGGCGAAGTATAAAGTTTCGTTCATTTTCCTTTGAAAGTAACTGAGTTGATGTTGTTAGTAGTGTAAAACACGTTATAAATGTACATTCATTGACCATATAAAAATAAAAATAAAAAATAAAAAAAACTATCGGTACTACGGAACCCTCCATTGCGTGTGGCCCGACACGCACTTGGCCGGATGTTTTTTTGTCTTTGACAAGTCCATATTGTTAATGATGTAAGGGTCAATTTCGTAGAAAAGCAAAGGTAAATTAACTGTAAACGCTAGCTTGTTTGTAAATTGCGTTATAAATAGGCTTTTATAAATGACGTCATACATAAAATCACTAATTCGTGATACTTATAATAATTATTAATGTAGTGGTTGGTTTTTACAGTAGGTATTTGTTTAAAGGTTGGGCTTTCCTAAGAAAAAAAATATTTAAATATTAAGGTACCATGGTAAAATTAGCTAAGATTAAATATTTATTCTAATATTATAAATGCAAGGTGTTTGCAGTTTGTCTGTCTGTTACGTCTTCACGCCTAAACCGCTGAACCGATTTTGCTAAAATTTGCTATGGAGATCTTTTCAGTCCCTACTCTCGAGACTGACATAGGATATACCGTAAACTACCCGTCATTGGACAGCTAAGGAATTTTTTTACAGAAATAGCTGTAAAAAATTACTATACTTCGCATGAAATAGAAATAGATATCATATAATTGTGTTCATAAATTATCTAATTTAAGATATACAAACATAAAAATGCGATGGTTTTTCAGTTTATATTCATTTTTTGGTAAAAACTGAATGTTAGGTAAAACACAGTCATGGGACGGAATTACACTCAAAACCAGTAGTTTGACATCCAAAACCAGTAGTTGGACAAGCATAACTTGATTGAAATTCGGTTAAAATTGGTATTGTAAGTAGAAAACATTATAAATAACTGTTGTTTTTACGTATATTTTTATTATTTATTGCAAAATAAGGTATTTTAATTGAATATTTAACAAAAAATGACTTCAAAAAATTAAAATTCTTATCAAATTATCTTATATTATCTTATATATTATATATATTATATACATCTTCTCTTATATATAAAATTTTCGTGTCACAATGTTAGTCCACGAACTCCTCCGAAACGGCTTTACTAATTTTTCCAAATTTTATATGCATATTCAGCAGGTCTGAGAATCGGCTTCTGGGTACTTTATATATTGATAAGTGCATTTGTTGAATAAATAATAGTAAATTATTACAACCTGAGACTGACGACGACCATTGTTTGTGCGACGGGATAGCGATCGACGTTGCCAGGGCGACATACTTATTTAGTCACTTCAATAAAATAATGTTACGTGCTAGGGTTCGAGGATTCGGAGAGAAAGACCTGGTGACTCTCTTGAAGACTTTATTCACAAACACTAGCTCACACAAATCACTAAGTCCAAACACTAAACACTAGATCCAAATCACTGAGCACTATCACTGTCCTAGGTCGTAGCCGAGTTGTCGGTTCACTATCACAATCACTCACTATTGATCACTTGTTTTCACTATTGAAATCGCCTTGATGATCGCTCGGATCGAACTGAGTTGACTGCCGGCTTGTTTACCTTTTATATGGCCCGCGTCGAATTCTGGAGCGTTCTATTTTGGATTGTTTACGTAAACACGCAATTGACATAAACAAGGGTCGGGCTTTTCTAGAAGGTACGCGCAACTGTCGCGCGCAGGTAAACAACTGCCCGTATCCGTAACACTACTCCTCTCTTAGAGATGCTCGTCCCGAGCATCGTTGTTACTGCCATGATAACGCGCCAAACGGTCTATGTGTACCACTTTGAATGTGCCTCTTGGTGGCTTTTGAATCCTGTAAGTCACATCATTCAATCGGGTAACCACTTTATATGGGCCGTCCCACTTGGTCTGCAACTTTGGAGATTTCCCTTTTCGGCGAGTTGGGTTATGCAGCCATACCAGTGACCCTTCTTCGAAGCCGCTCGTGTTCGCTTTCCGGTCGTATCTGGTCTTCATGTTCTCACTTGACTGTAACCCATTTTCCCGAACCATGGCGTGTATGTAGTGCATCTTTTCCCTTAAATCGCAGACATAGTCTTGTACGGTCTTTGGTTCCCCCGGTGACGCTCCTGTCAAGAGGTCTATTGGTATTCGTAGTTCTCTACCGTAATTGACATAAGCCGGGGTAGCTTTTATGCTCTCATGCT
This sequence comes from Lysandra bellargus, assembly GCA_905333045.1. Classification (NCBI taxonomy): domain Eukaryota; kingdom Metazoa; phylum Arthropoda; class Insecta; order Lepidoptera; family Lycaenidae; genus Lysandra; species Lysandra bellargus. The sequence goes on along the minus strand of HG995341.1, from coordinate 3,974,369 downwards.
CGGCGGTACGGTACGAGAGAAGAAAGAGTGGTATATACTTGTCCCAATCCTTTTGTCTGTCATCTACCAATTTCGCCAAATGCCTCTCTAGAGTCTGGTTAAATCTCTCAACCATTCCATCAGACTGTGGATGGTACGCGGTGGTCCTCGTCTTATGCATTCCCAAAATTCTGCACACTTCCTGGAAGACCTGCGATTCGAAGTTCCTGCCCTGATCGGAATGGATTTCGAGAGGCACACCAAACCGAGATATCACTTCTTCGACTAGCTTAGAAGCAACTGTTGTAGCTTCCTGGTTTGGTATGGCGAACACTTCGGGCCATTTGGTGAAGTAGTCCATGACGACCATAAAGTACTTGTTTCCCGATTCCGTCACGGGAAATGGCCCAGCTACGTCAACTGCAATTCGTTCCCACGGTGCGCCAACGTTATACAACCGCAGGTTCCCACGGCTCCTGGTCTGTGGTCCCTTTACTGCAGCGCAAGTAGTGCATTTGCGGCACCAATCCTGTACATCATCTCGACAATGCAACCAGTACAATCGTTCTCGCACTTTTGTTAACGTTCTCTTAACACCTAGATGACCTCCTGATACGCCATCGTGTATTTCACGGAGAACATCCGGTACTCTCGTTCTTGGGACAACTATCTGAAGATGGAACTCTCTGCCGTTAGTCTTCTCCCATTTTCGGTAAAGTATTCCATTTTGAAGTATCAGACTGTCCCATTACGCCCAGTACGCCTTAGTGACAGCGCCAGTGGGTGCAACCTCACTCCAGATTGGTTTTTCGTCACCTCGTTTCTTCCATGTGATGATGTGCCGTAGGTCGTCATCTGTTTCTTGAGCCTCCCTCATAGCATCATTCTCCCATGGACCCAAAGGACTTGTATTCGTTAACTTTAATGTCACTTCATTAGATTCCTGCTTAACACAGTGTTTGCAGTCTTCTGAACATGGCCTTCGTGAAAGTGCGTCGGCATTCCCATGCGCCTTTCCGCTGCGGTGTTCCGTCTTGAAGTCGTACTCCTGGAGTTGTTCAATCCATCGAGCTACTTGGCCTTCTGGGTTCTTGAATTGCAGTAGCCACTTCAACGCTGCGTGATCAGTTCGCAGTAAAAACTGTCTGCCGATGAGATATTTGCTGAAATGTTGTAGCGTCTTTACAACAGCCAAGAGTTCTCTTCTTGTCACACAGTAGTTTCTCTCTGGCTTAGATAAAGATTTGCTGAAATATGCAATTACAACTTCTCTTTCGCCCTGTTTTTGAGATAACACCCCTCCAATGGCCGTGTTGCTTGCATCCGTGTCGACTATAAACTGACCTTCAGGTTGTGGATACCCCAGGATTGGTGTTTCACACAGATGTTTCTTCAGTTTCTGAAAAGAATCTTCAGATGTCTCGTCCCACATAAACTGTCGTTTATCTTCCGTCAGCCGATATAATGGCTTGTCTATCTCTGAGAATCCCTTAACAAAACGCCTGTAGTAGGAGCATAGTCCGAGAAATGCTCGCACTTCGGTTTTGTTCTTAGGGGTTGGCCAATTTTGAACTGCTTCCAGTTTCTCCGGGTCCGTCTGGATTCCATCACTGGAGATGACATGGCCGAGATAATTGACCTTACTTCTGAACAAACGACACTTTTTCGGATTCAGCTTTAACTTGGCCCCCTCTATTTTGGCGAAAACTCGTTCTAAGTTTCGCAAATGGTCCTCGAAGTCGCGGCCAACAATGATGACGTCGTCCAAGTAGACTAAGCAAGCCTCTCCAACTAAGCCTGCCAGTACACACTCCATGAGTCGCTCAAATGTGGCAGGTGCGTTGCACAATCCAAAGGGCATGACGTTAAACTGCCATAGACCTTTACCGGTGGAAAAAGCTGTCTTCTCCTTGTCTTTTGGGTGAATTTCTACCTGTCAGTATCCAGATTTCAGGTCCAGGGTCGAGAACCATTTCATGCCACTCAAGGTATCCAGAGTGTCGTCGATTCGAGGTAATGGATAGCTGTCCTTCTTAGTGACATCATTGAGACGCCTGTAGTCCACACAGAATCTTGTGCTGCCATCTTTCTTCTTCACTAATACAACAGGTGAACACCACGGACTTGCAGACGGTTCAATAATCTTATGCCTTCTCTTGTCCTCCAAAAGGCCTTCAACTTCTTTTTCCTTTGCAATGGGTATCCGTCTTGCTCGTTGACGAATTGGGTTCTCGTTTCCGGTGTCTATCCTGTGCTGAACCATCGACGTTCTTCCAAGGTCACCTTCCTGACTGGAGAAGATATTCGCGTGGCGTTGTAAAAACTTCTTAGCTTTCATGCTCTGCGAATAAGTCAGATTACTCTTGCAGTCATCGAGTAGCTCAGTCACTATTCCATAGTTGCTGCCGTTGGCTGAGTCTGAGCCTGTGATCGAGCTACACTTTCTCATCCAGACAACTTCCTCGCACTTTCCAATGACGTCACCTTTGTTCAAGCAGATCTCGTGATCACCCAGATTCAAAACCCTGACCACAGCGTTACTGCTTCCTCTAACAAGGGTTCTCGCCGTCATCAGTTTCCGCGCTGATGTCTTGGTAGGTATGTCTTCGATCAACACGCATCTGTTTGACTTCTTCTTTCCAGCTGGCGGTAGTTTTACGAGCACTCTAGCTTCCGCTCGTCCAGGTATAATGACTTCCTTTACACATGCAACTTTCCCGCAGGCGCCTCCAAGGATGAAAATTTCTTCTTCGCCACACTTGAAAACTCCGTCAGCGACATTAATTCTGCAGTTGTGCTTCTTCATGAAATCCAAACCCAAGATGCAATCATCCATAATATCAGCCACAATAACGTCATGAAGGTATGAGGACCCCCCTACATTAATCGTAACTGACATTTCTCCCAGGACGGGTATTGACTAACCGGAGGCAGTAAGGAGCCGACAGTTGATTCTCCTCTTGTGTCTTCTTGCAGCTTTTACCAGATTTGGGTTCACTATCGTTCTAGAGGCTCCTGTGTCTAGAGTCATTTTGCAATCCGTCCTGTTAATAGTCCCCTGAATCACAAGACTATTCCCGCTGCATGCTTGGGAGATAACAGTTATCGGGGCTTCTTCCGCGTCAGCCAGTACTCGCCCCTCAGTCCTGGCTTTTATTCGTTTCCCTGATCCCGGGCAGGGGATGAAGCTCCTTTCTTCAGCTCCTCTATTTGTTTCATGCGTTCCTCGAGACTTTTCATCCTTGCCAGATGGGTCTCCTTCTGCGGGCAGTTGAGTTGAAGATGGCCCCTCTCACCGCACTTATAGCACATGGCTCCATAATTTCTCTTCGCAGGAGCCTTAACCTCCCTGACTTCCTCGGGGACCTCGCGGATCTTATAGGTCTGCCGTATGTCACGCCGAACAGCCTCGACCTCTAAAGCATGCGCCAACGCTTCCTTTAGCGAGGTGTGGTGACGTAGCCTTACTGCAGCTCTGACTTCCAGGTCCCTGATTCCGTCGACAAAGGCTTGAATAGTGTTCGAGTCGACCATCTTGGAGTCTGCTCCTGGATGTGCCTTCTTGACCAGTTTTTCAATTTCCAACGCCCATTGTTGTAGTCCCTCTCCTGAGCGTTGGACTCTGTCACGAAGTTGAGCACGGAACACGTGCTCCAGGTGTCGCTCCCCGTATCTGGATTCAAGGGCCTCTATCAGGTCTTGGAACCCATTTCCTGTATGTGCTTCTAGGACCGACAAAGCTTGCCCTCTGAGCGCAACAGTGAGAGCGGTCAGGCATTGTTCGTCAGTCCATCCGTTGGCAGAAGCAACCGTCTGGAATTGCTGACGATAAGCGTTCCATGAAGTAGCACCGTCGTATGGTGGCACTTTAACTCTTGGTCCTTGTACCACTTGCACCACTCCGGTAGTTCCACTAGACACCGCCACTCCTGTGGTTTCCAGGCGCACTACTTTCTTCTGAAGTTCAGTGAGGCCGGTTTTCACATTTTCTACATCTGATCCTAACCCCGTAACTCGTTCGTCCATTACGTCGACATCTTTACGAAGCTTTGTCACCGTGTCACTGACATCCTTTATAGCCAGAAGCGCCTTTTCTTGAAGGTCCTTTTGTTGCTCTTGTGACTCTTGCATAGCGCCGAGCTTGCGGTCTTGTAACACTTGTGCCTCCATCATTGCCCTTTGAGAATCTTGCAAAGCGCCGAGCTTGCGGTCTTGGGCATCTTGCAAAGCCTGAATTAACTCAATTATGCTTTCCAATTGAGGAGCCATTTGAGGGGCCGTAGAAACTACGGACGTGGCAGGGTAGATGTAGCTAGTCGACGGGGCCTGAGTGGGCGTGGCCTGGTGGGCGGATCCAGTGGGCGTGGCCATGTCCAGAGTGGGCGGGGCCTGAGGGGCGTGGTCAGTGGGCGGGCCCCGGTGGGCGGAGCCAGTGGGCGTGGCTTCACCCGAAGTGGGTGGAGCCTGGGGGCGTGGTCAGTGGGCGGAGCCTGGTGTGCGGGGCCAGCGGGTGGGGCCTGCCCCGCAGTGGGCGGAGCTTGGTCCCCAGTGGGTGTGGCCTCCGCAGCTCCACCTCCAACTCCTCTCTCGGAGTCAATGGCAGCAGCTCGCTGCGCCCTTGTCCTGATACTCCCCTTGAAGTCCTCTCTCGGAGTCAATGGCATCTCCAAATCTCACTTCCGACACCAGTTGTTACGTGCTAGGGTTCGAGGATTCGGAGAGAAAGACCTGGTGACTCTCTTGAAGACTTTATTCACAAACACTAGCTCACACAAATCACTAAGTCCAAACACTAAGCACTAGATCCAAATCACTGAGCACTATCACTGTCCTAGGTCGTAGCCGAGTTGTCGGTTCACTATCACAATCACTCACTATTGATCACTTGTTTTCACTATTGAAATCGCCTTGATGATCGCTCGGATCGAACTGAGTTGACTGCCGGCTTGTTTACCTTTTATATGGCCCGCGTCGAATTCTGGAGCGTTCTATTTTGGATTGTTTACGTAAACACGCAATTGACATAAACAAGGGTCGGGCTTTTCTAGAAGGTACGCGCAACTGTCGCGCGCAGGTAAACAACTGCCCGTATCCGTAACACGTAAACTGCCCGTATCCGTAACAATAATATGGGCGAAATACTTAGCGAGCGAACTGAGATCGTATGCCTCCCCTCTCACCCCGCAACTCTTTCCGCTCTAATTTTAGGTATGAAACTCGTGAGCATTAGCGACCGATCGCTCTTCCAGGGGGGTCACCCCCCTCCCCTGCCCTTTATCGAATTTTGTCGCAACGGAGTTGCGGGCGTCAAACTTTTCATATATTTTTTTCAATAGCAATAATAATAATTGTAATTGAGAAGTATATAATATATTTTATTTGTAACAAATAATATTTGTATGTAATTTTAACTTTAATAAAAATGTGACCATGGCAAATTATTTAATTCGTACGTCCGTCCCAGCATGGAATCAAACCTTTACCAATGCCTTTACTTGGTTTAAAATTTAAAGTGCCTGTGTTTAGTGTTATCATTCTATGCAGATACGACGGGGAATTGCTATTGAATTTAACTTTGTGTACCTATTGTATTTTATTAAAATATATAATTAGCTTGTTTATATCAGATATATGTGTATTAGTATGTAACGTTTAAATTAGTATTCAACCCAATATACCTATGATTTAACATTAAATAGGATTTAGTGTAAGTGTAATTAATGTGTGTAAGATTATTCCTGAGTAATTAAGATGTATGATAATTTATAAGCCTTATTTAATTTCTAGTTTTAGTTTTATTCCAACTAAGTTGCACTGCGTTGTAATAGACTACTTGACCTACTGTTTTTCTTCATGCTAATCGATTCTTTATCATTCATTTTCACAAAAAAAAAAATATTTTACACAGTAGAAACCCATAAAAAATGTTGATTGAAAAATATGCCTTTTAAATGGCGCCAAAAATACTGTCCGCCATAGTGTGACGTCATACGCTTTGTATTTTAAACTCTCTTTATTGAACATTTTTTTATGCGCTAAATGTACGAGTCTAAAAGTGCCCAAAAATTATAAAGAATTAAATAAGAAATGGGTATCATTTAAGCTATCACCAATTTAATTAGTTTTGTGTTTCTTAAATAATAGGGTTTGTCCTCAAAATAGTAGATCTGTCACCAAAATGTAGTCACCAAACAATGCAAAATCAGTTCCACAATAAATCACCTAAAATCCTGAGATATAAGGTCTAGTACCAAATAAATGTTTTTGTGTGTATTATAATAGGTGTGTCCTAATAAGTATTTAAGCAAACCAATTTAAAGAGATCACCAATAAATCATATTATGTTACTAGAGTTCAAATAAAAAATTAGGGTTGTCATCATCGTTTCAACCAAAAGATTCTGCTACTTAACTAGACTCCCAAGGTTCTAAATTTCCACTGGTAGTATAAATTATATTTAAATAACATTTTTAGCAGAGTAGTAAATAAAACAATTAAAGTCAAAATAATCAATATTTATTGTTTAAAATAATTACCACTGAACAACCAGCGCTGGTTTAAAATAGTTGGCTTATGGCTAGCAGAATAGTAGATAAAACACTTAATTAAAGTTAAAATAATCAATATTTATTCTTAAAAATAATAACCACTGAATACTCGAACCTACTTACCTACTACCCATCGTTGAGGCCGGATTGGTCAATTTTTAAAGCGCGCCAATTTGTCTTCGCCCCTTTGATCATTTTTTCATTAAAATTATAAATTGATGTATTAAATTGGTAACGAATACTATTAATTTAATATCTGAACGAAATAAAAGGTTACTGGTGACAAAATATAAAATAAAAAGGAGTCGCAGTCAGGGATCGATAATCGATTTATTTGGTGACAGATCTACCATTCTGAGCACAGAGCTATTATTTAAGTAACTGTTATTATAAGAACGAAGTTTACATTTATGTAATGCAATATAATTTTATTGGTTATCGATCTCTTATTTTACACATATATTAACATTAAATTTGATAATTCATACCTGGGAACAATTTTTGTTTATCTAAGAACGAAAATATTTCGTGGCGATAGATCTATTTATTAGGTGATACAACTTGATGACAAATATAAATTTTGGTGATAGAAAATATAGTTCCCATAAGAAATTAGAAATCATTTGTAATGTTGGAAACTATTGGAGAAAAGTTTTGGCCATTTCATTTCCCGTCTACAATAAATCGAAATAATATAATTATAAAACTGATGTTTTATTTGAATTATTCAAGAAAATATATTTTACCAATCTTTCTAGGCTTATTCTTATTATTTATGCACAATTAAACTTACATAATTATTATAACGAGCGCGATAAATAAAATATATTAAATTACGAGTCTGTCTGTCTGATGAAAATCCAAATCGGAAGTACCGCAAAAGCGTTTTAGTCAGTACAAATCATATTTTCATAAAATCGTATTTTCAAATCGACTTTATTTATCAATCATAAGCTTTTATTTGATGATAAGGGTGAAATACGGTTTCCTAGGCCAAGTTCTACTAGAAATATGCATTTGTTCAATGAAATTGAATATAGGTCAAGTAGCCTAATTGTTTCCATGCGCCAGAGGTTGCTTGGAACTTGGAAGAAATCGCTTTATAGCGATAAAGCCGCCTTTGTGCTCATGTTGTCATGTGAATTTCCTTTTTTCTTTTGTACATTTTGACTTTTGAGCACAATAAAGCATATTCATTCATTCATTCATTCATTCAAAGGTAGATATTATTATTGGTAAAAATTGTGTTTGAATTTTTAATGTAAAAAATGTTTTTGATACTTACGTAAAACAAACACATTTTATATTCACTTTGTTTATTATAACTCTGTTTTATAACACGCTGTACAAAGAAACATCAGAATAATTGATTCGTAGTTTGGTGGCGGGTCGATTTGATCTGTGTACGAGAAGAAAATATTGTTGGTCGTGATGTTCTATCGAATGGCATGACATAACCCGACGAAATTAGGAAGGTCCCAAATCGGCCTAGGAATCAATTTCTCTGATGTAAGATAAAAAAAACACAATATACTAATCACAACTTGTTTATTTTTACAACTTTTTCGTGACTAGCACTTATTACAGAAAAATATTCATTGCTAGATGACGCCCGCAACTCCGTTGTGTCAAAATTCATTTTACGCGTACATTTTTCCCGGATAAAAGTATCATATTATAAAAATTATATCCTACTAGCTGTCCCGGTGAACTTCGTGTCACTTTAAAACCTTCCCTGGACTTCTACGAATATTTTAAGACTAAAATCAGCCCAATCCGTTTAGCCGTTTTCGAGTTTGAGCGCGACTAACACATTTGAAAATCCATTTATATATATATATATATATATCCTTTCTAGGGATTCAATATAACCCTATATCAAATTTCAGCAAAATCGGTTCAGCGGTTCTGACACAATTTCGCATTAATAATATTATTAGTATGGATATTTTGTTCGTTTCTAGCACGTTCACATCCGCAATCTCTGAAGACTGAAGGCATTTACAAAGGCAAAGCACTGTTAGAATTCACTGTAACTGTCGCTTCTTGTTTATTTTATTTTTTTCCCTCTGCATTTTTTTGAGCACATATTTCCGCAACGAATACGTTCTTGAGGACATTTTTTCCCGATTTTATCCAGGAAAGATCTTCGTGTCCTTCGTAGGTGGCCAACTGTATCCACCATTAGACCAGCAAGTAATCCACCTGTGTCAGTCACGTCGCCGGTTCCCTGTCCGCTGGCAGTCAGTGTCCTGGTCGCGACATCGCTGGCGAGCGCCGACGCGTCGTCAGACCTGTCGAGAGATCGGTCGGATGATCCGGTCGAGTCGACGCCGCTCAGTGGGAGACAGAGCGCCAGGTGGAGTGTACTCGACGCCAGCAGCAGCAGGCACAGTGATGATGACGGGAACATGCTGAGTGTTGACTGTAGGAGCGTCGGTTTAATAATGATGTAACAACAACATAACTGCCTTAAATATACTAAACCTCAATATGAGTAACATGACTGCTGACTAAATATGTGAGTTATGTGACAAACAATGCTTTATATGGGATCAATAGGAACTTATTAAATAAACAAGGACATAAAGCCGCGTTTCGCCAAACGCGGTATGGCAACAATAATATGTTTTAACCACATCGAATCCAATGATATCATATTTTAGGCCTGTAAAGGACACTTTGTATAATATGTCACAACTCACAAGTCACACCGATCTCAGAAAATAAGAAATGACACAAAACTTAAAAAATCGGCCAAGTGCGTTTTGGACTCGCGCACGAAGAGTTCCGTACCACTATAGAGCAAAGATAGGAAAATAATCGGCCAAGTGCGAGTCGGACTCGCGCACGAAGGGTTCCGTACCGTTATAGAGCAAAAATAGGCCAAAAATTGTGTTTTTTGTATGGCAGCCCTCCTTAATTTTTTTGTTTTATTTAAATATTTTTATTAATTAATAAAGTAGACATATAATTAGGGCTTATGTGAAAATTTCAAGTGCCTACCTATTGTCATCATTGATACCGAGCAAAAACGTTTGAAAAATTACGTTTGTTGTATGAGAGCCCCCCTTAAATATTTAATTTATTTTGTTTTTAGTATTTGTTGTTATAGCGGCAACAGAAATACACAATTTGTGAAAATTTCAACTCTTTAGCTATTACCATTCTTGAGTTACAGTCTGGAGACAGACGGACGGACGGACAGACGGACAGACATCAAAGTCTCAGTAATAGGGTCCCGTTTTTACCCTTTGGGTACGGAACCCTAAAAATATGTTTTTTTGTATGGGAGCCCCCTTAATTATTAATTTTATTTAAATTGTATTGTTAATTTTTAAAGTATAAATAAAACGGAGTATTTTGTGAACATTTCAGGTGGCTACCTTTTGTCATTATTGATACCGAGCAAAAAATGTTAAAAAAATCACGTTTGTTGTATGTACCCTTGTGTACCCATAAATATTAAATTTATTTTGTTTTTAGTATTTGTTGTTATAGCGGACGGAACTGTTCACGCGAGCAAAGCCGCGGGTAAAAGCTCGTCATAACATAAACATATGGAGTAGCCTGTATGGAGCTCACTCAGGAGGATAAAAAACGTTATGTTACTGTCGGTTCTTGGTGGAAATTCAATAAATACCGTTTTACTTGCCGAATCTTTGTTTTTGTCCATATTGGATTACGCGGATGCTTGTTTCGTGGAAATCACTCAAGAACAGCTAAACAAACTCGAGCGTCTTCAGAACATGGCAATTCGTTTTTAACCGACTTCCAAAAAACGAGGAGGTTATATGCTGTGGATTTTTTTTTTGTATGTTCAACGATTACTCCGCCGTTTGTGAACCGATTTTCGAAATTTTTGTTTTGTTCTATTAGGTTTCACTCCAATTTGCTACCATGTTCACAAAAGTGGTGACCTGATGATGGGATCCATGAGTAATTGAGGGAACTCCTCGAAATTTATATGGAAACGTATGGTGATTTTGGTTTTATGAGAAGCATCCTAAGCATATGCTACCAAAATGCAAGATTTTGCACCAAAGTATACTATGGTTCCGAAGATACTAAGAGAACTCCGGATTCCTTATAGATACAAGTTTGGGGGTTTAGGCGCTGTTTTAAGAACTGAAAGCATAGCATGCTACTATACAAATTACATTCATCATCATCATCATCATTACCACGTCAGGGTCACCAATGTTACCAAAATTGAACGTAACAAAATATTCAACCTTATCTCCAGAGCGTAAGGCACACATTTGACATTACTTCTGAGAAGTAAGTTGCTTCGATAATACAAGTAACATGCTAGTGCACTGTCACACTTACCAATTGCGGCCACGGGCGGCCATAGACTTCTCAAGCGATACTATGTATTACAATAATAAAGATAAAGTTTAAAATCATATGACACTGAAAGCCTTGCCGCTGCTATTCCGGGTTTGGCGCGGCCCTAGGACGTGTCCACTTCGATTTTTTTAATGTATTGTTTAAAATTATCTGCAGCTGATATTATATTTTGTAAGTGTGACTGTTAAGGGCCCTCTCTCCCTAAATTAGCAGGTCGATTGTCTGTCAGTGCGAATATCGACGTAATTGACATTAAAATAACATTTATAACAGCGCGCCTTGTACGATGGCGGTTACGACGCTCGCCGCGTCCATGATAGGGCGAAATAGGAGAAAAAACCTTTTTAAGGCTTAATTTAATACATATTTCAAAAAAGTAAAAAAACCAAATTATTAACTTATGTATGCAAAGCAGTAGATATTTTTTATATATTCTTTTGATAAATAATGAAGGAGTAAAGTGGTTTCATTCAACGATTTGGAGGTGATTTGGTTTTTTATTTCTTTATTATGTGATACCGATAGAAAAAATATGGCAAAACCAAATTACGTATCATATCATGTAGATTACTAATTATTTTTTTTCAGATATTATTTCTCTGTTAATGCCGATGAAAATTTATTTTATCTGTACCCTTTTTTTGAAAGAGCAGCCTTAACAAATTGTAATAAGATACGTAGAATATAGGTAATACTAGCTATATTAAAAAAAACACACATAAAATGATATTTAATTAAAATGATTCCTAGCTAGATCGATTTGTCGCCCCCGAAACTCCCTATATAGGTACTAAATTTCATGAAAATCGTTGGAGCCGATTCCGAGATCCCAATTATACTTTTATATATATACAAGAATTGCTCGTTTAAAGATATAAGATACAGGTGTATTATTCTACGTATAGTACGCGATGGTTTCACTAGGCAGTAGGCACTGACATATTTAGTATGTACTACGTACTTACTACCTCACTGTTACTAGGTAACTAAAAAGAGTGAAATTATTATTTTAACAAAAAATTTAAACCGACTTCCAAGGTAAAAACAATAATAACATCCTTATAATATGAACTAAAATGTATTAAATAATTTTTCCTAATTCGGCTAAAACTCAACTATTTTTGTACTCAATCTTTATAATTTTGAAGTCGGTGCCAGTTACAAATGTTTCAAATATTCTGGCATCTGGATTCAGCTATATCTGGTACCGTTACTGGTGGTGTTATTATTGTTTTTACCTTGGAAGTATGTTTTAATATATTTAACTTTTTTTTTATCGAGTAAAATTATCTGTATTGTGTTTCTAACCAAAAAATCCACTAGTTATAAGATTTATCTATACATGTATATGTTATATCTATACATGCATATTTATATTTTTCAGTTTTTTTGAATGACGCTTTCTTTAAAAATTACTCATTCTAGACACGTGAATTTGGAAGAACGGGCCCTTAAGTCAATATTTGAATTCCAAACGTCCGAACTTCAACTGTGCTCTGTATCCAATCTCCTTCTCCATATCCCTGAACATAACACCAATTTCTACGACAAGTTATTTACAGTCAGGGCAATACTGCTATGGAACTCCTTGCCAACCAAAATCAGGCAAGCTAAAACTATCGAAAGTTTCAAAAAAATGCTCAAGAATCATTACCTCGGTATCCAATAAAGATTTCGTGCGAAGAAACTGTAAATATATAATATTAGTTTGTTTATATCAGGTATAATATTATGTGTAGTATACGTTTAAATTAGTATTCAACCCAAAATACCTATGATTAAACATTTTAGAGCAGGATTTAGTATAAGCGTAATTAATGTGTGTAAGATTATTCCTGAGTAATTAAGATGTATGATAAGCCTTATTTAATTTCTAGTTTTAGTTTTATTCCGACTAAGTTGCACTGTGTTGTTACGCCAGAGGTTGCTTGGAACTTGGAAGAAATCGCTTTATAAAGCCGCCTTTATGCTCATGCTGTCATGTGAATTTCCTTTTTTCTTTTGTATATTTTGACTTGAGCACAATAAAGCATATTCATTCATTCATTCATTCATTCACTCATGAAGGTAGATTTTATTATTGGTAAAAATTGTGTTTGAATTTGTGTTAGAAAAAAGAAACATCAGAAAAATTGATTCGTAGTTTGGTGGCGGGTCTATGGTATTTGATCTCTTTACGACTAGAAAATATTATGTTGGTCGTGGTGTTCTATCGAATGAGGTATGACATAACCCGACGAAATTAGGAAGGTCCCAAATCGGCCTAGGAATCAATTTCTCTGATGTAAGATAATAAAACACAATATACTCAACACAACTTGTTTATTTTTACAACTTTTTCGTGACTAGCACTTATTACAGAAAAATATTCATTGCTAGATGACGCCCGCAACTCCGTTGCGTCAAAATTCATTTTACACACGATACATTTTTCCGGGATAAAAAGTATCATATTATTATAAAAATTATAATATTATTCTATATCTCGGGACTCAAAATAACCCCATACCAAATTTCGGCAAATTTAGTTCAATTCATAATATTATTAGTATGGATATTTCGTTCGTTTCTAGCGCTTTCACATCTGCGATCTCTGAAGACTCTGAAGGTATTTTCACAAGCAATGCACTATTAGAATTCACTGTAACTCTTACTTCTTGTTTATTACTCTTTTTTTCTATCATTTTTTGCATTTTGATCTATTTACGCAGATATTTCCGCAACGAATACGTTCTTCAGGACATTTTTTCCCGATTTTATTCATGAAAGATCTTCGTGTCCTTCGTAGGTGGCCAACTGTATTCACCATTAGACCAGCAAGTAATCCACCTGTGTCAGTCACGTCGCCGGTTCCCTGTCCGCTGGCAGTCAGTGTCCTGGTCGCGACATAGCTGGCGAGCGCCGACGCGTCGTCAGACCTGTCGAGAGATCGGTCGGACGATCCGGTCGAGTCGACGCCGCTCAGTGGGAGACAGAGCGCCAGGTGGAGTGTACTCGACGCCAGCAGCAGCAGGCACAATGATGATGACGGGAACATGTTGAGTGTTGACAGCAGGAGCGTCGGTATGAGGATGATGTATATTTGTACATCGCTATTTAATATACCCATTCATATGAGTAATGTGGTGACATTATGATTCCACTTACTAAATAATATTATGGTAATGTTTTGTTCAAGGAATTGACGTCACAAAACTATACATGGGAATGTTACTATTTGACATCACAAAACTATAGGTAAGTAATATAATGTTGTACAAGTCCCTAAATAAACCTACAAGGGACTCTAATGGACTAGCTTGTCTGACTGTCTGTCCGTGTCCAATTTTTCTAAAACTATAAGAAATATTTTGTTGAAACCTGGTATTCGGTAAGAAGATGTATTCTATGAACCGCATTAATATATTTTTCTCTCTTTTTTTCTATAGGTAAACTGTAGGTAAACTGAAAAAATGTGTTACTTACTTCAAAGTTAAAACCCATACGTGTGCGTGGTATCAATATCATTATTTTTTTATGGCATAATCCATAATATCATAATCCATTATAGACCTGGAGCCAGTGACAGATTTTCATGACCAAGTCCCTCCCAACCGAAACTTCGTAAAATGAATAAAGGACTTATACTATGAATACTCGTGACCGTCAGCTGCGACTCCGTTGATGGGGTGGGCAGTGGCAGCCTCCCAAAGATGAAGAAAAAAAAATTCAGTCATTTCCTCTCATTTGAAAATTTATCAGAGTATTGTTAAAATACTCTAGTAAACAATTAAAAAAATCAGCTAGCTGTAAGTCAGTGGAAAAGTTGTCAGCTGATAAGTTTTAGTAGGTATAGATGCTGTTGCGTTACACCTTTCAAGGCTGACAAGTTTTCCACTGAGATACAGCAAGCTGACATTAATTTTCATTCATAGAGCACATAAACGATCACCAGGTAAATTTTTAGCTGAAAGGAAATCATTGAAAATATAATTTTTTTTTTTCATGTTCAAGGAGCCAGCTGACGTATGATGTTGACGTATAATCCACCGTGTTACGGTCAGCTGACTGTGTTTTTCTTTCAAAATACTACATAAACTATACTCTGATAAATTTTCAAATGAGAGAAAATGACCGATATTTTTTTTTTCTTCATGGGTGGGAGGCTGCCACTGCCTAGTGCCTACCCCACCCACGGAGTCGCAGCTGACGGTCGCTAGTATTCATAGTATAAGTATCTTATGCATTTTACAAAGTTTCGCCCGGGAGGAAATAATTGACCAAAAATTTACCTGGCTCCCGGGCCATTATAAATAATGATAATTTTTAAGTATACTAGCTGTCCCGGCAAACACGTTGCTTTGCCATAATATAAAGTATTTCGCCCATATTATTTTATTGAAGTGACTAAATAAGTATGTCGCCATGGCAACGTCGATCGCTATCGCGTCGCATAAACAATGGTCGCCGTCAGTCTCAGGTTGTAATAATTTACTATTATTTATTCAACTAATGCACTTATCAATATGTAAAGTACCCAGTAGCCGATTCTCAGACCTACTAAATATGCATATAAAATTTGGTAAAAATCAGTAAAGCCGTTTCGGAGGAGTTCGTGGACTAACATTGTGACACTAGAATTTTATATATAAGAAGAAGATTACGAAGATGGTAGTTACAATAAATGTTTACACTTTCGCATTTATAATATTATTAGCATGGATTACTGTGGACGAGATAGTCGTAAATGATTGCAGTTATTAAATTATATCAATCTGGGGGCACGGGAGTGCCCCTGCCAAGATGAGCCAAGCAAAGCGCGCAAGGGCACTCCTACCTTTTCTCGAAACGCTTCGTCGTATTTTTAATACTGATGACATTTGTAAACTTATATTATCTTTAAAGCCTCTGGGGTTCCGTTCAGTGCCTTTGGATCCAGGGTGCACCTTTGTATAAAATTTCACATACTGGTAACATAAGCTTAGATACTTAAATAGCTCATAATCACTGTGGGTTCTAATAAATTTCAAGAAGTTCCTTCGATTCGTCATGGATCCCACCATCAGCAATTTATTACTTTCGTGATCATTGTACCAAATTCAAATTGTATCCACACAACAATGCAAAAGGATATAAGTGCCAATCTTCAATAATTGTTATAAGGCAACCGTCATAAGACCGATAAAGGAGAGGCCGATCGTTCCAGTCAAATGATAGTATAATCTAAAAAATATTTTTAGTATTCAAATATTTTGTAGTTTTACTATTTATTTCGCAGTGGAGTTGCGGGCGTCATATTTTATAGTCATCGGCGTCACCAGTGAATATGGCCATTGGCCATATATGGGCACGCCCCATCGTCACGAATTTCCTCATACAAAAGTTTAAAAAATTGTTTTTTCAGAGCTGCTACTTTTACAGTGATTTCTATATTTTTCTGTATTTTTATTATTACTTTGTAGCTTTCAAATTATGAGTTTATAAGGCTCTAAATAGTAAATACGGTAAATTACGGCTGCCAGAAGGACAAGGGACTGTCCGCAGCTCCGCACGGCGAATTTTATTCGGGTGAATTTATTCTAGTCAGGGAGCCCTAGAACATTTTTTTAATTACTATCTAGCAAATTTTTTGTGCGTAGCTTCATTTAGATAAGACGAACAACATTTTTATCTGCGAAAAATCTTGAATGTGGTAGCTAACAGAGATAGAAAGGATTTCATACTTTGATTTGATGGTCCTCTATGGATTGTTCTTTGTGTAGGACATTGTTACACTTAAATTATATAACTATTAACCTACTAATATACAAGAAAATCTGCTGGTTAGGGTTCGGTTTTAGGGTTCTGTATTCAACAAAACTTGGTTGACTATGGTATAAGCGCGACGTGTTTTCGCTTGCTCAAATACAATGCTCAGGCCTTTGTTTCTCTATTCCGCTAGAATCTAGATATTATATTAATAACTTTATGGTTTGACCGCAACCAATTTACGTAGGCTCGTAGGTTTCTGAAAATTAACCAATTTATTGAAAACCAACCTTTTCGGACGAAAAAACCAAAACGAATTTGATAATTTGATAGTTCAAATCAATGCATTAAACAGTAATGCATTATCTACCTAAATGACAAAAAATATGAATTATTAAAATTATTCATAACTTCCCAGAATTTATTCCATAATTGCAAATCTATCGAATGGTACCCATAATAAAGTATAGAAAAAACACTATGGTGTTTTACAGAGTTATATCATGTATAACAAAACACAGTAATGATACGAGTACTTTAGGCCGGGTGTCCCGTCTAGGGAGTTTACTATGAAACTAGCAGCAGCGCTGAAAGTGTTAATTTGAGGGCTGAGGCATTCCCGTAACCCTAGAACGGCGACCAGTAGAAATGCGAAAGTATAGACAAACTATGGACAAAAGCTTAGGGTGCCGTTCAGATATTTACCGCGGCTAATCGCGACCGACAAAAATTCAATTAAAATTCCACTTTATAACAGACTATATGTCATAAAGTAGGATATTATTTGAATTTTTAGGACTATAGACTTAATCAAGTGTTACGTACAGCTGCACAAAAACCTGCCAAGTTCAAACTTAGAAGTATTATGGATCAGGGTTGTTGATGAAGATGATGAAGTGCATCTAAATTTGGCATTGGATTGGATTTCAACTCTTTTTTAGGTGAAAAATTTGAAAAGGAACTTGGCCCCTTTTTTTACAGGTATGTTTTTGGTGGGATTAATTATTACAGTAGATAAACGAAAGTAATTAATTTAGTAATTATAAAATTATTAACATTTAATTTCAAGAAATTATTATCAATTGATAATTTACAACTGCTTTTCCGAGAATGATAATATTTTGTTGAACTCGTGCAGAAGCGCCATCTTTTGGAGAGTGGATGAATTATTATTGTTCTATAGTATTATTGTGCTATGCACCATGTACCTGAAGGAATAAGGACTTGTGTTACAACTTACAGTACCAGACAACGCAAATACATTTACTTAATACTTTTTTATGTAACTATACATAATAATATATTTCAGATTTTTATTATGTTATCCTACACATAATCTATATATATTATAAAACAAAGTCGCTTTTTTCCCTCATGTCCCTTTGTTCCCTTTAATCTTTAAAACTACGCAACGGATTTTGATGATTCTTTCAGTGATAGGCTATATTTTATCACGCTAAGACTAATAGGAGCGAAGAAATAGAGGAAAATGTTGAAAAAACGGGGAAAATTATTTAAAAGGTTTAACTTGAACGTGCTTATCTCAGGAACTACTGGTCCGATTTGAAAAATTCTTTCAACTAATTAGATATTTAACTAACAAGATAGCCCATTTATTGAAGAAGTCTATTGGCTATATTTTATCAAGTTAAGACTAATAGGATAATGTGGAAAAAACGAGGGAAATTATTTGAAAGGGCTTATCTCGCGAACTACTGGAGCAATTTTTATGTTATTTGGCACAGATAAGAAGTAGTTCACGTGAAGGATCATTGGCTATCGATTGTAATCATTTTTTCAGTGCTTATAATTATATTTTATAACCGTGTGACGCCGGGGCGGGTCGCTAGTTATTTATAATTCACATCCAGACCCGGGAACATTGAAAAATTTTTGTTCCGTCGGCGGGATTCGAACCGACCAACGGCTTGAGCTGCCACACATTCAACCAATTGAGCCACAGAGGTTGTTATAATCTATGAGTATTATACAAGGTGTAAAGAAAACAAATTGATAATACTTTAGGTTGTGTTTAAGTCTCCTGTATAAAGTTGACTCTGAAAGTAGTAGCGCTTGAGTAAAGAAAGAGATTGTATAAAATAAAAGTCACAAAAATTGCTCTCTCAGAGCTGCTACTTTCACAGCGAACTCTGTACTGTGCCTCAAACACACCCTAAAGTATTATCACTTAGTTTTGTTACACTCTGTGTACTAAAAGCTTGTTTCACCACTTCCTGATAAGCGCCGGATAGGCTATCCACCACTTAACTCGTCAGGTAGAGTATGGAGAATCTATCAAAAAAGTTGTGGATAGCCTTTCCGGCACTTTGGGTCTAAACACACTAGGCTGAATTACGCCGGCGTAAAATCCGCCGCGTTTACGCCACGTTTAAATTGCATACAAAATACGGGCCGAATACTAGAGGTGACACACTATTACGTCGCGTTTTGTATGCGTTTGACATTTGCGGCGGAAATTACGCCGGCGTAATTCAGCCTAGTGTGTTTAGACACTTTATCAGGAAGTGGTGAAACAGATCCTTAGTCCTGCAGGATACATCAGACTTGTTGATAAAAGTTGTTTAATAACAAAATATTATGAATCACACAATAGTAGGTGAAGGGCGCTTATTTTAAGGACGAATGTATTTTTAGTCGCCGCGATTACAATGCTTTCAGAATGTTATAGCCCGTGGCAGGACCTCAATACCTAACAAAATATACATCAATATCGTATATTTTTTTGACAAGTAAATAATTTAAATTCGGTTGAGGGCGACCAGACAAAACAAATGCCGAAGAAAAATAAACCTCAAAATATTACGAGCTACCTGCGTCCCCCTATACTGAGCCAACATACTAATACATCTATCAGCCTTGCTCACGAGGACCCTTCAAAAAACTAAGCTGCGCCCCTCTACATTTTTCTCTCCCAACACGGCCGGTCACCGTGGGAGACGTAGACCAAAACCCTCCAGAGAAAACATACGACGACGACAAAAACCACCTACTCTACATCGCAACATACAATGTAAGGACATTATCTTCCTACTCCCGCTTACTCGAATTAGAATCAGCTTTAAAAAATATTAAATACGATATAATCGGCCAATGTGAAGTAAGACGAATGGGAAATACCATAGAAGAACATGAAAACTTTATATTATATTACATAGGTCAAACGCCAGGCTTATACGGAGTAGGTTTCCTAGTAAACAAACACCTCAAGAAAAACATTGTATGTTTTAACACGTTCAGTGCGGTATCAGGTTGAAAATACCTGTTGCGTAACTTTCCTGCCGTGCGGCTTGAGAAACCTATTGCTTTCTCATGGTGCGGCATTCATTTATATAGGAAATCCTAGAGTAAGAGTGTGACAAATATATTGACTATCATCATATTATTAAATAGTAGGTATACACACAAAAAAACGTATCGGGTCTTTCAGACCTTATATGGCCTGGAAAGATTTTACTTCCTTTCTGTGCGTTTATCAGGTCCGTAACACCTGAGACCCGATGACCCGATAAACGCACTTGAGTTACAGGTCAGTTAACTAGTGATATGCATTGATGAATGACGTCACGTTGTGTAATTAATACAAACACAATTTTACGTGCACTTTTTCAACTATATTAATTAATTGTCATAAATTTTAGCTAAAAAGACTACTGGTTTCGAAATAATTAATCATCAGGTCCGTTTCGGTTAGGTCATTTCGAAACCGGTCGTGTTTTAAGCTAATTTTTTTAATAATTAATGAATATAGTGGAAAAATAAAATTGTGTTTTATTTGCGTTTAAAATGAATATCCACCTAAAACCAAGAGTACAATCAATTACATAATATAATTAGTACAAAGCCAGGTGATACAAAATAAATATAAAATGCACGGATTGTTGATACTAAGCAATTTTAACTATGGGACACTCTGTTTATGATACTAAAATAAATTAAGGTAATATTTCAGTTATCGATGTTTTATTTACAACACTAGCCTCTCTATACTTCCTGTGCTGATATCAGGTGCTTCTGATCTTACATTTAAAATTTATTATTTTATTATATAAGAATACAATTATTTTAACAATAATATTATTCTTATAATTTCAGTAATTTACGTTTTTATTGTATTGAACTTTGTAGTGGCGACTCTTTTTGATATTACTTTGACATTAGTGTTAATATCCGATGAACCTTAAAATATATTATCAAAATGCTCGAGGCCTACGCACTAAAACACATGATTTTAAACGTAGCTTGTTGTTAAAACAGTATGACATAATCGCCATAACAGAGTCCTGGTTGATCGATGGTATCAGTAACAGTGAACTTTTTGACGAACGCTACATGGTATGGAGACGAGATCGTAACTATGAGCAAACTAGGGAGGTGTATACAGTGGAGGAGTATTGTTAGCTGTCAAACGCACTTTCATGGCAACAGATCGTCCTGAGTGGGCTTCCTCTGCTGAGGATCAGTGGGTTACTTTATCTATTCAACACCCAAACAGTACGCAGACCAAATGTCATTTATGCGTGTTATACCTATGCAAAGAAACACACGGTAACTCGTTTAATACCCAGTTAATTAATTTTACAGATAAGCTATCGTCTATAGTTAATTTATGTCCAGATGACCTCTTTATTGTTTTGGGAGATTTTAATTTAAGCAACATAAGTTGGTCATTGGCTAATGATGGTTTTCTTGAGCCGTCAATGATATCTGGTGAAAGTCAATTTCACTTTTTTGATACCTTGGTAGAATGCAATCTCAACCAATGCAATGCATGTTATAATGTATGTAACAGACTCCTTGATCTAGTATTTACCAACAATGTTCTCTCTGTTTCCTGTTGTGAAGATCCTCTGGTACCGGAGGACCCTCATCATAAGGCTCTAGATGTTCTGTTAAAAATAGAAACATCCTCTTTCATCAAACCTAAGCCAAGGTTAAAATATTACTTCAAGTGATTATGATAAAATTAATTTGATTCTCGAAAAAATAAATTGGGATATTGAACTAACAAAAAAACCATTAATTAACGCTGTTGACTTCTTCTACCATCAACTTAACGAATGTATAAATTTATATATTCCGAAAAAGTTTATTAAACCGTCATCTTATCCGTCTTGGTATAACGCACCTTTAATAATAATAATAATAATAATAATAATAATTTATTTGCCAGAGTGAAATGTACAATGCGGTCTTCATAATAAAATATAGGATCATATCACTCAACTAAATTAATAGTATGCAAATCACAAATGTCATTTCATTAATCTAAAAGGTGGAAAAAAGAAGTAGAAATATTACCATTACTAAATGTCACAATATGTCAATATGTCAATAATATAGAACTGTCAGAAATAAGTACCAGCGAAAAAGTCCTTTACTTCATAAAAACAATTATTTATGAGCCATTCATTTAGTTTTCTTTTAAAAGGAATTAAGCAAATTGTTCATTAGCCAGCAAGTGTTCTGAATTGAAAAAGTTTTTTATACGTTTTAGCATGATTTTTTCAAAGATCTTTGCTAAAACCGGAATTAAAGTTATTGGGCGGTAATTACTTATTTCAGTTTTGTCATCTTTTTTAAACAAAGGCCTAATAGTTGAAATTTTTAGTCGGCTAGGAAAGACACCTTGTTCTAGTGACTGGCTTATAATTTTGGAAAGTGGATAGCATAATTGTACTGCACACTTCTTAATAATGTCCGTTCGTATCTCGTCATAACCCACAGCATTTGTATTCTTTAAAGATAAAATTGTATTATACACTTCACGAGGATCTGTAGGATGTAAAAAAATTGTGTTTTTATTTATGTTGATTGGACAATTCTTTTTTTCGTTTATATTTTTTTCCTTTTTAGGCCTTATATTTCCTATATTGGTAAAATAGTCATTAAATATTTTGCAGATGTCATTAGGTTTAGTATACACATTCATGTCTTTCTTAATATACGCAATGTCATTATCTTCATTATTATTTCCTAAATTTTCATTAATTATCTTCCACCCTGCCCTGCATTTATTTTTTTGATTATTTATATATTTAGTGTTTTGTATTTGCTTTGATTTGTATATGCATTTTTTTAATAAATCATTATATTTTACTAGACGCTGTTTTGTATTGTAATTATTTATTTTTGAGATTCTTAATTTTAAATACATTTTTCTTTTTACCAAAAAAAAAAAAGATACTTAATGAAAAATTTAAATTCTTAAAAAATTTTCGCAAGTACGGTAATTTATCTGATTATCATTCCTTTACATTACTCAGAAGACGAGCCAAATCACTTGAGTCCGAATGTTATTCAAATTACCTTAGTAAAATTGAAAATGGAATAATAGATAATCACAAATTCTTCTGGAACTATATTAAAAACAAGAAAAAAAGGACCAAACTCTCTACCAACGACACTAATTTACGAAGGCCAAGTTTTTGACTCTCCAGAGAACATTTGTGATGCTTTTTCTCAATATTTTCAATCTGTATATTCCACTACCACACCGGTCCAATCAAACAACCCCCTCATACAGTTTGCAGCTAGTAATCAATGTTTCAACAATGCTTCATCTTCCACCAACACAATAAGTAATAATGAGATTACATGTGATATAGTTTATAAACTTCTCTGTACCATAGATTGCTCAAAAGGGGCTGGACCTGATCTAATCCCTCCCTTATTTATTTTAAAGTGTGCTAAAACCCTTACAAAACCTTTATGTATCTTGTTTAAAAGATCAATAAATGAGGGTATCGTTCCTCCAACATGGAAATTAGCCTTCATTACGCCAATTTTTAAAAGCGGTCATAAAAATGAAATAAAAAATTATCGTCCTATTTCAAAGCAGTGTTTGTTTGCAAAGATATTTGAACGAATTATATATGAACAGGTTCAACACTCGCTCTCAAATTACTTTATTCAAGAACAACATGGATTTCTTAAGGGCCGCTCAACGAATACTAACCTTATCACTTTTACTGAGTTTGTAAGCTCATCTATGGACTCAGGAGGTCAGGTGGACGCGGTTTTTACTGATTTCAGCAAGGGCTTTGACCTAATAGATCACTCCATCCTATTACAGAAGCTTTATTCGGCCGGCATTCATGATAGCTTGTTTCGCTGGTTCGCCCTCCTATATAAAGAATCGATCCCAGGCAGTTGTTATTGATGGTTATTCATCTAAATGGAATTTCGTGCCATCTGGACAAGGATCGTTATTAGGTCCTTTACTGTTTAATATATTTTTAAACGATGTTGGCTCCTGCTTTAAAAACTGCAGTTTTCTTCTATACGCAGATGACATGAAAATTTTTAAGAAAATTAATTATCTTGCTGATTGTGTACTGTTACAACAGGACCTAGAGGCTTTCAATGGATATTGTCTCATGAATAATATGGTTTTAAATATCTCAAAGTGTCAAGTCATATCGTTTTCTCGAAAGAAGGCCATAGTTAACTTTGATTACAATCTCAGAGGCACTAACTTAAATCGAGTAAGCCAAATAAGGGACCTAGGTGTCATACATGATTGTAAACTAAGCTATGAACCACATATAGATAATATCACTAAAAAAGCCTACAAAGCCCTTGGTTTTATAATAAGATCATGCTCTCAATTTAGCTCTATAAAAATACTAAAGATACTTTATTGTTCATACGTGCGTAGTATCCTCGAGTATTGTTCTCAGGTTTGGAATCCCCAGTACAAGGTTCATATTAACAGACTGGAATCGATCCAACGTAAATTTATTAAGTATTTAAAGTATAAATGCGACGATGACCGTAGTGCCAGTTATATAGATATCTGTAAAAAACATCATATTTTACCTCTAGAAGAGAGACGTGAATTTGCTGATGTAATCTTTTTAGTAAAAATTGCTCAATTTTGTATAGATTCTCCGACCCTATTGTCGAAAATTAGCATACGCGTGCCTTATAAAGTAACACACATGCGTCATAGACCTACTCTCTCCATGGCTTCTCACGGTACTAACTATAGGCAAAATTCTTTCTTTATAAGATCTATGTATACCTACAACCACTACAGTACTCATTCGGTAGATGGCTCCGCACTCGATCTTTTTACCTCATCACCTAATGTCTTCAGAAATACATTGTCTAGAGACTGGTTTTCAAAATAATTTGTAAATTAGGTTTAAGTTTTGTTAATTGTCCTTTTTTTTTCTCCTCGTATACCTATATGCGAAAACAATGTAATTGTGTATCTTCTTGCTAGGTATTTATTTATATTGTCACTTAATTACCGTTTTGTTTTTCTGTAAAATAAAATAAAAATAAAATAAAATACAACAATCTCGGGCCGAATGAAATAGTATAATATTTAATTTTATTACTTAAATAAGAAACTATTTAAGTAATAAAATTTCTGTCAAGTTATATAATTTATGATATATTTACCTTCAAAGTTAAAAGGTAGTACAGGTCTTTGCCACCCGATAACGCACATGACTGAATTTGATCAACAGGTGTGATCGGCCCCATACAGGCCAAACTGAAAGTACGAAGATGAGGGCACCGCACTAAAGGTGTTAAAGGTATTTCTGAACGAGTGTAATGACACTCGTTCAGAATGGAGTAATGGTTCGTGGAGTTCGTGGAGTAATGACTCCAGTTGAAAATTAACAACTTCGAAACCAGTTTAATACAATGCTACGCGCCTACGGAAAGTGCATGCGAAGAAGAGATTGAAGACTTTTATAATATCCTAAACAAAACTATAGACTCATCAGGTAAAAATTTAATTGTATTATGTGACTTCAACGCTAAAGTTGGGCAACCGAAACAAGATGAAAATTTAATAATGAAAAACTACGGCTATGGAAACAGAAACAATAGAGGCGAAAGACTCATTAAATTTGCTTACAAAAATCAGCTATCCATATTAAACACTTTTTTTTAGAGAAAAACACCAAAAGATGGACTTGACAGTCTCCAAACGCCAATGTGAAAAATGAACTAGACTACATTCTAACAAATATGCCAAATAGAGCTCAAGATACGCAAGTCATAAATACTGACTATCCAAGCGATCATAGATTGGTAAGAGCTACTTTTAAAATAGATACTTACAAAAAGAACCGAAAAAGCTATGGATACGATTCAAAGTCTATCTTGAAAAACGAAGAGAGTATAAAAGTTTATAAAGAAAGCCTAAAGAAAAAGATAGAGCCCTTAAAAAACGTATCGCAACGTTATTCCGTTCAAGAACTCTACGACCAACTTGTTAATGCAATAAATAATAGCTTAAAAAGTGCATACGAAATTTCATCTCACGAAAATTACTCAATTTTTTCACCGCATACAAAAAAAACTCGTGTCAAGAAGGCGCGAATTGCGGACTACAAAACCTAAATCCAGAAGTATGAGAAACTAATTGAAGGCCCTATACAAACTAATCAGCAAACGTATACACTCAGATTATAATAAACATCGCTTGGATACTATTAAAAAGCACATGCTAGAGTCAGGGAGTTTAAAGAGAGCCAACAAAGACCTTCGAGCTTATAGGACATGGATAGAGGGCTTAAAAACTGCGAAAGGGACGAGCCATAATAGGCAAAAAATACTATCAATAGCCACAATTTTTTATAAAAACCTCTATCAGTCAGTACATAGAGAGCCTTCAGTACCAGATCCTAGAGAAACCTCAAAGGCAACAGACATTAGCGAAGACGAAGTTTTAACTATGTTAGCAAAATTAAAGCCTGAAAAAAGTCCAGGACCTGATAAAATAACCAACGAAGCCTTAAAGCTAGGAAGAGAATTCCTTACAGCACCCTTAACTCCACTTTTTAACCTAGTCATAAAAACAGCTACAACACCGACTCAGTCGGCTGAATCAAAAATAATTTTGTTATATAAAAAAGGAGACCCAAATAATATAACCAATTACAGACCTATAAGCCTATTACCCTCGATATACAAATTGTTCTCAGCAATTATAGAAAAAAGAATCAGATGTAATATCGAAGCTCACCAATCTAAAGAACAGACAGGTTTTAGGAAGGGGTTCTCTACCGTAGACCATATTCACTGTATTGAATTGCTTATCGAAAAATATCAAGAGTTTAATTGACCGCTCTACCTTTTTAACCGACTTCCAAAAAACGAGGAGGTTATATGTTCGGCTGTGGATATTTTTTTATTTTTTTATTTTTGTATGTTCAACGATTACTCCTCCGTTTGTGAACCGATTTTCGAAATTTTTGTTTTGTTGTATTAGGTTTTACCCAATTTAGTACCATGTTCACAAAAGTGGTGACCTGATCATGGGATCCATGAGTAATCGAGGGAACGCCTTGAAATTTATATGGAAACATATGGTGATTTTGGTTTTATAAGAAGCATCCTAAACATATGCTACCAAAACGCAAGATTTTGCACCGAGGTATACTATGGTTTCGAAGATACTTAGAGAACTCCGGAATCCTTATAGATACAAGTTTGGGAGTTTAGGCGCTGTTTTAAAAACTGAAAGCATATACTACTATGCAAATTACATTCATCATCATTATCATCATTACCATGTCAGGGTCACCAATGCCACCAAATTCAACCTTATCTCAAGAGCATAAGGCACACATATGACATTACTTCTGAGAAGTTTTAGTTGCTTCGATAGTGTAACATTCTGTCTCACTTCGCCGAGATATTCTGGAAAACAACCTAATTTCAACCTTTTGCATTGCGTTTAGCGTTCATAGTACAATAACACCCTCTGCAGTCTCACTTCAATATGCCAGGGCCGCAGGGCTGTAAAGCGAGCGGCGCGGCGCGGGCCGCGTAGGGACTATGTGCGCTGCGTCCGCGTCACGTGCGATAAGTCGAGCGAGTGCCAGCCTACTGAAACTAGTTCGGTGACCGGCTACTTAGCACGTCACGTCACGTGTTCACTTCGATTTTTTTTTAATTTATTGTTTAAAATTTTCTGCAGGCTGCAGCTGATATTATATTTTGTAAGTGTGACTGTAATAAGATACGCAGAATAATATTATACAGGTGTATTATTCTACTTATAGTACGCGATGGTTTACTCTGGTAACTAAAAAGAGTGAAATTATTATTCTTAACAAAAAATTAAAACCGACTTCCAAGGTAAAAACAATAATAACATCCTTATAAAATGAACTAAAAAGCAGAGGCGGCGCAAGGCGTGGGTGGTGTAGGCGACCGCCCACGGCCTCGCGGTCTAAGGGGCCTCGCGCCCCTTGGACCACGAGGTTTTTTTAAAAGGATTTACATGTTTTGATACTCAATTATTCATAAAAAAGTTATATAAATAAAAATTTGAGTATCAAAAAATTCTTTCTCTCCGTATTCTTGCGCCATCTATCAGGGGGCCTCGCAAAATATATTTCAGGGGGCCTCGCAAGATATATCTTGCACACATAAAATTTAGGTCCTGCCCCGCCACTGCTAAAACTATTAAATAATTATTCCTATCTAATAGTGCCTTTTTCCGAATTCGGCTAAAACTCATCATAGTCTTTTCGATCGAGACTCGAGTTTGTCGATGATTTTGAAAATTATATTAATGTTGTTACAAAGTAAATGAATTAAACTTGGTGTTGCGGTTACCAAGTTAGCAATTTGATCATGGGATCATACCGACTTCAAATAATGAAGACTATAGTATGTACAGAAATAGTTGAGATTTAGACGAATTCTGAAAGAGGCACTATTAAAGAGTAAGAATTATTTAATACTTTTTAGTTCATATTGTTTTTACTTACTTATTGTTTTTACCTTCGAAGTCGGTTTTAATTTTTTGTTAAAAATAATAATATTTATCGATTATCAAAAAGCTTTTGTCACATTATTTCATGAATCGATATGGGAAGCTTTAAATTCACAAAATATTGAAATTGAATATATCAAAGTTCTCCAACACCTGTATAGAAATGGAAAAAGCAAAATTAGACTAGAAAAAACTGGACGTTTAATACCTATAGAAAGAGGAGTTCGTCAGGGGGACCCTATCTCTCCTACTATCTTTATAGCTGTTTTGGAAAAAGTTATAAAAAGCCTTAATTGGCAAAGAGTCGGCCTTAACATCAACAATGAATATTTAAGCCACTTAAGATTTGCTGATGACACAGTCCTGCTTTCTGAAAGTTTAAACCAACTACAATCAATGGTTAGTTCTCTACATGCTGCAAGTCTGCGCGTGGGTCTTGAAATAAACCGTAATAAAACTTGTGTTATGACTAACTCTAACAGAAAGTCAATATACATTCGAATCGAAGCGCTGGACTATGTCGATTCCTATGTATATCTGGGAAAGCTTATCTCTTTTCACAAAAAAAGAAATGAACAAGAAGTGGACAGAAGAAGTACAATAGCCTGGAAGAAATTTTGAAGCTTGAAAGAAATATTAAAGAGCGACATGCCGATAGAAATTAAACAAAAAAATAATGGACTCGTGCATTCTCCCTTCACTAACATACGCTAGTCAAACATGGCCATTTACTTACCGCATAAAGTCAAAAATAAAAACATGCCAATGAAGTATGGAACGAAGCATACTTAAAGTAAAAAAAATGCAGAAGATCCCCCATAGAATTATAAGACGGAGAACAAAATTAACCGACGCTCTGACCTTCTGTAAAAAACTCAAATGGCGTTGGGCGGGTCACGTGGCAAGACTGACAGACGGCAGATGGACTCACAAACTAACATCATGGAGCGGACCACCAGATACCAGAAAAAGAGGTCGACCAGCAACACGTTGGTCAGACGACGTTGCACAAGTGGCCGGGAAACAATGGTTCAGAAAAGCTCATGATAGAGACACTTGGCAAACTCTGGAGGAGGCCTTCACCTTCGAATGAGGGGTTCTTATTTTAATAGATATAATTATTTTACTTTGTTTTTATGTTACTTTTTGTAGTTTGTAAGAAATAAAAGGCTTTTTATTTTATTTTTTTATTTTATTTTTTTATTAATTCAGCCTAGTGTGTTTAGACACTAACACAAGCAATAGGATGTAACGAATTATTTAAAATATAGCGGCGCGTACAAACAGACGCACTTTCGCATTTTAATATTAGTATTTCCGAGCTATGTGACGCTTGTTAGTAATAGATAAAATATAATAAATAACAATAGATAACAAAATATTATCAAGCGCGGAAGTGGGTGGCTGTGTGAATAAATGCATAATAAAATTATTTAAATGTAACATTATAATATTGCATTAATTATACATAATTTATGTTTAAATGCTTGTTCAAACTTATATTACAATTTAACTAAATCAATGTTTGATTTATTTATCCACATCCATTACTAATATTATAAAATCTTATATATAAAATTCTCGTGTCACAATGTTAGTCCACGAACTCTTCCGAACTGGCTTTACTGATTTTTACCAAATTTTATATGCATATTCAGTAGGTCTGAGAATTGGCTACTGGGTACTTTATATATTGATAAGTGCATTTGTTGAATAAATAATAGTAAATTATCACAACCTGAGACTGACGGCGACCATTGTTTGTGCGACGGGATATCGATCGACGTTGCCATGGCGACATACTTATTTAGTCACTTCAATAAAATAATATGGGCGAAATACTTTATATTATTATGGCAAAGCAACGTTTGCCGGGACAGCTAGTATAAATATAAAAGTGAGTCTGTCCGTATTTTTGTCGGTCGCGGTCGCAAGCGGCAAGGATCGGAAAGCCTTAAAGCCTTAAATTTTAAGGTATGATATTTGGAAATCTTAATAATAAAATCTTCACAATAGAAAGGAAAAAATCATATTAAATAATGTTATAAGATTTATATACTGTATACTCGACGAAACATTGACTCCCTGTCAAAAACTTGTCATTTTCTATATAATATAAACTGCGATTGACAATGAAGTGTCAGATGTTGTCAATCGCGGCCTTGTATAGAAAATGACAAATTTTGACAGGGCGTCAATGACCGCTACCGCCATGTTTCGCCGAGTACATCATAGAAGTTAGAAGTTAAAACGAATGCAAGTACTTTAATCAAGAAGACAGTAATTATTGTCAAGAGGCGGTCAAGGCTCTGCTAAGGCTGACCAGAGACCACATTTTTATGCCATATCTAATGTAATGGGGAAGTCCATAATATTATTCTCACATAAGTCAGGTCACGTGTCCTGAGTTCCTCAACCGAATTTAAATTATTTACTTGTCAAAAAAATATACGATATTGATGTATATTTTGTTAGGTATTGAGGTCCTGCCACGGGCATTCTGAACGCATTGTAATCGCGGCGACTAAAAATACATTCGTCCTTAAAATAAGCGCCCTTCACCTACTATTGTATGATTCATAATATTTTGTTATTAAACAACTTTTATCAACAAGTCTGATGTATCCTGCAGGACTAAGGATCTGTTTCACCACTTCCTGATAAAGTGTCTAAACACACTAGGCTGAATTACGCCGGCGTAATTTCCGCCGCAAATGTCAAACGCATACAAAACGCGACGTAATAGTGTGTCACCTCTAGTATTCGGCCCGTATTTTGTATGCAATTTAAACGTGGCGTAAAGGCGGCGGAATTTACGCCGGCGTAATTCAGCCTAGTGTGTTTAGACCCAAAGTGCCGGATAGGCTATCCACAACTTTTTTGATAGATTCTCCATACTCTACCTGACGAGTTAAGTGGTGGATAGCCTATTCGGCGCTTATCAGGAAGTGGTGAAACAAGCTTTTAGTACACAGAGTGTAACAAAACTAAGTGATAATACTTTAGGGTGTGTTTGAGTCCACAGTACAGAGTTCACTGTGAAAGTAGGAGCTCTGAGAGAGCAATTTTTGTGACTTTTATTTTATACAATCTCTTTCTTTACTCAAGCGCTGCTACTTTCAGAGTCAACTTTATACAGGGGACTTAAACACAACCTAAAGTATTATCAATTTGTTTTCTTTACACCCTGTATAATGCTCATAGATTATAACAACCTCTGTGGCTCAATTGGTTGAATGTGTGGCAGCTCAAGCCGTTGGTCGCGGGTTCGTATCCCGCCGACGGAACAAAAAGTTTTCAATGTTCCCGGGTCTGGATGTGAATTATAAATAACTAGCGACCCGCCCCGGCGTCAGACGGTCATAAAATATAATTATAAGCACTGAAAAAATGATTACAATCGATAGCCAATGATCCTTCACGTGATATACTTCTTATCAGTGCCAGATAACATAAAAATTGCTCGAGTGGTTCGCGAGATAAGCCCTTTCAAATAATTTCCCCCGTTTTTTCCACATTATCCTATTAGTCTTAGCTTGATAAAATATAGCCTATAGACTTCTTCAATAAATGGGCTATCTTGTTAGTTAAATATCTAATTAGTTGAAAGAATTTTTCAAATCGAACCAGTAGTTCCTGAGATAAGTTCAAGTTCGAGTTAACCCTTTTAAATAATTTTCCCCGTTTTTTCAACATTTTCCTCTATTTCTTCGCTCCTATTAGTCTTAGCGTGATAAAATATAGCCTATCTATCACTGAAAGAATCATCAAAATCCGTTGCGTAGTCTCAAAGATTAAAGGGAACAAAGGGACATGAGGGAAAAAAGCGACTTTGTTTTATAATAT
Organism: Lysandra bellargus; assembly: GCA_905333045.1. Lineage (NCBI taxonomy): Eukaryota > Metazoa > Arthropoda > Insecta > Lepidoptera > Lycaenidae > Lysandra > Lysandra bellargus. Next base: position 3,942,146 of record HG995341.1, on the reverse strand, counting down.
ATATAGATTATGTGTATGATAACATAATAAAAATCTGAAATATATTATTATGTATAGTTACATAAAAAAGTATTAAGTAAATATATTTGCGTTGTCTGGTACTGTAAGTTGTAACACAAGTCCTTATTCCTTCAGGTACATGTTACATAGCACAATAATACTATAGAACAATAATAATTCATCCACTCTCCAAAAGATGGCGCTTCTGCACGAGTTCAACAAAATATTATCATTCTCGGAAAAGCAGTTGTAAATTATCAATTGATAATAATTTCTTGAAATTAAATGTTAATAATTTTATAATTACTAAATTAATTACTTTCGTTTATCTACTGTAGTAATTAATCCCACCAAAAACATACCTGTAAAAAATGGGGCCAAGTTCCTATTCAAATTTTTCGCCTAAAAAAGAGTTGAAATCCAATCCAATGCCAAGTTTAGATGCATTTCATCTATCGTAATCATCTTTATCAATAGCCTGATCCATAATGCTTCTAATTTGAACTTGGCAGGTCAATTTAATTATATAAACATTGTAATATACTTAAATCTAATTATACAATTAATCAAGTGTTACGTACAGCTGCACAAAAACCTGCCAAGTTCAAACATAGAAGTATTATGGATCAGGTTGTTGATGAAGATGATGAAGTGCATCTAAACTTGGCATTGGATTGGATTTCAACTCTTTTTAGGCGAAAAATTAGCCAATAGAAACTTGGCCCCATTTTAACAGGTGTGTTTTTGGTGGGATGCAATACTTTTTTTCAAGAAATCATTCCTATTTTTTATTTTTATGCCACGCCCGATATAAACAATACTGCCGATAGATGCCGCTAGTGGTATTTGTTAAACTATCAATAGAAGCCAATTTTTTAAATGAACAGTATTTACATGTTTAATAAGCTATACGTATGTGTATTATAATATATTGTCATGTTTTATACCCTCCCTTTCCTCCTCTCACCCTCCTCATCGTATTCTCGTTGTATCACTGGTACATAAGAAATTTTATCTAAAGTTCAATAGATAAGCCGACTCACACTTAACTGATTTATTATATTATTTCTAATTTTTTTATTAATCTTCATAATATAACACACGATCTGTGTGCCAAATTTCATAACGCTAGGACAATTGCAAGTGGCCTCTTAAGTTCGTAGATGAACGGACTCACGCTTGACCGATTTCTTAAATTTACTTTTGTTAATCTACATACTATAACACACAACCTGTGTGCCAAATTTCATAATTATATCATAGTCAGTGAGTGAGTGGGTGAGTGAGTGAATGAGTGAGTGAGTGAATGAGTGAGTGAGTGCCAAAATCAGATATTTTTACAGGGACATATCTCAGGATCTACTGAAGCTATGTCTATGAAATTGGGTATACTGCCTAAGTATATAATTACGTAGGTTTAATTTTGTGTTTGCACTCTCAATAGACACTGAGCTACAGGGGGTAAAAAGTGCGTCGCAACGGTTCGTGTAAACAGTGCACGGCAAGCGTGCGGCCTGCTGGAACTTGGCCTGCGTACTTCCGTGCGCTTTGATAAAATGTTTAAGCTACAATAGCTAATTTTAAATAATTATTTCTCGGGAGCCTACAAGCTACTGCCCTGAGTTGTGAGTATAATATTAGTATAAGAGACACCTAGAGTCAGGTTATTGAACTAATCACAAGTTCACAAGTCACAACCTTAACTTTAACTCTAACTTAAACTTTAGCTCATAAGTCATAGATAGCGTTAATAGAATTAACGCCTAGATACAATCAAGTAATCAAACCAGTAATTTTGAGTTGGTTTCCATTTGCGCTTGGTTTCCAAAAATTGGGTCCCCATAATTTGTTCCTTACTTGCAACTTTAGCTACACAAACAAAACAACATGTAAAATACAAAGTGATAAAATTTGAGTAATGCTTTAGAGTGAATATCAGTCCATTATATTATTATAGACTTCGTTGTAAAAGCAGCTGCGCTAAAAGAATTACTTTTGACTTTTATGTTTCTATCAGTAGCCCTAGCACGGCGACCAGAAATGCGAAAGTATTGACAAACTACGGACATAAACTTATGGTGCTATTCCGGTCTTTTTTCATTCCGAAAAAATCAATTAAAATGCCATTTTATGACAGACTATAGTCACAAACTGTAGAGATATAAACTTAAGTTGCCGTTTCGATCTTTTTTCGTTCCGAAAATTAAAATGCCACTTTATGACTGACTATAGTCCTAAAAATTCAAATAATATCCTACTTTATGACATATAGTCTGTCATAAAGTGGAATTTTAATTGAATTTTTGTCGGTCGCGATTAGCCGCGGTAAAGATCTGAACGGCACCTTAAGTTTTTGTCCATAGTTTGTCTATACTTTCGCATTTCTACTGGTCGCCGTTCTAGGGTTACGGGAATGCCTCAGCCCTCAAATTAACACTTTCAGCGCTGCTGCTAGTTTCATAGTAAACTCCCTAGACGGGACACCCGGCCTAAAGTACTCGTATCATTACTGTGTTTTGTTATACATGATATAACTCTGTAAAACACCATAGTGTTTTTTCTATACCTTTATTATGAGTACCATTCGATAGATTTGCAATTATGGAATAAATTATGGGAAGTTATGAATAATTTTAATAATTCATATTTTTTGTCATTTAGGTAGATAATATTGTTTTGATGATCCCAAACAATGCATTATTAACCGACTTCCAAAAAACGAGGAGGTTATATGTTCGGCTGTGGATTTTTTTTTTTTTTTTTTTTTTTTTTTTTTTTTTTTTTTTTTTTTTTGTATGTTCAACGATTACTCCGCCGTTTGTGAACCGATTTTCGAAATTTTTGTTTTGTTGTATTAGGTTTCACTCCAATTTGGTACCATGTTCACAAAAGTGGTGACCTGATGATGGGATCCATGAGTAATCGAGGGAACTCCTCGAAATTTATATGGAAACATATGGTGATTTTGGTTTTATGTGAAGTGTACTAAGAATATGCTACCAAAAAGTCAAATATTGGGTCAAAGTATACCATGGTTTCGAAGATACTGAGAGAACTCCTGACTCCTTATAGATATACGTTCGGGAGTTTCGGCGTTGTTTTAAGAACAGAAAGCATATGCTACTATGCAATTCATATTCATCATCATAATCATCATCATCATCATCATCGTCATCATCATCATTAAGGTCACCAATGTCTCATGGCACAGAATTAATAATAGTACAAGGCATAGGTATGGATATACTAATAATAATAATTATGTACTGTATAACAACACCTGTTTGTTTAATACATGGCGGTCGGCGCCGCAGAGGCGACGGCGTCGCCGCGCCGCCGCGCGCCGCGCCGCCGCGCCGCGTGGTGCGTGGCGGCAGACAACAGATCGAATACTTTACTAATTACTTTATAAAATTTAAATAGACAAATAGAATTAAAATAAAGTTATTTCAAAAAGAGCATTTACACAAAACAAAGTCATTAAGTGTCTTTTTAATCAGTTATACTTATTAATCGATAGATGGCGCACTAAGTATCGATTTGAATTCTTGATTAAGCGCTTATTCCACTTATCCTAGCTAGGAAGTCCTAGCTAGGGTCCTAAAAAATTTAGTCAAGTGGAATAACATTTAGAAGCTAGGATCCTAGCTAGGATCCTAAATCGGAAAAAATTTAGTCAAGTGGAATAACATTTAGAAAGCTAGGATCCTAGCTAGGACTTCCTAGCTAAGATAAGTGGAATAAGCGCTTTACAAGAACAGAGCTGTCAATAATTATGATAATATTAAATATTGTGAGTAGCTACGCTACATCCTATACAAGTTTATACAATTTTTTATCTGATAGATCCTTCGATCGTGGAAAAACGAGACACAATAGCCTTTCTATTGTTATCTCAATCGCCGGTGACCGCTTGGGGCTTGAAGCATTAAAATTGTTAAATTACTTAGCACAATATGTTCACTTCACTGATAATATATGATTTTGTGAGTGTGAGTTGTGACTCTTGACAAATTGTAATAAGATACGTAAAATATACGCGAAGGTTTACCTACTAGTGTAACTAAAAAGAGTGAAATTATTATTTTTTTTAACAAAAAATTAAAACCGACTTCCAAGGTAAAAACAATAATAACATTAATATGAACTAAAAAGTATTAAATAATTTTTACTATCTAATGGTGCCTTTTTCCGAATTCGGCTAAACCTCAACTATTTCTGTATTCAATCTTCATAATTTTGAAGTCGGTGCCAGTTCCAAAAGTTTCAAATATTCTGTCAGAGGACTGAAGATTCAGCTATCTGGTACCGACTTCAAAATAATGAAGATTGAATACAGAAATAGTTGAGGTTTAGCCGAATTCGGAAAAAGGCACCATTAGATAGTAAAAATTATTTAATACTTTTTAGTTCATATTAATGTTATTATTGTTTTTACCTTGGTAGTCGGTTTTAATTTTTTGTTAAAAATAATAATTAATGCATTGATTTGAAATATCAAATTATCAAATTCGTTTTGGTTTTTTCGTCCGAAAAGGTTGGTTTTCAATAAATTGGTTAATTTTCAGAAACCTACGAGCCTACGTAAATTGGTTGCGGTCAAACCATAAAGTTATTAATATAATATCTAGATTCTAGCGGAATAGAGAAACAAAGGCCTGAGCATTGAGCAAGCGAGAACACGTCGCGCTTATACCATAGTCAACCAAGTTTTGTTGAATACAGAACCCTAAAACGGAACCCTAACCAGCAGATTTTCTTGTATATTAGTAGGTTAATAGCTGTATAATTTAAGTGTAACATTGTCCTACACAAAGAACAATCCATAGGACCATCAAATCAAAGTATGAAATCCTTTCTATCTCTGTTAGCTACCACATTCAAGATTTTTCGCAGATAAAAATGTTATTTGTCTTATCTAAATGAAGCTACGCACAAAAAATTTGCTAGATAGTAATAAAAAAGATGTTCTAGGGCTCCCTGACTAGAATAAATTCACCCGAATAAAATTCGCAGTGCGGAGCTGCGGACAGTCCCTTGTCCCTCTGGCAGCCTTAATTTACCGTATTAACTATTTAGAGCCTTATAAACTCATAATTTGAAAGCTACAAAGTAATAATAAAAATACAGAAAAATATAGAAATCACTGTAAAAGTAGCAGCTCTGAAAAAACAAATTTTTAAACTTTTGTACGAGGAAATTCGTGACGATGGGGCGTGCCCATATATGGCCAATGGCCATATTCACTGATGACGCCGATGAATGACTATAACTTATGACGCCCGCAACTCCACTGCGAAATAAATAGTAAAACTACAAAATATTTGAATACTAAAAATATTTTTTAGAGTATACTATCAGGCATACTATCAGTTTGAATGGAACGATCGGCCTCTGCTTGATCGGTCTTATGACGGTTGCCTTATAACAATTATTGAAGATTGGCACTTATTTCCTTTTGCATTGTTGTGTGGGTACAATTTGAATTTGGTACAATGATCACGAAAGTAATAAATTACTGATGGTGGGATCCATGACGAATCGAAGGAACTTCTTGAAATTTATTAGAACACACAGTGATTATGACGTATTTAAGTATCTAAGCTTATGTTACCAGTATGTGAAATTTTATACAAAGGTGCACCCTGGATCTAAAGGCACTGAACAGAACCCCAGAGGCTTTAAAGATAATATAAGTTTACAAATGTCATCAGTATTAAAAATACGACGAAGCGTTTCGAGAAAAGGTAGGAGTGCCCTTGCGCGCTTCGCTTGACTCGTCTTGATATAATTTAATAACTGCAATCATTTACGACTATCTCGTCCACAGTAATCCATGCTAATAATATTATAAATGCGTAATATTATAAATGTAAACACTTACTGTAACTACCATCTTCGTAATCTTCTTATATATGTTACGCTCAAAGACCGAAATCGCTCAGTGAGCGAAAAAATAGCTCACAACGCATTGTGGTCACAGTGAAACAGCCACGACGCAGATTTCGCGTCGTGGCTCTAATGAAAACGGCCACGACGCGTTCTGGCAATCACAAAAATGCCATAACGCGAAATTCGTGTCGTGGCTGATATGCTATTCGTTTTTCTTGATTGATTAATAATCCATTATTATATTTGAACTAGCTGTCCCGGCAAACGTTGCTTTGACATAATATAAAGCACTAATATAAAGCATTTCGCCCGTATTATTTTATTGAAGTGACTAAATAAGTATGTCACCATGGCAACGTCGATCGCTATCCCGTCGCACAAACAATGGTCGCCATCAGTCTCAGGTTGTAATAATTTACTATTATTTATTCAACAAATGCACTTATCATTGTACATAACTCGTGTCACAATGTTAGTCCACGAACTCCTCCGAACTGGCTTTACTGATTTTAACCAAATTTTATATGCATATTCAGTACTACTAAGTAGATATTTTGAGAATCGGCTACTGGCATGCTACTGGGTACTTTATATATTGATAAGTGCATTAGTTGAATAAATAATAGTAAATTATTACAACCTGAGACTGACGGCGACCATTGTCTGTGCGACGGGATAGCGATCGACGCTGCCATGGCGACATACTTATTTAGTCACTTCAATAAAATAATATGGGCGAAATACTTTACATTATGGCAAAGCAACGTGTTTGCCGGGACCGCTAGTATACTTAAAAATTATCAATATTTATAATGGCCCGGGAGCCAGGTAAATTTTTGGTCAATTATTTCCTCCCGGGCGAAACTTTGTAAAATGCATAAGATACTTATACTATGAATACTAGCGACCGTCAGCTGCGACTTCGTGGGTGGGGTAGGCACTAGGCAGTGGCAGCCTCCCCTCCCACCCATGAAGAAAAAAAAAATTCAGTCATTTCTTCTCATTTAAAAATTTATCAGAGTATAGTTTATGTAGTATTTTGAAAGAAAAACACAGTCATCTGACCGTAACACGGTGGATTATACGTCAACATCATACGTCAGCTGGCTCCTTGAACATGAAAAAAAATTTATATTTTCAATGATTTCCTCTCAGCTAAAAATTTACCTGGTGATCGTTTATGTGCTCTATGAATGAAAATTAATGTCAGCTTGCTGTATCTCAGTGGAAAACTTGTCAGCCTTGAAAGGTGTAACGCAACAGCATCTATACCTACTAAAACTTATCAGCTGACGACTTTTCCACTGACTTACAGCTAGCTGATTTTTTTAATTGTTTACTAGAGTATTTTAACAATACTCTGATAAATTTTCAAATGAGAGGAAATGACTCCATTTTTTTTTCTTCATCTTTGGGAGGCTGCCACTGCCCACCCCATCAACGGACGTCACGAGTATTCATAGTATAAGTCCTTTATTCATTTTACGAAGTTTCGGTTGGGAGGGACTTGGTCATGAAAATCTGTCACTGGCTCCAGGTCTATAATGGATTATGATATTATGGATTATGCCATCAAAAAATAATGATATTGATACCACGCACACGTATGGGTTTGAACTTTGATGTAAGTAACACATTTTTCAGTTTACCTACAGTTTACCTATAGAAAAAAGAGAGAAAAATATATTAATGCGGTTCATAGAATACATCTTCTTACCGAATACCAGGTTTCAACAAAATATTTCTTATAGTTTTAGAAAAATTGGACACGGACAGACAGTCAGACAAGCTAGTCCATTAGAGTCCCTTGTAGGTTTATTTAGGGACTTGTACAACATTATATTACTTACCTATAGTTTTGTGATGTCAAATAGTAACATTCCCATATTTAGTTTTGTGACGTAAATTCTTTGAACAAAACATTACCATAATATTATTTAGTAAGTGGAATCATAATGTCACCACATTACTCATATGAATGGGTATATTAAATAGCGATGTACAAATATACATCATCCTCATACCGACGCTCCTGCTGTCAACACTCAACATGTTCCCGTCATCATCATTGTGCCTGCTGCTGCTGGCGTCGAGTACACTCCACCTGGCGCTCTGTCTCCCACTGAGCGGCGTCGACTCGACCGGATCGTCCGACCGATCTCTCGACAAGTCTGACGACGCGTCGGCGCTCGCCAGCGATGTCGCGACCAGGACACTGACTGCCAGCGGACAGGGAACCGGCGACGTGACTGACACAGGTGGATTACTTGCTGGTCTAATGGTGGATACAGTTGGCCACTTACGAAGGACACGAAGTTCTATCCTGGATAAAATCAGGAAAAAATGTCCTCAAGAACGTATTCGTTGCGGAAATAAGTGCGTAAATAGATCAGAATGCAAACATTATGGAAAAAAAAGAGTAATAAACAACAAGTAAGAGTGTGAAAGTGAATTCAGTGAATTAATGAATGAATTGTGTATATAATAAGTGAATTCTAATAGTGCATTGCTTGTGAAAATACCTTCAGAGTCTTCAGAGATCGCAGATGTGAAAGTGCTAGAAACGAACGAAATATCCATACTAATAATATTATGAATTGAACTAAATTTGCCGAAATTTAGTATGGGGTTATTTTGAGTCCCGAGAAAGGATATAATATAGAATAATATTATAATTTTTATAATATGATACTTTTATCCCGGAAAAATGTATCGTGTGTAAAATGAATTTTGACGCAACGGAGTTGCGGGCGTCATCTAGCAATGAATATTTTTCTTTAATAAGTGCTAGTAACGAAAAAGTTGTAAAAATAAACAAGCTGTGTTGAGTATATTGTGTTTTATTATCTTACATCAGAGAAATTGATTCCTAGGCCGATTTGGGACCTTCCTAATTTCGTCGGGTTATGTCATACCTCATTCGATAGAACATCCAACGACCAACATAATATTTTCTAGTCGTAAAGAGATCAAATACCATAGACCCGCCACCAAACTACGAATCAATTTTTCTGATGTTTCTTTGTACAGGCTGTTATAAAACAGAGTTATAATAAACAAAATAAATACAAAATGTGTTTATTTTAGGTAAGTGTTGGTGTAATATGAACGCAACCCAATATTTAGTTTATTTGGCAACTCGTGTCTAGTGTCTGTAGTCTATACTTTGTGTGTAAAATGTCAAACGTCAGTTGTCAATAGAAATTCTCTTTGTCTTTGTTCAAACTTCGATCTCTGTAACTTGTAACGTGCGGATTAAACTGTATGCATTTTTCAAGCTATTTTATATTATATATTTTCACCAACCCAGAAAATATTAACAGTAAGTATCAAAAACATTTTTTACATTAAAAATTCAAACACAATTTTTACCAATAATAATATCTACCTTCATGAGTGAATGAATGAATGAATGAATAAATGAATGAATGAATATGCTTTATTGTGCTCAAGTCAAAATATACAAAAGAAAAAAGGAAATTCACATGACAGCATGAGCATAAAGGCGGCTTTATAAAGCGATTTCTTCCAAGTTCCAAGCAACCTCTGGCGTAACAACACAGTGCAACTTAGTCGGAATAAAACTAAAACTAGAAATTAAATAAGGCTTATCATACATCTTAATTACTCAGGAATAATCTTACACACATTAATTACACTTACACTAAATCCTATTCTAAAATCATAGGTATGTTAGTCGTGTGCGTACAAGACAAAGAAACAAACGTGGGATTGATCATTATATCCCTAAGATGAGTTTACGATGTGGAGCTACCTGAATATTTCATGCAGGTGGGGGAGGGGGGGTTTTTTAGCTTTAAAAAGGTATGAGGTCAATAACTGTGTGGGACTTAGGTATATAGTCGAGTTTGGTAACATTAACCGACTTCCAAAAAACGAGGAGGTTATATGTTCGGCTGTGGATATTTTTGTTTTTTTTTTGTATGTTCAACGATTACTCCGCCGTTTGTGAACCGATTTTCAAAATTTTTGTTTTGTTGTATTAGGTTTCACTCCAATTTGGTACTATGCTCACAAAAGTGGTGACCTGATGATGGAATCCATGAGTAATCGAGGGAACTCCTCGAAATTTATATGGAAACATATGGTGATTTTGGTTTTATGAGAAGCATCCTAAGCATATGCTACCAAAACGCAAGATTTTGCACCGAGGTATACCATGGTTCCGAAGATATTAAGAGAACTCCGGATTCCTTATAGATACAAGTTTCGGGGCTTAAGCGCTGTTTTAAGAACTGAAAGCATATGCTACTATGCAAATTACATTCATCATCATCATCATCATTACCACATCAGGGTCACCAATGTCACCAAAATTGAACATAACAAATTCATCCTTAAGTCCAGAGCATAAGGCACACATTTGACTTTACTTCTGAGAAGTAAGTTGCTTCGATAATTAAAACAAGTAACATGCATGTCTCACAACAACAACCTAATTTCAACCTTTTGCATTGCGCTTAGCGTTCATAGTACAATAACTGTCTGGCGTCTCGCTTGCTATAATCTGCTAGGGCTGTCAAGCGAGCGGCGCGGCGGCGCGGCGCGGGGCCGGACCGGGCGGCGTATTTAGGTTATACCGTTTGAGTCATGAGCCAGACTCTAATAGATGAGCTTTTGTTTATGCATATTACTTGACAATACCTATTCTATCTCAGTAAAGAAATTGACTCAAATGGATTTGCTTTTGCCTTGATATTTTCAAATAAAAATGCACTTACAAAACCTAGTTGAGTAGAGGCTCACCGCCATAATATTTGTTTATCGCGAGCGTGCCATACTCGTACTAGATATGAGCGCCGCGATATTTCTAAGTGCACTACGCCGTTAAGGTGACGCCGCGTTAAAGTAAGAAACCGTGTTGGATATGTTTTAGATTGCTTGTTTTCTATGAGAGGCCGGCCCGGCCTCTCATAGAAAACAAGCAATGGAACAGCAAAAATGGATAGGGCGTAAGTGACAAAATGGTTTTTGTCGCGTAATTTAAAAACCATAAATACATTTCATATAAACTATGCACATATTAAAGTGTATGCTTCAACCAATTTATGTACAAATTTTGAAACCTTAAATAACTCTCCTCTGTTGGAAAAATAGGAATCCCTTTTTTTACAGAGGTCTTTTCGATTGATAATTCTGTGTTATAAAAGTTGTCCAATCGTGTTATGCTATGGGCAATTCAAAGACAAAGACATGATGAATACTGACAATGAACTTTAGTTTCTTAGCTTTAGTCATTGCTGAGAAAAATCGGCATCGCTATAGCCAAATCAATATATCAAGGCGTCGCCTTAAGGCGCTATATTGAAAAAACTATCCTTTTTGACGTAACCTGACGTAACGTCTACCTTTGCAACTCAAAATCGTATAGAAGCATTTTGCTTATATGCTCCTAGTTATTTTTTAAATAGTTATACTTAATTAAGTTTTCTCGCATGTTTTCCGAGTGAGCAGATAGCTTCTGGCCGCAGCGTATTCACGACTTTATAGTCATACAAATTAAGTATAAAATTGCCCTTGCGGTAAAAATTTTTTTCGATATATCGCCTTAAAAAGTTTGCGCCTCAAAAATTATATATTTACATGATAATTGTTATACCATCGATTTAGTACTTATACAGTACAGAACAATATACTTACTATCATTAGTTCATTACATTAGCACAGTATAGCAATATAATATATATATATATATATATATATATATATATATATATATTAGGCTTGGATTACTCTTGGAATAATAATTTATTTAATTATTTATACACTTCATGCATATACACTTCATGCAAATATTTACATGCCTATACTTATGGCGTTCTCTACCAGTGCAGCCAACTTTAGGGTGATGATGAGAATGTAGAATAGGCGTATTCTAAAGCAATATTAGTTAAAATATGATGTACTTACTTAATTTAAATAGTTTTATAAATAATATTATGTTTTATCATCTTTTATTTTTTAAATACATTTTATCATAAATCATAATAAACCTATAAAAACCGTACCGTACGGTACTCGTCTATTACATACTAAATACTAATACACACTATAATAATGTCATCGGGCACTGGAATGCTCTAGGAGGAATCGACTGAAATTTCGAAAATTCCACGAAATGTGTTTGAATTTGGTACAATTTTCTGCTTTCGGTCTCGAAAAAATTGTTTAAATGAATGCAGGTTACTTTCGTGAATCCATTTTTTTACTCAGACTCTTCTATAGTATTTATAATTCGTAGTGTCGTAGTCCTCTACTCATAACGCGAACGTTATCAATAACATGACGTAGGCATTACAAATACTGGGCGACAGCCGACAGTCTATTTTTATTACATTTTGAATGGCCGTCGAGCATTCGTATGTATCGTAAAAATATTATTTTTATGACGCTTTTACTGTATATAATAACGCTAAATTACATCTAATAGGGTCTGCTAATAAGAGAATTTTGTCATAATATCACCGAAAGCTTTTGCCAGTGACTTAGCTGGAACGTAGATTTTTTATAAATTATGCCTACATAAATTATAAACCGCGATTGACAATGAAGTGTCAGATATTGTCAATGACGGCTTTGTATGGAAAATGACAAGTATTTGACAGGGAGTCATTAGCTTTGTCCACACTGTGCCTTTTTCTGTTCGTCAAGGGCATGCGTTGTAGCGCAGTCAACAGCGAACGTGAGGCATGCCCGCGACGCATGCCCTCTGACCGTCTAAAGTAGCTAATGACCGCTACCGCCATGTTTCGCCGAGTATAGTATTAATACCTTAAGAGTCCGTATACGAAATTTTGCCGATGAATACGAAATTGCAAAGGTTCGCTACAGAAATATTATTAGGTTTTAGCCCCTTAGTAGACTTAATATATATATATATATATATATATATATATATATATATATATATATATATATATATATATATATATATATATTAATTATTACATTTAAAATATATTTAAGCGCGGAAAGCCGACTCGAACTTGCGGCGAGTAATATGATGTGAGATTTAGGTTGTTTTGAATCGTGTTTTTTGGCACAATTTGTTTTATTTTTTCTCGAATTGGATAAAACTTTATTTATAGATTATTTCTGTCGTTTTATTTTTATGAATTACAGCTCCAAGTTGCCGAAATTAACAGCAATTCTTTGCCCATTTTCTCTAAAATTTTTCCAAGTTACATATTTTTTTACTCAACTATTTCATATTAAAGTGGTAAAAAGTAATTCCAACATTTGATAGACGAATAACTTGCAACATATAAAACTTGTAGTGGCGCTAGTATCGAATTTGATTTGATCGGGCGCGTAGCCCGAGCTCTTAAGACGTCAATACAATCCATAAACAGGTGATATTCTAAACCTTTTACAGCAAAAATCACAAAACTGTCGCGGGTTTGAGTTGGATTTTTTAAAAATACTTCAAAAATAAAAAATCTAGCTCCAACATTAGATTATAGGTAATTGAAATGATCTTACATGTTGTGCATTAAAACTTATAGAAATACTGTATTTTAACTGTTAAATCACGTCTGTTAAATCAGCGAAATCGGCAAATTTCGTATACGGACCCTTAACTAGTACTATAAGCACAAAATACATCCATACTAATATTATAAGTGCGAAAGTGTGTCTGTCTGTCTGTCTATCTCACGCTCAAACCGCTGAACCGATTTTGCTGAAACTTGGCATGGAGATACTTCGAGTCCCGGGAAAGGACATAGGATACTTTTTATCCCGCAAAAATGTACGGTTCCCGCGCGATAAACGAATTTTGGTGCAACGGAGTTGCGGGCGTCATCTAGTATTAGATAATTAGTTTAACAACTACAAGTCCAACAGTACGTCTTACTTCCTCATGCTTAAACGGCTGAACAGATTTGAATGAAATTTGGTTTAGAGATACTTTGATAGTAGGAAATAATAAATGATAGTTTTAGTTCCGGAGTAATGTACGGTTCCGAGACAAGCTTGATGTCTACTTCATAAGAAACCTGTTGTAAAAAATTGAACTTTCCTAGCTCTAAGCGTTGGATCTGTGCATTGATCTATGATTATAATTATTAGTTTACATAGGATACTTTTTAACTTGGAAAAATTAACGTTTTCCGTACAAAAAAAAAAACAACTCAACAAGCAACATATTTGCGTGTCGTGTCTACTTAAGTTTTTGTTATGCCACCTTAACATATTATTATTCCCAAGTAAATAATAAAAAAACCATAGCATGATATTATGTGAGTCATTCAGCATCCGTCTTATTTGAATAATATTATCAGTTTGATCTACCTCAATAAATCATAGTCAGTAGTTTCCAACGCAACATTGCACAGCAATTTTCAGTAATGGCAAAAAACGCTGCTATCGCGGTGTCGTGTGAAAACTCCTTAATGCAGTGTTTTTCAACCTGTGAGTCGCGACCCTCCGGGGGTTGTAGAGCTTCCGTAAGAGTGCCAGAGGTCGAGAGAACTATTTAATTAGAAAAAAAAAACAACAAATTTTACATCAAAGAGGTTGAAAAACACTGTCCTAATCACAGAGTCCTGCAACGAAGCCATGTGGCATCGCCTAGCTGATAGCAAAATTGTCACAATAATATTATTATGGTTATAAAAAACTATCGCTAATTTTATCACTAACGCTTTGTTTAATTTCCTGTAGTTATGAGTAATAAGCTAGAATGTTATGATTAATTTTGTATAACCATTTTTAATTATGTTCTACAAATGCAAACCCCTGCACACTCTACAGATATCTTGGCTCCGTTATAGTTATGGGGCAGCTGGCTCCCACTTTGTCTATCTTGACCTCTTTCTAAGTTATTAATAGTTATATATATATATATATATATATATATATATATATATATATATATATATATATATATATATATATATATATATATATATATATAATATTATGAAGATTTCAGCCAGTGGCGGGGCAAGACCAAAATTTGATGTGGGCGAGATACATTTTCCGAGGCCCCCTAGGCCCAAATGGATAATCCAATTCAAATCCAAATGGATAATCCAATAATACAATTTTAAACAATCATTTTTATATAAATAAAATTTTAGTCTCAAAACGCGTAAATTGCCAAAAAAAAACCTCGGGGTCCAAGAGGCACTAGGCCTCTTGGACCGCGAAGCCGTGGGCGGTCGCCCACATCGCCCACGCCTTGAGCCGCCTCTGATTTCAGATCTTGTTTAACATTATTTTCATACATTTTCACAAACCGCGTACGCGCAGATACGCGCACGTCTGAAAGCGCCCTTAAAAAAGCATCACATAAACAGTCAATATGGACAATTTAGGAAGCCAGACAGACATGAGACAGTCAAGGACGAAATTGTAATTTTTTAAATTCAGAACATAGCAAAATGTTTCATTTTTAAAACAGGTAAAAAATTAAGTAGGTACTCGCTACGCCATGCATTTCAAGTACTGTATAATAAATACATTTTATTTTCATAAAAATAAAATATTTAACTTAATTTTGCTTTGGTCTTTTATTATCCAATATTTTTTGACTTTAACTATTTTTTATTCTTTTTAGTTTTGTTCTACTTCTACATCATGTTCTTTTCTGCAATATTTGTCATTAAAAATATAATTATAAAAACACCAAATATTTTTGTTCTAGGAAAACTTCTTTATGTATGCAATCGCCGATCAGTAAGAATTTTATGAGTTCTTGTAACAAAGCTCCAGAATAGTAAGGACGAATACGTAACCACCAGTCAGACAGCTTTTAAACATATAAAGAAAGTAGGACGTCTGGTTTTAGGGGTTTCCGCAAACCGAAATGACCTACACACGAAGATAATATTTAATAAAGGTATTAAAAAATTATTTTTAACAAAAAATTAAAACTGACTTCCAAGGTAAAAACAATAACATCCTTATAATATGAACTAAAAAGTATTAAATAATTTTTCCTATCGAATAGTGCCTTTTTCCGAATTCGGCAAAAACTCAACTATTTCTGTACCTACTCAATCCTTCATCATTTTGAAGTCGGTACCAGATATAGCTGAATCTTCAGTCTGCCAAAATATTTGAAACATTTGTAACTGGCACCGACTTCAAAATTATGAAGGATTGAGTACAGAAATAGTTGAGTTTTTGCCGAATTCGGAAAAAGGCACTATTCGATAGGAAAAATTATTTAATACTTTTTAGTTCATATTATAAGGATGTTATTGTTTTTACCTTGGAAGTCGGTTTTAATTTTTTGTTAAAAATAATAATTTCACTCTTTTTAGTTTTTAGTTACCTAGTAAGTAGTAAACTATCGCGTACTATGTACTATCAAAGAAGTTGATTCCTATGCAGATCGGGGAGCAGTTTGGTTGCGTTACGTCAAACCCAGCCGACAGATCACAATTAACATTGAATTGACATATTCGACCAAATATAGTTGGTCTATCAATTATTGCATAGGAATCAATTTCCTCGATGGTACGTAGAATAATACACCTGTATTATATTATTTTACGTATCTTATTACAAGCTCACCGGTGAGCGAGACACAATAGAATAACAATATATTTCCAAGAATCCACGATCGAAGGATTCAAACTATTAGCAACAAATCATAAGTATCGTGCAGAGACCGGTCTCGAACGCTTCAACTCCCAAGCGGCCACATTGTGGTGTTATACGAATTCGGACATCTATTAATAACCGGCCCCACTCGTTCGACTCGAGCGATCTTTGCACGAAAAATTTTGAGTGTGAAGTTTTGAAAATAGACAAACTGTGTTACGCTCGTAAAAATCTCATTATTCGGTATTTTATTCGAAGATGAACTTTTCTCATGTTCTGGGAATTGGATCCCAGGTGCGCGAGGTCTACCGTCTATGGCGGTTGCATACTAAGGTATAATATTAATATATTATCTATCTCGATGGCCGTCGCCGCGCGCCGCTGCGGCTCGGCCGCTAGTGCGCGCCCGGTCGCGAATTTACAAAGGCTATTCATTAGAGTGAAAGCGCAAACTGAACTGGCTTAGCTTTTGTTAGACAAAAACTTGACAAAACACTTATCTGTTTTAGTACAGAAAATGACCGAAATCGCCTAGAAAGAGATTAGCTAAATTGTTTCTAACGTTGCAGCAACATATTATGCTATTCAATTTGATACCGATATGGTAAATACATCGTCATTGTTAACTTTAAAAATATGTAGGTGGATAGTTATATGAAAATTGTTATTACTTATTATTTTAATGTTACAGTAATGAAATTACTTACTCGTTTCTATTCTGTATTTAAGGGTCCGTATACGAAATTTGTCGATTTCGCTGATTTTACAGACGTGATTTAACAGTTAAAATACAGTATTTCTATAAGTTTTAATGCACAACATGTAAGATCATTTCAATTATAATATAGTGTTGGAGCTAGATTTTTTATTTTTTTTAAGTATCTTTAAATAATCCAACTCAAACCCGCGACAGTTTTGTGATTTTTGCTGTAAAAGGTTTAGAATATCACCTTTTTACGAATTGTATTGACGTCTTAACGGTATGAAAAAAATACAATTCACTGTTAAGAAAGTCGTCTATAAAATGTTGGAGTTACTTTTTACCACTTTAATATAAAAAACCGTTTAAAAACAGAAAACCTCTATCTGCCCGCTAACTTGGCGATCGTCCTTTTTCACCTGGCACATGAAAGACGGGCGTGAGTGTGAAGAGAGCAGTAGAAAAGAGAATACGGGCTCTTAAGTGACAAAAAATACTACTTAATTAACTAACAAACTTTAATTAATAGGTAAGAAACAGGTATGTACATAACTACACACTTGTTGAGAGTACAAAATATAATTATAAAACTATCTTAGATAAATAAACAAAAGCTCATCTATTAGAGTCTGGCTCGTGACTCAAACGGTATAAGCCTTTGTAAATACGCCGCCCGGTCTGGTACCTGGCAACGCGCGCGCCGCGCCGCCGCGCCGCTCGCTTGACAGCCCTAGCAGATTATAGCAAGCGAGACGCCAGACAGTTAATGTACTATGAACGCTAAGCGCAATGCAAAAGGTTGAAATTAGGTTGTTTCATGTGTTGTTGTGAGACATGCATGTTATTTATATTAATTATCGAAGCAGCTTACTTCTCAGAAGTAATGTCAAATGTGTGCCTTATGCTCTGGACTTAAGGATGAATTTGTTTTGTTCAATTTTGGTGACATCAGTGACCCTAATGTGGTAATGATGATGATGATGATGAATGTAATTTGCATAGTAGCATATGCTTTCAGTTCTTAAAACAGCGCCTAAACCCCCAAACTTGTATCTATAAGGAATCCGGAGTTCTCTTAGTATCTTCGGAACCATGGTATACCTCGGTGCAAAATCTTGCGTTTTGGTAGCATATGCTTAGGATGCTTCTCATAAAACCAAAATCACCATATGTTTCCATATAAATTTCGAGGAGTTCCCTCGATTACTCATGGATCCCATCATCAGGTCACCACTTTTGTGAACATGGTACCAAATTGGAGTGAAACCTAATACAACAAAATAAAAATTTCGAAAATCGGTTCACAAACGGCGGAGTAATCGTTGAACATACAAAAATAAAAAAAAAAATAAAAAAAAATATCCACAGTCGAACATATAACCTCCTCGTTTTTTGGAAGTCGGTTAAAAAAATGAAAATTTCGAGCAGTGAGCAAGCTAAAGATGATGAGATTAAAGACTAATGATTGATCATCTGAGTTTTTAATAAAGTTATTTTTATTAAATTAATTTAACGCTTCAACTCCCAAGCGGCCTCATATTGTTGCCGCGAGAACAATAGATTTCCAAGAATCCGCGATCGAAGGATATCATGATCTACTAGATAACGACCGCAAATCCGTTGCGCCTTAAATCGTTTATGGCACAGGAACCGTACATTTATAATATTAGTATGGAAGTATGGATACGTATTTTCCCGTACTCCTATAAAAAAATCAATTAGGTTTTATCATTTTATCGTAAGTGCCAAAAACAGTAAAAGCTTCTGATGCCTGGTAACAAAGCTTATCTAACTCCCATAACAATTAACCACGAATTAGTTATAATTATTTCTCGTATTTTTTTATTTATTTTTTTGTTGAGTTATGAATGCAGTCTTGTTCTAAATGATCTAAAGAACATGACTGCATTCATAACTCGATACGTATTTTTTGTGAATTGACACAAACGGCTTAACAGCGTCTGTTCTGCACGCCTGAACCGCTGAGGCGGCTGGAGCGATTTTGCTGAAATGTTATAAGTATGGCACAGAATATAATAATGAAGACGTAAGTGGAAGAATCGAACAAGTAACATTTCGTAACATACGAACAATACCTCATTTTTTTCCTAATTATTTTAATAAAACTTGTAACTTATCTACTTCATAACCTAACTAATATATCTGGCTGCACATATAATTCATAGTTTTTCTATTTCAAATATTTTTTCCGGCCCTAATGCCTCCATTTATGCAAAAAACAGGAAGTTTTTTCATGTTACTTACCTTATTCTTCCACTCACGTCTTGAATTATGTACTTTGAATCTTGGAGTAGGACTTATAACTCTTACTCTATGTTATAACATAGGATAATTTTTGTTGCGAGTGGTATTTAATATAGTTATCTGGTTATAGTAATATGAGCGTCCGTGGCCTGGGTAGACCTTTGGTTCGTAGAGGGTGCAGGTTCGATCCCGGGTGGAGGCGTGTACCAATGAGACATTTTCTAATCTCAAGTACACAATAGGTACGGACGCTCGTACGGTGAAGGAAAAACATCGTGAGGAAACCCGGCGGCTGCACCAATGTCTGTTCGCTGCACATAGTTGGTCCCAGACGTATTGACTAGTTCTTTCCTCTGGACTAGGCCGACTATGTTGCGAGAATGTCGTATGTGCTTGGGCAACCATACGGACATTTAAATCTTGTCCCAGACACTACAGTATTTGAGGACTGGTTGCTTCACTCTGAAAGTACTGTACTTACACAACGGATGCTATAAGGCCAAGTTTTTTTATGAAAAAATTCAATCTTTATTCTTTATATACCTAAAAATTAATGGAACGGATTTTGATGCGGTTTTTTAAATAAATAGTTCCGTTTTTTTTTTTTTCGAGTAAAAAATACTGATCATTTTAGACGTATCACACTCATAAAATTATAACAATAAAATTATTGTTAAATAATAATAATTGAAAAAGTAGATTCTCTACAATCTACATTTACTAGTCGTGTCTAGACGATCATGAGTGTTGTAACTCATACGTCACACCCAATTTTCATGTTTTGCATAATTTTATTAATTAATAAGTAATTAAATTACATAATAAATTTTAACGTAAGCCGACAATAAATTGGCTACTTGCCAGTTTCAAGCTGTATAATTATTTTTATGATGGATGCCTTCAAATATTTAATAGATCTATAATATAAAGTTCAAAGGGTCTCGATGTTAAAAAATGTGTTATTTTTTCGATTGTCTGCTATAATTTATGAGTGCAATAATTTAATATTTTAGAATTTCAATGCTGCTTAGAGGATTTCCCCCATGTCTCAAGAATTAGTAGGAAAAACGTGAGATCATGTCCACAGTAAATACAGATTTTATCGAATAATAATCAGGACGAGTGAAGCGAGCTCTTGTATATCCTACAACCTGTACATTTTGTGGTACACTTTACGGAAAAATTATCACGCGCTTTAGTAGATATTATGTTATCATCAGTCAGTCCAGGTGTGACGACGCGAGCCCTCACTAAGCACGGCTTTTAGCTATTATAATTATTAGACAGGTAAAATATGTATTATACAAAACAAAATATATTGCTACAGGCTCAATGGCTACAGGTTAAAAAAATTGTCATGATTTAATTAAAGGTAAAGTATGATCAAGTATTTTATCCGACTTCTAAAACAGACGGGGAAGACTAATTATTCTGAATATCGATTAAATATAGTGTGTAACAAAAATAAGTGATAATACTTTAGGGAGTGTATGAGTCCCCTGTATAGAGTTTACCGTGAAAGTAGCAGTGCTGAAAGCGTAACTTTTTTTTAAACTTTTGTACTTATAGGCAAACTCATAACGCTGGGGCGCTTTCCCATACAAATCACAAAAAATGCTCTTTAATCGCTGCTACTTTCACAGTGAGCTCTATATAAGGAATACTTACATATCCATATAATAAATAATCTAAATAATAATCCATAAAAAATACAGGGTGTAACAAACTAAGTGATTTAGTTTGTTACACCCTGTATTTTTTGAAAACATTAATTAATGTTGGTTCTATAAATAATTTAACCACGTTTAAAATCATTGCATATTTGCTGTCAACTCTGTATTATGACATTGTTTTTTTTTTAATTGGCAGATGATATTGGCGGAAAGGGATGTATCTGACATTACACAAGAAACCTTACCTCTTGCAGGTACCAGTTCAGCGTCTCTATGTAGATATCGCCGTCGCAGGGCAAACCATAGAGTAGAGCTATGTCATCACTGTCCAAACTAACAGACCTCTTGTACGAATTCAAAAACGATATATTAAGCCCCTGCTCCTCCACCAAATCGCGCACAACTATACACTCTCTTTTTAAAAACACGGTACCACGTGGGCAACATTTTCTAAAGCAGGTTTTGATTTCGCAAACACAACCGAAAGTTCTGTTCTCACCACCGACTTCTTTCGTGAAGATATACTGGGGCGGAAATCGGATCCCGTCCTTTACTATGCTGCCGTCGCTAAAAGACTGCAAACCGGTGAGATCCATGCTATCTTTAGTATCGCATAGCTGGCCACTAACATAAAACAAGTGACAGATTAAAAATAAAAAAATCATGTTTACGTTTGAAAATAGAACGCGGAGTTTTTAGCGCACGTTTTCGCGCCACTGTATTTCGCGACGAACTGGCGCTTGCAAACATTGCCGGCTTCGAAGAGTGATTAAGCCTCCCGGTGCCGGCAAATTAGCGATAATGCAATGATTGAATCGAACCGGTTTAATTTTTGGACCTAAATTTAGAGCAGGTACCTAGGTATCAAGTTTGTACATTTACCGTGTGCTTAAACTCCGGCCACCTCATGCTAAAGACGATTAGATTTATTTTTAAATAATTATTTTACAGCGTCGAACCATCACCAGCAGTTTTCAAACTTTCTTGGTAGTGGAATCCCCTTTATAGAAGAGTAGAGATCAACTACGGTATCATGGCGCGCCCCTCCAAAATTCAAAACTTTTGAAGTGCGTTGTCAAAACGTTTGAAGTGCGTTGTCTTGCGCGGTAGGCTAGTTATGATTAGTTGATCAAATATTGGTAATAAGTGACATTAAGTGAAATATTACGTGTACTGTGATTGGTTGAATACTTACTACATACAAACCCTTTCATAAGGATGTGACTACACACATTGAAACAGTCATTTGGAGGGGCGCGCAATATTATCGTAGTTGATCTCTATAACAGTCTAAAACTCTAAACTCTATAAAGTGTAGAGTTAGAGACCCCAAATTTTATCTGGTCACGTCATATACTGCGGTCATTTACCTGCATAAGTTTAAAGTATAAGTAGTCCATTCAAGTTTAAAAGGCATTGAATCATTGTTATGTTATGTCAAAATATATTTAATGCAAACTAACTTCAGGGGACCGAGTTTTCTACTAGAGATCAACTACGATAACATGGCGCGCCCCTCCAAATTACTGTTTTAATGTGTGACACATTCACATCGTTATGAAAGAGTTTGTATGTAGTAAGTATTCAACCAATCACAGTACACGTAATATTTCAGTTAATGTCACTTATTGCCAAGATTTGTTGATCGACTAATTATAACTAGCCGACCGCGCAAGACAACGCACTTCAAACGTTTTGACAACGCATTTCAAAAGTTTTGAATTTTGGTGGGGCGCGCCATGTTATCGTAGTTGATCTCTACTCTTATATAAAGGGGATTCCACTACCAAAAAAGTTTGAAAACTGCTGGTGATGGTTCAACGCTGTAAAATAATTATTTAAAAATAAATCCAATCGTCTTTAGCATGAGGTGGCCGGAGTTTAAGCACACGGTAAATCTACAAACTTGATACCTAGGTACCTGCTCTAAATTTAGGTCTTTTGTATAGGCAAACTCATAACGCTGGGGCGCTTTCCCATACAAATCACAAAAAATGCTCTTTAATCGCTGCTACTTTCACAGTGAGCTCTATATAAGGAATACTTACACATCCATATAATAAATAATCTAAATAATAATCCATAAAAAATACAGGGTGTAACAAACTAAGTGATATAGTTTGTTACACCTGTATTTTTTGAAAACATTAATAATTAATGTTGGTTCTATAAATAATTTAACCACGTTTAAAATCAATTCATATTTGCTGTCAACTCTGTATTATGACATTGTTTTTTTTTTAATTGGCAGATGATATTGGCGGAAAGGGATGTATCTGACATTACACAAGAAACCTTACCTCTTGCAGGTACCAGTTCAGCGTCTCTATGTAGATATCGCCGTCGCAGGGCAAACCATAGAGTAGAGCTATGTCATCACTGTCCAAGCTAACAGTCCTCATGTACGAATTCAAAAACGATATATTAAACCCCTGCTCCTCCATCAAATCATGCACAACTATACACTCTCTTTTTAAAAACACGGTACCACGTGGGCAACATTTTCTAAAGCAGGTTTTGATTTCGCAAACACAACCGAAAGTTCTGTTCTCACCACCAACTTCTTTCGTGAAGATATACTGGGGCGGAAATCGGATCCCGTCCTTTACTATGCTGCCGTCGCTAAAAGACTGCAAACCGGTGAGATCCATGCTATCTTTAGTATCGCATAGCTGGCCACTAGCATAAAACAAGTGACAGATTAAAAATAAAAAAATCATGTTTACGTTTGAAAATAGAACGCGGAGTTTTTAGCGCACGTTTTCGCGCCACTGTATTTCGCGACGAACTGGCGCTTGCAAACATTGCCGGCTTCGAAGAGTGATTAAGCCTCCCGGTGCCGGCAAATTAGCGATAATGCAATGATTGAATCGAACCGGTTTAATTTTTGGACCTAAATTTAGAGCAGGTACCTAGGTATCAAGTTTGTAGATTTACCGTGTGCTTAAACTCCGGCCACCTCATGCTAAAGACGATTGGATTTATTTTTAAATAATTATTTTACAGAGTTGAACCATCACCAGCAGTTTTCAAACTTTTTTGGTAGTGGAATCCCCTTTATAGAAGAGTAGAGATCAACTACGATATCATGGCGCGCCCCTCCAAAATTCAAAACTTTTGAAGTGCGTTATCAAAACGTTTGAAGTGCGTTGTCTTGCGCGGTAGGCTAGTTATGATTAGTTGACCAACAAATATTGGTAATAAGTGACATTAACAGAAATATTACGTGTACTGTGATTGGTTGAATACTTACTACATACAAACTCTTTCATAAGGATGTGACTACACACATTGAAACAGTCATTTGGAGGGGCGCGCAATATTATCGTAGTTGATCTCTATAACAGTCTAAAACTCTAAACTCTATAAAGTGTAGAGTTAGAGACCCCAAATTTTATCTGGTCACGTCATATACTGCGGTCATTTACCTGCATAAGTTTAAAGTATAAGTAGTCCATTCACGTTTAAAAGGCATTGAATCATTGTTATGTTATGTCAAAATATATTTAATGCAAACTAACTTCAGGGGACCGAGTTTTCTACTAGAGATCAACTACGATAACATGGCGCGCCCCTCCAAATTACTGTTTTAATGTGTGACACATTCACATCGTTATGAAAGAGTTTGTATGTAGTAAGTATTCAACCAATCACAGTACACGTAATATTTCAGTTAATGTCACTTATTACCAAGATTTGTTGGTCAACTAATTATAACTAGCCTACCGCGCAAGACAACGCACTTCAAACGTTTTGACAACGCATTTCAAAAGTTTTGAATTTTGGTGGGGCGCGCCATGTTATCGTAGTTGATCTCTACAAAAGTCACTTCCGGGCTCCGGCGCAGGTTTGGGAACCAATCCACGGTCCACGACCTTCAAAGTTATACAATTCGATTTAAGGTGACGCCGCGTTAATGTAAAAAACCGTGTTGGATATCGAACAGCAAAAAATGGAAAGGGCGTAAGCGACAAAACGGTTTTTGTCGCGTAATTTAAAACCATAAATACATTTCATATAAGCTATGGGCAAATTTAAGTGTATGCCTGAACCAATCTATGTACTTTTGGAAGCTTAAATCACTCTCCTCTGTTGGCAAAATAGGAATCCCTTTTTTACAGAGGTCTTTTTGATTGATTATTTTGTGTTATAAAAGTTGACCAATCGTGTTATGCTATGGGTAATTCAAAGACAAAGACATGATGAATACTGACAATGAACTTTAATTTCTTAGCTTTAGTCATTGCTGAGAAAAATCGATATCGGTACAGCCAAATTATCAAGGCGTCGCCATGATGAATCGTTTGACAAATATGAAGCTTTTGTCAAAATCTTCACTTAATTACAGTTAAGCACTTATAATTATTATTCGTCTCTGAGTGTAGCAGTTAGAGAGAGTGATATGTTAACTGTTCTTATAGC
The DNA here is from genome assembly GCA_905333045.1 of Lysandra bellargus. Classification (NCBI taxonomy): domain Eukaryota; kingdom Metazoa; phylum Arthropoda; class Insecta; order Lepidoptera; family Lycaenidae; genus Lysandra; species Lysandra bellargus. The sequence goes on along the minus strand of HG995341.1, from coordinate 3,916,619 downwards.
TTAGAGGCTAGAGTGGGCTAGAGCTTATTTTCCTCTTTCATTCGCCTACGGGAGGATCCTTCTTTATATTGCGAACATGTAAAAACGCAATTCGAATTTGTAAGTGATCTGCAATAAAGAATCATTATTTTTGAAAAGCGGTAAAGAAAACTTAATATAAGTGAGAGACAAAATTATTGTTAATGCTTCATTGTAATACCTTCATATCCATTGGAGGTCCAATTAAAGTAGGTAATAGAAAATTTTAATTGGTTTAAGGAAAATGTGTTAAACGTTCGTGTTCCATCCCACATCGGACTAGTTTTGAGTAATCGGCGTTTTAAGTTTTTTTGGAATAATCTTTATTTTCCGCTTATTTTAAGCAAAAAATATTATTGTGCGGTATCTTTTTTTTTGTTGAAATGCGTAGATTATGATTATGAAAAAACATTTTAATTTTACATTCAGTTTTAAGAGAAAACATATAAAAATTGTTAATGCAATATTGCTATAGGGCTTATTATATAGCATTAATGTCCTTTGTCATATTTCACATAAATGCAATATTCTGATTTGTTATTTCAATACAAATTTATGTGCTTATTTTAACAAAATGTTATAAAATTACCTCGTCACGCCCAAACCGCTGAACCGATTCTTCTGAAATTTGGTATGGAGATACTTTGAGTCCCGGGAAAGGACATAGGTTCCTTTTTATTCCGAAAAAATGTACGGTTACCAGGCACTAAACAAAAATGATATCTGCTTATACCGCTACGTGGATTTCGATGATATTTGGGTATACAGATACGTTATGTCTAGGAAAAGGACATAGGATACTTTACATCCGGGAAAAAGGTACGGTACCAGAGTAATAAACAAAAATGATATGCGCCTAAGCCATTGAACCGATTTTGATGAAAATTGGTGTGCACATACTTTGACTCTCGTGAAAGGACATAAGATAATTATTGTCTTGAAAAATGTACGGTTACCGCGTTATAAAATTTCCTATTTAGCGCCTAAACCGCTAAACAGATTTTGATGAAACTTAGTATGGAGATACTTTGAGTCCCGGAAAAGGCCATAGGATCCTTTTTATCTCGGAAAAATGTACGGTTCCCAGGCGTTAAATAAAATTATTTCTGCTTATAGCGTTACATGGATTTTGATGATATTTGGTATGCAGATACGTTATGTCTCGGGAAAGGACAGAGAGTTTCCGCTTCTTCTACCCGTCCCGCAGAGTGCTCTTGTGTATTGCGCACACACTTGGTCACTTTAAAATTTCTCCTTAACTGGCCTGTTTTTTATTGAAACCAGAGTGCTCTTGTGTAATGCGCACACACTTGGGAACTATAAAATTACTCCTGCGTAACTGGTATGTTTTCATTGAAACCAGAGTGCTCTTGTGAATTGCGCACACACTTGGGCACTATAAAATTACTCCTGCGTAACTGGCCTGTTTTCATTTAAACCAGAGTGCTTTTGTGTATTGCGCACACACTTGGGCACTATAAAATTACTCCTGCGTAACTGGCCTGGTTTCATTGAATCCAGAGTGCTCTTGTGTATTGCGCACACACTTGGGCACTATGATATTACTCCTGCGTGACTGGCCTGGTTTTATTGAAACCGGCCACCGCCACCGAAACCGGTGTGGGAGTATTTTTATATTTTATTATAATTACCAGCATTGGACATTGGGCTTACTTATTGAAATACTCGTTAGTCTAATTAAATTATTAATCTAATTGCAAACTAAAATTAAAATACATTTTATACATATTATTATTAATCAACTTACGGGTAATTTGAAGATGCACAATTATTACATCAATCTGATTAATTTGTAATCTGATTAAAATTACTAATTACTTTTTGCCCAACTCTGCACGTGATAAACTAATTATTTCTACATTAACTAAATTTAATCAAAATCGGTTCAGTAGCTTAACCCTGGAGTGGTCGCGCCGATAAAACTAACGTTAGTGGTCGCGTGGACTACATACATACATAGTCCACGGTAAAAATGGCGAAAAAACGTATTATTTTAAATCAAATCTTTATTTAATGTTGCTTTTTATTATAATTGAATCCTTTTTTATTACAAATAATCAACAAACATAAACTAAACCCCTTCTGATTTTAATAATAATCATACATAACAAAAATCAACGTTTTCAAAGGTAACAAAATCATTTAGTGTAATTATAGCACAAAATAGGAACTTAGAAATCGATATTTGGAAATTTTGACATTATTTTTGAGTCACGATAGACACACTATTTAGGAATGGTCCAAATATAGTATTTTTTGCACTTGTTCAATAACTTCTTGTGCTTTTGTTCCGCCTTCTTCCATAGTACAGCGACGAACGTCATTCCTCTCTGTTCCGTTTCAGACTGATGGTCTTGGTGCTCCATATGGTCTTCTTCATCGTCAGAATTAGAAAAGTTCTCGTTGCTACCCTCGGCCTCATCTTGGTTTTCCTAAAACAAAAAAAAAAAAAACAATAGTGTACTTTCAATCACTAAACTCAAATTATTTAGGTAAATTCGTAACGTACTGATGTATTATTATATTCCGAACGTTTCTACAAAAACACCCAACGTTTTTCACTCGACAGAAAGTATAAAACAAAATGAAACAAAAAAGATGTAAGAAAAAAATACTCACGTATTAGGTCGCATGGACTACATACGTAGTCCACGAGCCTTACCGGACAGCATACAACACAACCAGAAGCGACCGGCGTTTGCGCTGCCTGGAGCACATGGGCATTCTATCCTGCTACAAGTACACGGAGCATCAAATTGTTCGCTAATATGGTTTTTAGGTAATTAAAACTTTTGCGACAGTGAACTACAATGGTAGTCCGCGCGACCACTCTAGGGTTAAACCCATATTGATAAAGTTTATTGCGTGAAAACCGAACATTTTCCATGATAAAAGATATACTATGTCCTTCTCCAAAACCTAACGTAATATCTACATGTACTCAATATCGATTATCGATATCATAAGGCAAATTCATTTTTGTTGACTGCGCGGAAACCGTACATTTTCCGGGACAAAAAGTATCTAATGTCATTTTAATTGATTCAAAGTATTTGCATACAAAATTTTATCAAAATCGGTTCAGCGGTTTAAGCGCAAATCATTTTAGAAACATAGTACATAAATACAAAACCTTACTTATAAGAATAAGCATTAAACATTTTGTACTCTAGAATATGCTACAGTGGGTTATAAAAAAATGGATTTCACTGTCGTAAACCTTATCTTCTAAAGAATAAAACTGCATTATTAACTCAAAAACCGATTTTATGTGGAATGGATCACCAATGCTAAACAGCAGCCAATTATTATTACCTAAGGTACTTTAATTATTATTAGCGCTTGACTGCGGTTTCCTTAATTTCGTGGTATTTTACACATTGTGATATTAAAATATCTCTCATAATGATATTAATAATTATTTATTATTATGACCCACATAATGCCAACAACATGTACGTAACTTATTCGTTACAAATAATAAATTGACAATCACGCAAACTGTCTACAATGTCCTAACCGGTTAGGTATTCAATGCAGGAATCGAACCCACGACGAGCCACGCTCTCAACTACTGGACCAGAGAAAGTTCCTAGTTAATAAGAGCCAAAAAAGGGAACTTTACAGGACGATAGACGTTTGTGATGTACCTCAAGAAAATTTCATTTTTCTAAGTTCTAGCTGTACCTTGAACACAGAAAGTTTGCGGAGCACTGCTCTATGCAACGAATACATTATAGCTATAGTTTTATAATTTCGCATATTTCGATTATCGACAATTTCGACGATTTCAACAATAGTTACGGAGTATTTACGATTAATGGGTTACCTTCGGGTCTATTGAGGAAGATTGTAACGACAGAAATACACGTCTGGAGGTCAGGGACGCTCTAGAAGTGATTCAGAAATAATATATAAGATTCAGAAATAATAAGCTGATGATTCAAAGTGGTCGTGTTTTTGTGTCGTCGATGATAGTACCGCTAACCGCAATAATTTATAAAATAAGGTGGCAAACGAGCAAACGGGTCACATGATAGTAGTGTGTTTTCGCGGGTTCTGGATCACGATTCTGGGTCCACCCCACCCCCCGCTCGCAGCTCGCAAACTGTCTCGATCACTTTTTGTCGGTTCGAGCGGCGACATCGCCTAAAAAAAAAAGAGTTTGGTGTCAAAATAGGGGTTTTGAACCATGCCCGTTCGATTTATGCGATCCGCTTCTGCGTATTTGCACTAGTTTCAAAGTTAGCTTTTGTGTTTAACCCTCATTATCTACTATCACCACGCTCCATTGTTCCTTCATAATTACAATTGCTACTTATTGCATTGTTATGCTCGCCTCGGAGTCCTATTGTTCGTAATGACTACCTGAGCTTATCGCGTACGTCACCTCAATTTCTTACAAGATTTTAAATAAGTAAATAAAAATTGATAAATTTTTCATTACGGTTCTTTTATTTAATTAAAACATGTAATAATAATAACTCTCATAGTAGTATGTTTTCATGCATTGTGAATCACTATTCATATAATATAGTTCCCCTCGGTATCTAGTGAATATTGAGAATGCATTCCTGCTAATAACATTTTGCTGCGTTGCAATCCTCGTAAACAACATTCCAAAGTTTTTTTTAACAATATAATTAAAGCTAAGGTTAAAATAAAACTTTGGTTTACTTTCAAACAAATTATTTATTTCGTATTGTTCATAAAACAAGATTCAATCATTGAGTTCAAAAACGTATCATTTTTAAGTGTGTCACTACCAAATTCAGTCTGAAACTCTGACAATGACTTGTTATGAAACTTGTATAACAAGTACATTAAACAGTACTCTCCACACACAGAAGTCCAATCATTTTGTAGCCTGATATGTATCAAAATATTCACCGATGCCATGTTTGTCTATGTGAATAGCTACCCAGTGAGATCCTGGTTTTGAGTCCGGGTCCAAATTGCTTATAAGATATGTAGGAGTCGTTATATGCATTGGCAATCGATTCGCGGCATATACGCTATTTTTTAGACTAGGATGAATCTTTTTTAAGTATGATTTTAGTCGTAAAGTGTCCATAGTCCGTTAAAAAAAGCCTTGTGATATCGCATAGAAGCGCGCCCAAACGTGTATGGATATCCAGTGGGATTCAGGCTTACTATCAGGATCCAAGTTGCTAATAAATGTATGTAGGGGTTTGATCATATTATATTAATATATAGGCAGACGATTCGCAGCGTATACATTATCTTCTTAAGTCTAAATCTTCACAAATTCTTCTCAAATAATTACAGATCTCTGTTGTGTTCATACTGATCACAGAACCAAAGTAGATCCAAACCAAACCATACTGATCACAGAACCAAAGTAGACAAAAACCAAAGTAGATCACAGAACCAATCTGGTTTATGAATCTTGTATAATAATATGTCACATAATAATTATTATCCGTATAATGTATGCTTTATGTATTTACTAAGAGGGGTATTACATATGAAATAATGAATGAATAAATAAAAGAAACATAAGTTTGGTACAATATTTTATTTCATAATATCCACACACTATTAGATAAACACTCACACACCCACGTTATACATTATAACTCAAATATATCATACATGTGACTTTTCTTGGCTTCTATAGTCTACAGAGTACAGTTAAATTACGGTTTTATCTAGTTTTCTATAAGTAACATTATTAACTCTGCAAATACAATACAGTTAATCGTTTGAGAGAGACTAGAATCAATTAATATCCTATTTACTTCATTAAGGAAATGTATACCAGTGCCAGAAAATTATGTATGAAAGATACCATTGAAGGATGGTTGTAGAGTTTTTGAAGGCACTTGTTGTCTATATTCTCTGTATATACAAAATGAATTCATACCATAAGTTTCAAAATTAAAAATATTCTTACTAATGATTAAAATATTATGTTGCGTTATTTACAAATCCTATGATAAATCTTTTGAGTACCTGCCCCGGAATATTATCAAGCGTTTTTTTTTTTCTTATCAGTGGAAAGTCGTAATATCATAAACGTTACTTACAATTATTATTGAGTCATCCTTAGCATCCATTTAATGGTAAAGCATACAATAGATACACTTTCATATTCTTTACTAATAATTATTCCTGTGAGTCGCTAATAGAACAGGATAACTTAATGGTTGGGACATATTTAGATAAGATTGCAAAACCTCATATCATTTCTAAATTTAAAAAAGTAAAATAATATTTATTAAGTTTTCCTATAACAAAAAAACATACGATAATTCTATAAACTAATTATATTCTTAATCCTATAGCATATTCCGTATATGCCCATTGCCCATAAGTATTGTACTTTGTTATGAAATAATATTAATTTATACTAATGATTTTTTTCTTTTGTAAACTAGATTGTAATACTTTGTTTCGAGTAGTCATACTTTTAAATTATCTTTTATATGTATAATTTTGTACTGAATGTTTAATTTTTAAAGTTTCATTGTAATACAACATTTTAAAATATAATATTTAATCAATATTTTCTTAAAAGCATAAAGTTTTAAATTATGTTACTCATATGAGTTTCAATCAGAATATTATATTTATAATTTAAAATTTATTAAAGCTTTTTTCATTACTTTCAAAAACCTTTTAGAAAATTATAAAACGTGTTTTTTTTTTTTATTTAAATATATTTCAAATTTATTAAAGCTTGTTTCATTATTTTCAAAAGCTTTTGAGAAAATTAAAAAACGTGTTTTTTTTTTTAATTTAATATTATATTTCAAATTTATTAAAGTTTGTTTCATTATTTTCAAAAATCTTTTAGAAAATTACAAAATGTTTTGTCTTGTAAAATATATTTCAAAATTAAAGCTTGTTCCATTATTTTCAAAAGCTTTTGGGAAAATTAAAAAACGTGTTTTTTAAATTTAGTGTACTCCAAATTTATTAAAGCTTGTTTCATTATTTTAAAAAATCTTTTAGAAAATTTTAAAACGTGTTTTTTATTTTTATAAAATTTTTCAATTATGCTCAATGTTGAGATTCAAATCAATCAAACATAGAATTTTCACTCAAAAAATAAATAAAACACGTTTATCAGAATCTCTAAATATATCAAACTTTATAAAGCACAAAATCAATTTGTAGAAACCAAAATATATTAAAGGCCCTTTGAAATCTTGTGATGACGAAGAAGTAAATTGCATTTAATAATTCATTAGTTAATTATCATTCATATTCATTTAAAATCTAAAAGACTCAGTTTGCACGCCGCGTCCTCGTATGTTTACGAAGTCCATCGAATGATCGGGTGACCTACACAAATTATTAGGTACTTTTAATTTGCAATAATTCATTAGTTAATTATCATTCATATTTATTTAAAATCTTGTAGGAAATTAAGGTGACGTAAGTGATAAGCCCAGGTAGTCATTACGAACAATAGGACACCGAGGCGAGCATAACAATGCAATAAGTAGCGATTGTAATTATGAAGGAACGGATGGCATATATCGAACGGGCATGGACGAAAACCCTTATTTTGACACCAAACTCTTTTTTTTTTTAGGCGACGTCGCCGCTCGAACCGACAAAAAGAAATCGAGAAAGTTTGCGAGCCGCGAGCGGGGGAAGGGGTGGACCCACAATCGTGATCCAGAACCCGCGAAAACACACTACTCCTGATGGTTAGCTACGGTCGCCCATGGACATTAGCAACATCAGAAGAGCTGCAGGTGCATTGCCGACCTTGTAGGAGGGAATACGCTCTTTTCTTAAAGGTTTGCAGGTTGCATTGGTCCGGAAATCCGGCGAGAGTACATTCCAGAATCCAGAGTTACTAAAAAATCCCGCGCCGGTTTTTGTGACGATGGTGCAGTGATTTCATAGTGCCAAAGTGTGTACGCAGTTCGAAAACTGCACTTGTCTCTCTTTACTCTTACTCTTTCATATCTTAACTTTCGTATCCCAGTGGCAAGGATGACCGACACGACTGGCAAGAGATCAGGCGCTGGAATGACAGTATATTTATATATATATTTAAATATATTTTTATATATTTAAATGCCCTTCTTTACTACTAAGAATATTTACACAGCGTCAGCAATTACTATAAATGGTCTACTTGTCTTTGTGTGGCGTATTGGGAAAGTCATATGACAGACAAAAAAATGAATAGCGATATGCTGCGGTATCTTTGTTAGTAGGAGAGTGACTGCAGTCGTTGCGGTCACATAGTTGATATATAAACCACACAGCAAGGTTCCTGATAGAAAAAAATATTTCTATATCTAAGTAAAAATATATTATTATAGTTTGTTGTCAAACTCCTCCGAAACGACTGTAGCGATTTTGTTGAAATTTTCGTCGTGTTACGGTTGGACTGGAAATAGGCCTATTTATTATTCATAAATCATATTCAAAATAACGTGAATAGTAAAACAACGTTTGTTTGGTCAGCTAAGTGTTTAATATTATATTGCAATTGGCACTAGTTCAATTCTTTACATTACTCAATAAAAAACTCTTGGAATTTTATGAATCAAAAAGTATTTTTATGTACATCTTTTTAAACTTTTATCATGATATTATTATCCTTATACTTTTTCATTCATAGAATTAATTTATTTACCGGTAACCTCAAATTTTGACGCGACAAAGATTACGTTCTTCGCCGGTTCTTTGTAATCTAATGTGAAGTTTTATCAAATATGAAGCGGTAACAGACATGACCGCCAATTTTTGCTGATATGACGCAGAGAAAATTTGCGAGAGAAAGAAAATTGGCGAATATCTACGCTGCTTGTGACGTTGGAGCACCAAAATGAAAGCGTAGAGGCTATCATAGCGTTGAGAAAATCAAACTTATCTCTGTAAATAATACACAATGTGGTTTCTATTATAGCCCCAAACATGGCCCTTTTGACTACTCACATGATGCATTGATAGTTTTATGTGAAACAGTAATACTTACATTTGTGTCACAAAAAAACTTCCTTTGAAAAAACTGTGTACACAGCCCGACTGAGGTTCAAATGTGAACTGTCGAGAAATGCGGATATTACGAGATTTTCCATAGTATACGTAAAAACTGAGCGTTGCCACCTCCCGATTTTACCTTCCCTAACACCCAACGATAACAATAAATCGGTATTATTGATGACGTTTAAAATGTGGGATAGAATTTATGTTTCTAACGATTCATTTGATTTTAAAAAGTTTATAAAGAAAGTTATCTTAAAATACTATAAGAATTAGATGAGGTAATAGCCATTTATATAAATATTCATAACATATCCGATTTATTTTTAAATCTGTCATACTTACTGCTAAAGCGACAGTTAAACTGCACCTCTTCCACGGCGGATTGTATATTTTGAGCTATTTTCTTACCTTTTTTTATGTTTATTTGTAAATATATTTTTAGACTATTATTGGAACTCAAATAATTCTAATGCATGCTTGAGTACTTTGTTTTCTTCGTTAGAATCAGTTTTTAACCGACTTCCAAAAAACGAGGAGGTTATATGTTCGGCTGTGGATGTATTTTTTTTTGTATGTTCAACGATTACTCCGCCGTTTGTGAACCGATTTTCGAAATTTTTGTTTTGTTGTATTAGGTTTCACTCCAATTTGGTATCATGTTCACAAAAGTGGTGACTTGATGATGGGATCCATGAGTAATCGAGGGAACTCCTCGAAATTTATATGGAAACATATGGTGATTTTGGTTTTATGAGAAGCATCCTAAGCATATGCTACCAAAACGCAAAATTTTGCACCGAGGTATACTATAGTTCCGAAGCTACTAAGAGAACTCCGGATTCCTTATAGATACAAGTTTGGAAGTTTAGGCGCTGTTTTAAGAACTGAAAGCATATGCTACTATGCAAATTACATTCATCATCATCATCATCATTACCACGTCAGAGTCATCAATGTCACCAAATTCAACCTTATCTCCAGAGCATAAGGCACACATTTGACATTACTCCAGAGAAGTTAAAGTTGCTTCGATAATGTAACATTCTGTTTCACTTCGCCGAGATATTCTGGAAAACAACCTAATTTCAACCTTTTGCATTGCGTTTAGCGTTCATAGTATAATAACGCATCGCATCGCATATCTGCCAGGGCTGTCAAGCAAGCGGCGCGGCGGCGCGGGCGTGGGCCGGGTACTATGCAGAGAATACAAATTACTCATGGAGGTACTATGTGCGCTGCGTGTGCGACAAGTCGAGCGAGTGCCAGCCTATTGAAACTAGTCCGGTGACCGGCTACTTAGCACGTCACACGTGTTCACTTCGATTTTTTAAAATGTATTGTTTAAAATTATCTGCAGGCTGCAGCTGATATTATGATATTTTGTAAGTGTGACTGTAATAAGATACGTAGAATAATATACAGGTGTATTATTCTACGTATAGTACGCGTTTGCTTAGTAGGTAACTAAAAAGAGTGAAATTATTATTTTTAACAAAAAATTAAAACCGACTTCCAAGGTAAAACAATAAGTAATAAAATCCTTATAATATGAACTGAAAAGTATTAAATAATTATTCCTATCTAATAGTGCCTTTTTCCGAATTCGGCTAAAACTCAACTATTTCTGTAGGTACTTACTCAATCTTCATAATTTTCAAGTCGGTGCCAGTTCCAAAAGTTTCAAATATTCTGTCATAGAACAGAAGATTCATCTGGTACCGACTTCAAAATGGTGAAGATTGAGTACAGAAATAGTTAAGTTTTAGCCGAATTCGGAAAAAGGCACTATTAGATAGGAATAATTATTTAATACTTTTCAGTTCATATTATAAGGATGTTATTATTGTTTTACCTTGGAAGTCGGTTTTAATTTTTTGTTAAAAATAATAATCGAGCATAAGATAAACACAATGCTTTTTAAAATACAAAGGGCAGAGAAAAATAATTGCAAAATCAGCAAAAATTGGCGGCCTCGCCCACGTACTGACACATTTTTGCATTTATAATTTTAACATGGATTCTATTAAATACTACTCAGACAGCTCAGTGTAGTCGAGACAATTACATAAAGACAATATACTTTTCCATCACTAGAAAGAAAGAAAGAAATAAAGAGACTTTATTTGGTAAACAATACAGACAAAGCTAGAGAGTTAAAATCATTTCAACACCTTTATCAAATAGGTGCTTACTCAGCATGTATTGCGACCAAGTCGCAACGCTACGTAAGCTAGTAGCTATATTAGCTAATATTAGTATGGCTTAAGGGCTTAATTAATTTGAAATGTATTTATTGATGAAGGGCATTGTAATTAAGTGGGTAAAAACAAAATGACATGGGTTCGGTAACGTGACGAATTTCATGTCCCCCGTGACGTGACGTGTCACGGCAATTGATGGTTCAGTTCACTAGTTTTCACTAATTGGTATAGGCGAATTGTTTTATGTTAATTTCGTTTGAAGATATAGGTGGGCTTAGACAGGACAAGTTTGACTTTGACTGACAGTGGCTATGCTGGCCTAAGTAAAACCTCCGATACAGGTTTCGACGTAGGGTTTAATAAAAGTATTCAGGACCCTAGAGTGATCTTATAGTGAACAACTGTATGCATAAGAACACTATTCCTTTACTCTCATAATCCATCACAATCATAATTTATTCCCATCACGAAAGGCTACCGCAGGCGGCAGGACTGACACTTTATATGGCTATCTGACTCTTTCTTGTCAAACAATCAGACAACATGCGCAATGCACTTCAACTTTAAAAGAACATGATATTATTTTTGAAACGCGGTATCGAACCCACGACCTTGTAGTCTACAGCCACAGGGCCACGGAGTCTGAAATTTGAAAGTCCACATGTTCAATTTCCAGACAACTTATTGCATCAGAAAGTTTTAAATAACTATAAAAACATTCAAGTGGCCAATATGTCTGTTCATCGTCTACAATCTACATGATTGTTGTTAATTATAATATTCCATTATTTAAAAACGCAGGGTAAACTTATATACAAAGTGCAAAATACTGTCTGTCTGTCTCTCTCTTATTCATGCTAGACAACTGAATTAAACATAATATACCAAGAAGTTAGCTTTAGCTTAGGAGTCACAATTATTAACCTTATTTCCGTGGTGCTCCCCCCTTAAGTTCTTTGACTTTCGGTCATTGCAACTTTGTGATGGAAATTGCAATCTTCCTACTTCTCCTATTTTCTTCTGATTAATTTCATTGCGGGTCCCAAGACAGTTTTAGCTTGTCCCTCGGGCTCCCTGAGATCATATCGAAGGGTTTTCGTGGTTGGATACCGCTGTCGATCCTGGCGACACAGGAGATATAGTGGTGGGAATGTGTGGTGGGCCAAAGCCCGTTAAAAAAATAAAGAAGTTATCCCTATAGAGTTTGTTACCAAGGATTCAATCGGCTTTCTCATACATAGTTAAACAAGTTCTATTAAAATAAGTGACAATACTTTAAGGTGTGTGTTTTTGTCCCATAAATAGAGTTCACTGTGAAAGTAAAAGCGCTGAAAGAATTTTTAAATTATTACTATACACTGTATAGTAATAATGTATAGTATACAGGGCACCAGTGGCGAAGCGTCCATATAACCCGATTCCCATCGGCTTCCCTTAGGGCTTAGAAAAATCGAATATAACCAACCAACCAACGACATATTTATCTAATAAATATTTTACATACCTACTTAAACTTTGAATTCACAATGTTATATGCAATAAATTTTTCTCTCACTTGAAATACATAGTTTGAATTAATAACTATCGCCTATAAATTTTAAAAGGCAATGCAATGTGCGGGCGCAGAGAATCAAGCCGTGGATTAGCGGCTTATTTCTCCATACAACGACAGTTCATAGTAAGCATCTGTCCTTTTTTTTTTTTTTTTTTTTTTTTTAGCCGAATTCGGAAAAATGCACTATTCGATTGGAAAAATTATTTAATACTTTTTAGTTCATATTATAAGGATGTTATTATTGTTTTTACCTTGGAAGTCGGTTTAATTTTTTGTTAAAAATAATAATTTTTGATTGAATCGTATGTTTAAATGCCAGTTTTGGAATAATATTTAGATAAAAGATAGTAAAAATAAAATAAAATAAAAAATTTAGAATATATGATTTTCAACCATCGAAAACGCTGTTGACAGGGCTTAATAATTAATATAAGGAGGCTGATAGCCGCATTATTCTGCATGCCAAAGACATGGTGATGAATGGAGCAATAAACATATTAATATTACTAGACGTTCCGCGCGGCTTCGTCCGCGTAAATCTGAAATTTCACGGAAACCGTATATTTTTCACAAATTAATAACCCATATCTCACGTAGTCTACTATGTAATCGTGTCAAATAACATAAAAATTGTTCCAGTAGTCTGTGAGATATTAGCCCTTTCAAATTATTTTCCCCGTTTTTTTATATTTTTCTCTGTATCATTGCTCTTATTGGTCTTAGCGATAAAAAATATAGCTTATAGCCTTCCTCTATAAATAGGCTATCAAACCCTGAAAGATTTTTTCAAATCAGGCTAGTAGTTCTTGAGATTAGCGCGTTCAAACAAACAAACTAACTAATAAACTCTTCAGCTTTATTTTCACACTAGCTGTTGCCCGCGACTTCGTCCGCGTTAGCATAGTATATCAAATGACGCATCCCAAGTATTATTCATTGTATAAAAATATTAAATATACAGAATTCACATTCTACGATTTTATTATATATAGATGTTCCGCGCGGCTTTGCTTGCGTAATTTAGGAATTTCACGCAACCGTATATTTTTCCGCAAAAAATAGCCTGTCTCTTTACGTGATCTATTCTTCATGTTTGCCAAATAACATTAAAATTGCTCCAGCAGTTCTTAAGATAATAAGCAATTTCATATAATTTCCCCGTTTTTTCCACATGTTTCTCTATTTCTTCGCTCCAATTAGTTTTAGCGTAATAAAATATAGCTTATACATATATATATATATATATATATATATATATATATATATATAATATAAGCTATATATAGCTTATTTATAATATAGCCTTTCTCAATAAATGGGCTATCTAATACTGAAAGAATTTTTCAAATCGGACCAGTAGTTCCTGAGATTAGCGCGTTCAAATAAGCCCTTTCATATTCCAGATCAATAGGCTATGTAACACTGAAATTTTTTTTCAAATCGGACCAGTAGTTCCTGAGATTAGCGCGTTCAAATAAGCCCTTTCATATAATTTCCCCCGTTTTTTCCACATTTTCCTCTATTTCTTCGCTCCTATTAGTCTTAGCGTAATAAAATATAGCCTATAGCCTTCCTCGATAAATGGGCTATCCAAAAGTAAAATAATTTTTCAAATCGGATGAGTAGCTCCTGAGATTAGCGCGTTCAAACAAACAAACTTTCAGCCTTATAATATTACTAGACGTTCCGCGCTGCTCGCCCGCGTAAATTAGATATTTCAAAGACAAATTAGTCCACAATAAATAGCCTATGATTCTTCACGTTCCTACTTTTTATCTGTACCAAATTACAGAAAAATTCCTGAAAAAATCGTGAAATAAGCCCTTTCAAATAATTTCCTCTGTTATTTTTACATTTTCCTCTATTTCTTCGTCTTAGCGTAATAAAATTTAGCCTATAGCCTTCATCAATAAATGGGCTAACACTGAAAGAATTTTTCAAATCGGACCAGTAATTACTGACTCATACTAAGATTAGCGCGTTTAAATAATGCTTCTTCTTCTTCTTCTTTTTACGTTGTTTAACATCTTTATCGTGCAAATATGAGTCCTAAAATTAATTTAGCATTCTTAAGTCATCCGAATATGGTACCGATCTTGGAATAGTACCATAATTAATACCTCTATACAGATTGAGACTCTATTTTCCTCCAGAGCAGAAGCTGCTAAAATAAAAAAAAACTAACATCAAAAATCGCGGTGGCTCCACATCTTAAATCCATCCTTGGGCCATAAGGACCAAACCAAAGGAAATCTTTGGTTCAGCAATAGCCATATAATTTACCGTACACACACAACTATAATATTGGGTTTAATACTAATTTAAACTTATACTAATATACATAATACCTGATATAAACAAACTAATATATTTTAATAAAATACAATATGTACATAAAGGTAAATAAATACAATATTATATTAGATATTTTATAAAGGTATAGTTTATAGTTCCTTCGCACGAAATCCTTACTGGATACCGAGGTAATGATTCTTGAGCATTTTTTTGAAACTTTCGATAGTTTTAGCTTGCCTGATTTTGGTTGGCAAGGAGTTTCATAGCAGTATTGCCCTGACTGTAAATGACTTGTAAAAATTGGTGTTATGTTCAGGGATATTACTCTGGTTAACAAGTGCCATTTTTGTTAAAACCTGATCTCATGCACCTAAAATTATGATTTTAGTCTCATTCGATTCGGAATACCATCTAGAACATTCTATCAAAATTCCAAGAGGGGCTGAAAAAAAATGCAAAAGTTATAAACAATTAAGTAATCATAAAAAGAAGGGTTTGGTTTTTTTAATATTTCGAAAACTATTTGAGATAATCAACATCAGGCAGGCAGGGCAGGGGCGCCAAAATACCAACTGCTCCCTCTGGATCGTATCCAACGAAGGGCCGCTCGAATTGTTGACTGCCATGGTGTTTCAAACAGCTTGGACCCCTTGGAATTACGCCGAGATGTAGCTTCACTCTGCATCCTCTATCGGTCGTATCACGGGGAGTGCTCTGAGGAATTGTTCGGAATCATACCACCTGCAACTTTTCGCCATCGTCCCACGCGAAAATCATACCATCCTCATCACCATGATGAGTGGCAGTCTTCTACAGTGCGTTTTTCGCGTAACTTTCTGCCGCGCACTGTAAAACTCTGGAATGAAAGTGAATCCTCTTAAAAGGCCGGCAACGCACCTGCAGCTCTTCTGATGTTGCGAGTGTCCATGGGCGACGGTAGTTGCTTACCATCAGGTGACCCGTTATTTAATTAAAAAAAAAACATTTTAAAATAGATCCTTAAAGAACAGAAAATTTCCTAAAAAATCCTAGATTCTGGAACCTTATCAATAATCACGGTAAGAACACGTGGTTCGGGTTTTGCTTGATTTGCCGCAATCTGCTACGTGAACTAAAAAAATATTTTTAATGATTAAATATTAATATTACGGAATAAAAAATTGTTACTAAGTAGACATATCCAATAAACAATAATCCGTTAACAAAAATAAATTATTACAATTTGTTTAATTATTACGCTAATCTTAATTTATTAATAGTCACAATTTTAATGTTGACATAAAACGCTGATTATTTCAAAACAATAAATCCAGATTTTTGACCGACTTCCAAAAAGGAGGAGGCAATACGTTCGGCTGTATCTTTTTTTTTTGTATGTTCAACAATTACTCAGCCGTTTGTGATCCGATTTTCAAAGTTCTTTTTGTGTTGTATAGGATTTAACTCGAATTTGGTACCATGTTCACGAAAGTGGTGATCTGATGATGGGATCCTTGAGGAATCGAGGGGACTCCTTGAAATTTGTATGGAAACATATAGTGATTTCGATTTTTACTGAAGCTTTCAAGGTAAATGCTACCAAAAAGTAGGACTTCGCACCAGGTTATACCCTGGATCCGAAGGTACCGAACAGAACTTTTGAATGCTTATAGGTACAGGTTAGGGGATTTCGGCGTCGTTTAAGCATTACACAAGCCAACACATTAATTTGATTGATCATCATCATCACAACCATAATTATACCATGGGTCATCACACTATGACCCAATTAATGGTACTTTTCGTGATATTTTGATGATTATTTAGCTATTTGTGGACCGATTTTTAAAATTCTCATGTTGTTGTATAGGATATAATCTTAATTTTGTATAACAGTTACAAAAGTGGTGAGCTGATGATGGGATCTATGAGCAATCGAGGGAAATCCTTGAAATTTATCAAAACACTCATAGTGGTTAAAATGTTGTTTCTAGTAAGTTAAACATATGTTACGAATAAGAGAAATTTCATACGAAGGTGTCTCTTGGTCCAAAGGCACTGAAGAGAACTCCTAAACCTTTAAAGATAAAAGTTTGGAAATTGCACCATCGCTTAGATAAATTTACCACAAGCATTTACCACAATTTCGCTTACAGTAACATAATGTGAATAGTTATTAACATTCGTATTGGTTTTTTACGCGTAAAGCCTTATTTTCTAGAAAACTAAAAAGAGTGAAATTATTATTTTTAACAAAAAAATTAAAACCGACTTCCAAAGTAAAAACAATAGTAATATGAACTAAAAAGCAATAAATAACTCTTACTCATTAATAGTGCCTTTTTCAGAATTCGACTAAATCTCAACTATGTCTGTACATACTACAGTCTTCATTACTTTGATGTCGGTACCAGTCCTAAAAGTTTCAAATATTCTGACATTACTGAACTTACGATTAAATTAGCTGGTACCGACTTCAAAATAATGAAGACTGTAGTATGTACATTGTACAGACATAGTTGAGATTTAGACGAATTCTGAAAAAGGCACTATCAAAGAGTAAGAGTTATTCATTACTTTTTAGTTTATATTACTATTGTTTTTACTTTGGAAGTCAGTTTTAATTTTTTTGTTAAAAATAATAATTTTATTATTCTTTTGATCTAATCTTAAAAGGCCATATCAAGGTTCATAGAATACATCTTCTTACCGAATACCAGGTTTCAACAAAATATTTCTTATAGTTTTAGAAAAAGTGGACACGGACAGACAGTCAGACAAGCTAGTCCATTAGAGTCCCTTGTAGGTTTATTTAGGGACTTGTACAACATTATATTACTTACCTATAGTTTTGTGATGTCAAATAGTAACATTCCCATATATAGTTTTGTGACGTAAATTCCTTGAACAAAACATTACCATAATATTATTTAGTAAGTGGAATCATAATGTCACCACATTACTCATATGAATGGGTATATTAAATAGCGATGTACAAATATACATCATCCTCATACCGACGCTCCTGCTGTCAACACTCAACATGTTCCCGTCATCATCATTGTGCCTGCTGCTGCTGGCGTCGAGTACACTCCACCTGGCGCTCTGTCTCCCACTGAGCGGCGTCGACTCGACCGGATCGTCCGACCGATCTCTCGACAAGTCTGACGACGCGTCGGCGCTCGCCAGCTATGTCGCGACCAGGACACTGTCTGCCAGTGGACAGGGAACCGGCGACGTGACTGACACAGGTGGATTACTTGCTGGTCTAATGGTGGATACAGTTGGCCACTTACGAAGGACACGAAGTTCTATCCTGGATAGAATCAGGAAAAAATGTCCTCAAGAACGTATTCGTTGCGGAAATAAGTGCGTAAATAGATCAGAATGCAAACATTATGGAAAAAAAAGAGTAATAAACAACAAGTAAGAGTGTGAAAGTGAATTCAGTGAATTAATGAATGAATTGTGTATATAATAAGTGAATTCTAATAGTGCATTGCTTGTGAAAATACCTTCAGAGTCTTCAGAGATCGCAGATGTGAAAGTGCTAGAAACGAACGAAATATCCATACTAATAATATTATGAATTGAACTAAATTTGCCGAAATTTAGTATGGGGTTATTTTGAGTCCCGAGAAAGGATATAATATAGAATAATATTATAATTTTTATAATATGATACTTTTATCCCGGAAAAATGTATCGTGTGTAAAATGAATTTTGACGCAACGGAGTTGCGGGCGTCATCTAGCAATGAATATTTTTCTTTAATAAGTGCTAGTAACGAAAAAGTTGTAAAAATAAACAAGCTGTGTTGAGTATATTGTGTTTTATTATCTTACATCAGAGAAATTGATTCCTAGGCCGATTTGGGACCTTCCTAATTTCGTCGGGTTATGTCATACCTCATTCGATAGAACATCACGACCAACATAATATTTTCTAGTCGTAAAGAGATCAAATACCATAGACCCGCCACCAAACTACGAATCAATTTTTCTGATGTTTCTTTGTACAGGCTGTTATAAAACAGAGTTATAATAAACAAAATAAATATAAAATGTGTTTATTTTAGGTAAGTGTTAGTGTAATATGAACGCAACCCAATATTTAGTTTATTTGGCAACTCGTGTCTGGGCATTTTCATTTAAAGTAGCGCATGTTTGATAAACTGCCGCCAAAAACTAAAAATGGAATTTATACTTTTTCAGGACGTAATATAACGGGAAATATTATGAATTTTATAATTTAGGAAAAAAATCAATAAAATAAGTTATATTAATTTAGATAACAGCTTTAAAATCAGGAAACTGGTCATTTTTTTGTCTTGATAGTAACAAACTTCAAAATTCAATAAAAAAATAAGACTACAGCAAAATAAAATTAAACAGACTGGGATTGCTTTCAAAGTGTGTTTGTATTCAAATTAATAGGGTTTCCCTGGCTATTCATTATTCTAATATTATTAAAATTCAATAAATAGGTCTGTTGCGTAACAATTTGTCTTAGATCAAATTTTATTTTTCGTCTATTTTTTTCAATAGATATAATTTTGATAAAGTTTGAATAGAAATTAAATTCCTATATGTTACTCTTTTTAAAGATATGGTCAAGTACTAGTAATTCAAATTCATCAATTTATTATCAATTAAATTTGTCAAAAATAAATCGAGACTGTTACTAAGCTGACTCGCGGCGCTACGCAATGGACTTTTTAGGGATAATGTTCACTATCACCAATCTCGAAAATAAAGACAGGAATTGAAGAAAATATATTATTTATTTATATAGAATAATTTTTATGTAACGAACATAATAATTATTATGTTTGTGACAGATAAAATTAATATGTAACATGGTGTCCCATGACGACGCTACATAAAGGATAGGTATCTTGTAAATGATTAGATATATACTTTAAAATATAAAAAATTTAAATGCAAATAATATTTTAATTCAGAATAATGTTCTGTTTTTAATATTTGTGGTACTTCTCCTTCATAAGGTATCTTATGTGGGACACCTGTATGTGTAAATTTATCGTCGAATCGACAATTATTAAAAAAACAAAATTAACTTTTAAGTATTATACGCTTAACAATGCAATATAATTTGTCTAAAAGTACAAATCAGCCTTAAACCTCTTTTATTTAGGAACAATATATGTATACTATATAACCAAATTAGGAAATAATATACCTACTCATAATCGATGCAACAAATAATATAATGTCAATCTTTCATGACAATATTTAGTAAAACTAGTAAAAACCAAAATTAACTTTTATCTATTTATCTATGTATGCTTAACGTTGCAATATGTATACCTAATTTAATCAGGTATATCTCTAAGGGCCTGTTTCACCATTCCTGATAAGCGCCGGATAGGCTATTCACCACATAACTTGACAGATAGAAGTATGTAGTATCTGTCAAATAAGTTGTGGATTGCGTATCCGGCACTTTATCAGGAAGTGATGAAACAGGCCCTTAATCTTTCAAATATTACGAATCAGTCTTCAATCTCTTTTAATTAGTAACATAATTGAGGTAGGCGTAAGGGTAGGGACTAAGGGTAGGCGTAGGAGTAGCGGTAGGATAGGGTTAGGGGTTGGCGTTAGAGTAGGGGTAGGGTTTAGGGTAGGTGTAGAAGTAGGGTAGATTGGGGTAGGCGTTGGCGTAGGGGCAGAGGTAGGGGTACAGGTAGTAGGGGCAGGAGTAGGGATAGGGCAGGGTATAGGTAGAGTAGAGATAGGGGTAGTGATTGGGTAGGATAAGAGTAGGATTGGTTAGAATAGGAGTAGTAATGACCACGGGATTGAATCCGCGGCCAAAGTTGTATATTAATACAAGACAAACATAAGCTACTGTAATACATACAAAATTAGGTATTATGCAAAATATTTTGATAAGCAAGAATCACAAATAAGATCTATTTGGACTTGATTTCCAGCACATGATGCACAATACCATAACGTACAAACTATACATTTACCTAACTGCCCTGTAGAACTAGAACAAATGTTACATTTCACACCTCGTTTTATACCTTGTGTTTTTATACCTTGTGATGTCCCTTGCTGAAAGTTGGGTAGTTTCTTATATCGATTTTTTGCGTTTCCTTGGTATGAAGTGTAATAGTCATTCAATGGCAATTTTCTTTTGATAGGGAAATTTTCTTTGTCAAGAATAGAATCATCTAGATCTTTGAAATCTTTACCAATATCGTTAGCATCAGATGACAAAATCAGATCGTCACTTAGAACTTCAATACATTGTAGCGATATTGTGTTGTTTTCAGAAGATTGTGCAAATTCTATAAAATTAGATGGTGCATTTTTGGTCGTATCCGTTTCGAAAGGAATTATAATAGTATCTCTATTATTATCATCATATCCGGGAACCTCTTCATTTAATAGCCACTCTTCTCTTATTTTAAAACTATCCTTATCATTTTCCTCTACAGATAATGGCAATAATGCATCATCACGTAAAGCTTCAAGACATTTTAATAATGGTGGCGTATCATTGGGAGACTGTGTTAAATTTACTATTTCTAGAGCATCATCTTCGGTCTTATCTGATGTATTGGGTGTTAAAATGGAATCAATAATCTTTAGGTCACTTCCAGCCAACTCTTTATACAAAATATCGTCGTTTCCTTTATCAGAATTATCAATGTTTATGTTCTCCACTTGATTCAAAGACGAAGCTGATATATCGCTCAAAACATTAGGACATTTTAATTGATTTTCATTTTCTGTTTGATTCTTAGCTGTTTTAGGGGGTATCTTAGGATAGTCATTACTTAATTCTAACGTTTTTTTAGGGTGTCGGATGGATCTAAGACTAGAAGGTTGGAGAGGACTGGTGTCGACAGACAGCAAATGAGATTTTGGCGAATAACAAAAGCAAAGTCCTTTTAAATTACTACAAAAACAGCTCAAATCCCTAAATTTTATCTCATTTGCCTCTTTGAAGGTTATAATGTGATGTAATTTTAAAGTACCAGTTAATGTTTTTAAGTTTTCAAGTTTAGCTTTATAGTAATCAATTTTGCTGTCATCTACAAGGAAAATCTTAGTAGTTTTGAAATATTCAGATAAAAGGTAATATATTTGTGTTGCATTTGTTGCATCGACACCATATGATACATGCCTATCTAAGGTACGCTTAACGGAACCGCCAATTCCATCGGCAATGCTCTTGCCGTGTCCGCTTTCAGAAAAGGACCACGTACAGTATTCAAATCCCATTTCTTTTGGCAGTTTATTAAGCAATTGAAAGTTACCTTTTTGCCGGTATTGAGAGGTTGGGCCGTCAGAGAAAAAATGTAGAATTTTGATGTTTGGGGTCATTTCTTTAATAAGTTTTAAAATTGGATTTAGATGACTCCATATATTTTCCGGTTTGTGGCTAGTATTTTCAGAAATTGTGCAAAATGATTGCATGCAATCTTGCCAAAAAATAGCCCCTGTATGTAAGGACACTTGGTTTTTAGATGCCCCAAAATGTAGGGCCTGAACTTCTTCTCGCATTTTACAATCGTAATTTTCGCTAAAGTCACAAATGATTACAGCTTCGTCGTCATGTAAATTGTTAATTATCATTTGATATTGGTTATGCTGGTGCTTCATGATAAAAATATGCTTCTTGAATTTAATGATTTCAGTGTCAAATGCACGTTTTAGTTCCAGTATTGAAGTTGTTTTTAACGACTTTACGGTCTTTTTAGTCTTGACGCTTTTGGATTCATTACCGTCCTTTTTCACGTATTCGTAATCTATGCATTCCCATTGCCACCAATTAATATTAATACTGCGTTCATCTCTATCACTATCGTTATAAGGTACTTTAAAATTCTTACATTGAGGGCACTGATTTGCAGCACAATAATATGACTGCCGATCACAAGTCACAGCATTCACAACTTCGACAAGCGTTTTCAGCTTTAACGGTCCATATAGTTGTAACGCTTTAAATTTTAGATCTATATTTGCATGTTTGATGCATAAACAAGTATTTCTTGAATTTAAATGTGGATAAAGTACAAAAAATGGTTTGTATTTCCACAGTGAAGTCATTCCATACGTTCCACCTAACTGTCTATATTTTTTATATACATTCTGAAGCGTATCTGTTGTGTATCTTATTTGATGTTTCTCTTTGCCTGATGATCTGCATTCTTTTTTGCCCGCCGTAGCTCTTGTGACATCATCTCTCAACCAAAATTGTTTGATTTCTTCTGAACACGTTTTTCTATTTTTTTTCTGCCTTATCCGCATCTTTCTCTTAAAACCCATCAATTTTGAAACATACGTTCTTTCTCCGACCTTACAGTTTTTTACTATTTGTTTCATAACATCTTTTTCAGTTCTTTTTTTACAATTCTCATATGATCGTCGTAGAGTGATTTCCAAAATTTCTTCTCTTGCTTGATGTTTTTCTATTATAAGTTGTTGCTTTTCAATCAACTCAGAAGATGTTTGTTTCAATCTTAAGTATCGCTTCTTATGCTTTGTAATTAGTTTCGTTAAAGTTTTAATCCTTTTCTCGTCGTTCTTAACGTTTCTCTTCATACACTTCAGGTTTTTTAAAGCTTTCCGATAATTATTATTGTTAAAAGTGGTAGGCCTCTTTTTTTTGCATTTACATTTACATTATCATTTGATTTGTCTTCAAAAATATATTGGTCAATTTGAAGTTTAGCCTTCTTATTGGAGGATAAAAAATAGCAAGAAAAGGATATGGGCGAATATCCCATAGTCAGCCCCAAATTACATAATAAAAAATATAAAAAATTGAAGCTACATAGCAAAGAGAAAGGCACTCACAATTCCCTACTCAGATTTTTTGAACATACCTATCATATTATGAAAGGTATGTTCAAAAAACCTTAGGCGTAGCTTAGAGTTAGGGGTAGAAGTAAGGGTAGGGGTGGGGATAGAAACAGGTGTAAGGGTAGATGTCAGTAGGATAGTGTAGGAGTAGAGGTTGTAGGGACAGGGGATTTGACAGGATTAGATGCAGGGTAAGGGGTTTGGTAGGGGTTAGGGTAGGGATAGTGAAGATAGGTAAGTTGGGTAGGGTTATGGTAAAGTAGAGTAGGGGCCGAGTAGGAGTAGTGGTAGGTTAGCGGTAGAGGTATGGTAGGGTAAGGGTAAGCAGGGTAGGATAAAGATAGTGATAACTACGGAAGCGATCCCGTGGGCAACAGCTTGTTTGATATAAATGAACTATATATAACTAAAACTAGCATTCACATTTATTTTTATTATTAACATTTCATTTGGAGTAATTTGTGGATTAGTTATAAATTTAAAAAAATCCTACATTAATAAAATTATTATTCGAATAGGTGTAAATCAGTTATCTGAGCAATAGTAACACTCGTCGGAAGTGAAGTGATCATACACAGTAAATAAAATGCAGATTAGACACCAAAAAAAAAGGATTTTCTAATAATAATCTAATGTATTCTTTAGTATGGCCCTTGTAAAATGAAATGGCAAATAATTGACACCATTCTGTTAGAATAAAATGAGTTGATTGACAGGGCCATAATATAACGTTGTCTGTTATCTACACACGGCAAAATCTTGTTTCACCAAAAAATTATCTACTTATATCAAAATATATCACCATTTCGAAAAAAAGACTTCACTGTGTACTAAGTTACGTATTATAGTTCTGTATTTTATGGAGAAAAAAGTACGACTCAATAAATTAAACACCTACCTAAATACTGTTACGGATACGGGCAGTTGTTTACCTGCGCGCGACAGTTGCGCGTACCTTCTAGAAAAGTCCGACCCTTGTTTATGTGAATTGCGTGTTTACGTAAACAATCCAGAATAGAACGTTCCAGAAGGCGACGCGGGCCATATAAAAGGTAAACAAGCCGGCAGTCAAGGCAGTTCGATCCGAGCGATCATCAAGGCGACTTCAATAGTGAGAACAAGTGATCAATAGTGATTGTGATAGTGAACTAACGACTCGGCTACGACCTAGGACAGTGATAGTGCTCAGTGATTTGGATCTAGTGCTTAGTGTTTGGACTTAGTGCTTAGTGTTACCTAGTGTTTGTGAATAAAGTCTTCAAGAGAGTCACCAGGTCTTTCTCTCCGAATCCTACGAACCCTAGCACGTAACAATACGAAGCCTAATTTTATTTCAGTTTTGATAGTGAACACCTTGCTTTACTTGTCCGTTGCGTAACGTTTTTGTCCGCTCCATTATAACGGTGACTAAACGGACGTGACGCCTGTGGTTCATTTCCGAAACTAAGTTAAATTATCCGAGGAATATAACAAGATATCTTAAAACTCATACAAATATGTTGACAAAGTACATTAAAGCACATATTGCATAATAATAAAACACGAACCAGTTAATAAACTTAATGTAAATAGTGCTACTTACCAGACAAAATTTTGTAGTTCGATTTTCGGCTCAACAAACGGTGCACTCGCTATCCTTCACTTGTCGCAACTGAAGTGAAAATGGCTGTTCAGTCAATGTCATTTCCACATTGGAGTTGCCATAATAACAATACTTCCCAAATAAACGGGTGATATCGTAAAAAATACCGTTACTATACCGGACTGTCCGTAAAGTTCAAATGTTAGGGACAAGCTTCTATTTGATTTATTTAATTATTTTACTATAAAACTAGTATTAAATATAGTCTTTTACGTAATAACCATCTACTTTGCAACCAAATTCAACCGTTTGCACTGTTATCAGTTGTTTTAATACAAGCAATAAAACGATTCAAAGTTAGGCAAACCGTATCGGGACAACATAAAAATGGTTCTTTCTTAATCTTCAATTGGCAATAAAATATTCAATTTTGATACAAATGATGTACTTTGAATCTAATTCATAATTACATTAAACATACTTTTTGGGAAATTCATTGTCATACTAAAGAAATGCAGTTAAATATTTATTTAGGTGCTTTATTTCTTCGGGACAAGCGAAAAACAGCACGCGCCACTTAAAGTGAAAATGCCCGTCTAGTGTCTGTAGTCTATACCCTGTGTGTAAAATGTCAAACGTCAGTTGTCAATAGAAATTCTCTTTGTCTTTGTTCAAACTTCGATCTCTGTAACTTGTAACGTGCGGATTAAACTGTATGCATTTTTCAAGCTATTTTATATTATATATTTTCACCAACCCAGAAAATATTAACAGTAAGTATCAAAAACATTTTTTACATTAAAAATTCAAACACAATTTTTACCAATAATAATATCTACCTTCATGAGTGAATGAATGAATGAATGTATGAATGAATGAATGAATGAATGAATATGCTTTATTGTGCTCAAGTCAAAATATACAAAAGAAAAAAGGAAATTCACATGACAGCATGAGCATAAAGGCGGCTTTATAAAGCGATTTCTTCCAAGTTCCAAGCAACCTCTGGCGTAACAACACAGTGCAACTTAGTCGGAATAAAACTAAAACTAGAAATTAAATAAGGCTTATCATACATCTTAATTACTCAGGAATAATCTTACACACATTAATTACACTTACACTAAATCCTATTCTAAAATCATAGGTATGTTAGTCGTGTGCGTACAAGACAAAGAAACAAACGTGGGATTGATCATTATATCCCTAAGATGAGTTTACGATGTGGAGCTACCTGAATATTTCATGCAGGTGGGGGAGGGGGGGTTTTTTTAGCTTTAAAAAGGTATGAGGTCAATAACTGCGTGGCATTTAGGTATATAGTCGAGTTTGGTAACATTAACCGACTTCCAAAAAACGAGGAGGTTATATGTTCGGCTGTGGATATTTTTGTTTTTTTTTTTTGTATGTTAAACGATTACTCCGCCGTTTGTGAACCGATTTTCGAAATTTTTGTTTTGTTGTATTAGGTTTCACTCCAATTTGGTGCCATGCTCACAAAAGTGGTGACCTGATGATGGAATCCATGAGTAATCGAGGGAACTCCTCGAAATTTATATGGAAACATATGGTGATTTTGGTTTTATGAGAAGCATCCTAAGCATATGCTACCAAAACGCAAGATTTTGCACCGAGGTATACCATGGTTCCGAAGATATTAAGAGGACTCCGGATTCCTTATAGATACAAGTTTCGGGGTTTAGGCGCTGTTTTAAGAACTGAAAGCATATGCTACTATGCAAATTACATTCATCATCATCATCATCATCATTACCACATCAGGGTCACCAATGTCACCAAAATTGAACATAACAAATTCATCCTTAAGTCCAGAGCATAAGGCACACATTTGACTTTACTTCTGAGAAGTAAGTTGCTTCGATAATTAAAACAAGTAACATGCATGTCTCACAACAACAACCTAATTTCAACCTTTTGCATTGCGCTTAGCGTTCATAGTACAATAACTGTCTGGCGTCTCGCTTGCTATAATCTGCTAGGGCTGTCAAGCGAGCGGCGCGGCGGCGCGGCGCGGGGCCGGACCGGGCGGCGTATTTAGGTTATACCGTTTGAGTCATGAGCCAGACTCTAATAGATGAGCTTTTGTTTATGCATATTACTCGACAATACCTATTCTATCTCAGTAAAGAAATTGACTCAAATGGATTTGCTTTTGCCTTGATATTTTCAAATAAAAATGCACTTACAAAACCTAGTTGAGTAGAGGCTCACCGCCATAATATTTGTTTATCGCGAGCGTGCCATACTCGTACTAGATATGAGCGCCGCGATATTTCTAAGTGCACTACGCCGTTAAGGTGACGCCGCGTTAAAGTAAGAAACCGTGTTGGATATGTTTTAGATTGCTTGTTTTCTATGAGAGGCCGGCCCGGCCTCTCATAGAAAACAAGCAATGGAACAGCAAAAATGGATAGGGCGTAAGTGACAAAATGGTTTTTGTCGCGTAATTTAAAAACCATAAATACATTTCATATAAACTATGCACATATTAAAGTGTATGCTTCAACCAATTTATGTACAAATTTTGAAACCTTAAATAACTCTCCTCTGTTGGAAAAATAGGAATCCCTTTTTTTACAGAGGTCTTTTCGATTGATAATTCTGTGTTATAAAAGTTGTCCAATCGTGTTATGCTATGGGCAATTCAAAGACAAAGACATGATGAATACTGACAATGAACTTTAGTTTCTTAGCTTTAGTCATTGCTGAGAAAAATCGGCATCGCTATAGCCAAATTATCAAGGCGTCGCCTTAAGGCGCTATATTGAAAAAACTGTCCTTTTTGACGTAACCTGACGTAACGTCTACCTTTGCAACTCAAAATCGTATAGAAGCATTTTGCTTATATGCTCCTAGTTATTTTTTAAATAGTTATACTTAATTAAGTTTTCTCGCATGTTTTCCGAGTGAGCAGATAGCTTCTGGCCGCAGCGTATTCACGACTTTATAGTCATACAAATTAAGTATAAAATTGCCCTTGCGGTAAAAATTTTTTTCGATATATCGCCTTAAAAAGTTTGCGCCTCAAAAATTATATATTTACATGATAATTGTTATACCATCGATTTAGTACTTATACAGTACAGAACAATATACTTACTATCATTAGTTCATTACATTAGCACAGTATAGCAATATAATATATATATATATATATATATATATATATATATATATATATATATATATATATATATATATTAGGCTTAGATTACTCTTGGAATAATAATTTATTTAATTATTTATACACTTCATGCATATACACTTCATGCAAATATTTACATGCCTATACTTATGGCGTTCTCTACCAGTGCAGCCAACTTTAGGGTGATGATGAGAATGTAGAATAGGCGTATTCTAAAGCAATATTAGTTAAAATATGATGTACTTACTTAATTTAAATAGTTTTATAAATAATATTATGTTTTATCATCTTTTATTTTTTAAATACATTTTATCATAAATCATAATAAACCTATAAAAACCGTACCGTACGGTACTCGCCTATTACATACACTATAATAATGTCATCGGGCACTGGAATGCTCTAGGAGGAATCGACTGAAATTTCGAAAATTCCACGAAATGTGTTTGAATTTGGTACAATTTTCTGCTTTCGGTCTCGAAAAAATTGTTTAAATGAATGCAGGTTACTTTCGTGAATCCATTTTTTTACTCAGACTCTTCTATAGTATTTATAATTCGTAGTGTCGTAGTCCTCTACTCATAACGCGAACGTTATCAATAACATGACGTAGGCATTACAAATACTGGGCGACAGCCGACAGTCTATTTTTATTACATTTTGAATGGCCGTCGAGCATTCGTATGTATCGTAAAAATATTATTTTTATGACGCTTTTACTGTATATAATAACGCTAAATTACATCTAATAGGGTCTGCTAATAAGAGAATTTTGTCATAATATCACCGAAAGCTTTTGCCAGTGACTTAGCTGGAACGTAGATTTTTTATAAATTATGCCTACATAAATTATAAACCGCGATTGACAATGAAGTGTCAGATATTGTCAATGACGGCTTTGTATGGAAAATGACAAGTATTTGACAGGGAGTCATTAGCTTT
Organism: Lysandra bellargus; assembly: GCA_905333045.1. NCBI lineage: Eukaryota > Metazoa > Arthropoda > Insecta > Lepidoptera > Lycaenidae > Lysandra > Lysandra bellargus. Next base: position 3,887,038 of record HG995341.1, on the reverse strand, counting down.
GTCCACACTGTGCTTTTTTCTGTTCGTCAAGGGCATGCGTTGTAGCGCAGTCAACAGCGAACGTGAGGCATGCCCGCGACGCATGCCCTCTGACCGTCTAAAACTTTCGCTTTGTTATTAAAAATGACAGTTGGCGTTGCGTTCTTTGACGCATTCAATTTTTGAATGCGCCAATACGAAAATTGAATGAAAGAAGATGACGAAAATTGAAGACGAAAGCTCATAATATGGACGTAGCTAATGACCGCTACCGCCATGTTTCGCCGAGTATAGTATTAGTACCTTAAGAGTCCGTATACGAAATTTTGCCGATGAATACGAAATTGCAAAGGTTCGCTACAGAAATATTATTAGGTTTTAGCCCCTTAGTAGACTTAATATATATATATTAATTATTACATTTAAAATATATTTAAGCGCGGAAAGCCGACTCGAACTTGCGGCGAGTAATATGATGTGAGATTTAGGTTGTTTTGAATCGTGTTTTTTGGCACAATTTGTTTTATTTTTTCTCGAATTGGATAAAATTTTATTTATAGATTATTTCTGTCGTTTTATTTTTATGAATTACAGCTCCAAGTTGCCGAAATTAACAGCAATTCTTTGCCCATTTTCTCTAAAATTTTTCCAAGTTACATATTTTTTTACTCAACTATTTCATATTAAAGTGGTAAAAAGTAATTCCAACATTTTATAGATGAATAGCGAGACAGCAACATATAAAACTTGTAGTGGCGCTAGTATCGAATTTGATTTGATCGGGCGCGTAGCCCGAGCTCTTAAGACGTCAATACAATCCATAAACAGGTGATATTCTAAACCTTTTACAGCAAAAATCACAAAACTGTCGCGGGTTTGAGTTGGATTTTTTAAAAATACTTCAAAAATAAAAAATCTAGCTCCAACATTAGATTATAGGTAATTGAAATGATCTTACATGTTGTGCATTAAAACTTATAGAAATACTGTATTTTAACTGTTAAATCACGTCTGTTAAATCAGCGAAATCGGCAAATTTCGTATACGGACCCTTAACTAGTACTTTAAGCACAAAATACATCCATACTAATATTATAAGTGCGAAAGTGTGTCTGTCTGTCTGTCTGTCTATCTCACGCTCAAACCGCTGAACCGATTTTGCTGAAACTTGGCATGGAGATACTTCGAGTCCCGGGAAAGGACATAGGATACTTTTTATCCCGCAAAAATGTACGGTTCCCGCGCGATAAACGAATTTTGGTGCAACGGAGTTGCGGGCGTCATCTAGTATTAGATAATTAGTTTAACAACTACAAGTCCAAAAGTACGTCTTACTTCCTCATGCTTAAACGGCTGAACAGATTTGAATGAAATTTGGTTTAGAGATACTTTGATAGTAGGAAATAATAAATGATAGTTTTAGTTCCGGAGTAATGTACGGTTCCGAGACAAGCTTGATGTCTACTTCATAAGAAACCTGTTGTAAAAAATTGAACTTTCCTAGCTCTAAGCGTTGGATCTGTGCATTGATCTATGATTATAATTATTAGTTTACATAGGATACTTTTTAACTTGGAAAAATTAACGTTTTCCGTACAAAAAAAAAAAAAAAACAACTCAACAAGCAACATATTTGCGTGTCGTGTCTACTTAAGTTTTTGTTATGCCACATTAACATATTATTATTCCCAAGTAAATAATAAAAAAACCATAGCATGATATTATGTGAGTCATTCAGCATCCGTCTTATTTGAATAATATTATCAGTTTGATCTACCTCAATAAATCATAGTCAGTAGTTTCCAACGCAACATTGCACAGCAATTTTCAGTAATGGCAAAAAACGCTGCTGTCGCGGTGTCGTGTGAAAACTCCTTAATGCAGTGTTTTTCAACCTGTGAGTCGCGACCCTCCGGGGGTTGTAGAGCTTCCGTAAGAGAGCCAGAGGTTGAGAGAACTATTTAATTAGAAAAAAAAAACAACAAATTTTACATCAAAGAGGTTGAAAAACACTGTCCTAATCACAGAGTCCTGCAACGAAGCCATGTGGCATCGCCTAGCTGATAGCAAAATTGTCACAATAATATTATTATGGTTATAAAAAACTATCGCTAATTTTATCACTAACGCTTTGTTTAATTTCCTGTAGTTATGAGTAATAAGCTAGAATGTTATGATTAATTTTGTATAACCATTTTTAATTATGTTCTACAAATGCAAACCCCTGCACACTCTACAGATATCTGGGCTCCGTTATAGTATTTTGCGCATGTATTATGTGTATCGTGACAATTTAGAAACCACTCCTAACCGCATTTTATATCACCTCCATTGTGGGTATTGCAGACACAATAGATTTTCCATTGTTATGGGGCAGCTGGCTCCCACTTTGTCTATCTTGACCTCTTTCTAAGTTATTAATAGTTATATATATATATATATATATATATATATATATATGTGACAGTGGCGGGGCAAGACCAAAATTTGATGTGGGCGAGATACATTTTCCGAGGCCCCTAGGCCCAAATGGATAATCCAATTCAAATCCAAATGGATAATCCAATAATCCAATTTTAAACAATCATTTTTATATAAATAAAATTTGAGTCTCAAAACGCGTAAATTGCCAAAAAAAACCTCGGGGTCCAAGAGGCACGAGGCCTCTTGGACCGCGAGGCTGTGGGCGGTCGCCCACATCGCCCACGCCTTGCGCCGCCTCTGATTTCAGATCTTGTTTAAGATTATTTTCATACATTTTCACAAACCGCGTACGCGCAGAAACGCGCACGTCTGAAAGCGCCCTTAAAAATGCATCACATAAACAGTCAATATGGACAATTTAGGAAGCCAGACAGACATGAGACAGTCAAGGACGAAATTGTAATTTTTTAAATTCAGAACATAGCAAAATGTTTCATTTTTAAAACAGGTAAAAAATTAAGTAGGTACTCGCTACGCCATGCATTTTCAAGTACTGTATAATAAATACATTTTGTTTTCATAAAAATAAAATATTTAACTTAATTTTGCTTTGGTCTTTTATTATCCAATATTTTTGGACTTTAACTATTTTTTATTCTTTTTAGTTTTGTTCTACTTCTACATCATGTTCTTTTCTGCAATATTTGTAATTAAAAATACTAGGTACTTGAAACATAATATTATAAAAACACCAAATATTTTTGTTCAAGGAAAACTTCTTTATGTATGCAATCGCCGATCAGTAAGAATTTTATGAGTTCTTGTAACAAAGCTCCAGAATAGTAAGGACGAATACGTAACCACCAGTCAGACAGCTTTTAAACAAATAAAGAAAGTAGGACATCTGGTTTTAGGGGTTCCCGCAAACCTAAATGACCTACACACGAAGATAATATTTAATAAAGGTATTTAAATTTTTTTTGAAACTGAAAAAACTGAAAATTTCGAGCAGTGAGCAAGCTAAAGATGATGAGATTAATGACTAATGATTGATCATCTGAGTTTTTAATAAAGTTATTTTTATTAAATTAATTTAACGCTTCAACTCCCAAGCGGCCTCATATTGTTGCCGCGAGAACAATAGATTTCCAAGAATCCGCGATCGAAGGATATCATGATCTACTAGATAACGACCGCAAATCCGTTGCGCCTTAAATCGTTTATGGCACAGGAACCGTACATTTATAATATTAGTATGGAAGTATGGATACGTATTTTCCCGTACTCCTATAAAAAAATCAATTAGGTTTTATCATTTTATCGTAAGTGCCAAAAACAGTAAAAGCTTCTGATGCCTGGTAACAAAGCTTATCTAACTCCCATAACAATAATTAACCACGAATTAGTTATAATTATTTCTCGTATTTTTTTATTTATTTTTTTGTTGAGTTATGAATGCAGTCTTGTTCTAAATGATCTAAAGAACATGACTGCATTCATAACTCGATACGTATTTTTTGTGAATTGACACAAACGGCTTAACAGCGTCTGTTCTGCACGCCTGAACCGCTGAGGCGGCTGGAGCGATTTTGCTGAAATGTTATAAGTATGGCACAGAATATAATAATGAAAACGTAAGTGGAAGAATCGAACAAGTAACATTTCGTAACATACGAACAATACCTCATTTTTTTCCTAATTATTTTAATAAAACTTGTAACTTATCTACTTCATAACCTAACTAATATATCTGGCTGCACATATAATTCATAGTTTTTCTATTTCAAATATTTTTTCCGGCCCTAATGCCTCCATTTATGCAATTATTATTATTTTTAACAAAAAATTAAAACCGACTTCCAAGGTAAAAACAATAATAACATTAATATGAACTAAAAAGTATTAAATAATTTTTACTATCTAATGGTGCCTTTTTCCGAATTCGGCTAAAACTCAACTATTTCTGTATTCAATCTTCATTATTTTGAAGTCGGTACCAGATAGCTGAATCTTCAGTCCTCTGACAGAATATTTGAAACTTTTGGAACTGGCACCGACTTCAAAATTATGAAGATTGAATACAGAAATAGTTGAGTTTTAGCCGAATTCGGAAAAAGGCACCATTAGATAGTAAAAATTATTTAATACTTTTTAGTTCATATTAATGTTATTATTGTTTTTACCTTGGAAGTCGGTTTTAATTTTTTGTTAAAAATAATAATAATTTCACTCTTTTTAGTTACACTAGTAGGTAAACCTTCGCGTATATTTTACGTATCTTATTACAATTTGTCAAGAGTCACAACTCACACTCACAAAATCATATATTATCAGTGAAGTGAACATATTGTGCTAAGTAATTTAACAATTTTAATGCTTCAAGCCCCAAGCGGTCACCGGCGATTGAGATAACAATAGAAAGGCTATTGTGTCTCGTTTTTCCACGATCGAAGGATCTATCAGATAAAAAATTGTATAAACTTGCATAGGATGTAGCGTAGCTACTCATAATATTTAATATTATCATAATTATTGACAGCTCTGTTCTTGTAAAGCGCTTATTCCACTTATCCTAGCTAGGAAGTCCTAGCTAGGATCCTAGCTTTCTAAATGTCATTCCACTTGACTAAATTTTTTCCGATTTAGGATCCTAGCTAGGATCCTAGCTTCTAAATGTTATTCCACTTGACTAAATTTTTTAGGACCCTAGCTAGGACTTCCTAGCTAGGATAGGTGGAATAAGCGCTTAATCAAGAATTAAAATCGATACTTAGTGCGCCATCTATCGATTAATAAGTATAACTGATTAAAAAGACACTTAATGACTTTGTTTTGTATAAATGCTCTTTTTAAAATAACTTTATTTTAATTCTATTTGTCTATTTAAATTTTATAAAGTAATTAGTAAAGTATTCGATCTGTTGTCTGCCGCCACGCGCCACGCGGCGCGGCGGCGCGGCAACGCCGTCGCCTCTGCGACGCCGACCGCCATGTATTAAACAAACAGGTGTTGTTATACAGTACATAATTATTATTATTAGTATATCCATACCTATGCCTTGTACTATTATTAATTATGTGCCATGAGACATTGGTGACCTTAATGATGATGATGACGATGATGATGATGATGATGATTATGATGATGAATATGAATTGCATAGTAGCATATGCTTTCTGTTCTTAAAACAACGCCGAAACTCCCGAACGTGTATCTATAAGGAGTCAGGAGTTCTCTCAGCATCTTCGAAACCATGGTATACTTTGACCCAATATTTGACTTTTTGGTAGTATATTCTTAGTACACTTCACATAAAACCAAAATCACCATATGTTTCCATATAAATTTCGAGGAGTTCCCTCGATTACTCATGGATCCCATCATCAGGTCACCACTTTTGTGAACATGGTACTAAATTGGAGTGAAACCTAATACAACAAAACAAAAATTTCGAAAATCGGTTCACAAACGGCGGAGTAATCGTTGAACATACAAAAAAAAAAAAAAATAAAAAAAAAAAAAATCCACAGCCGAACATATAACCTCCTCGTTTTTTGGAAGTCGGTTAAAAAACAGGAAGTTTTTTCATGTTACTTACCTTATTCTTCCACTCACGTCTTGAATTATGTACTTTGAATCTTGGAGTAGGAGTTATAACTCCTACTCTATGTTATAACATAGGATAATTTTTGTTGCGGGTGGCATTAATATAGTTATCTGGTTATAGTAATATGAGCGTCCGTGGCCTGGGTAGACCTTTGGTTCGTAGAGGGTGCAGGTTCGATCCCGGGTGGAGGCGTGTACCAATGAGACATTTTCTAATCTCAAGTACACAATACGGACGCTCGTACGGTGAAGGAAAAACATCGTGAGGAAACCCGGCGGCTGCACCAATGTCTGTTCGCTGCACATAGTTGGTCCCAGACGTATTGACTAGTTCTTTCCTCTGGACTAGGCCGACTATGTTGCGAGAATGCCATATGTGCTTGGGCAACCATACGGACATTTAAATCTTGTCCCAGACACTACAGTATTTGAGGACTGGTTGCTTCACTCTGAAAGTACTGTACTTACACAACGGATGCTATAAGGCCTAGTTTTTTTATGAAAAAATTCAATCTTTATTCTTTATATACCTAAAAATTAATGGAACGAATTTTGATGCGGTTTTTTAAATAAATAGTTCCGTTTTTTTTTTTTTTCGAGTAAAAAATACTGATCATTTTAGACGTATCACACTCATAAAATCATAACAATAAAATTATTGTTAAATAATAATAATTGAAAAAGTAGATTCTCTACAATCTACATTTACTAGTCGTGTCTAGACGATCATGAGTGTTGTAACTCATACGTCACACGCAATTTTCATGTTTTGCATAATTTTATTAATTAATAAGTAATTAAATTACATCATAAATTTTAACGTAAGCCGACAATAAATTGGCTACTTGCCGGTTTCAAGCTGTATAATTATTTTTATGATGGATGCCTTCAAATATTTAATAGATCTATAATATAAAGTTCAAAGGGTCTCGATGTTAAAAAATGTGTTATTTTTTCGATTGTCTGCTATAATTTATGAGTGCAATAATTTAATATTTTAAAATTTCAATGCTGCTTAGAGGATTTCCCCCATGTCTCAAGAATTAGTAGGAAAAATGTGAGATCATGTCCACAGTAAATACAGATTTTATCGAATAATAATCAGGACGAGTGAAGCGAGCCTTAGTATATCCCACAACCTGTACATTTTGTGGTACACTTTACGGAAAAACTATCACGCGCTTTAATATATATTATGTTATCATCAGTCAGTCCAGGTGTGACGACGCGAGCCCTCACAAAGCACGGCTTTTAGCTATTATAATTATTAGACAGGTAAAATATGTATTATACAAAACAAAATATATTGCTACAGGCTCAATGGCTACAGGTTAAAAAAATTGTCATGATTTAATTAAAGGTAAAGTATGATCAAGTATTTTATCCGACTTCTAAAACAGACGGGGAAGTCTAATTATTCTGAATATCGATTAAATATAGTGTGTAACAAAAATAAGTGATAATACTTTAGGGAGTGTATGAGTCCCCTGTATAGAGTTTACCGTGAAAGTAGCAGTGCTGAAAGCGTAACTTTTTTTTAAACTTTTGTACTTATAGGCAAACTCATAACGCTGGGGCGCTTTCCCATACAAATCACAAAAAATGCTCTTTAATCGCTGCTACTTTCACAGTGAGCTCTATATAAGGAATACTTACACATCCATATAATAAATAATCTAAATAATAATCCATAAAAAATACAGGGTGTAACAAACTAAGTGATATAGTTTGTTACACCTGTATTTTTTGAAAACATTAATAATTAATGTTGGTTCTATAAATAATTTAACCACGTTTAAAATCAATTCATATTTGCTGTCAACTCTGTATTATGACATTGTTTTTTTTTTAATTGGCAGATGATATTGGCGGAAAGGGATGTATCTGACATTACACAAGAAACCTTACCTCTTGCAGGTACCAGTTCAGCGTCTCTATGTAGATATCGCCGTCGCAGGGCAAACCATAGAGTAGAGCTATGTCATCACTGTCCAAGCTAACAGTCCTCATGTACGAATTCAAAAACGATATATTAAACCCCTGCTCCTCCATCAAATCACGCACAACTATACACTCTCTTTTTAAAAACACGGTACCACGTGGGCAACATTTTCTAAAGCAGGTTTTGATTTCGCAAACACAACCGAAAGTTCTGTTCTCACCACCAACTTCTTTCGTGAAGATATACTGGGGCGGAAATCGGATCCCGTCCTTTACTATGCTGCCGTCGCTAAAAGACTGCAAACCGGTGAGATCCATGCTATCTTTAGTATCGCATAGCTGGCCACTAGCATAAAACAAGTGACAGATTAAAAATAAAAAAATCATGTTTACGTTTGAAAATAGAACGCGGAGTTTTTAGCGCACGTTTTCGCGCCACTGTATTTCGCGACGAACTGGCGCTTGCAAACATTGCCGGCTTCGAAGAGTGATTAAGCCTCCCGGTGCCGGCAAATTAGCGATAATGCAATGATTGAATCGAACCGGTTTAATTTTTGGACCTAAATTTAGAGCAGGTACCTAGGTATCAAGTTTGTAGATTTACCGTGTGCTTAAACTCCGGCCACCTCATGCTAAAGACGATTGGATTTATTTTTAAATAATTATTTTACAGCGTTGAACCATCACCAGCAGTTTTCAAACTTTTTTGGTAGTGGAATCCCCTTTATAGAAGAGTAGAGATCAACTACGATATCATGGCGCGCCCCTCCAAAATTCAAAACTTTTGAAGTGCGTTATCAAAACGTTTGAAGTGCGTTGTCTTGCGCGGTAGGCTAGTTATGATTAGTTGACCAACAAATATTGGTAATAAGTGACATTAACAGAAATATTACGTGTACTGTGATTGGTTGAATACTTACTACATACAAACTCTTTCATAAGGATGTGACTACACACATTGAAACAGTCATTTGGAGGGGCGCGCAATATTATCGTAGTTGATCTCTATAACAGTCTAAAACTCTAAACTCTATAAAGTGTAGAGTTAGAGACCCCAAATTTTATCTGGTCACGTCATATACTGCGGTCATTTACCTGCATAAGTTTAAAGTATAAGTAGTCCATTCACGTTTAAAAGGCATTGAATCATTGTTATGTTATGTCAAAATATATTTAATGCAAACTAACTTCAGGGGACCGAGTTTTCTACTAGAGATCAACTACGATAACATGGCGCGCCCCTCCAAATTACTGTTTTAATGTGTGACACATTCACATCGTTATGAAAGAGTTTGTATGCAGTAAGTATTCAACCAATCACAGTACACGTAATATTTCAGTTAATGTCACTTATTACCAAGATTTGTTGATCGACTAATTATAACTAGCCTACCGCGCAAGACAACGCACTTCAAACGTTTTGACAACGCATTTCAAAAGTTTTGAATTTTGGTGGGGCGCGCCATGTTATCGTAGTTGATCTCTACAAAAGTCACTTCCGGGCTCCGGCGCAGGCTTGGGAACCAATCCACGGACCACGACCTTCAAAGTTATACAATTCGATTTAAGGTGACGCCGCGTTAATGTAAAAAACCATGTTGGATATCGAACAGCAAAAAATGGAAAGGGCGTAAGCGACAAAACGGTTTTTGTCGCGTAATTTAAAACCATAAATACATTTCATATAAGCTATGGGCAAATTTAAGTGTATGCCTGAACCAATCTATGTACTTTTGGAAGCTTAAATCACTCTCCTCTGTTGGCAAAATAGGAATCCCTTTTTTACAGAGGTCTTTTTGATTGATTATTTTGTGTTATAAAAGTTGACCAATCGTGTTATGCTATGGGTAATTCAAAGACAAAGACATGATGAATACTGACAATGAACTTCAATTTCTTAGCTTTAGTCATTGCTGAGAAAAATCGATATCGGTACAGCCAAATTATCAAGGCGTCGCCATGATGAATCGTTTGACAAATATGAAGCTTTTGTCAAAATCTTCACTTAATTACAGTTAAGCACTTATAATTATTATTCGTCTCTGAGTGTAGCAGTTAGAGAGAGTGATATGTTAACTGTTCTTATAGCTTAGAGGCTAGAGTGGGCTAGAGCTTATTTTCCTCTTTCATTCGCCTACGGGAGGATCCTTCTTTATATTGCGAACATGTAAAAACGCAATTCGAATTTGTAAGTGATCTGCAACAAAGAATCATTATTTTTGAAAAGCGGTAAAGAAAACTTAATATAAGTGAGAGACAAAATTATTGTTAATGCTTCATTGTAATACCTTCATATCCATTGGAGGTCCAATTAAAGTAGGTAATAGAAAATTTTAATTGGTTTAAGGAAAATGTGTAACCTTTAATTGGATGCTGTTAAACGTTCGTGTTCCATCCCACATCGGACTAGTTTTGAGTAATCGGCGTTTTAAGTTTTTTTGGAATAATCTTTATTTTCTGCTTATTTTAAGCAAAAAAATATTATTGTGCGGTATCTTTTTTTTTTGTTGAAATGCGTAGATTATGATTATGATTATTATTTTTAACAAAAAATTAAAACCGACTTCCAAGGTAAAAACAATATTAATAGCATCCTTATAATATGAACTAAAAAGTATTAAATAATTTTTCCTATCTAATATGTAGTGCCTTTTCCCGAATTCGGCTAAACTTCAACTATTTCTGTACTCAATCTTCATCATTTTGAAGTCGGTACCAGATATAGCTGAATCTTTATTTCTTTGACAGAAAATTTGAAACTTTTGGAACTGGCACCGACTTCAAAATTATGAAGATTGAGTACAGAAATAGTTGAAGTTTAGCCGAATTCGGGAAAAGGCACTACATATTAGATAGGAAAAATTATTTAATACTTTTTAGTTCATATTATAAGGATGCTATTAATATTGTTTTTACCTTGGAAGTCGGTTTTAATTTTTTGTTAAAAATAATAATTTCACTCTTTTTAGTTACCTAGTAGGTAAACTGTTAGTGCCAATTCAAATTGTATAAAAAATAGTTTCATATTGTCTTCACTAGATGTCACTGAGGCGCTCCTGTGTCGCGCTATCGCTTGTACGTAGAAGTTTTATATAGGTAGTTGTAACTTGTAACAGATTTTCGTTGTGTTGTTGAAAGTTTGTAAGCAACTGACGTCTGACAACTCAACAGTGAGCTTGGTGTGAGCAGTGAGCATTGAATTGACAACATAAATCATAATATTGAGTGGTAATTGATCTCGTATAATTGTTATTAAAGGTGAACGCAGATTTGGCCGCACCGCACGTACCGCAGTCGCCGCATTCGCAATTCTTCATATTATTATAAAGTTGCGAAGACTGCGGCGCGGGTAGGTAGGTATGCGAGCTTGCCTATAACTTCATATAAAGAATTCCGAATGCGGCGACTGCGGTGCGTGCGGTGCGGCCAAATCTGCGTTCACCTTAAGTTGACCTCCGTCATAGTCCGCGAATTTATAAGTGGTCGTCGGTGGTACTGCGTATATTCTACGTATCTTATTACAATTTGTTAAGACTGATATGAGTCATACGGCAAGGCCCAAATATCAGGTAGATAGATAAATTTAAACAATACATTTAAAAAGATCTAAGTGAACACGTGCAAATGCTCGCAGCGCGGCATCACAATAGACATAACTACCAGTACTTCGACTGCTATGAGACTGACGAGTATTAATATCTGTCGTTTCTTTCGTGTTTCGCCAGGATAAGTTAAAGGCTGGCGCGCTGGCTGGTATAATTTAATTTTAAAAATAAGATTTTGAAATTGAATTCTGACAGTTTTCTTTGCATGTGCCAAAATATAAACAACTAAATTTGTAGGTTACGACCCTAGCGACGACTTTTGTCATAATACGTCAAACTTAAAAAAATTACATCAGTTCTAAGTCGGCATACTCTATCATTCTGTCTACTCTGGCGGCATGCCGCATGCCCTGACATTCCAGTTAGAACTTGAATACGATGTTTGCGTACGCGTCGCCGCGCGCCGCCGCGCGCCGCGCGGTGACGCCGTTGCCTCTGCGGCGCCGACCGCCGTGTATATTAAACAGCCTATAATAATTGGTGTTGTTATGTACATAATTATTATTATTGTATCCATACCTATGCCTTGTACTATTATCTATTTTGTGCCATGAGACATTGGTGACCTTAACACGACGTGGTAATGATGATGATGACGATGATGATGATGATGAATTTGAATTGCATGGTAGCATATGCTTTCTGTTCTTAAAACAATGCCGAAACTCCCAAACGTGTATCTATAAAGAGTCAGGAGTTCTCTCAGCATCTTCGAAACCATGGTATACCTTGACCCAATATTTGACTTTTTGGTAGCATATTCTTAGTACACTTCACATAAAACCAAAATCACCATATGTTTCCATATAAATTTCGAGGAGTTCCCTCGATTACTCCTGGATCCCATCATCAGGTCACCACTTTTGTGAACATGGTACCAAATTGGAGTGAAACCTAATACAACAAAACAAAAATTTCGAAAATCGGTTCACAAACGGCGGAGTAATCGTTGAACATACAAAAATAAAAAAAAATAAAAAAAATAAAAATAAAAAAAAATAAAAAAAATATCCACAGCCGAACATATAACCTCCTCGTTTTTTGGAAGTCGGTTAAAAAAACATTTTAATTTTACATTCAGTTTTAAGAGAAAGAATTGTTAATGCAATATTGCTATAGGGCTTATTATATAGCATTAATGTCCTTTGTCATATTTCACATAAATGCAATATTCTGATTTGTTATTTCAATACAAATTTATGTGCTTATTTTAACAAAATGTTATAAAATTACCTCGTCACGCCCAAACCGCTGAACCGATTCTTCTGAAATTTGGTATGGAGATACTTTGAGTCCCGGGAAAGGACATAGGTTCCTTTTTATTCCGAAAAAATGTACGGTTACCAGACACTAAACAAAAATGATATCTGCTTATACCGCTACGTGGATTTCGATGATATTTGGGTATACAGATACGTTATGTCTAGGAAAAGGACATAGGATACTTTACATCCGGGAAAAAGGTACGGTACCAGAGTAATAAACAAAAATGATATGCGCCTAAGCCACTGAACCGATTTTGATGAAAATTGGTGTGCACATACTTTGACTCTCGTGAAAGGACATAAGATAATTATTGTCTTGAAAAATGTACGGTTACCGCGTTATAAAATTTCCTATTTTGCGCCTAAACCGCTAAACAGATTTTGATGAAACTTAGTATGGAGATACTTTGAGTCCCGGAAAAGGCCATAGGATCCTTTTTATCTCGGAAAAATGTACGGTTCCCAGGCGTTAAATAAAATTATTTCTGCTTATAGCGCTACATGGATTTTGATGATATTTGGTATGCAGATACGTTATGTCTCGGGAAAGGACAGAGAGTTTCCGCTTCTTTTACCCGTCCCGCAGAGTGCTCTTGTGTATTGCGCACACACTTGGTCACTTTAAAATTTCTCCTTAACTGGCCTGTTTTTTATTGAAACCAGAGTGCTCTTGTGTAATGCGCACACACTTGGGAACTATAAAATTACTCCTGCGTAACTGGTATGTTTTCATTGAAACCAGAGTGCTCTTGTGAATTGCGCACACACTTGGGCACTATAAAATTACTCCTGCATAACTGGCCTGTTTTCATTTAAACCAGAGTGCTTTTGTGTATTGCGCACACACTTGGGCACTATAAAATTACTCCTGCGTAACTGGCCTGGTTTCATTGAATCCAGAGTGCTCTTGTGTATTGCGCACACACTTGGGCACTATGATATTACTCCTGCGTGACTGGCCTGGTTTTATTGAAACCGGCCACCGCCACCGAAACCGGTGTGGGAGTATTTTTATATTTTATTATAATTACCAGCATTGGACATTGGGCTTACTTATTGAAATACTCGTTAGTCTAATTAAATTATTAATCTAATTGCAAACTAAAATTAAAATACATTTTATACATATTATTATTAATCAACTTACGGGTAATTTGAAGATGCACAATTATTACATCAATCTGATTAATTTGTAATCTGATTAAAATTACTAATTACTTTTTGCCCAACTCTGCACGTGATAAACTAATTATTTCTACATTAACTAAATTTAATCAAAATCGGTTCAGTAGCTTAACCCTGGAGTGGTCGCGCCGATAAAACTAACGTAAGTGGTCGCGTGGACTACATACATACATAGTCCACGGTAAAAATGGCGAAAAAACGTATTATTTTAAATCAAATCTTTATTTAATGTTGCTTTTTATTATAATTGAATCCTTTTTTATTACAAATAATCAACAAACATAAACTAAACCCCTTCTGATTTTAATAATAATCATACATAACAAAAATCAACGTTTTCAAAGGTAACAAAATCATTTAGTGTAATTATAGCACAAAATAGGAACTTAGAAATCGATATTTGGAAATTTTGACATTATTTTTGAGTCACGATAGACACACTATTTAGGAATGGTCCAAATATAGTATTTTTTGCACTTGTTCAATAACTTCTTGTGCTTTTGTTCCGCCTTCTTCCATAGTACAGCGACGAACGTCATTCCTCCCTGTTCCGTTTCAGACTGATGGTCTTGGTGCTCCATATGGTCTTCTTCATCGTCAGAATTAGAAAAGTTCTCGTTGCTACCCTCGGCCTCATCTTGGTTTTCCTAAAACAAAAAAAAAAAAAACAATAGTGTACTTTCAATCACTAAACTCAAATTATTTAGGTAAATTCGTAACGTACTGATGTATTATTATATTCCGAACGTTTCTACAAAAACACCCAACGTTTTTCACTCGACAGAAAGTATAAAACAAAATGAAACAAAAAAGATGTAAGAAAAAAATACTCACGTATTAGGTCGCATGGACTACATACGTAGTCCACGAGCCTTACCGGACAGCTTACAACACAACCAGAAGCGACCGGCGTTTGCGCTGCCTGGAGCACATGGGCATTCTATCCTGCTACAAGTACACGGAGCATCAAATTGTTCGCTAATATGGTTTTTAGGTAATTAAAAGTTTTGCGACAGTGAACTACAATGGTAGTCCGCGCGACCACTCTAGGGTTAAACCCATATTGATAAAGTTTATTGCGTGAAAACCGAACATTTTCCATGATAAAAGATATACTATGTCCTTCTCCAAAACCTAACTTAATATCTACATGTACTCAATATCGATTATCGATATCATAAGGCAAATTCATTTTTGTTGACTGCGCGGAAACCGTACATTTTCCGGGACAAAAAGTATCTAATGTCATTTTAATTGATTCAAAGTATTTGCATACAAAATTTTATCAAAATCGGTTCAGCGGTTTAAGCGCAAATCATTTTAGAAACATAGTACATAAATGCTATATACAAAACCTTACTTAGAAGAATAAGCATTAACCATTTTTGTACTCTAGAATATGCTACAGTGGGTTTTCAAAAAAATGGATTTCACTGTCGTAAACCTTATGTTCTAAAGAATATAACTGCATTATTAACTCAAAAACCAATTTTATGTGGAATGGATTACCAATGCTAAACAGCAGCCAATTATTATTACCTAAGGTACTTTAATTATTATTAGCGCTTGACTGCGGTTTCCTTAATTTCGTGGTATTTTACACATTGTGATATTAAAATATCTCTCATAATGATATTAATAATTATTTATTATTATGACCCACATAATGCCAACAACATGTACGTAACTTATTCGTTACAAATAATAAATTGACAATCACGCAAACTGTCTACAATGTTCTAACCGGTTAGGTATTCAATGCAGGAATCGAACCCACGACCTCAGAGTTTAAGAGCCACGCTCTCAACTACTGGACCAGAGGAAGTTCCTAGTTAATAAGAGCCAAAAAAAGGGAACTTTTCAGGACGATAGACGTTTGTGATGTACCTCAAAAAAAAATCATTTTTCTAAGTTCTAGCCGTACCTCGAACACAGAAAGTTTGCGGAGCACTGCTCTATGCAACGAATACATTATAGCTATAATTTTATAATTTCGCATATTTCGATTATCGACAATTTCGACGATTTCAACAATAGTTACGGAGTATTTACGATTAATGGGTTACCTTCGGGTCTATTGAGGAAGATTATAACGACAGAAATACACGTCTGGAGGTCAGGGACGCTCTAGAAGTGATTCAGAAATAATAAGCTGATGATTCAAAGTGGTCGTGTTTTTGTGTCGTCGATGATAGTACCGCTAACCGCAATAATTATGTATCCATATTTTTATAAAATAAGGTGGCAAACGAGCAAACGGGTCACATGATAGTAGTGTGTTTTCGCGGGTTCTGGATCACGATTCTGGGTCCACCCCACCCCCCGATCGCAGCTCGCAAACTGTCTCGATCACTTTTTGTCGGTTCGAGCGGCGACATCGCCTAAAAAAAAAGAGTTTGGTGTCAAAATAGGGGTTTTGAACCATGCCCGTTCGATTTATGCGATCCGCTTCTGCGTATTTGCACTAGTTTCAAAGTTAGCTTTTGTGTTTAACCCTCATTATCTACTATCACCACGCTCCATTGTTCCTTCATAATTACAATTGCTACTTATTGCATTGTTATGCTCGCCTCGGAGTCCTATTGTTCGTAATGACTACCTGAGCTTATCGCGTACGTCACCTCAATTTCTTACAAGATTTTAAATAAGTAAATAAAAATTGATAAATTTTTCATTACGGTTCTTTTATTTAATTAAAACATGTAATAATAATAACTCTCATAGTAGTATGTTTTCATGCATTGTGAATCACTATTCATATAATATAGTTCCCCTCGGTATCTAGTGAATATTGAGAATGCATTCCTGCTAATAACATTTTGCTGCGTTGCAATCCTCGTAAACAACATTCCAAAGTTTTTTTTAACAATATAATTAAAGCTAAGGTTAAAATAAAACTTTGGTTTACTTTCAAACAAATTATTTATTTCGTATTGTTCATAAAACAAGATTCAATCATTGAGTTCAAAAACGTATCATTTTTAAGTGTGTCACTACCAAATTCAGTCTGAAACTCTGACAATGACTTGTTATGAAACTTGTATAACAAGTACATTAAACAGTACTCTCCACACACAGAAGTCCAATCATTTTGTAGCCTGATATGTATCAAAATATTCACCGATGCCATGTTTGTCTATGTGAATAGCTACCCAGTGAGATCCTGGTTTTGAGTCCGGGTCCAAATTGCTTATAAGATATGTAGGAGTCGTTATATGCATTGGCAATCGATTCGCGGCATATACGCTATTTTTTAGACTAGGATGAATCTTTTTTAAGTATGATTTTAGTCGTAAAGTGTCCATAGTCCGTTAAAAAAAGCTTTGTGATATCGCATAGAAGCGCGCCCAAACGTGTATGGATATCCAGTGGGATTCAGGCTTACTATCAGGATCCAAGTTGCTAATAAATGTATGTAGGGGTTTGATCATATTATATTAATATATAGGCAGACGATTCGCAGCGTATACATTATCTTCTTAAGTCTAAATCTTCACAAATTCTTCTCAAATAATTACAGATCTCTGTTGTGTTCATACTGATCACAGAACCAAAGTAGATCCAAACCAAACCATACTGATCACAGAACCAAAGTAGACAAAAACCAAAGTAGATCACAGAACCAATCTGGTTTATGGATCTTGTATAATAATATGTCACATAATAATTATTATCCGTATAATGTATGCTTTATGTATTTACTAAGAGGGGTATTACATATGAAATAATGAATGAATAAATAAAAGAAACATAAGTTTGGTACAATATTTTATTTCATAATATCCACACACTATTAGGTAAACACTCACACACCCACGTTATACATTATAACTCAAATATATCATACATGTGACTTTTCTTGGCTTCTATAGTCTACAGAGTACAGTTACATTACGGTTTTTATCTAGTTTTCTATAAGTAACATTATTAACTCTGCAAATACAATACAGTTAATCGTTTGAGAGAGACTAGAATCAATTGATATCCCATTTACTTCATTAAGGAAATGTATACCAGTGCCAAAAAATTATGTATGAAAGATACCATTGAAGGATGGTTGTAGAGTTTTTGAAGGCACTTGTTGTCTATATTCTCTGTATATACAAAATGAATTCATACCATAAGTTTCAAAATTAAAAATATTCTTACTAATGATTAAAATATTATGTTGCGTTATTTACAAATCCTATGATAAATCTTTTGAGTACTTGCCCCGAAATATTATCAAGCGTTTTTTTTTTCTTATCAGTGGAAAGTCGTAATATCATAAACGTTACTTACAATTATTATTGAGTCATCCTTAGCATCCATTTAATGGTAAAGCATACAATAGATACACTTTCATATTCTTTACTAATAATTATTCCTGTGAGTCGCTAATAGAACAGGATAACTTAATGGTTGGGACATATTTAGATAAGATTGCAAAACCTCATATCATTTTTAAACTTAAAAAAGTAAAATAATATTTATTAAGTTTTCCTATAACAAAAAAACATACGATAATTCTATAAACTAATTATATTCTTAATCCTATAGCATATTCCGTATATGCCCATTGCCCATAAGTATTGTACTTTGTTATGAAATAATATTAATTTATACTAATGATTTTTTTCTTTTGTAAACTAGATTGTAATACTTTGTTTCGAGTAGTCATACTTTTAAATTATCTTTTATATGTATAATTTTGTACTGAATGTTTAATTTTTAAAGTTTCATTGTAATACAACATTTTAAAATATAATATTTAATCAATATTTTCTTAAAAGCATAAAGTTTTAAATTATGTTACTCATATGAGTTTCAATCAGAATATTATATTTATAATTTAAAATTTATTAAAGCTTTTTTCATTACTTTCAAAAACCTTTTAGAAAATTATAAAACGTGTTTTTTTTTATTTAAATATATTTCAAATGTATTAAAGCTTGTTTCATTATTTTCAAAAGCTTTTGAGAAAATTAAAAAACGTGTTTTTTTTTTAAATTTAATATTATATTTCAAATTTATTAAAGTTTGTTTCATTATTTTCAAAAATCTTTTAGAAAATTACAAAATGTTTTGTCTTGTAAAATATATTTCAAAATTAAAGCTTGTTCCATTATTTTCAAAAGCTTTTGGGAAAATTAAAAAACGTATTTTTTAAATTTAGTGTACTCCAAATTTATTAAAGCTTGTTTCATTATTTTAAAAAATCTTTTAGAAAATTTTAAAACGTGTTTTTTATTTTATAAAATTTTTCAATTATGCTCAATGTTGAGATTCAAATCAATCAAACATAGAATTTTCACTCAAAAAATAAATAAAACACGTTTATCAGAATCTCTAAATATATCAAACTTTATAAAGCACAAAATCAATTTGTAGAAACCAAAATATATTAAAGGCCCTTTGAAATCTTGTGATGACGAAGAAGTAAATTGCATTTAATAATTCGTTAGTTAATTATCATTCATATTCATTTAAAATCTAAAAGACTCAGTTTGCGCGCCGCGTCCTCGTATGTTTACGAAGTCCATCGAATGATCGGGTGACCTACACAAATTATTAGGTACTTTTAATTTGCAATAATTCATTAGTTAATTATCATTCATATTTATTTAAAATCTTGTAGGAAATTAAGGTGACGTAAGTGATAAGCCCAGGTAGTCATTACGAACAATAGGACACCGAGGCGAACATAACAATGCAATAAGTAGCGATTGTAATTATGAAGGAACGGATGGCATATATCGAACGGGCATGGACGAAAACCCTTATTTTGACACCAAACTCTTTTTTTTTTTAGGCGACGTCGCCGCTCGAACCGACAAAAAGAAATCGAGAAAGTTTGCGAGCCGCGAGCGGGGGAAGGGGTGGACCCACAATCGTGATCCAGAACCCGCGAAAACACACTACTCCTGATGGTTAGCTACGGTCGCCCATGGACATTAGCAACATCAGAAGAGCTGCAGGTGCATTGCCGACCTTGTAGGAGGGAATACGCTCTTTTCTTAAAGGTTTGCAGGTTGCATTGGTCCGGAAATCCGGCGAGAGTACATTCCAGAATCCAGAGTTACTAAAAAATCCCGCGCCGGTTTTTGTGACGATGGTGCAGTGATTTCATAGTGCCAAAGTGTGTGCGCAGTTCGAAAACTGCACTTGTCTCTCTTTACTCTTACTCTTTCATATCTTAACTTTCGTATCCCAGTGGCAAGGATGACCGACACGACTGGCAAGAGATCAGGCGCTGGAATGACAGTATATAATATTTAAATGCCCTTCTTTACTACTAAGAATATTTACACAGCGTCAGCAATTACTATAAATGGTCTACTTGTCTTTGTGTGGCGTATTGGGAAAGTCATATGACAGACAAAAAAATGAATAGCGATATGCTGCGGTATCTTTGTTAGTAGGAGAGTGACTGCAGTCGTTGCGGTCACATAGTTGATATATAAACCACACAGCAAGGTTCCTGATAGAAAAAAATATTTATATATCTAAGTAAAAATATATTATTATAGTTTGTTGTCAAACTCCTCCGAAAGGGCTGTAGCGATTTTGTTGAAATTTTCGTCGTGTTACGGTTGGACTGGAAATAGGCCTATTTATTATTCATAAATCATATTCAAAATAACGTGAATAGTAAAACAACGTTTGTTTGGTCAGCTAAGTGTTTAATATTATATTGCAATTGGCACTAGTTCAATTCTTTACATTACTCAATAAAAAACTCTTGGAATTTTATGAATCAAAAAGTATTTTTATGTACATCTTTTTAAACTTTTATCATGATATTATTATCCTTATACTTTTTTATTCATAGAATTAATTTATTTACCGGTAACCTCAAATTTTGACGCGACAAAGATTGCGTTCTTCGCCGGTTCTTTGTAATCTAATGTGAAGTTTTATCAAATATGAAGCGGTAACAGACATGACCGCCAATTTTTGCTGATATGACGCAGAGAAAATTTGCGAGAGAAAGAAAATTGGCGAATATCTACGCTGCTTGTGACGTTGGAGCACCAAAATTGTAGCAAATTATTCCTCGACGCTATCATAGCGTTGAGAAATATGACGTTGGAGCACCAAAATGAAAGCGTAGAGGCTATCATAGCGTTGAGAAAATCAAACTTATCTCTGTAAATAATACACAATGTGGTTTCTATTATAGCCCCAAACATGGCCCTTTTGACTACTCACATGATGCATTGATAGTTTTATGTGAAACAGTAATACTTACATTTGTGTCACAAAAAAACTTCCTTTGAAAAAACTGTGTACACAGCCCGACTGAGGTTCAAATGTGAACTGTCGAGAAATGCGGATATTACGAGATTTTCCATAGTATACGTAAAAACTGAGCGTTGCCACCAGCTCCCGATTTTACCTTCCCTAACACCCAACGATAACAATAAATCGGTATTATTGATGACGTTTAAAATGTGGGATAGAATTTATGTTTCTAACGATTCATTTGATTTTAAAAAGTTTATAAAGAAAGTTATCTTAAAATACTATAAGAATTAGATGAGGTAATAGCCATTTATATAAATATTCATAACATATCCGATTTATTTTTAAATCTGTCATACTTACTGCTAAAGCGACAGTTAAACTGCACCTCTTCCACAGCGGATTGTATATTTTGAGCTATTTTCTTACCTTTTTTTATGTTTATTTGTAAATATATTTTTAGACTATTATTGGAACTCAAATAATTCTAATGCATGCTTGAGTACTTTGTTTTCTTCGTTAGAATCAGTTTTTAACCGACTTCCAAAAAACGAGGAGGTTATATGTTCGGCTGTGGATGTATTTTTTTTGTATGTTCAACGATTACTCCGCCGTTTGTGAACCGATTTTCGAAATTTTTGTTTTGTTGTATTAGGTTTCACTCCAATTTGGTATCATGTTCACAAAAGTGGTGACTTGATGATGGGATCCACGAGTAATCGAGGGAACTCCTCGAAATTTATATGGAAACATATGGTGATTTTGGTTTTATGAGAAGCATCCTAAGCATATGCTACCAAAACGCAAAATTTTGCACCGAGGTATACTATAGTTCCGAAGCTACTAAGAGAACTCCGGATTCCTTATAGATACAAGTTTGGAAGTTTAGGCGCTGTTTTAAGAACTGAAAGCATATGCTACTATGCAAATTACATTCATCGTCATCAT
Organism: Lysandra bellargus; assembly: GCA_905333045.1. Lineage (NCBI taxonomy): Eukaryota > Metazoa > Arthropoda > Insecta > Lepidoptera > Lycaenidae > Lysandra > Lysandra bellargus. The sequence continues at coordinate 3,864,860 of HG995341.1, read as the reverse complement.
CATCATCATCATTACCACGTCAGAGTCATCAATGTCACCAAATTCAACCTTATCTCCAGAGCATAAGGCACACATTTGACATTACTCCAGAGAAGTTAAAGTTGCTTCGATAATGTAACATTCTGTTTCACTTCACCGAGATATTCTGGAAAACAACCTAATTTCAACCTTTTGCATTGCGTTTAGCGTTCATAGTATAATAACGCATCGCATCGCATATCTGCCAGGGCTGTCAAGCAAGCGGCGCGGCGGCGCGGGCGTGGGCCGGGTACTATGCAGAGAATACAAATTACTCACGGAGGTACTATGTGCGCTGCGTGTGCGACAAGTCGAGCGAGTGCCAGCCTATTGAAACTAGTCCGGTGACCGGCTACTTAGCACGTCACACGTGTTCACTTCGATTTTTTTAATGTATTATTTAAAATTATCTGCAGGCTGCAGCTGATATTATGATATTTTGTAAGTGTGACTGTAATAAGATACGTAGAATAATATACAGGTGTATTATTCTACGTATAGTACGCGTTTGCTTAGTAGGTAACTAAAAAGAGTGAAATTATTATTTTTAACAAAAAATTAAAACCGACTTCCAAGGTAAAACAATAAGTAATAAAATCCTTATAATATGAACTGAAAAGTATTAAATAATTATTCCTATCTAATAGTGCCTTTTTCCGAATTCGGCTAAAACTCAACTATTTCTGTACTTACTCAATCTTCATAATTTTCAAGTCGGTGCCAGTTCCAAAAGTTTCAAATATTCTGTCATAGAACAGAAGATTCATCTGGTACCGACTTCAAAATGATGAAGATTGAGTACAGAAATAGTTAAGTTTTAGCCGAATTCGGAAAAAGGCACTATTAGATAGGAATAATTATTTAATACTTTTCAGTTCATATTATAAGGATGTTATTATTGTTTTACCTTGGAAGTCGGTTTTAATTTTTTGTTAAAAATAATAATCGAGCATAAGATAAACACAATGCTTTTTAAAATACAAATGGCAGAGAAAAATAATTGCAAAATCAGCAAAAATTGGCGGCCTCGCCCACGTACTGACACATTTTTGCATTTATAATTTTAACATGGATTCTATTAAATACTACTCAGACAGCTCAGTGTAGTCGAGACAATTACATACAGACAATATACTTTTCCATCACTAGAAAGAAAGAAAGAAATAAAGAGACTTTATTTGGTAAACAATACAGACAAAGCTAGAGAGTTAAAATCATTTCAACACCTTTATCAAATAGGTGCTTACTCAGCATGTATTGCGACCAAGTCGCAACGCTACGTAAGCTAGTAGCTATATTAGCTAATATTAGTATGGCTTAAGGGCTTAATTAATTTGAAATGTATTTATTGATGAAGGGCATTGTAATTAAGTGGGTAAAAACAAAATGCCATGGGTTCGGTAACGTGACGAATTTCATGTCCCCCGTGACGTAACGTGTCACGGCAATTGATGGTTTAGTTCACTAGTTTTCACTAATTGGTATAGGCGAATTGTTTTATGTTAATTTCGTTTGAAGATATAGGTGGGCTTAGACAGGACAAGTTTGACTTTGACTGACAGTGGCTATGCTGGCCTAAGTAAAACCTCCGATACAGGTTTCGACGTAGGGTTTAATAAAAGTATTCAGGACCCTAGAGTGATCTTATAGTGAACAACTGTATGCATAAGAACACTATTCCTTTACTCTCATGACCTTGTAGTCTACAGCCACAGGGCCACGGAGTCTGAAATTTGAAAGTCCACATGTTCAATTTCCAGACAACTTATTGCATCAGAAAGTTTTAAATAACTATAAAAACATTCAAGTGGCCAATATGTCTGTTCATCGTCTACAATCTACATGATTGTTGTTAATTATAATATTCCATTATTTAAAAACGCAGGGTAAACTTATATACAAAGTGCAAAATACTGTCTGTCTGTCTCTCTCTTATTCATGCTAGACAACTGAATTAAACATAATATACCAAGAAGTTAGCTTTAGCTTAGGAGTCACAATTATTAACCTTATTTCCGTGGTGCTCCCCCCTTAAGTTCTTTGACTTTCGGTCATTGCAACTTTGTGATGGAAATTGCAATCTTCCTACTTCTCCTATTTTCTTCTGATTAATTTCATTGCGGGTCCCAAGACAGTTTTAGCTTGTCCCTCGGGCTCCCTGAGATCATATCGAAGGGTTTTCGTGGTTGGATACCGCTGTCGATCCTGGCGACACAGGAGATATAGTGGTGGGAATGTGTGGTGGGCCAAAGCCCGTTAAAAAAATAAAGAAGTTATCCCTATAGAGTTTGTTACCAAGGATTCAATCGGCTTTCTCATACATAGTTAAACAAGTTCTATTAAAATAAGTGACAATACTTTAAGGTGTGTGTTTTTGTCCCATAAATAGAGTTCACTGTGAAAGTAAAAGCGCTGAAAGAATTTTTAAATTATTACTATACACTGTATAGTAATAATGTATAGTATACAGGGCACACCCTTATTTTGTTTCACTCTGTATAGAGGACTTAAGGCTGCTCTTTCGAAAAAAGCGTGCAGATGAAACAACTTTTCATCGGCATTAACAGAGAAATAATATCTGAAAAAAATAATTATAAATCTACATGATATGATACGTAATTTGGTTTTGCCATATTTTTTCTATCGGTATCACATAATAAAGAAATAAAAAACCGAATAACCTCCAAACCGTTGAATGAAACCACTTTACTCCTTCATTATTTATCAAAAGAATATATAAAAAAATATCTACTGCTTTGCAATACATAAGTTAATAATTTGTTTTTTTTTACTTTTTTGAAATATGTATTATACTAGCTGTTGCCCGCGACTTCGTCCACGTGGACTTTAGTTTATAGTTCCGTACATCGATCAAATAGTTTACGCGCAAATCATAAATACACTTTTTGTGGGAACCGTTCATTTTTCCTCGACATAATAAATCCCTTGTCCTTCCCGAGACTCCAAAGTATCTCCATACCAATATTCATCAAAATCGATTGAATAGCTTACGCGCAAATCATAAAAGTATATTGTGCGGTAACCGTACATTTTTCCGGGACAAAATGTATCCTATGTCCTTTTCCGGGAGTCAAAGTATATCTACTTATACCAAGTTTCAGCAAAACCGGTCCAGCTGTTTACGCGTGATGTCGTAACTAAGGGAAATATGGATACATTTTTATTATTTATAGACGTTCCGCGCGGCTTCGCCCGCGTAAATTAAATATTATACATTTCACAGACAAATTAGTCCACAAAAAATAGCCTATGATCCTTTTCGTGCTCTACTTCCTATCTGTCCCAAATAACAGAAAAATTGCTCAAAATAGTCCCAAATAGCCTATAGCCTTCCTCGATAAATGGGCTATCTAACACTGAAATAATTTTTCAAATCTGACCAGTAGTTCCTGAGATTTGCGCGTTCAAATAAACCCTTTCAAATAATTTTCCCTGTTTTTTCCACATTTTTCTCTATTCCTTCGCTTCTATTAGTTTTAGCGTGATAAAATATAACTTATAGCCTTTTTCGATAAATGGGCTATCTAATACTGAAAGACTTTTTCAAATCGGACCAGTAGTTCCTGAGATTAGCGCGTTCAAATAAGCCCTTTCAAATAATTTTCCCCCGTTTTTTCCACATTTTCCTCTATTTCTTCGCTTCTATAAGTTTTAGCGTGATAAAATATAGCCTATAGCCTTCCTCAATAAATGGACTATCTAACACTGAAAGAATTTTTAAAATCGGACTAGTAGTTCCAGAGATTAGCGCGTTCAAACAAACAAACAAACTAACAAACGCTTTATAATATTAGTATAGATTAAGCCTTAAAAAGGTTTTTTCTCCTATTTCGCCCTATCATGGACGCGGCGAGCGTCGTAACCGCCACAGTACAAGGCGCGCTGTTATGAATGTTATTTTAATGTCATTTACGTCAATATTCGCACTGACAGACAATCGACCTGCTAATTTAGGGAGAGAGGGCCCTTAACAGTCACACTTACAAAATATAATATCAGCTGCAGATAATTTTAAACAATACATTAAAAAAATCGAAGTGGACACGTCCTAGGGCCGCGACAAACCCGGAATAGCAGCGGCGAGGCTTTCAGTGTCATATGATTTTAAACTTTATCTTTATTATTGTAATACATAGTATCGCTTGAGAAGTCTATGGCCGCCCGTGGCCGCGATTGGTAAGTGTGACAGTGCACTAGCATGTTACTTGTATTATCGAAGCAACTTACTTCTCAGAAGTAATGTCAAATGTGTGCCTTACGCTCTGGAGATAAGGTTGAATATTTTGTTACGTTCAATTTTGGTGACATTGGTGACCCTGACGTGGTAATGATGATGATGATGATGAATGTAATTTGTATAGTAGCATGCTATGCTTTCAGTTCTTAAAACAGCGCCTAAACCCCCAAACTTGTATCTATAAGGAATCCGGAGTTCTCTTAGTATCTTCGGAACCATAGTATACCTCGGTGCAAAATCTTGCGTTTTGGTAGCATATGCTTAGGGTGCTTCTCATAAAACCAAAATCACCATACGTTTCCATATAAATTTCGAGGAGTTCCCTCGATTACTCATGGATCCCATCATCAGGTCACCACTTTTGTGAACATGGTAGCAAATTGGAGTGAAACCTAATAGAACAAAACAAAAATTTCGAAAATCGGTTCACAAACGGCGAAGTAATCGTTGAACATACAAAAAAAAATCCACAGCCGAACATATAACCTCCTCGTTTTTTGGAAGTCGGTTAAAAACGAATTGCCATGTTCTGAAGACGCTCGAGTTTGTTTAGCTGTTCTTGAGTGATTTCCACGAAACAAGCATCCGCGTAATCCAATATGGACAAAAACAAAGATTCGGCAAGTAAAACGGTATTTATTGAATTTCCACCAAGAACCGACAGTAACATAACGTTTTTTATCCTCCTGAGTGAGCTCCATACAGGCTACTCCATATGTTTATGTTATGACGAGCTTTTACCCGCGGCTTTGCTCGCGTGAACAGTTCCGTCCGCTATAACAACAAATACTAAAAACAAAATAAATTTAATATTTAAGCGTACACAAGGGTACATACAACAAACGTGATTTTTTTAACATTTTTTGCTCGGTATCAATAATGACAAAAGGTAGCCACCTAAAATGTTCACAAAATACTCCGTTTTATTTATACTTTAATAATTAACAATACAATTTAAATAAAATTAATAATTAAGGGGGCTCCCATACAAAAAACATATTTTTAGGGTTCCGTACCCAAAGGGTAAAAACGGGACCCTATTACTGAGACTTCGATGTCTGTCCGTCTGTCCGTCTGTCCGTCTGTCCGTCCGTCCGTCCGTCCGTCTGTCTCCAGGCTGTAACTCAAGAATGGTAATAGCTAAAGAGTTGAAATTTTCACAAATTGTGTATTTCTGTTGCCGCTATAACAGCAAATACTAAAAACAAAATAAATTAAATATTTAAGGGGGGCTCTCATACAACAAACGTAATTTTTCAAACGTTTTTTGCTCGGTATCAATGACGACAATAGGTAGGCACTTGAAATTTTCACATAAGCCCTAATTATATGTCTACTTTATTAATTAATAAAAATATTTAAATAAAATAAAAAATTAAGGAGGGCTCCCATACAAAAAACACAATTTTTGGCCTATCTTTGCTCTATAGTGGTACGGAACTCTTCGTGCGCGACTCCAAAACGCACTTGGCCGATTTTTTAAATTTTGTGTCATTTCTTATTTTCTGAGATCGGTGTGACTTGTGAGTTGTGACATATTATACAAAGTGTCCTTTACAGGCCTAAAATATGATATCATTGGATTCGATGTGGTTAAAACATATTATTGTTGCCATACCGCGTTTGGCGAAACGCGGCTTTATGTCCTTGTTTATTTAATAAGTTCCTATTGATCCCATATAAAGCATTGTTTGTCACATAACTCACATATTTAGTTAGCAGTCATGTTACTCATATTGAGGTTTAGTATATTTAAGGCAGTTATGTTGTTGTTACATCATTATTAAACCGACGCTCCTACAGTCAACACTCAGCATGTTCCCGTCATCATCACTGTGCCTGCTGCTGCTGGCGTCGAGTACACTCCACCTGGCGCTCTGTCTCCCACTGAGCGGCGTCGACTCGACCGGATCGTCCGGCCGATCTCTCGACAGGTCTGACGACGCGTCGGCGCTCGCCAGCGATGTCGCGACCAGGACACTGTCTGCCAGTGGACAGGGAACCGGCGACGTGACTGACACAGGTGGATTACTTGCTGGTCTAATGGTGGATACAGTTGGCCACCTACGAAGGACACAAAGATCTACCCTGGATAAAATCAGGAAATGCCCTCAAGGACGTGTTCGTTGCGGAAATATGTGCTTAAAAAAATGCAGAGGGAAAAAAATAAAATAAACAAGAAGCGAGAGTTACAGTGAATTCTAACAGTGCTTTGCCTTTGAAAATGCCTTCAGTCTTCAGAGATTGCGGATGTGAACGTGCTAGAAACGAACAAAATATCCATACTAATAATATTATTAATGCGAAATTGTGTCAGAACCGCTGAACCGATTTTGCTGAAATTTGATATGGGGTTATATTGAATCCCTAGAAAGGATATATATATATATATATATATATATATATATATATATATATATATATATATATATATATATATATATCAATATATATAAAAATGGATTTTCAAATGTGTTAGTCGCGCTCAAACTCGAAAACGGCTAAACGGATTGGGCTGATTTTAGTCTTAAAATATTCGTAGAAGTCCAGGGAAGGTTTTAAAGTGACACGAAGTTCACCGGGACAGCTAGTAGGATATAATTTTTATAATATGATGCTTTTATCCGGGAAAAATGTACGCGTAAAATGAATTTTGACACAACGGAGTTGCGGGCGTCATCTAGCAATGAATATTTTTCTGTAATAAGTGCTAGTCACGAAAAAGTTGTAAAAATAAACAAGTTGTGATTAGTATATTGTGTTTTATTATCTTACATCAGAGAAATTGATTCGTAGGCCAATTTGGGACCTTCCTAATTTCGTCGGGTTATGTCATGTTCGATAGAACATCACGACCAACATAATATTTTCTTGTCGTACACAGATCAAATCGACCCGCCACCAAACTACGAATCAATAATTATTCTGATGTTTCTTTGTACAGCGTGTTATAAAACAGAGTTATAATAAACAAAGTGAATATAAAATGTGTTTGTTTTAGGTAAGTATCAAAAACATTTTTTACATTAAAAATTCAAACACAATTTTTAACCGACTTCCAAAAAACGAGGAGGTTATATGTTCGGCTGTGGATATTTTTTTTTTTTTTTTTTTTTTTTTTTTTTTTTTTTTTTTTTTTTTTTTTTTTGTATGTTCAACGATTACTCCGCCGTTTGTGAACCGATTTTCGAAATTTTTGTTTTGTTGTATTAGGTTTCACTCCAATTTGGTACCATGTTCACAAAAGTGGTGACCTGATGATGGGATCCATGAGTAATCGAGGGAACTCCTCGAAATTTATATAGAAATATATGGTGATTTTGGTTTTATGTAAAGTGTACTAAGAATATGCTACCAAAAAGTCAAATATTGGGTCAAAGTATACCATGGTTTCGAAGATGCTGAGAGAACTCCTGACTCCTTATAGATACACGTTCGGGAGTTTCGGCGTTGTTTTAAGAACAGAAAGCATATGCTACTATGCAATTCATATTCATCATCATAATCATCATCATCATCATCATCATCGTCATCATCATCATTAAGGTCATCAATATCTCATGGCACAGAATTAATAATAGTACAAGGCATAGGTATGGATATACTAATAATAATAATTATGTACTGTATAACAACACCTGTTTGTTTAATACATGGCGGTCGGCGCCGCAGAGGCGACGGCGTCGCCGCGCCGCCGCGCCGCCGCGCCGCGTGGCGCGTGGCGGCAGACAACAGATCGAATACTTTACTAATTACTTTATAAAATTTAAATAGACAAATAGAATTAAAATAAAGTTATTTTAAAAAGAGCATTTACACAAAACAAAGTCATTAAGTGTCTTTTTAATCAGTTATACTTATTAATCGATAGATGGCGCACTAAGTATCGATTTGAATTCTTGATTAAGCGCTTATTCCACTTATCCTAGCTAGGAAGTCCTAGCTAGGGTCCTAAAAAATTTAGTCAAGTGGAATAACATTTAGAAGCTAGGATCCTAGCTAGGATCCTAAATCGGAAAAAAATTTAGTCAAGTGGAATGACATTTAGAAAGCTAGGATCCTAGCTAGGACTTCCTAGCTAGGATAAGTGGAATAAGCGCTTTACAAGAACAGAGCTGTCAATAATTATGATAATATTAAATATTATGAGTAGCTACGCTACATCCTATGCAAGTTTATACAATTTTTTATCTGATAGATCCTTCGATCGTGGAAAAACGAGACACAATAGCCTTTCTATTGTTATCTCAATCGCCGGTGACCGCTTGGGGCTTGAAGCATTAAAATTGTTAAATTACTTAGCACAATATGTTCACTTCACTGATAATATATGATTTTGTGAGTGTGAGTTGTGACTCTTGACAAATTGTAATAAGATACGTAAAATATACGCGAAGGTTTACCTACTAGTGTAACTAAAAAGAGTGAAATTATTATTATTTTTAACAAAAAATTAAAACCGACTTCCAAGGTAAAAACAATAATAACATTAATATGAACTAAAAAGTATTAAATAATTTTTACTATCTAATGGTGCCTTTTTCCGAATTCGGCTAAAACTCAACTATTTCTGTATTCAATCTTCATAATTTTGAAGTCGGTGCCAGTTCCAAAAGTTTCAAATATTCTGTCAGAGGACTGAAGATTCAGCTATCTGGTACCGACTTCAAAATAATGAAGATTGAATACAGAAATAGTTGAGTTTTAGCCGAATTCGGAAAAAGGCACCATTAGATAGTAAAAATTATTTAATACTTTTTAGTTCATATTAATGTTATTATTGTTTTTACCTTGGAAGTCGGTTTTAATTTTTTGTTAAAAATAATAATAATTACCAATAATAATATCTACCTTTGAATGAATGAATGAATGAATATGCTTCATTGCGCTCAAAAGTCAAAATGTACAAAAGAAAAAAGGAAATTCACATGACAGCATGAGCACAAAGGCGGCTTTATCGCTATAAAGCGATTTCTTCCAAGTTCCAAGCAACCTCTGGCGCATGGAAACAATTAGGCTACTTGACCTATATTCAATTTCATTGAACAAATGCATATTTCTAGTAGAACTTGGCCTAGGAAACCGTATTTCACCCTTATCATCAAATAAAAGCTTATGATTGATAAATAAACTCGATTTGAAAATATGATTTTATGAAAATATGATTTGTACTGACTAAAACACTTTTGCGGTACTTCCGATTTAGATGTGACGTCATCAGACTCGTAATTTAATATATTTTATTTATCGCGCTCGTTATAATAATTATGTAAGTTTATTTGTACATAAATAATAAGAATAAGCTTAGAAAGATTTGTAAAATATATTTTCTTGAATAATTCAAATAAAACATCAGTTTTATATATTATTTCGATTTATTGTAGACGGGAAATGAAATGGCCAAAACTTTTCTCCAATAGTTTCCAACATTACAAATGATTTCTAATTTCTTATTTAATTCTTTATAATTTTTGGGCACTTTTAGACTCGTACATTTAGCACATAAAAAAATGTTCAATAAAGAGAGTTTAAAATACAAAGCGTATGACGTCACACTATGGCGGACAGTGTTTTTGGCGCCATTTAAAAGGCATATTTTTCAATCAACATTTTTTATGGGTTTCTACTGTGTAAAATATTAGTTTTTTTTTGTGAAAATGAATGATAAAGAATCGATTAGCATGAATTGCGCTTTCACTCTAATGATATTATCTAAGCCTTTGTAAATTCGCGACCGGGCGCGCACTAGCGGCCGAGCCGCAGCAGCGCGCGGCGACGGCCATCGAGATAGATATATTAATATTATACCTTAGTATGCAACCGCTATAGACCTCGCGCACCTGGGACCCAATTCTCAGAACGTGAGAAAATTTCATCTTCGAATAAAATACCGAATAATGAGATTTTTACGAGCGTAACACAGTTTGTCTATTTTCAAAACTTCACACTCAAAATATTTCGTGCAAAGATCGCTCGAGTCGAACGAGTGGGACCGGTTATTAATAGATGTCCGAATTCGTATAACACCACAATGTGGCCGCTTGGGAGTTGAAGCGTTCGAGACCGGTCTCTGCACGATACTTATGATTTGTTGCTAATCTGTTGCTAAGAGTTTGTATCCTTCGATCGTGGATTCTTGGAAATATATTGTTATTCTATTGTGTCACGCTCATCGGTGAGCTTGTAATAAGATACGTAGAATAATATAATACAGGTGTATTATTCTACGTACCATCGAGGAAATTGATTCCTATGCAATAATTGATAGACCAACGTTATTTGGTCGAATATGTCAATTCAATGTTAATTGTGATCTGTCGGCTGGGTTTGACGTAACGCAACCAAACTGCTTAGGTCCCTGATCTGCATAGGAATCAACTTCTTTGATAGTACATAGTACGCGATAGTTTACTACTTACTAGGTAACTAAAAACTAAAAAGAGTGAAATTATTATTTTTAACAAAAAATTAAAACCGACTTCCAAGGTAAAAACAATAATAACATCCTTATAATATGAACTAAAAAGTATTAAATAATTTTTCCTATCGAATAGTGCATTTTTCCGAATTCGGCTACACCTCAACTATTTCTGTACTCAATCCTTCATAATTTTGAAGTCGGTGCCAGTTACAAATGTTTCAAATATTTTGGCAGACTGAAGATTCAGCTATATCTGGTACCGACTTCAAAATGATGAAGGATTGAGTACAGAAATAGTTGAGTTTTAGCCGAATTCGGAAAAATGCACTATTCGATAGGAAAAATTATTTAATACTTCTTAGTTCATATTATAAGGATGTTATTATTGTTTTTACCTTGGAAGTCGGTTTAAATTTTTGTTAAAAATAATAATTTTTGATTGAATCGTATGTTTAAATGCCAGTTTTGGAATAATATTTAGATAAAAGATAGTAAAAATAAAATAAAATAAAAAATTTAGAATATATGATTTTCAACCATCGAAAACGCTGTTGACAGGGCTTAATAATTAATATAAGGAGGCTGATAGCCGCATTATTCTGCATGCCAAAGACATGGTGATGAATGGAGCAATAAACATATTAATATTACTAGACGTTCCGCGCGGCTTCGTCCGCGTAAATCTGAAATTTCACGGAAATCGTATATTTTTCACAAATTAATAACCCATATCTCACGTAGTCTACTATGTAATCGTGTCAAATAACATAAAAATTGTTCCAGTAGTCTGTGAGATATTAGCCCTTTCAAATTATTTTCCCCGTTTTTTTATATTTTTCTCTGTATCATTGCTCTTATTGGTCTTAGCGATAAAAAATATAGCTTATAGCCTTCCTCTATAAATAGGCTATCAAACCCTGAAAGATTTTTTCAAATCAGGCCAGTAGTTCTTGAGATTAGCGCGTTCAAACAAACAAACTAACTAATAAACTCTTCAGCTTTATTTTTACACTAGCTGTTGCCCGCGACTTCGTCCGCGTTAGCATAGTATATCAAATGACGCATCCCAAGTATTATTCATTGTATAAAAATATTAAATATACAGAATTCACATTCTACGATTTTATGATATATAGATGTTCCGCGCGGCTTTGCTTGCGTAATTTAGGAATTTCACGCAACCGTATATTTTTCCGCAAAAAATAGCCTGTCTCTTTACGTGATCTATTCTTCATGTTTGCCAAATAACATTAAAATTGCTCCAGCAGTTCTTAAGATAATAAGCAATTTCATATAATTTCCCCGTTTTTTCCACATGTTTCTCTATTTCTTCGCTCCAATTAGTTTTAGCGTAATAAAATATAGCTTATACATATATATATATATATATATATAATATATATAATATATATAATATAAGCTTTATATAGCTTATATAAAATATAGCCTTTCTCAATAAATGGGCTATCTAATACTGAAAGAATTTTTCAAATCGAACCAGTAGTTCCTGAGATTAGCGCGTTCAAATAAGCCCTTTCATATTCCAGATTAATAGGCTATTTAACACTGAAATTTTTTTTCAAATCGGACCAGTAGTTCCTGAGATTAGCGCGTTCAAATAAGCCCTTTCATATAATTTCCCCCGTTTTTTCCACATTTTCCTCTATTTCTTCGCTCCTATTAGTCTTAGCGTAATAAAATATAGCCTATAGCCTTCGTCGATAAATGGGCTATCCAAAAGTAAAATAATTTTTCAAATCGGATGAGTAGCTCCTGAGATTAGCGCGTTCAAACAAACAAACTTTCAGCCTTATAATATTACTAGACGTTCCGCGCTGCTCGCCCGCGTAAATTAGATATTTCAAAGACAAATTAGTCCACAATAAATAGCCTATGATTCTTCACGTTCCTACTTTTTATCTGTACCAAATTACAGAAAAATTCCTGAAAAAATCGTGAAATAAGCCCTTTCAAATAATTTCCTCTGTTATTTTTACATTTTCCTCTATTTCTTCGTCTTAGCGTAATAAAATTTAGCCTATAGCCTTCATCAATAAATGGGCTAACACTGAAAGAATTTTTCAAATCGGACCAGTAATTACTGACTCATACTAAGATTAGCGCGTTTAAATAATGCTTCTTCTTCTTCTTCTTTTTACGTTGTTTAACATCTTTATCGTGCAAATATGAGTCCTAAAATTAATTTAGCATTCTTAAGTCATCCGAATATGGTACCGATCTTGGAATAGTACCATAATTAATACCTCTATACAGATTGAGACTCTATTTTCCTCCAGAGCAGAAGCTGCTAAAATAAAAAAAAACTAACATCAAAAATCGCGGTGGCTCCACATCTTAAATCCATCCTTGGGCCATAAGGACCAAACCAAAGGAAATCTTTGGTTCAGCAATAGCCATATAATTTACCGTACACACACAACTATAATATTGGGTTTAATACTAATTTAAACTTATACTAATATACATAATACCTGATATAAACAAACTAATATATTTTAATAAAATACAATATGTACATAAAGGTAAATAAATACAATATTATATTAGATATTTTATAAAGGTATAGTTTATAGTTCCTTCGCACGAAATCCTTACTGGATACCGAGGTAATGATTCTTGAGCATTTTTTTGAAACTTTCGATAGTTTTAGCTTGCCTGATTTTGGTTGGCAAGGAGTTTCATAGCAGTATTGCCCTGACTGTAAATGACTTGTAAAAATTGGTGTTATGTTCAGGGATATCACTCTGGTTAACAAGTGCCATTTTTGTTAAAACCTGATCTCATGCACCTAAAATTATGATTTTAGTCTCATTCGATTCGGAATACCATCTAGAACATTCTATCAAAATTCCAAGAGGGGCTGAAAAAAAAATGCAAAAGTTATAAACAATTAAGTAATCATAAAAAAAAGGGTTTGGTTTTTTTAATATTTCGAAAACTATTTGAGATAATCAACATCAGGCAGGCAGGGCAGGGGCGCCAAAATACCAACTGCTCCCTCTGGATCGTATCCAACGAAGGGCCGCTCGAATTGTTGACTGCCATGGTGTTTCAAACAGCTTGGACCCCTTGGAATTACGCCGAGATGTAGCTTCACTCTGCATCCTCTATCGGTCGTATCACGGGGAGTGCTCTGAGGAATTGTTCGGAATCATACCACCTGCAACTTTTCGCCATCGTCCCACGCGAAAATCATACCATCCTCATCACCATGATGAGTGGCAGTCTTCTACAGTGCGTTTTTCGCGTAACTTTCTGCCGCGCACTGTAAAACTCTGGAATGAAAGTGAATCCTCTTAAAAGGCCGGCAACGCACCTGCAGCTCTTCTGATGTTGCGAGTGTCCATGGGCGACGGTAGTTGCTTACCATCAGGTGACCCGTTTGCTCGTTTGCCCCCTTATTTAATAAAAAAAAACATTTTAAAATAGATCCTTAAAGAACAGAAAATTTCCTAAAAAATCCTAGATTCTGGAACCTTATCAATAATCACGGTAAGAACACGTGGTTCGGGTTTTGCTTGATTTGCCGCAATCTGCTACGTGAACTAAAAAAATATTTTTAATGATTAAATATTAATATTACGGAATAAAAAATTGTTACTAAGTAGACATATCCAATAAACAATAATCCGTTAACAAAAATAAATTATTACAATTTGTTTAATTATTACGCTAATCTTAATTTATTAATAGTCACAATTTTAATGTTGACATAAAACGCTGATTATTTCAAAACAATAAATCCAGATTTTTGACCGACTTCCAAAAAGGAGGAGGTAATACGTTCGGCTGTATCTTTTTTTTTTTTGTATGTTCAACAATTACTCAGCCGTTTGTGATCCGATTTTCAAAGTTCTTTTTGTGTTGTATAGGATTTAACTCGAATTTGGTACCATGTTCACGAAAGTGGTGATCTGATGATGGGATCCTTGAGGAATCGAGGGGACTCCTTGAAATTTGTATGGAAACATATAGTGATTTCGATTTTTACTGAAGCTTTCAAGGTAAATGCTACCAAAAAGTAGGACTTCGCACCAGGTTATACCCTGGATCCGAAGGTACCGAACAGAACTTTTGAATGCTTATAGGTACAGGTTAGGGGATTTCGGCGTCGTTTAAGCATTACACAAGCCAACACATTAATTTGATTGATCATCATCATCACAACCATAATTATACCATAGGTCATCACACTATGACCCAATTAATGGTACTTTTCGTGATATTTTGATGATTATTTAGCTATTTGTGGACCGATTTTTAAAATTCTCATGTTGTTGTATAGGATATAATCTTAATTTTGTATAACAGTTACAAAAGTGGTGAGCTGATGATGGGATCTATGAGCAATCGAGGGAAATCCTTGAAATTTATCAAAACACTCATAGTGGTTAAAATGTTGTTTCTAGTAAGTTAAACATATGTTACGAATAAGAGAAATTTCATACGAAGGTGTCTCTTGGTCCAAAGGCACTGAAGAGAACTCCTAAACCTTTAAAGATAAAAGTTTGGAAATTGCACCATCGCTTAGATAAATTTACCACAAGCATTTACCACAATTTCGCTTACAGTAACATAATGTGAATAGTTATTAACATTCGTATTGGTTTTTTACGCGTAAAGCCTTATTTTCTAGAAAACTAAAAAGAGTGAAATTATTATTTTTAACAAAAAAATTAAAACCGACTTCCAAAGTAAAAACAATAGTAATATGAACTAAAAAGCAATAAATAACTCTTACTCATTAATAGTGCCTTTTTCAGAATTCGTCTAAATCTCAACTATGTCTGTACATACTACAGTCTTCATTACTTTGATGTCGGTACCAGTCCTAAAAGTTTCAAATATTCTGACATTACTGAACTTACGATTAAATTAGCTGGTACCGACTTCAAAATAATGAAGACTGTAGTATGTACATTGTACAGACATAGTTGAGATTTAGACGAATTCTGAAAAAGGCACTATCAAAGAGTAAGAGTTATTCATTACTTTTTAGTTTATATTACTATTGTTTTTACTTTGGAAGTCAGTTTTAATTTTTTTGTTAAAAATAATAATTTTATTATTCTTTTGATCTAATCTTAAAAGGCCATATCAAGGTTCATAGAATACATCTTCTTACCGAATACCAGGTTTCAACAAAATATTTCTTATAGTTTTAGAAAAAGTGGACACGGACAGACAGTCAGACAAGCTAGTCCATTACAGTCCCTTGTTATTTAGGGACTTGTACAACATTATATTACTTACCTATAGTTTTGTGATGTCAAATAGTAACATTCCCATATATAGTTTTGTGACGTAAATTCCTTGAACAAAACATTACCATAATATTATTTAGTAAGTGGAATCATAATGTCACCACATTACTCATATGAATGGGTATATTAAATAGCGATGTACAAATATACATCATCTTCATACCGACGCTCCTGCTGTCAACACTCAACATGTTCCCGTCGTCATCATTGTGCCTGCTGCTGCTGGCGTCGAGTACACTCCACCTGGCGCTCTGTCTCCCACTGAACGGCGTCGACTCGACCGGATCGTCCGACCGATCTCTCGACAGGTCTGACGACGCGTCGGCGCTCGCCAGCGATGTCGCGACCAGGACACTGACTGCCAGCGGACAGGGAACCGGCGACGTGACTGACACAGGTGGATTACTTGCTGGTCTAATGGTGGATACAGTTGGCCACTTACGAAGGACACGAAGTTCTATCCTGGATAGAATCAGGAAAAAATGTCCTCAAGAACGTATTCGTTGCGGAAATAAGTGCGTAAATAGATCAGAATGCAAACATTATGGAAAAAAAAGAGTAATAAACAACAAGTAAGAGTGTGAAAGTGAATTCAGTGAATTAATGAATGAATTGTGTATATAATAAGTGAATTCTAATAGTGCATTGCTTGTGAAAATACCTTCAGAGTCTTCAGAGATCGCAGATGTGAAAGTGCTAGAAACGAACGAAATATCCATACTAATAATATTATGAATTGAACCAAATTTGCCGAAATTTGGTATGGGGTTATTTTGAGTCGCGAGAAAGGATATAATATAGGATAATATAATTTTTATAATATGATACTTTTTGTACCGGAAAAATGTATCGTGTGTAAAATGAATTTTGACGCAACGGATTTGCGGGCGTCATCTAGCAATGAATATTTTTCTGTAATAAGTGCTAGTCACGAAAAAGTTGTAAAAATAAACAAGTTGTGATTAGTATATTGTGTTTTATTATCTTACATCAGAGAAATTGATTCCTAGGCCGATTTTGGACCTTCCTAATTTCGTCGTGTTATGTCATACCATTCTATAGAACATCACGACCAACATAATATTTTGTTGTCGTAAACAGATCAAATACCATAGAGTGCCATAGACCTGCCACCAAACTACGAATAAATTTTTCTGATGTTTGTTTGTACAGGCTGTTATAAAACAGAGTTATAATAAACAAAATAAATATAAAATGTGTTTATTTTAGGTAAGTATCAAAAACATTTTTTACATTAAAAATTCAAACACAATTTTTACCAATAATAATATCTACCTTCATGAATGAATGAATGAATGAATATGCTTTATTGTGCTCAAAAGTCAAAATATACAAAAGAAAAAAGGAAATTCACATGACAGCATGAACACAAAGGCGGCTTTATAAAGCGATTTCTTCCAAGTTCCAAGCAACCTCTGGCGTAACAACACAGTGCAACTTAGTCGGAATAAAACTAAAACTAGAAATTAAATAAGGCTTATCATACATCTTAATTACTCAGGAATAATCTTACACACATTAATTACACTTTTACTAAATCCTGCTCTAAAATGTTAAATCATAGGTATATTGGGTTGAATACTAATTTAAACGTATACTACACATAATATTATACCTGATATAAACAAACTAATATTATATATTTACAGTTTCTTCGCACGAAATCTTTATTGGATACCGAGGTAATGATTCTTGAGCATTTTTTTGAAACTTTCGATAGTTTTAGCTTGCCTGATTTTGGTTGGCAAGGAGTTTCATAGCAGTATTGCCCTGACTGTAAATAACTTGTCGTAGAAATTGGTGTTATGTTCAGGGATATGGAGAAGGAGATTGGATACAGAGCGCAGTTGAAGTTCGGACGTTCGGAATTCAAATATTGACTTAAGGGCCCGTTCTTCCAAATTCACGTTTCTAGAATGAGTAATTTTTAAAGAAAGCGTCATTCAAAAAAACTTAAAAATATAAATATGCATGTATAGATATAACATATACATGTATAGATACATCTTTTAACTAGTGGATTTTTTGGTTAGAAACACAATACAGATAATTTTACTCGATAAAAAAAAGTTAAATATATTAAAACCGACTTCCAAGGTAAAAACAATAATAACACCACCAGTAACGGTACCAGATATAGCTGAATCCAGATGCCGGAATATTTGAAACATTTGTAACTGGCACCGACTTCAAAATTATAAAGATTGAGTACAGAAATAGTTGAGTTTTAGCCGAATTCGGAAAAAGGCACCATGAGATAGGAAAAATTATTTAATACATTTTAGTTCATATTATAAGGATGTTAGTATTGTTTTTACCTTGGAAGTCGGTTTAAATTTTTTGTTAAAAATAATAATTTCACTCTTTTTAGTTACCTAGTAACAGTGAGGTAGTAAGTACGTAGTACATACTAAATTTGTCAGTGCCTACTGCCTAGTAAAACCATCGCGTACTATACGTAGAATAATACACCTGTATCTTATATCTTTAAACGAGCAATTCTTGTATATATATAAAAATATAATTGGGATCTCGGAATCGGCTCCAACGATTTTCATGAAATTTAGTATATAGGGGGTTTCGGGGGCGATAAATCGATCTAGCTAGGAATCATTTTAATAAAATATCATTTTATGTGCGTTTTTTTTTAATTTTTTGAATACCGAGCGAAGCTCGGTCATATAGCTAGTATTACCTATATTCTACGTATCTTATTACAATTTGTTAAGGCTGCTCTTTCAAAAAAAGGGTGCAGATGAAATAAGTTTTCATCGGCATTAACAGAGAAATAATATCTGAAAAAAATAATTAGTAATCTACATGATATGATACGTAATTTGGTTTTGCCATATTTTTTCTATCGGTATCACATAATAAAGAAATAAAAAACCAAATCACCTCCAAATCGTAGAATGAAACCACTTTACTCCTTCATTATTTATCAAAAGAATATATAAAAAATATCTACTGCTTTGCATACATAAGTTAATAATTTGATTTTTTTACTTTTTTTAAATATGTATTATATTAAGCCTTAAAAAGGTTTTTTTCTCCTATTTCGCCCTATCATGGACGCGGCGAGCGTCGTAACCGCCATCGTACAAGGCGCGCTGTTATGAATGTTATTTTAATGTCATTTACGTCAATATTCGCACTGACAGACAATCGACCTGCTAATTTAGGGAGAGAGGGCCCTTAACACATTTGTCCTTGCCAAATACTTAGTTTTATGGTGATCCTGGTATTTATGTTCTAGACAATTTTCCGAGAGAAATGGCGCCATGGTGCCGGACTGTTCCTACAGTGAAAATCGTATGCTTCGGCATGAATGTATCGCTTTGTCTTCTGGTATACCTATATATATAGCTATAGCTGGTGTCAAAATGAGGCAGCGGTGGCTGACGGTAACAAAAAATTGATGATCGTTGATGATCGGCTTAGTTAGATGGACGAAGTAGCCACTACTACTAATTAAAAAATATAAACCAAGAAATCATAATTCAAAACTTTAATACTGTTAAAATTCAACAATACAAAACATTACAGACGCTATACACAAAAAAAAATTAACATATTATCTAAATAAAATTGTAAATGAAATATATTACAATAATGGCATTAAGTACTTATCATAAAATTATTTACAAATCAGATATATTTTATAGTTAAAACATTTCTTACGCTAGGACATGAAAACTATTGTATGGTCAATGCGTAGCATGGGAGGCAATATTGTAGATAGGCTATCAATATTTGAGATTATCATCAAAATCGAAAAATATTACATTCTTCATCCAGAATAGTTGGTTCAATTGGTCCATTCAATGGCTATGTCCACACTGTGCACATTCGTCTTCAATTTTCGTCATCTTCTTTCATTCATCTTTGGTATTCATTCAATAATTGAATGCGTCAACGAACGCAACGTCAACATTGTCATTAAAGAACAAAGCGAAAGTTTTGGATACGGTCAGAGGGCATGCGTCGCGGGCATGCCTCACGTTCGCTGTCGACTGCGCTATAACGCATGCCCTTAATGAACAAAAAAGGCACAGTGTGGACAAAGCTAATGACGTACATGGCGCTATATCGAATTCTCAAAAGCTTTACTAAAGTCCAAAGTTTCAAACTGCGAATCGAAGCACAATACTTCGAATGACATTCTGTGTCTCATTATTATGATCAAGTAAAATTTTTCGATTTTGGATAAAAACTCGGGAAATCTTATATCTATCTGAAAAATTTGAACTATGACGCCCTAACTTATATGGCAGTGTCTTACGTAAGCGTGAAGAAGTGTCCAAAATTGTACATCGAAGCGTCTTGTCGCGTAACACTAGGAGATCGGTACACTACACTAAGGCGATTCACAGGGTCGTAGATTCTGCCACACGAAGCAGATTAGATTCTACTACACGGTTCTGCCACACCGCGCAGAAGTTAAGAATACACCACGCGAAGTCTATAAGCTTCGGAACCTAAGTTCTGCCACACCGCGCAGAAGTTAAGATTCTGTCACAAGGAACTAAGGTTCTGCTACATGTCGCTTAAGTTCTGCCAGACCGCGTAGGTATAGATTCTGCCACACGGAGCTAAGGTTGTACCGCACCGCGCAGGAGTTTATATTCTGCCACATGGAGTTTACAATCTGCCTGACCGTTCAGATTAGGTTCTGCCTCAACGCGTTGGCACTTAGATTCTGCCATATCACGCAAATTATACAATACATGCACTCCTCGCTCGGCTTCGTTCATTTTAATCTGTCACTCCACAAGGTTCTTCGCCTAAATTTCTACTGCATCAGGAAACACGTGATTCAAATACGATTGGTCGTAACTTTGTACAGGCCTTGGTCTCACTGGTTTTAGATTCCCACTGTTTCTGTCAAACCTCGAAGCGATTTCTCTTACCTTCCCGGGTCTAGGAAAGTAATCTTCCTCTGTAGCGTTATCTTGTTCATCTTTTATAATTTCTTTATCTTTTATTGCATCAACGTTATGCATTTCTACTTTGTCATTTACTCTGCTTCTATTTGATATTCTCTTTACATCTGATCTCATTTCAACATCTCTTGTATAAGAGTGATTGCTTCCGTAATTATAACCACTGCGTACTGGCCTAGCTTGTGCGTTGGTTTCATGTCTTCCGAAATTCGGATCTTTGTAGTATTTTACATCATTATTATTATAAATTGTTTTGCTTCTGTTGCTTCTGTTAGATCGTCTGACTTTTTCTGGTTTTGTAAATCGATTATCGTTTTGTCTGTTGTTATAGTTGTTATTGAAATCGTTTGTCTTAATTTTTTGTGGGTCAAAAGCGTGTGTTCTTTGGTGCGTTAGAGGTTTAGACAAGGATAAATACTTAGGCGGTTCCCCGTGATTATTTATAGTTAGTTCATACTGTATGTGCGGGTCTAGTACCGCATATACATTTTCTTTGGCTTCTCTCTGCAACGATGACAAGGCTGCCTGTAGAAAAAAGTTATATTTTAATTTGAGGCCTACAGTTTTATACCCTGAAATGACTTAATTATTTGCAAGCAACAAACTTAAAACTTCAAAAACAGTGATAGTGGTCAAACGTGTAGCCATATCTAAATAATGATACAAAACACAAGACTAAACAACATATTGAATGAAGCTAAAAAATATCTTTATAAATTGTCACACACAATAATGAAACAGCACGCAACAGTAAAGAGTTAAAAAATATTAATTTATGCTAAGTAAAGGTGTTAGTCGCTACAGTTGGTATGTATGGTGCACTTAGCATAATGAAACGCCCAGTGGTACGGGTGCGCTAACAACAACCAAAAACTCTTTCAATCAAGATTATGTTAGTTTAATTACTTAAACGTTTAAAGGCCTAAGAATGGAGAGACATGGCATGAACGCAGAACTGAATTATGGTTCGAACTATGAAACAAGTTACAAAAATCAGAATTTGTATTAAATCTGCCTAAGGTTTGGATCATGTATGTGTCATTTGATATTTAATAATTGTTATGTTCCCAGTATTTGTTGTTGAGTGTGTGCAATGTGCATAAGATATAGCGAAACGTCCACTGCGTAAACACTCAGACAACATTTAACATTTTAGAGGACGGATATTAAGGAAGGAGCATGAACAGCTGAAAAATGTCTGTCTTAATGCCTCAGTGTCGACTGAAAAGTTTAAGAAACAACAAAAATCTCAGAAAAACGGAGTTGTAAATTGTAATCAAACGGGCTATTTATCATACCTAGGTCAGTACCGTATTTGTTTGATCTTCACAGATGCTTCTTATTAGTGTCTCATTGTAATGAATGACTTATGTTTGTTTTTTTCGGGGTTTTCGGGAAATTTCGTTTTGCATTGCGGGAATTTGGCAACAGATTATTTAGAGATAAATACAACGATACATATTATTTCTTATATACAGGGTGTAATAAAACAAAGTGATAATACTTCAGGGTGCGCTGAAAGAGCAAAATTTATTTTGTGATTTGTATGGACAAGCGCCCGAGCGTCACGAATGTTTCCATACAAAGGTAAAAAAAAAGTTACTCTTTCAGAGCTGCTACTTCGACAGTGAACTCTATACAGGGTTCAATTAAACCTTCCTGCCAAATTTTGATATATTGATCCTTGTTAAAAAAAATCTGCAATGATTATATTATTTTAAGGGATAAAATATGTCATAAAAAATAACACCCAATTTTTTGGTTAAATGGACTCTCCTGATGATACTTAAGCCCTGGAAAAAAATGGCAGGAAGGTTTAATTGCACCCCGTATAGGGGGCTCATGCACACCCTAAAGTTTTATCACTTAGTTTTGTTACACCCTTTATTTTCTATGCTGCCAATAAGTTTCACCTAATTAGTAAATCACTCAACACGGTTAGTATCCCTCACCCCGTGCTTCACACAGTGGTCGGCGGCTGCAGCACGACGGCGGCGCGGCGCACCTGCAGCGCGCCGGGCGAGTATCGCGGGTCCGGCTGCGCTCGCGGTTGCGGCTGGTGCGGCGAGTATACCGCGTCCGCTGGCAGGACTGTCTTCTCGCTGGAAGAGGATGAGGGTTTTTTTACTACAGTATTTAGGGTCGTCTATGGGCTTTTCGCCCATATCCTTTTTCTGTCGCTTTTTTAATTATCTGTTCGCGTACAACGATACGTCGGTGTATCTGTATAGTTTACATCTTAATCTACTAAATAAGTCCATGACACCACAGGTTATTTTTTATAATGGAGGATGAGAGTTACGAACACAGAAATCATTATGCTTCCCACGCCGGTTGAAGCTGGGCAGAAGAAGAATCAGTCTTTTTCTGGATATGACCATGAACAAGTGTGTTAAGTTTGACTCACCTATCTAATTCGTCAGTCTTGTATTCGACGCTTTCTGTAACAAAAATAGAAACATCTAGTTATTATCATGTGAATAAATGTGTTTGTCCCGTATCTTGTTCCCCGTCTATTTTCGCTGACGCATCTAAACGATCACCACCCCTCGCTTTCTTTCTTTCTACAATATCACTCAGGTCAGCGCGAGTACCTGCTATCTTCCTATTTAAATCTTCTATCTCTTTTCCTCTTTCTTATTTTCTCTCTCTCCCACTCACCTGCACGAGCACCAGCAGCGCCGCCAGCACCAGCGCGGCCGCGATCAGAGGCGCCACGTGAGCGGTCTCTGTATATATATCTCCCTTTCCCTCTCCCACCCTGTCCATCTCACTCACCTCGTCGGCGGCGGCAGCGCAGGATGAGGCACAGCACGAGCACCAGCAGCGCCGCCAGCACCAGCGCGGCCGCGATCAGAAGTGTCACGTGAGCGGTCTCTGTATATATATCTCCCTTTCCCTCTCCCACTCTGTCCATCTCACTCACCTCGTCGGCGGCGGCAGCGCAGGATGAGGCACAGTACGAGCACCAGCAGCGCCGCCAGCACCAGCGCGGCCGCGATCAGAGGCGCCACGTGAGCGGTCTCTGTATATATATCTCCCTTTCCCTCTCCCACTCTGTCCATCTCACTTACCTCGTCGGCGGCGGCAGCGCAGGATGAGGCACAGCACGAGCACCAGCAGCGCCGCCAGTACCAGCGCGGCCGCGATCAGAGGCGCCACGTGAGCGGTCTCTGTTAGCGAAAAATTATCTGCGTGAAGAAATTCGTTAATGTAAATCATCAAATAAAAACAAAAGGAAACAAAAATGTTGATAATCATGCGGAATGTCTGATGAAAAAAATAAATAAACTGACTTTAAAATGAAAGTAAATTCTATGCTTTTAAAAGATTTGACCTAAAAACTAAATATTCTGTTATCGTATATTCGCATGCATTGCCGATGAAATAACTGTATAAACCATCATTTTTAAAACATAAGTCTACAATTGACCACATGAAGGATCAGTAATCAGTATCCTTAAAAAAATAACTAACAATAATTTTACCAATGACAAAAAAATCTATAAACCCAAAGGAAGACCTATTTTAGATACTGTCCCATAAGAACTATCCAACATTTAACTCACCATGCACAGTCAGCGTCACCGAATGCGTGGAGAAGCCCCTCTCGTTCTCCACGTCCAGGGTGTAGACTCTCGCGTCAGAGAGGCTGACGTCACTCACGAGGAGCGTGTAGCGGTAGCAGCCCGCGATGCTGACTGACTCCAGGGCTTGGTAGCGACCTTGAATAAGGAGGTAATAAATGAAGGGATTTCAGTGAAACTGGTACTGGGGGGGGGGGGGGCTTGATGGATAGTAGAGCGTTCATAAAAGATGAGAGAGTGAAGCTAGCTTTAAAATGCGGCTTATGCGCAAGCGCACACTACGCAGCTATAGGTATTAGATAACTAGATGACGCTCGCAACTCCGTCGTGCCAAAATTAGTTTATCGCGTGGGAACCGTACATTTTTCGGTATAAAAAGTATCCTATGTCCTTTACGGAACTCGAAGTATCTCCATACCAAATTTTATCAAAATCTGAACCGATTTAACAGACAGATATACTTTCGTTTTTATAATATTAAGTATGGACATTCTTACATTGTCCTAGTAGGCGACCAGCCATAACCTTTGTAACAAATCTTTATACTTAAGCTACAGTCCACTATACCATTAAAAGTCTTTTCATTTTAACATCTAAGGGCCTAGACAAGTGGTAAACAAAATGTTATGGGATTTGACATTAGTATTTGATGACTTAATATGTCAAATCACATACATTTTATTGGCGTTTACGATAATCGCTTGCCACTTGTCTAGTAGCCTAAATTTATTATTTGCGAATGGGCCTCACTAAGAAAATGCACGGGGACAATCTGACACACAAAGCGGACAATTAAACTGCTTCATTATACTGATGCATGATGCATCACCAATTCACCATACTTACCAACATGAGACGGCACCCTCAGACTCCTGCTTCCCCACCTCCAGGCCGCTCGTCGCGGTGGGGGGTCCGCGCAGACCGCCACCGTCACTCGTGCCTCCCCTCCTCGCCAGCCCACCGCGGCCCCCACCTCCGCACCCACAGGAGGACCCAGCACGTTCAGAGTGATGCCTTCGGATTGGTGCCGTCTGAAAACAGCGCCATCTGTTAGTGGGTTTTTTCAGAAACAACTGAAAAAAAAAACTATTTTATACTAGATGACACCCGCAACTCCGTTGCGCCAAAATTCGTTTATCGCGTGGGAACCGTACATTTTCCCGGATAAAAAACTATCATAATATCCTTTCCCGGAACTCAAAGTATCTTCATGCCAAATTTCAAGAGGTAACAGACGGACGGACAGACACACTTTCGCATTTATAATATTAAGTATGTATATTATATTGCCTTTATCAATTTAGTAAGCAACAATTATAATGCGTGAAATAAATGGAAATATTGCAATATTTTGTTTTATAATTTAAATTCAATATCGTTTAAAGCGCCTTCTTGTGGTGAATATCAAAAACGTGCGCTTACATACAGCGCTAGTTGACTAGATTTAAACCCGAAATGTATATTTAATTTCCCTATGCCGAAATACAGGTTTCACTGAAATTAACAAACAAAATAATAAAAATATTATATTTAAATTATGCCTAGAGGTTAGTCATAGTTAATATTGCTACTTGGAATGATATTAATTTACTGTAAATTGTAGCTTACCGTTCTTGAAGACCAATTTCATTGATGGCCACGCAGGTGTATCTGCCGTGTTGCGTGTAGGAGACATTATGAAGCAGGAGCTGAGGAGTTGAAGAGATGTGGTAGCCCTCCTCGATGTTGGAAGATGAGGGGTTCGGACTGGAATCAAATAAGTAAAATTTAGTTACAGAGCTGAACGCTAGATGGCGTAACAAGATGACTAGTTGGTTTTACAAACTCCGGTTTTCAATTCAGTCTTCTACTAATATATGGCGTTGGAAAATCACTCCCTGTTGCTCGTACTCCAAGCTATAAGATAAGCATTGACAACATCTGTGATCTGACACTTCATTGTCAATCGTGGTTTATATAGAAAATATGGAGTGTAGATGGAGAACTATCTTATATGGGGGATATTTGAAAAAGTGTCCAGCTGTACGCAGTAAATAACAGTTGAAAGTGGCGCTAGCTGCAGCAAAGGGTATGGAATGAATGTAGCCGTTGATGACAAAATACTTAATAAATAAATAATAAATAAATAAAATATGTAACAAAACAAATAATACCATAATAATACCAATATATTTTGAAAAATATAACCTAAAATAGCTGAAATAAAAGCTGCTACATGATTAAAACTTACCCTGTTGCTACTGTAGCGCCACCCTAATTTAACGCATTTCAGCGGACACTTTTTACATACAGAGATAGTTCTCATCTACAGTCTACACTCCAGAATAGAAAATGACAAGTTTTTGACAGAGAGTCGATGACCGCTACCGCCGTGTTTCGTCGAGTACAGTATAGGTATGGTATCGAATTATTAGCTATAATTATTATTTTGTATAGGCGCTCTTTTAATTTCATTCAAATTATTCAATTTACGTCTTGACAGTAAGAAGTCTACTATCAGCACTCTGTTCAACCATTAGCTAAGTAATACTTACATGTGGTACCACTGGTAGTTAGGTGCTGGGTTGCCCTCAGCTCTGCACTCCAGTGTGACGGAGGAGAACAAGCTCGCTTCCACCACCGTATCAGGTCCGACCCAGGTGACGCGGGGAGGATCTAGGCAACAGAAAAATAAAAAACAATACGATAAACTTAGTAAATAGTTTCAAGTAGATTAAAATAAGACTATTGGGTAGGCACTAGGCCCAATAGTATTATTTCAATAATTTCCTATAATCTATACATCTAATATATAAAATTCTCATGTCACGGTGTGCGTAATTGAACTCCTCTGAAACGGCTCGACCGATTTTCGTGAATCTTATAGCGAGCATATCAGCTAGGGTTGAGAATCGGACAACATCTACTTTTTATATTGATAAGTGCATTTGTTGAATAAATAATAGTAAATTATTATAACTCGAGACTGAGGGCGACCATTGTTTGTGCGACGGGATAGCGATAGACGTTGCTATGGTAACATATTTATTTAGTCACTTCAAAAAAGTAATATGGGCGAAATAGGTATTTTATATTATGGCAAAGCAACGTTTGCCGGGACAGCTAGTAATATTATAAAAACAATGTCACTTTTTTTCCCTCATGTCCCTCCCTTTGTTCCCTTTAATATTTAAAACTACGCAACGGATTTTGATGATTCTTTCAGTGTTAGATAGCCCATTTATCGAAGAAGGCTATAGGGCCTAGGCTATATTTTATCACGCTAAGACTAACAGTAGTGAAGAAATAGAGGAGAGTGTGGAAAAAACGGGGGAAATTATTTAAAAGGGCTTATCTCGCGAACTACTGGAGAATAATCATTTTTAGGGTTCCGTACCCAAAGGGTAAAAACGGGACCCTATTACTAAGACTTCGTTGTCTGTCCGTCTATCTGTCTGTCTGTCCGTCTGTCTCCAGGCTGTAATTCAAGAACGGTAATAGCTAGAGATTTGAAATTTTCACAGATTACGTAAGTATATCTGTTGCCGCTTTGACAACAAATACTAAAAACAAAATAAAATTAATATTTAAGGGGGACTCCCATACAACAAACGTAATTTTTTGGCTTTTTTGCTCTATATCAATACTTAATGGCAACAGGTAATTTTTTTCTGAAAGTCCTTAGTTATATGTGTACTTTAATATTCAATAATAATATTAAAATAAAATAAAAAATAAGGGGGGCTCCTATACAAAAAAACACAATTTTTGGCCTGATTTTGCTCTATAATGGTACGGAACC
The DNA here is from genome assembly GCA_905333045.1 of Lysandra bellargus. Lineage (NCBI taxonomy): Eukaryota > Metazoa > Arthropoda > Insecta > Lepidoptera > Lycaenidae > Lysandra > Lysandra bellargus. The sequence continues at coordinate 3,836,546 of HG995341.1, read as the reverse complement.
CTTCGCGCGCGAGTCCGACTCGCACTTGGCCGATTATTTCAGTAGCTACCTATATATTTTATACCCGTGCGACGCCGGGGCGGGTCGGAAAATAGGAAAATTACTAGTATGTAAATTGAATGGCATATTTGTTCCTCCTCCAGTCTCTACTGGTAGCCACGGTGGACCTTTTTGATTTGTTACCATGGTTCCTAGTAAGCTGGATACAAATCGATGCCGAATACGGGTAACATATACCAAATTAATATACTTAATATGCCTGTAGTTTGCAATTTTTTGTATTAGTCCATCATAGGCAATCGTTGATAAGCCGCATCCTGAATCTCTGGTATACTGAATCTTTGTTGGATCTTTGTGATTGTGATCTGAATTTTATAGTAATTTTGTACTTACATTTAACATCAATTTCCATTTTCACTGCCTCCGATGTGCCCAGCGAATTTCTCGCTTGACAACCGTAGATTCCTGAAACACAAAAAATTCAAATTATCATTACTATTTAACCAAACTTTATGAAGCTAATTTCAAAGTTTAAACTTGAAATAAGATAGTTATTTAACGCCATCTATACTTGGTTTGAATGTGTTAGATAAAACTAAAGTGAGATTGAAAAAGTTTTATCAACTTACGATCTAACGTCGAACGTGTGACCATCCAAACTTTAGGGTTAAAGGGAAAATTTACATCTTCGTGTCGAATTTGGCCCACCAAAAAACGCGTAGGTAAGTTTGGCTGATGAGGTGCGATTGGAAACTTTTGTCATCACGCACGAGCTGCGTGATAAATCTTGAGGGTGGAGGGCCTATTGACAGCTGTAGGCACATCATGATCTATAGCTGATATTCTTTTAAAAGAGAGCCATTTTTAAGAAAGAAAAAGAATAAACTTTAAGCCCCTCTCTCCTCTCCTAGTCGAGTGGTGGTCTATTAAGCTACTTCTCTACTTGCCAAATGGTTGAAACCTGAAGGCTACCGGTACCCTTACTTAGTCTGAAAATTACTGTAAGTATAATAATTATTTACCTTGACTACTTTCACGCCGGTTTCACAAAGTCATGTGCTTAGGTACCTTCAGAGATATCGATTCATTGGAAGTTATTTTAGTCGGGTTAGGTCTAGTCAAAGTTTATCATAAGCATAACCGACGTAAACTAGAGCTGGGCAAAATTCCTTTAAGCTCTATAAAATATGGCAAAATGCTCGGGCGTTGCGTAAACCCGATGGAATCACATAGCTTCGTCTCCAAAATATCATAATAATAATAATAATAATATAATATCTATGGACGCTTCACACCACGTCAGTCTGGCCCCGTGCTAAGTACCTGAAGGACTTGTGTTACGGGTACCAGACAACGGAAATATATATACTTTTTATACTATACTTATTATATTTAAGATTTTTATTATATTATACACATATTTAATACACATCCATGACCCAGGAACTTTGGAAACTTTTTGTTCCGTCGCGTCGGCGGGATTCGAACCCGCGACCCCCGGCTTGAGCTACCAACAGCCCACCAACTGCGCCACAGGTCGGTCAAGTATAAGCATCCGTACTACCTCTTCAAACTAACACCCCATTCCCCAACATCTCCCAACTTAACCCTACACTCACCAGAATCATTCCTGTTAACCGGTGCGCGGATAAGCTTGGGTCCGTTCGTCCCGACCACCTGGCCGTCCTTGGTCCACCACACGTATGGGCTGGGGTTGCCAAAGGCGCGGCACTCGAGGGTTAAAGCGCTGGAGCCCTCCTCCAGGGAGGAGAGGGAGCTTGCGTCGGCACCGGTGATGGTGACTTCGGGGACGACTGAAAAGGTTAAGGTTACATTTTAGTTTCCAAATAGAGGTGTAGCTGAACCAATCGCACACAATTATCCTAACATATAATACGAAATGACGACCGTGGGCTTTGGGCTATACTGGTCAGGTGACCAGTATACAAACCTCGCCCATTCTGAATATCTTCCTTTGTGGTCACAGCGCATTTTTTTCGGGCTTTGGCCCACTACACATTTCCACCACTGTATCTCCTGTGTCGCCAGGATCAACAGCGGTATCCAACCACGAAAACCCTTTGGTATGAACTCAGGGAGCCCGCGAGCGACATGCTAAAACTGTCATGGTCACTCTATGGTACCCACAGCGTTAATGGGTGGAAAAAAGGGGATATTACGTGTGTGTACAGCTGTGAGCTTATACTTTTACATTACTGGATGTTGACCGCATCTCCGTTGCGATGAAATTTGTTTGTGTCGAACCGTAAATTTTTCCAGGATAGAAAGTTAACAACATTCTGGCAATAAAGACATTTGCTTTGATTTGATATGTCCTTTCTTAGGACTCAAAGTATCTCCATGCTAAATTACATCATACTCGCTTCCACAGCTTAAACGTGAAGATATATAAATAGGCTACTTGACCTATATTCAATTTCATCGAACAAATGCATATTTCTAGTAGAACTTGGCCTAGGAAACCGCATTTCACCCTTATCATCAAAATATAAAAGCCATGTAAAAGCTTATGAATTATGATTGATAAAATATAAAGTCGATTTCAAAATATGATTTTATATTTTTTAATTTGTACTGACGAAAACGCTATTTGGATCACATCCACTAGTAATTTCATATCTTTTATTTAACGCGCTAATTATATTTTAATTATATTTAGTTTAGAGCAAAATAAAATTGTTTACTTAATTCTACCAATTCGAATTAAATAATCATCGTTAAGACAGGACAACGTCTGTCGGGTCAGCTAGTACTTTATGATATTAATATGATAAAATAATGTTTTGAATTTAAGAATATGAAAATAACGTTGGCAACTGAGTAATTGAAGATTTTTGTAAGAAAATCATCATCATCATTATTTTACGATTCAAGGAGTTTTGTAAAGGTCGAAACAAGAAGTATTATCAGATGGTGCAAGGTCAGGACTATATGGTGGATGGGGCAAAACATCCCAACCAAGCTCAAATAACTTTTGCCGTGTGACCAAAGATAATATGTGTAACTTTGCTGCATTTTCATGACGGAATAATATAAACTTTTTCGATTTGCCAATTCGGGCCGCTTTGAGCGGCCACATACATCAGTATTCCTGATTCGATTTCCTGATCCGTTTTCCGAAACCAGGCCTCCGAACGCAGTGAATTCATACAAAAGTAATTGCATGTCACACACATTTGATCAGTTTCCGTACGGTTTTTTGACGTGATAACGTCTTATAATTCGACATGGGGTGCGCGCACGAAAAACATGACAGTTCATGCGGCACAAACACAAACGGCCTTTGCATTCGGCAGCGTTCGACATCCGTCTCTCTCCTAAGTCCTACTTGCGTCTGCGTGGACAGCTGCTATAATTATATACTATAGTTATACATTTACAATATGTTTTTTAAAGAAAGCGAAAAGTAAGTATTGCCGCCGCGTGGAATTTGGAATTTGGCGCTGTGATATCTAGCTTGTCCCGCTGGCCCAACAAGACGCTGACGTAAGTGCTGCAATTGTCGATATCTTGCTACTCAAAGTTGGTAGTGAGGTGACACTTGTAGTACCAAACTATTGTTTTTACGTAACATTTTTATTAAATTTTTATTTTTTTTATAAAATGTAGAGGTCCGATGGCAGTAAAAGATACAATAAAAGTACTTTGGTGATATATTCAAATAGAACTTTGTTCTTTGCATAGGTCGATTTGAAAGAAATACATCGAAATAACTTTAGGTTACAGTCGAAAAAGTTTGTTTCTATTTATAGAGATTCGGAAGCGAGGGTTAAGGGGTTAAGGATAGTTGAACGTGACAACGTCATACGTTGTCACGTTCTGAGTCAAAGAGATCAACTACGATAACTTGGCGCGCCCCTCCAAAATTCAAAACTTTTGAAGTGCGTTGTCAAAACGTTTGAAGTGCGTTGTCTTGCGCGGTAGGCTGGTTATTATTAGTTGACCAACAAATCTTGGTAATAAGTGACATTAACTGAAATATTACGTGTACTGTGATTGGTTGAATACTTACTACATACAAACTCTTTCATAAGGATGTGACTACACACATTGAAATAGTCATTTGGAGGGGCGCGCCAAGTTATCGTAGTTGATCTCTACTAGATGACGCCCGCAACTCCGTTGCGCCAAAACTCGTTTATCGCGCGGTGACCGTACATTTTTTCGGGACAAAAAGTATCCTATGTCCTTCTTCCCGGGACTCAAAGTATCTTCATACAAATTTCAGCAAAACTAGTTCAGCGGTTTGAGCGTGAAGAGGTAACAGACAGACAGACAGACACACTTTCGCATTTATAACTTACACACTTTTTTACAGTACGGAAGTATGGTTAGCTGTTGCGTGTGGTCTCCTGACGATTTCTATAGAAAGATGTATCGAGATGTATCGTGCTATAATATATATCTTTACATTACCTGCTCTAGCTTTAGACTTTGTTGACGTGAGTATTTGAAAATCGAGCACTTTAGAAGCTCATAGCACAATAGACATAACTACCAGTAGTTCGAATGCAAACAAACGGACAGGTTTCAATATCTGTCAAATTCGTCGGGTTTCACTAGGATTATGAACGGAATGTGCCTCGCGAGTCGCGCTGGCTGATATAAAAATAAAGATTTCAAAATTGGATTCTGACAATTTTAATCGCATGTGCCAAAACACAAACAACAATACGACCAAAGAGGAACACGTGCAGCGAATATGTCATAGTTTTAAATTCGTAGGTAACAAGTTAACAACCCTAGCGACGATTTTCGTCATATAATACGTCAAATTTAAAAATTTCAACATCAGTTTTAAGTCGGCATACTCTATAATTCTGTCTACTCTGCTATAGCATGGCAATGATTGGAGATAGACACAAAGTTAAAAGACTGCTGTAGTAAAAGCTGTTGTAGTAAATTTTGTTGTGGCAGTGATTAAAATGATTCCACCCGTATTTTAGTTACTCAGGAGAGATCGCTATACTTAACATAATATTACAGTTCTGGATCTGCAAAATTCTGCGTTGTCCAAAAATGTAATTAAAAACTTCAATATTAAAAGCTAATTGTAATAACCACGCTTTTAATATATTTTGTATATTTGTAGTAATTTAAAATCAATTACTCAATCGTAATTTCTAATCTGACTGGATGCCTTAGCCATGTGATGCATCTGTCGACATCGAACTAATGTATTTGTCGAGTCTCATCTGTCCAGTCTCGTCCAAAATTAGGTTCGTCTAAGTCAATGAACAAACTCAGCCTCCATTAGGTCTCAGAATATTTAAGTCACCGGCTGCGGATGGATTCTTAGAATAACTTGGCTTGGGATAATTGAAAATTAATTCTAGTCTACCTAATGTATTTCATTGCCTGAGGCTATACTTACTGAGGTTGTAACATTAAATAATTTGGTCTAGCTAGCTGTTAGTAAGGTAAATATAAAATTTAAATTCACCTCTGTGTCTTGTAAATACTTGAACACGCGAGTTTGAAGCAAAACAATTAGACGGCGATCAGGTTTTTCATTTAGGCTCGACACGCCCAAGATCTATAATTTAGTCAATTTTAGGTTTAGAACCTTGGACCCTGTCCGAAACTTTCCCTGGCCATCTATACTTCCATACTTCCATACTTCCATACTTCCATACTAATGTTATAAATGCGAAAGTGTGCCTGTCTGTCTGTCACCTCTTCAAGCCCAAACCGCTCAATCGATTTTGCTGGAGGGAGACACTTTGAGTCCTGGCAAAAGACATAGGATACTTTTTATCCCGAAAAAATGTACGGTTCTCGCGCAATAAATTAATTTTGGCGCTACAGAGTAGCGGTTAGTCATCTAGTAATGATTTTTTTTCTCGTACATTTAAACAGGTATATTAAAGCAACATTTAGGGCCTGTTTCACCGCTTCCTGATAAGGTGCCGGATAGGCTTATTTGACAGATTCTCCATACTCCATCTGTCAAGTTAAGTGGTGGATAGCCTTATCAGGAAGCGGTGAAACAGGCCCTTAGAAAAGAAAGTATAACTTACAGGTAACATCTAGCATGGTGTAAGAATCCCTGTAATACGGCGACGGGAAGGAGGGATGATGGGCTCTGCAGGCCAGCTGCCTCCCATGCGAAGACCTGGTGGCACCCAGCTCCAGTACAGACCTCGCAGCCCACACCCTGGGCCGCTCCACCTCCGACGCGTTGGTCTGGCTCCAGGCGGTTAGGCGTTCTTTCTCTGGAATAGTAAGCAGGTACTATTACATATTTAGTAGTAGTAAGTATAGGTTAAGCCGTTAAGTAATAGAGAGCAAATTAGTCGGGTTAACTAGCGAGCAACATATTATTTTATTGACATATCCCTATAACATATTTACTTTTTAGTAGAAGTATAGGCTAAGTATTTTTCGGGTTATGTCCGATAGATTACGAGCAACATTTGTCGATATAGCCCGCTGTCCGACCAAATCAGGGAGGTCTGCCATCATGATTTAATTTCACTGATAGAAAATTGTTATATTTGGATAAAATAGTCGAAATAGATGAATAGATAATATCGTAGGTCGTACATTATTTTTTGTTATATACAGATTGCGTTCTAGAAACAGTTTGAACCACAAAACAATCTAGCGAAGCTGCAACTAGAAATAGTTCGTTTATAGAGATTAGACGGGCGCTTGACCCCAAAACGTGAATTCAAAATGTATTAATTAGCCAGTGCAACTCTATTAAAGTGAATCAATAAATTTAGAATTCATAGCGAAATCAATTGGAATAATTATACGGTAGCGAAGCTCCAGTATGAACTTGTAAAGTATAAACTTAGTCCTCATCTCATACGCTCCCATCGACTTCGGAATAACAAACAGAAAATACTTTGCTATATATTAGCAACTACAACTTACAAGTAATGAGTATAAAGTTAGAAGGTAAGGTTCTAAATTTCAAACTTTAAACGAAAGGAAAATATTTTACCTTCTTTGTAAAAAAATGTAGAATAGAAACGCGAAACTTAGTTTTGTTCTTCTCTAATAGTTGGAAAACAGTCTAATGTAGCAAAAATAGCACCATTGATTTTCAATAAGCTTTAAAAAGCACTCGCAATGTATTTGATCCAATAATATTATATCCCACCAAAAAACATTTTCATGTAAAAATGCTGCCAAGATGAGAACATAATAGTTCGAGGTATCAAAAAGTAGTGAGATATCATGTAGAGCCAAGTTTCAAACCTTACACACTCAGCCCTAAATCTAAAAACCTTAATTTTACACATAAATCGCGGCAAAATACTTGAGATAATGTGTCAGCCGCACGAGAAGAATCTAAAAACTCTACACATTTGTCAAAATCGGTGGCCTGGCAAAATCAGTTGAAACAACGTATTTCTATTTTAACAACTGGTCAAGGCTTAACTACAGTTAACTAACTAATGGTTACGGAGACTATTTGTCATTTTTGACTAGTGATCAAACAACCGGCCCTAAGGGGCATACGAGCATGTGCACTCGCATTATTAGAAAAGTTGCAAGTGCTTTGCCAGCCTTTAAGAGGGGATCGGTTATATAATATAAAATTAGGGGACAAACGAGCAAATATGTCACTTGATGGAAAGTACTACCGTCGCCGAGTTGCCATACTTTCAGACAGAAAAGGCTTAATTGAGGGAATAGGGAAAAGGGGTATCCCTATTCCACTGTTCTCTTTCCCTTTTTTATGAAATTAGGGGGCAAACAAGCAGACGGGTCACCTGACGGAAAGCAACTGCCATCACCCATTGACACAGTAACATTAGAAGAGTTGCAAGTGCGTTTTCGGCCTTTTTATGAAGGAATAGGCTAAGGAATAAGCAGAAGAGAATAGGGATAGGGAATAATGTATTGGTATAGAGTGCAGTTGGGCCTCCGCTAAACTCACTCGCTAGACGAAACACGGCGCAAGCGCTGTTTCACGCCGGTTTTCTGTGAGTCTGTGGTCTCTCACGGACAACACGTATTTTTTAGGGTTCCGTAACCATAGGATAAAAACGGAAACCTATTACTAAGACTTCGTTGTCTTTTCGTCTGTCCGTCTGTCTGTCTGTCTGTCTGTCTGTCTCCAGTCTGTAACTCAAGAATATAGCTAGAGAGTTGCAATTTTCACAGATTATGTATATTTGTTGCCGCTATAACAACAAATACTAAAAACAAATCCCATACAACTAACGTGATTTTTTTGGCCTATTTTGCTCTATATCACTAATGGCAACAGGTAGGTACTTGATTTTTTCTCAAAATCCTTAATAATATGTCTACTTTAATGTTTAATAATAATATTAAAATAAAATTAAAAAAATAAGGGGGGCTCCCATACAAAAAACACAATTTTTGGCCTAATTTTGCTCTATAAGTGTACGGTTAAGGTTAGGTTGGATTTGATAATTTTTTTGTTGTTTCTGTACTAATAGTACGTTACATACCAAATTTCAGCATTCTCAGACTTCAGGAAGTACCCTAACAGTTTTGATGATAGGTTGAGTCAGTGCCAAAATTGTGGGTTTTTGGATACCTATAAAATCTAAAGTATAATAGCTACGATATTAAAACTTTGCGCATTTCATTATTTCACTCATGTCATTATATCCTAAAAATTTCAAGTATCTGACATTAACCAAACCAAAGTTACGAGGGTTCAAAAATACGACGAAACGTTTCGAGAAAAGGTAGGTAGTGCCCTTGCGCGCTTCGCTTGGCTCATCTTTCGTTGTTCTTGGGGCACTCCCGTGCCCCCAGAACAAGGAAATAAAAATATGAGCTACCTTAAAATCTAAATCATTTATCGTGATCCAGATCACAAATCATTATCTAGGTCTTTTGAAGTCTAAGCTTATAAATAAGTTAAAATCACAAACCCTAAAACAGCAAACAAAACTCGGCGTGATAGTCTAAAATTCCTTGGTACAAAAATGTCCACAAAAGAGCAAAGATGATAGGGGCAAAAGTCCATAGACGGCTTTTTGCAATAAAAAACAGCTCCTACCTAAATACCACTCGATGTACGCCGGCGGGTTGCCGTATCTGGCCTCGCAGACCACCGTAGCTCTGGAACCAGCTGCCACGGTGATGTTCTGTCCAGGCATCAGGTGAGAGCCGTTGAAGAGGATCCGAGGGGACTGAGGAGGAACACGCACGGCCAGCGCTGCAGGGGGACTGGAGAGTGCGTCCTGGAGGAAGAAAAAAGGAAAGTAAAGCCTAAAGTTAGTCAAGTAAACCTTAGAATGCCAGCTGAAATGAATAGAACTCGCGGTTCAAAAGTATAAGTGTCAGCTGAATCAGCAGCGTCACTCCCGACGGAATCGAATCGAGAATCGAATCAGCTCGATCACAACAGCTTTTGCTACTTCCGACATACACACTAGCGCTAAATCGTACTGCGGCTCAATTTGGAACTAATTCGATCTCAACGGCTTTTCCCACTCCTGACAGCTATACTAGCGCACGATCGTACTGCGGCTAAATTTGGAAATAATCAGACTAATAAATCTGGGAGAATCCTCATAGATTCCTTATGGGCCGGCCCATAATGCCGGGGCCACACTTACGAGTTAATTATATAATTTATTGCATTTCTCGTTAGTGTGGCGTCGGCATAAGGATATGTCCGATTTTACTGTGGTATTACCCATTTATCTAGGGACTAAACTCTTTCCTAATCACAACCTGCTGCTGTCAAATTGCAATTTACCTGCACGTCATAGTTGCTAGCGGTAACCTGGCACTGCCACTGGCCGTCATCCAGCTGCAGCGTGGCGGCGCGCACCCAGATGGAGCAGTCACCACCCAGGGGACTGTCCTCGTTCGCCCACTCGTACTTGCCCCGATAGATGCCAACTGGCTGTAACAATAGAGATGGAACTTTTAGTATAGGTTAGATTCATGGAACTCTTATTAAAAATTGGCTGCAACTTAGAAACACGAATGAATGGTTCGGTAAAACATTTGGTTTGGTTTGGGAAGAACTTTTTGGTAAGTCAAAGTTCTTCCCCTGGTAGATGCCGACTGGCTGTAACAATAGATATAGAACCTTTAATAATATATTATGTTGGCTGTAGCATGAGTTCACGGAAGAAGGATAAAAACACGTGAGTTCTTCCCCTGGTTCACTGGCTGTGACAATGAAGACGGAACTTTTAATAACGGTAAGATTGTAGTTTAGGATCATAGAGGACAGTAGAACACGCAAGACTAAAAGCCTTGCATGTTCCCCCTACACCGGTTTCGGTGACGGTGACCATTGGATCGCGGATGTGTTTACCCTATACCTATCTATAAATTACCTATATGTCATATTATATAACAATGGCAAAAACATATATAAGAGTGAAAGAGAAAAAGTTATAATATCATGGCGTCTTCGTTATCCCATATGTCCAAAAACACTTGCTAGGTAACAGTAAAGTTGGTGAGGTTCAATAAAGTCGCAATTTCAGTGTTACATCAAAAACACTTTCATTCGTAATTAATGCTGTACGTAATAATAGCTCCGTGACGGTGGCCGGTTTCATTGAAACCAGGCCAGCTACGCAGGAGTAATTTCATAGTGCCCAAGTGTGTGCGCAGTACACAAGAGTACTCTCTATTCCTTTACTCTCATAACCCAGTGAGACGGCAGACCGACACGACTGGCGAGAGATCAGGCGCAGGACCGACTTTTTACATGCCCATCCGACGCATGGATCATCTTACTTGTCAGACAATCAGGTGATCAGCCTGATGCTATCCTAACCAAACTTGGAAATAACATATTTCCAACGCGGGAATCGAACCCACGACCTCCGAGTCAAGAGCCGAGCTCTGAACCACTGGACCACAGAGGCGTTCGTACGCTGCACGTAACATACAACTATAAGTGTCGAGGTAACTGGTACCGTCATGAAATTTAAAACTACCGACCTTCCTACCGACAATTTAAAATCTCTCACCTTCAAAACCACTGGTGCGGCTGACGTCTTATGACATGCTTACGAAAACAAAAACCCGAAAGAAATATAAACCAAGGACACCGTCGTTTTAATTATCCGAACCCTAGTCATTAAAATTTAACCTTTTGTTTGACTATCAATAGCTGACACTTATCCTTAGAAAAAAGAAAAAAGGACTTGGGACAAAAGGGCAGGATGTCGGTAGCAGGGGGTTAAGACGTGTTGACAATGAATCTCACGTGCATGCCTATAATCGTATTAAAAAAAACATGGCCGTTCGAATTTAGATCTTGCCCATTGCGTATAAGAATCGTAAAAAAAACGATCCGATCGATTCGAGTTTAGAATAGTGTTTTTTTAATGTCGTGATAAGAGGCTTAAGTTTCAACGAGGAGAGCTTATTTTAATCTGATTAGAAAATAATACATCTTGGTGTTAGAGAGTAAATACTTAGTTTAAGTTCTAAAGAGCTCATAATAATAATATTATTTGTTACATAAAATAGTAATTAGATACAGTCTACTAGTTCTATTCACAAAATTATCAAATTCTACAAATCTATTCAATATCGTTGATGGTTGAATATTTAACAAAATTTTCTTTTTAACTTTGCTTATAAAATATTTATTTTATAACTTTGTAAGTTAAACACAGTATCGGGTATCGAAAGATCTTCAAGGGTGCTTGAAAAAAGTCTGTATTTTATGTTACATAGCTTTTATGATTTTTTCGTTGAAATATCTTTACCCTAAATTCTTTATACCCTATTATCCCAGTTTACAAAATATCGGGATTAAGGTTGGGGATTTCTGGACGCACCGGATCCAATATGGCGGCTTCCGGCCTTTTTGTAAAGGGAAACATTAGCCAATTACCTAATGTAGAGTAAATATTAGGCTGTCTAAAAAACTAAATAAAGAAAAAACAATAACTAAAAAAATAAAATATGAAACGAAAATTATAAATAAAAATTAATTTTAAATTTTGTTTGTCACCCTAAAACTTGAAAATGGCTAAAACGATTTGGCTACTTTTAGTCTTGATACTCGTAGAAGTACGGGGAAGGTTTGTATAGGGTTTATAGGGAAGTGATACAAAGTTCACAGGGTAATCAGCTAGTATTATTATAAGAAAATAATAAAGCGTGCGTTTTTCTGTGATAAAATATGTACATATATTATGCTAGATCCTCGAAAAATGCGAAGTTTTCACGACGAATCTTTTTTTTTTTTTTGTAAATAAAGTTGCGCTCGACACGGATCTAATAATTGGTCGCTGTTAGGCATTAATTGTTCATATGAACCGATTCTTTTTGTTGAATTATGAATGCAGTGATCTTGTTCTAAAATCTAAATGATCTAAAGAACATAACTGCATTCATAACTCAATACGTAACTTTTTTTGTGGGATGGTACACAATATTGCAATAATTATGATGTTAATAGTTAAGTTTAAAAGTAGGCGTATACACAGCTATGAGCTAGTTTTATAACGACTTTAACAGTCTGAGCTATTTTGTACACCGTACTTCTTAGAACTTTAATTATCTGAAGGTAGAGTCAGGCCAAAAGTCCATAAGTTCTTTAAGGTCGAAAATTCCTTGCACAGTAGTTTGAAAACTTGATTATGCAATTCCTTTGCTTACTGTTATTAGTGTGGTTTCAGTACGTCCTTATGGCAATTTGCCATGCCAAACTAGAACTTGGTGTGTATTGTTTGCGTAATAAAACAGAATCGGCGTTTTGTCCAAACCCAAAATGAGGTCCATTATCTGCAATCTGGATTGTTCTATGAGCAACGTCTATAATAGCGTAGAATTTTAATGATGTGCTGGCTAAACGCATGTATTCATACTTATAATCGTGAAAATGTATCTGTTTGACAGTCTGTTACCTCTTCACGCCCAAATCGCTAAAATGATTTTGTTGAAATTTGGTATGGTGATACTTTGTGTCCCAGGAAAAGGCATAGGATACTTTATATTCCGAAAAAATGAACGGGAACTATGCGACGGGCGTCTTCTGACGCCCGCAACTCAGTTGTGCCTAAATTCGCTTCTCGAACCGTACGTTTTCGCACCAACAAGTAACCTATGTCCTTCCGCGTGATGTACTATAGTATAGATTAAAGACCAATTGTATGTATAGTATAGATTAAAGACCAATTTTTATAAAGTTTAATATAGTTAAGCCAAACTTCATAAAAATTGGTCTAGCAGCACAGATTCCTAAATACATAATATTATTTACTACGTAACTAGTAGTTCGTTATTAGCGCCTTCAACATGTTCATTAAATTTAAGTGTAAGTACTTCATTGTGAAATGAAATCATGTCTTACTGTACTCAGACACATTTCAATCATCATGAAATGTTTCTGAGTACAGTAAGTTATTAGATCTCGGGATTAGATAAGCATTTTTTTCATTTGAAAATCTGGAATACGGATTCGTGCATGGGTGATGCGACCGCACTACCTGTACCATATACGGACATTTTTCGCGGTAAAACTCGCGTGATTTATGGAAATAAAGATAGGGGACAGAATTATGGAATATTCCGGGACGGAATTACAATTTCCGAACTATTGCAATTCCGAAACTTGCGACTAAATAACGTACAAACTGATATTGAGTTTACTTTGACTTCGCGCTGCATCGCTCGATTTCATTTCAACAATGGCATAATGCAAACTAGATGACGCCCGCAACTCCGTTGCGCCAACATTCCGACAAACCGTACATTTTTCCGGAATAAAAAGTATCCTATGTCCTTTTCCGGGATTCAAAATATTTCTACACCAAAGGACAATGGCCACGAAAGTATGAAAAAAAACTTTGAAAATCGGTTTACAAAGGCGGAGTAAAAAAAAATATCCACAGCCGAACGTATTTAACCTCCTCGTTTTTTGGAAGTCGGTTAATTAAACCCAGGCTGAACAGATAAGTATATTATAGGCTGTAGCTAACAACTATGGTTATAATGGGTGATGAAAATATATGCCTGCGATTGTGTGATGGAAAAATGGTCCAGCCTCGGTTTTTTGGCTATTGTCCTTTTAGTCAAAATGTTTATTATGTGTCCGTAGCTAAGTTACAAATAATAAGTCTTCTATAATACAAAGTAATAAGTAGATAATATGTATTATATGTAAGACCTCAGTAAAGTTTTTAATTTGGAGCATTTGACACCTATGTACTGTAAGAGGATAAGGTAGGGATTAGAACCCCAAAACAGTTTCAATTTCACATTTTTGTATGCGTCTAATCTCTTGTGACAGCCGCTTATAAGGGAGAGGTGGGAAAAAACATTCAACACACGACTGGCAAGGCGTCTAGGTAAATTATGTAACGTTTTTTTTACCCCAAGTGTCTAAACTACTGTCATACTAGTTGAATCGAATATCATCAAAATACTTTGAATATTTATTGCAATAAAATCAAATAATCCATATTATTATAAGTCACTTTTATTGTACCTACGTCATTTGGTCAGACCATGTTAATTCGATCATCTGTCGGCTGAGTTTGACATAACGCTACCAAATTACGTAGGTCCGCCGCCTATGAATCAACTTCTCTGATAGTATATCAGTAAAATATATACAACATAATATTATGGCTTTTGAACCTACACATCTAGTAAAAACCTGATAGTGCAATCGCAATTCGCAGATATTACAAGATTGCATTGTTCCCACAGCGCGTAAAAGGTACGATTCCTATTGTGTGCAACCCCGCTAAAACTCGCACCCTAAAACATAAGTTATTATACTAATTGCTCTCAAATATACCCCGCCGGCTGCATGGGTTCCAACTCCAATTAAGACTTTTGTTTACCACAAAGTTAACTTAAACACTATGGTGTCTTACGGCCGCACTCAGATTAATGATTACTTAACTTTAAGGCTGACTTTAGTCTCACACTGACTACTGATAGCCAAGATGTACCTATGAAATTCTAGGAAGCATTTTTGAATGACGCGTAGCGGTCTGCGCTGACAGACATTATAATAATATAATTATTATTATTATCATAGTATGACTATAACTATGATTATTTTTTAACAAAAAATTGAACCCGACTTCCGATGTAAAAACAATATTCTTAAAATGACCTAAAAAGGATGAAATAATTCTTATTCTTCATGAGTGCCTTTTTCAAAATTCGACTAAATTTCAACGAATTCTGTACTTACTCAATTTTCATTCGTTTGAAGTCGGTACCAGCCCAGAACTGAGATACTTGACATATAACTTAGCCAGTACCGACTTCAAAAGAATGAAAATTGAGTACAGAATTCGTTGAGCTTTAGTCGAATTTTGAAAAAGGCACTCATGAAGAATAAGAATTATTTCATCCTTTTTAGGTCATTTTAAGAATATCTGGGGGCACGGCAGTGCCCCAGCCAAGCTTTTTAGCAAAGGCACGGCCGTACCATACTTTTCTCTAAGCGGTTCGCGGCTATTTCACACCCCCTTTATCTTCGATGTTAACAAAGCTAGGGATTTCAAATTTTGGTCAATAGGAGCAAGTATTAAAACTAGCTTAACCTCCAAATTACATGAAATTTCGATAAATAGTTCAATAGTTACGGATGGTCAAAGTTACTACATTTTGTCACTCACTGACATATAGATCATCAAAATTTTAAGGTACTTCTAGCAGACTTAGAACCTTGAAATGTGGTACCCGGATAGGTATTTATTCACAATGAAAGGAAAAATTATGAAACCGGCGAAGTACGAGTCGGACTGGCGTACATAGGGTTCCGTACCGTAAATTTGTATGGGAGCCCCCCTTTAATAATAAGTTTATTTATTTTTTATTATTAATTATTAAAGATAACATAAAATTGATGGTTTCCTGAAATTTTCAAAAACCTTAGTCTTACCATTATGGACATAGAGCAGAAATAGGGAAAGAAACGTGATTGTTGTATGAGTATACCCTTTAATAATTTATTTAATTTTTATTACACTATTAGCTTTTATAACGACACCAGAAATACATAATTTGTGAAAATCGCAACTATCTAGCTATTGCGGTTCTTGAGATCCAGCTTAGTGACATACAGATGTACGACGGACAGACAGCGAAGACTTATTAATAATAGGGCCCCGTTTTCATCCTTTGGGCAGGGAAACCTAAAAACTGAAATTGAAAAATAATAGTATAATATTTTAAGTTATAAAATAAAATAAAATATTTTTATGTTTGTAACTTTGCAAGAACAGTATGAATTTCGACTGCATATTTGTTTGACGTACAAAAGGCTTTAAGTTAGTTATGAACTAAATGAAATGGTATTAATTCAATAAAAAATAATATTAACAACGTTTATAATGAAACAATAATTAAATTCGATTTAAATATTATAAATGTAATCATTAATCAGTACTGAGGTATACACTCCTTACTTGCTCGATATAATATGGGAGTTTTAATTTATCGCATGAAATAAGGTGTGCTCCTTTCTGCGAAGAACGTCAAGGCGCTTACAACAGTGCTGCTATGTATTCAACGTTAATGCTAAAAATGACCACCTTCAAGTATTAGCTTATGAGTCATATATTATGTCACATATTATGAACTCAGAACTCAGAAGTATTTACGTTACGTTGTCCACCTATAGAACTAACGAAGCCTCAAAGAAAAAATATAAAGGAGATAGGCAATGGGTGCTAAGCTAAGTACAGAAAAGTTATATAACGTGACCTGAAAAGAAAAGAAAAAACCTTCAAAAAAAAATGAAATCACACCAAAACATGAAATGTAAAAGAAGCCAAGCAAAATATTGCATAGCTATTCAATTCAATACTTCTATCGTAAAAAGTTTTCAGGTCACATTCAAGCCAAGCCTTCAACTTATTTTGTAATTTAAATCAACATTCAGTAAATGTATCAATAGATTTCTTTATTTTATAATTATAATAGTGGCTTGGCAATGAGCACAATAGAAAGAAATATAAAACTGCATATTGGGAGGAGTTCATACTTACACAAACGGCAAGCTTAAAGTGTTTTAATATGTAACGACCCATGTGGCTGATGGTATCCAATAAATCCAATTAGTAGCTGATTATTTCTCTAGTGCTCATTGCCAAGCCACTATAATAATTATAAAATAAAGAAATATATTGATACATTTACTGAATGTTGATTGAAATCACAAAATAAGTTGAAGACTTGGCTTGAAAGTGATCTGAAAACTTTTTACGACAGAAGTATCAAGAATTGAATAGCTATGGAATATTTTGCTTGGCTCCTTTTACATTTCATGTTTTGGTGGGATTGTTTTTACATTGGAAGTCGGGTTCAATTTTTTGTTAAAAAATAATAATTTTACTCTTTTTAGTGATCTACAAGACAAGGCTTTATGCGTAGATAGCCACTACGAATGTTAACTATCCATATTACATTACTGTAAGCTAAATTGTGGTAAATGCTTGCAGTTATCTAAGCGATGCTGCAATTTCGCAACTTTTATCTTTAAATGTTCAGGAGTTCTGTTCAGTGCCTTTGGACCAAGAGACACCTTCGTATGAAATTTCTTTTAATCGTAGCATATGTTTAAGTTACTAGAAACAACATTTTAACCACTATGAGTGTTTTAATAAATTTCAAGGGTTATTCCCTCGATCACTCATATATTCCATCACCAGCTCACCACTTTCGTAATTGGTGTACAAAATTAAGATAATATCCTATTTAACAAAATAAGAATTTTGAAAATCGGTCCGCAAACAGCGAAATAATCATCAAAAACATCTGCTTCGATGCAAAATATCACGAAAAGTACCAATAATTGGGTCATAATGTGATGATACATGGCATAATTATAGTTGTGATGATGATGATTAATGAAATTGATATATTGGCTTATGCTTTCAGTTGTTTAAACAACGCCGAAATCCCCGAACCTGTATCTATAAGGATTCAAAAGTTCTGTTCGGTACCTTCGGATCCAGGGTATAACCTGGTACAAAGTCTTACTTTTTGGTAGTATTTACCTCGAATGCTTCAGAAAAAAAATTCCATACAAATTTCAAGGAGTCCCCTCGATTCCTCATGGATCCAATCATCAGATCACCACTTTTGTGAATATGGTACCAAGTTCGGATTCAACCCTGTACAACAACAAAAGAACCATGAAAATCGGTGCACAAACGGCGAAGTTATGGTTGAACATACAAAAAAAATATATACAGACGAACATATTATAACCTCCTCCTTTTTAGAAGTCGGTTAAAAATAGTTCATGCATTTCGATGTCGTTGGCGGCCAGCAAGAGTTTATTTATTATTATTAATATTTTGTATTAGCTCCGTGGTGTTGACGCTAGAGTGCAGCACCAGCATAGACAGTAAGCAAAAAGTTTGTTCGACGTTTCACAACGTTTCTGTCAATATTCTGATATGACGTGTGCAACATGTAGGATTTTGGTCGGATTATTTACTGTATATATGCTAGAAGCGCTCTATGCGTATTCCCTTTTGGTGAAAAACTTGGTTACATCCCGAAAACCATGCTTAGTATGGGTGGCTATAATCCTACTAATTTAAAATATTTAAGTACATATTATATAAAACTCAAAGGTGATTTTATACGTGGGAGAGCCATGCTTCAGCACGAATGGGCCGGCTCGACCGGAGAAATACCACGTTCTCACAGAAAACCGGCGTGAAACAGTGCTTGCGCTGTGTTTCGCCGAGTGAGTGAGTTTACCGGATTATTATATATTCCCTCTCAAAAGGCCGACAGCGCATCTGCAGCTCTTCTGATGCTGCGAGTGTCCATAGGCGACGGAAGTTGCTTTCCGTCAGGTGACCCGTTTGCTCGTTTGCCCCCTTATTTCATAAAAAAAAATAAAAATAAAAAAATTAACTACACAATAGCGTTTGTAACTATGCAACATTTCTTGTTGCAAAAACAATTCAAACACCATCAATTTCGGCACAGGCGAGTTGGCCAACACAAACAAAAGATTAATATGAAGAACAATGGCATTTCCTGGGCGGGGCCATGCTTAACCGACAGGAAAGGGAGAGGTCATGAAAATATCCGGTACTTATGGGTACTTCATTACGGGGAAAAAGTAGTCCACGTTGATGGCTAACCATGATTGCGAAGGGTGAATGAATGAATGAATGAATGAATGGTTTATTGCATAAACAAAACTAAGATAATACTTTAGGGTGTGTATGTCTCTTATACAGAGTTCACTGTGAAAGTAGGAGCGCTGAAAGAGTTTTTTTTTTTGTGATTTGTATAGGCAAGCGTCCCGCTTCAAGGATTTTTACGCACAAAGGTGAAAAAAAAGTTGCTCTTTCAGCCAGTGGCGTAACTATTGGGTGGCTGGCAAAATGCCCCGGGTCCCGACCCAAAAGGGCCCGGCCCAAGAGGCCGTGAGTTCAGAAACTGTTTATACATTGTTTATCGTGACGATTTTTACTGATGGGGCCCCATCAATTTGCTACGGGTCACGGATGTTATAGTTACGCCACTGCTTTCAACGCTACTACTTTTACAGCGAACTCTATAAATGGACCCATACATACCCTAAGGTATTATCTTTTAGTTTACACCCTGTTTACCTTGGGCTATGATGGATATCAATGATTTCAAAGGCCAAAGCTGTCTGAGGCATTTTTTTTACGAAATAAGGGGGCAAACGAGCAAACGGGTCACCTGATGGAAAGCAACTCCCGTCGCCCATGGACACTCGCAGCATCAGAAGAGCTGCAGGTGCGTTGCCGGACTTTTAAGAGGGAATAGGGTAATAAGGGAGGATAGGGATGCGAAGGGAAGGGAATAGGGGAGGGTAGGGAAGGGAATAGGGTAGGGGATTGGGCCTCCGATAAACTCACACACTCGGCGAACCACAGCGTAAGCGCTGTTTCACGCTGGTTTTCTGTGAGAACGTTGTATTTCTCCGGTCGGGCCGGCCCATTCGTGCCGAAGCATGGCTCTCCCACGTATGAAAAATTTGCATGCCTACATTTCAAAATTATACTACGTCGATCATGGTGAATCATATTATATAATGTCCCTCTACATTTTCATAAACCCTTCTATTGTTTCATCATTGATCATGAGCCATAGAGAGGCTGCACTACAAACGAGCAGTTAAAACCTGATGGTAATTGTGATCATATCCTGGGCTTTCACTAACCCCACTGATAATTATATCACCCCGGTTTTCTATAACACCGACGTAGCTATCCGTTTAAGCCGGTCCATTCGTGCTCAAGCAGCCATGTAAGCTCTCCCACGCACCCATAATCTTTATTAGCGTCTTTTAGAAAGCCATCATTTGCCGTAATTGCATGGGGTACACATTGAAATCGCCAACACAAAGGCATTCGTGCATAATACCATACATCCATCCATACATACATATTCCACCGCAAGTCATACACGACTTTAGAATTAATTGCTTTCTAAATAATAATAGCGCGCGTTTGTATGGCCAATAATTGATCAGTACCAATTAGGGGGACCATATTTTAGCATTTTATGGGACAAGTCCCGATATATCAATATTTTAATATCGATACCACAAAATTGATTCATCGTTGTAATAAAATTAAGACATTCGAAGCGAAACGTTGGAAAATTATTTTGTTAATTAAGTAATTATTTTTATTGCGTTTGTTTTGAGTAAATATAAGGCGCTAAAGTTAACTTGTTATTAGTAAAAATAAGTTAAGGTTAATTTTGATAGTTACTATAAGGTATATTTGAAAAGTCATAATATTATTATATGATATTATGACTGTCAAAGACAGTGGACCTTAAATAGTTATAACTATTAAATATTTTCAAGTAAAAGAGAAAATAAACTAAAAGGAGAAAATGTAAAGGATAATTATAAATACACTACTCTATGTTTAAAAAGAAGTGAAATGCATATTTTTAGTATCATCGCAAAAACATAAATGTACGTTTATATTGTAGACTGTGTTTTTGAAATAAAACATAGCACATTTTGGTATCATCACGGAATGCACCTAATATTAATATTTGATACCGCCGCATGGTTGTACTACATACGTGGAATACAATAGTGGGATAGGCCGTATGCCAATGCCTTGTGAATTCACAATACCTCACCAAGGCCGGGGCACGGGTTACTTATTAAAACGCATTCAGATTCAAAGTACCGCACATTCTTGTAATATTTCGATACACCCTGAATTTCCAAAGGTTTTGTAATTTACAAGAATTTCCTTGTATGTTGTTTTCTGGAATATATCGTGCGCCTCCTGTTATGGCCCCTTTTTGAAATGATGGGTCTTCGCACGAAACATAGATAAATAGGTAGGTAGATACATTATTTTTATTTTTACTAATATTATGAATGCGCAACTCTCAAGTGTGTGTGTTGATTCTTTACGTTTAATCGGCTGAACTTATTAAGATAAAAATTAACATGGAGATACTTTGAGCAATGGAAAAGGACATAGGATAGTTGTAAAAATGTATGATTTCGGCAAACGAATGAAAATCATTTCAGAGCGATGGTGCTACTAATCTAGTTCATGAATAAATATTACAGACAATCTCGGCTTTATAGACAGCGAATCTCAAGATAAGAATATACTATCGAAATAAACCGGTTTTATTGCTAATGCAAAGGAAAAGTGATCAAATATTTAGGGAATACCTCTAACAAAGCAGATAAGTGAATAAAAGAAATTCCTTACACAAAATTGGTCCAAATCTTTACTACGTTATCCTCACAGGGGTCTGTTTATATTTAATGAGACAATAGACGGATCAAGTTTAGTGGAGTGAAGAAAGCACTTAGGTGAAAACCAGGAATTTTAAGGGAGATACAAGTGTATTTTTAAGGATCCAAATTGAATTCTGAAAGAGAAACAAATCAAGTATCCTTATATCTTTGTTTAAGTTTGGAATAAAACTTTACAAGAATATAGCTGTTGATTGAAATTGTGTTTATCTTAACTTTGCCCTTTACAAAATCTCGATCAATTCCTAGCAGTTGATAAAAAATTCAACAAAAGTTATCGTTAGGATGTTTATTCAGGATAAGTTCTTGTCCCCCTGTAATTTCATTTATTACAAAGATGAAAGAGATGTTAGAATTCAAAATTGAATATTTACTGGGTCATTTTATAATTGTATTACACGAAGCTACACCAAATGTATCGGGTTGCGAGGTTGGGTAACAATGCCACAGTAACCATTATACTAAAACATGTATCAAGTTACCTGATCAGAGGTATCGACATATCCCTAACTTTGCTTTATAATATTAATAATGGAAGTCACGAACAATAAGCATAGTATTAATTATTACGTAGCTACTCGTATGAGAATAAAACATCAAAGATAGAAGTTCCCTTTTCAAATTGCAACTCTGGAACCTCTTAAGTACCTACGAACCAAAATTTTGGTACACTCGGTATTCGCATGTGGAAAATCAGCGATCATGAAAATAAAACAACGGTTATTAAACTTGAGAAAGAAGCTAACGAAGTTCAAAAGGCAGGAGGTATTTTGATGTATAAATGATGAACAAAGCTAAATAGTAAATACTCATATGGGATTAGAAAAAAAACGAAACACAGGAATTCCATTACACATTGCATTACACCCTTAAGATCTAAGTTAAAGGGGGACTCGATCGCTTGTTTTTAATCTCGGGCACACACTCATAAGCACATAATCGATGAAGCATTGAAAAGATTCCCAGCGCCTTGTATAGACTACCCATTCATACACACAAAAGCCCTTTCAAGTGATCATTTTGAATATTAACATCACTAATGCTTTGAGCTTTCGGCTGTCGATGGAGCGATGAAAGTGTGCCTTGTGTGAGCCCCGTATGAGCGTGAATACATTAATAGGCGATAGCGGAAACGATAAAACTGTATGAAATCTTTCATACATGAAAATTGATGAGATGCCAATCATAATTGTAAAAATAATATTCATTAAATTCTGCTGAAAACTTCATTTATTATGATAAAGTCAAAATTAATATTGAATGAAGGGGTACAAAATATTGGCTCGAAAAATGATATTTCTATACTGTTGTAAGCATAATTGTACAACTTCGCTATATGACTTAAAACGGTCGTATTCATAAGGTCTTTCCCATTATTAGCAGGTAAGTAATGGCGATGACAGAACTATTTATCGGATATCAAGTTGCCAAAGCCTCGGAGTCTATCCCTTATAGTTTGAGAAGGGTTTGGTTTTGCGTTCGCATGCGAAGTGAATAATATGTAATATCCTTTTGAAGTACATTACTTAAAATATTATTTGAGATAAAAGGAAATCGTATTAAACTGAAATCTGTTACATCTAACATATTTGCTAGAGGTAATTATGGGAATCTTATGTAGTTTATATCATATTTGTTCAACTGAATAGCGCTCGAGATTTTAATTATTACCTAGATTTTCGACTAAATAAATTAATCCAGGTACTTCTTGAATGTTGAAATATTTTTAACATTATTTCATTACATGTTGGTCCAAAATAATAAAAAAATGTTTACAGCCAATCTCCTTTTTGAAAGTCGGTAAAATGTGCATGAATTAGAAACGTGAATGAAACCACAGACGACGACTAGTTTTAGATGAACAGCCGCTTTTTAGTATTCACAACAAGATTATTTGACGAGTTGGAACTACAAAGGCATTGTTACTCTGTTCTATTTCGGATTTGGTACGGTAATCCGAAGCTGTTTAAAAATTAAAACTAAATCGATCAACTTTTTACACTACAAACACCTGATTCTGTAGGTGTAATCCGTTTTTTTAGATTTATTCTTGTATTAGCAGCTACATGTTATAAGAGAAAATAGTCATTTGGTTAAAATGGATACCTATAACATTATGTTCTCCTAATTAATACACTCCTTATTGGATTTTGCAATAGATGGCGTTGAGTGTTAAAAGAATTATTGTGCTTTTCTTTTTTGCTGGTAATTAAAAATAGTAGTTTGTTTTATTCAAAACCAAATATGTTAAACACAAAAAGCGTAATATTCTACGAAAGTTAAAAGTTTTTAATTTTTAATAATGCTTTTACAGTACTAATTGAAAAATAATGCGAAAAGTATTGGAAAAACTTGTTGAACATAATTGTCTCCATTGAGAGATGCTACCTATTGAACCAATTTCGGCTGAAATTCGTTCCAATATAATTTGGCTTCCCTAATATCGTCTGTGCCAATTCGATGCCGACGTCAATTTCAAATTCCATTCTCTGTCAAATAGAACTATTTTTAAAAATAATGGGTTCTGAGTTTGAAAAATAATTAACGTATGTATTAAAAGCGAAACATAATAAGGCCGCACCTAGACTTTCAATGATCCATCTAATTTAAAACATTTTTTGACATAAGCTCCATGTAATATGTTCTGAACACTTATACTGTTTTACGCAAGTCACACCGTTTTATGGTCGTTTTAGTACACATTGAGCACTTTCAGTCTTTAAGATAATGTAAGGAATGCTCAGCGGAGCGGAAGGGTGTTCATTGAAGTGTTGACAATTTGATTCTGCACATTATATGTTAACATATTTAAAGCCAATACAATAATTGATTTAACAAAAACATTGCCTCGTTAATTATTCAAAATGTTTCATATTTTAGTTTCAAATTTAACAAGCGTATAAAATTTCCTAATTTGTACGATAAAGTTGTTACTTTTCCGTTACAATATATTATGTTTGATTTTAACACATAAAAGTGGAAAAACATGACATACAAAATATGAGGACAGTTGCTGTTTTTATTTTATTGCGTAGTATCAAGTATGTTTGAGCAACATTGGCATGTATCTAATATATTCAACATAATAACTACACGTTCAAGTTGCGTTAGTTACGACTGTATTGATGTATCAAGACATAGCAACGCTCCGAGGAATATTAAAATGACAAGTCACGCGCGCCGAATTAGTAAGTACATACTATAATACACCGTGTGAGGTCTATTACTTATATCTCAAGACATATTATCTATTTTGATGTAAAACAACATAAATTTTACAGTGATATAAAGCTTAAGTATTTTGAAAGATATTACATTTTAATTTGCAGCAAAAAAATGAAATTCGGGAATGTCCGATAAATTATACCTTTATTGTCACCCGACATAATTAAAGCAAATTATCGTTTCTTTTTCAGCAATTTGTTTTGTGCATATTTATGATTATAATTATATTTATTTATTTTTTTGAATAAGTACTTACATATTTGTAATTTGTATTTTCATCATAATATTATTACTTATTCATTTATTTAAATTTTAATCATAAATACTTTTTTCACAAGTTTCATTTTATTGACCTTTTGTATAAAATCCATTACTATTACATAATCTATCTTTACGATAATAATTATTATTACGGTGTAGTCACTAAACTAATCAAAATTAATTATTAATAATGACCGTAATAATATAACAGGTGTATCGTGGTCAGAGATCACGAGTCACGACCACGACCATGACACGATGACACGCCAAAATCTCATCACCTTTGACGGGTTAGTTATTTTTGAAAGTGAATATGACTGTGAGTGTTACAAAATGTGATAATTGATAAAACTTTAGGGTGTGTATGACGTGTCCCCTATATCAAGTTCACTGTGAAAGTCAGAGCTGAAAGAGCAAATTTTTTTAATGATTTGTGTGGGCAACGGCAAGAGCGTCCAGCGTCATGAGTTTTTCCATACAAAAGTAAAAAAAAAACTCTTTATTACTCTATATATCACTTGATGTCACGTTTTACATCCTTTAATATAAGTTACAATTTGGTTATAAACAGTTAAAGTTTAAAAAAAGTTTTAACTTACAATATCCGTTCATCTGTCACGAACTGTCAAAACATTTCCCATTTTCGAAAATTTTTCAATTTCCAATAATTATTCTCATTAAACTGAATATATTATCTAAAGAAATTACCATGAAAGCTATATATAATTTTCATATATTTAGAATGTTTTAATAAATAAGATATTAGTGGCGCAAATACACATAGTTTTATATTTGAAACAAAATACTAAATCGGCGGTCAAAGTAGAAGTAGCTACTTTTGTATAGTTTTAGGGTAAGACGCCCATTTTGGGCTCCTGACAGACGAGAGGATAAATGACAAACAGAAAAACATACTGACAAACTTTTGCGTTTATATTGCGAAAGTGTGTCTGTTTGTCTGTATGTCTATCTGTTACCTCGTTATGCCTAAACCGCTTCAACTATTTTGAAGGAATTCAGTAGGTAACGAAAATTTTTCGTGTTTCGAAAAAGGACATAATATTATTAAGATTAAGCATATTTTATCCCGTGATAAAGTACCCACGGTAATACAATTTTGGGTAACATTGAGTAAATAAATAGGTACATTTATTCATTAAAAAATATATTATGTAAGCTTCGCCCGCGACTTCCCGTTGAAAATATGGATCCCAGGGGAATCGTACATTTGCGATATAAAATACAATTTAAGCTACCAATTTTGGGGAAAATTTAATTTATCACAGTAACCTTAACCACTGGTAAAGTAGCATAAGCAAAATTCACTAGGATTTTAAGTTATCCACGGAAAATAAACTAGGTGCGCGATATCTATAATACTAATACTAATTACTAATCTATACATAATCTATACTTATTATAGAACAAAGTCGCTTTTTTTCCCTCATGTCCCTTTGTTCCCTTTAATCTTTAAAACTACGCAACGGATTTTGATGATTCTTTCAGTGCAAGATAGCCCATTTGAAAAATTCTTTCAGTGTTAGATAACTCATTTATCGAGGAAGGCTATATGCTGTATTTTATTATGCTTAGACTAATACGAGCGAAGAAATAGAGGGAATGTGGAAAAAACGGGGGAAATTACTTGAAATGGCTTATCTCGCGAACTACTTTAGCAATTTTTATGTTATTTGGCACAGATAAGAAGTAGACCACGTGAAGGATTATAGGCTATTTTTTGTGGACTAATTTGTCTGTGAAATATCTAATTTACGCGGGCGAAGCCGCGCGGAACATCTAGTTCGTTTATAACCGTGCATTTTTTCGGGATAATAAGTATCCTTACTATGATCTTTCACGGCACTCAAAGTATCTTCATACCGAATTTCAGCAAAATCGGTTCAGTGGTTTGTGCATTGAAGAGATAACAGACAGACATGTAGAGACACTTTCCTGTCGAGTAATGTTTGTGTAAAGACAAAATATACATTCTCAAAAACTTTCGCAATTAAAATAATATTAATGTGAGTTCTAATTTTCTAAAGTAATAATGGAACAATCACTTTTTTAGATCTTGTAGAATGATAAGAGAGAATTGCAGAAAACGACTACAACATGCTGTAAGTTGCAACATACAAAACACACTTCTTGCAACTCTTTGCCCTCATCAAAAAGTCATTTTCAAAGAATATCCAAAGTTAGAAGGTAGTAAATCCTAATGTTCATTTCTTGGTTGCCAAATTAAGACAAAAGTAAATCCATACTTCCATACTATAATATTATAAATGCGAAAGTGTGTCTGTCTGTCTGTCCGTCTGTCTGTCTGTCTATCTGTATGTCTGTCTCTTACCTCTTCACGCCCAAACCGCTGAACTGATTTTGCTGAAATTTGGCATGGAGATACTTTGAGTCCCGGGAAAGGACATAGGCTAAAAGGACAAAGGCGGAAAAATGTACAGTTCCAGCGGGATAAGCGAGTTTTGGCGCAACGGAGTTGCGGGGGTCATCTAATTAGTTCTAAATTTTGATTTGCCAGTGCATATTAAATTATGTAACGTAAAGAAATTACAATCCAAAATTTTGATAACTTACTATTTTATAAGCAACCGCCTTTGCAAGGTGCTGAGTTTGTATGTTGTATACTATACTTGGATGCTAATAAAGTCTTTGAATCTTGAATCTTTGCCCAGAAGTGAAAAGGCAGTATTTTCAAAATTTAGAAATTTTCCAAAAGTGAAAAAGTTCAAAATTTTAATTCTACAGCTCTTTAAAGTCAATAGTTATTCAGTACTAATTTCTCGGTAAACAAAAATTTAAAGGTTTCAAATACAATAATTCTTTTTTTACTTCGGCGCTCAAAAACTAGAACTTAGTATTTTGTAAACTTTGAATTCCCAGCACACGAAAGCCAAAAAGTACTAACTTATAAATTTTGATTTCTCCCACTCAAAGCCAGGTAAGTTCAAAATTTTGATTTCTAACATAACTAACTACATACCGCTTACCTCTACCTCATCAGCACATTCAGAATATAGTTTACATAATTTAGTTCACAAAGGCTAGTGCTAAGCATATGGAAGTTAGGTTATGCCTAGGGCTAATGACTAGATTAATGTTTATTTAAATAAATAAATAAATAAATAAACGTTTATTCACCCTTTTTGACCATTACACCACAAGAATAATACAAATTAAAAACAAAAACAAAATAGAACGTACATACGCACAAGATAACAAATAATTTCGACAAATGCAAATGGTACAAAACAATCCATAATAAAATATGTTACAAGCAAAGTAAACGACAATATAATAATGTGCATATTTAATAATGGCATAACAAGATTTCAAAGTCCAGCGAAGTAAGGTAGGGAGTGTAATGATCAAAAACTGAATTGGCATCCACTCAGGTAATGACCGCAGTTTGCAGTCCCTGATTTTCAGTGGATCCAGACTGTCAGGCAAATGACAGACCACACAAGTCACCAGTCCTATTTTAATAAATATATACAAAATAATACACATATATAATATACTTCAAGACATAGTGTGTGCTAATAATTGTCAAGTGGTAATATTTAAATATGATAATTACACGTATATAGACGTCCTAATATCAGCAGTCGTGGTCTCAAAGAAAATAGATGGGAAATAAGGTTTAGATATTATTTTTATAACTAGATATATTTATAAAACATTCAGTTCATTAGTTTTTGTCTCTGTAAATGCGCTTTAGCGTATTGATATAGACAGAACAATGTATAACTTTAAATACATAATAATATGTTATACATAATAGATCTTTTTATTGATATGGGAGTTAAAGTCAAAAACGTTGCCTTACCTTCAGAAACTCAACTCTTCAAATTTCAATACTAATGTTCTAAATACAATATATCTTTCTGCAACCTCCTTACGCTTAAGGCCCTTCCCCTACGGAGATTCCGTAATTTACCGTATTTAGAGCCTTACAAACTCTTAATTTGAAAGCTACAAAGTTATAATAAAAATACAGCAATAATCTTCAGTATATCATAGATAATTTCATTAACTACATATTCCCCGTTTTAATTTTTTAGATCAATTTTGAACTGAGATAAGTAAAAAAATAGGAATTCTGTGCCATCTCAAGTCAAGGTCGTTTGCTCGGAGGATGGTCTTAAGCCGCTATTTTGATGGAAAAGACATAATCTAAAATATTTTATCCGGAAAAATGTACGTTTCCCCTGCTTACTAGAAAACGATGAACAACCAAGTTGCGGGCAGCATCTGGTAATTCATAACTCATAATTAATTAGGTTTTTTATTGAAAATATTTTATTGCCGGGCTTAACGAGCCTATTGGAGCGGGAACGGACGTCCAATCGAAGTTCCCCTGTACTTTCGTGATATATTCGAAAACTTTAAGTTTGTTCATAAAGAATTGACGGGAAAATGAAATCCTGTACTGAAGATATTTCCGAGTTTGTTTTTTATAATATTATTTTTCTCTTTGCAGGTGCTTTGTTTGTTGATATATGATAGGCTCTTAAAAATAAAATTGTTTACACTGAAGTCTGAACCACCTTTTTTACCTAGCAAACCTTGTAAGGTTTGCTCTCAGGGTTTGCTAGTCTGACAGACAGAAATAGCAGATGTTTAAAAGTAATATGTTGCGTAAAATATATATTTTTTAAAGTAATTAAGAGGCTTAAAGTATTTGACTCCTGACAATAGCAACGTCCAACAGACATTATCTTAATAATATTGACGTCCAAACGTAGTTGTCGTAGTCACACCTTAAGGCATCCATTAGACGGTAGGTTTTGCTGTCAGTTTTACCACAGTCATGACTATGCAGACTGATGGATAACCTACCGTGTAAGAGCGTGACTGACGGTTGCATGAAGTTGATTGATGAAAATCTGGATATTTTGATTTTTGCTTCATGCAACCATCAATCATGAATTTTGAGTGAGTTTTGTCACATCTGACAAAATTGGAAAAAAATTAGAAACCTTTGAAAATTTTGGCTTTGACTGACAAAACTGAATAGAATTGAGTGACCGTTTAATACCATTCGTCAGTCCATCAGTCACAATTCATTCGCCAAACATAATTCATGACTGACGGAATTGACTGACGTTTGCATGCCCGTGGGATGCCTAAGGCAATTCGAACTTTTTTGTGATTAAATACAAACGAGCAAAGATATCGCTAAATGGGGAATTATTACCGTCGCAAAATTCACAAGTGCGTACGTGCTTCAGTACAAAATTATGCGCTGAAAGCAGATCGTTTAGTTTTGCATTCAGCTGATTAACCGCATCTTTGCATATTCCGATAAAAACTCCGATATTTTATCGTATAATGCCGGCTGAGTCAGCCCACGGGTATCGAGAGTTATGGCCGATACGCCTTTTGTATTAATTTTATGCAATATCATGTATTTCATTTAATATGTTATTTTTCATCCTGACAACATTTTGTGTGCTTAATTGGTTTTTACTTTGAACGTGTGCTGCATATGAAGGTTTTATAATTTCAATAGGAATTAAGTTAAAGGTTAAGCTTTTTGATTTTGTTAATTTGTAGAATTTTACTAGAGGTAAGTTTTGCACAAATTACTAGCATCTCACGAACTATTCGACTGATTTTTATGTTATTTGGCATGGATAATAATATAGAGTAAGCTATGGGGAAGGAATAT
Source organism: Lysandra bellargus (assembly GCA_905333045.1). Lineage (NCBI taxonomy): Eukaryota > Metazoa > Arthropoda > Insecta > Lepidoptera > Lycaenidae > Lysandra > Lysandra bellargus. The sequence continues at coordinate 3,805,659 of HG995341.1, read as the reverse complement.
GTTATATGCTGTTTATGCATAGGCTTTTTTTGCGGTTGCCCTGATTATACTAATATTATATTCTATACCTAATATAATATTATAAAGCGCAAGAGTTTGTTTGTTTGTTTGAACGCGCTAATCTCAGGAACTACTGGTCCGATTTGAAAAATTCTTTCAGTGTTAGATACTTAGCTCATTTATCGAGGAAGGCTATAGGCTATATTTTATCACGCTAAGATTAATAGGAGCGAAGAAATAGAGGGAAATGTGGAAAAAATTATTTGAAATTGCTTATTATCTTAAGAACTACTTGAGCAATTTTTCTACTATTTAGCACACATGAAGAATAGAAGGGACATAGGCCACGTGAAGGAACATAGGCTATTTTGTGCGGAAAAATATACGGGTTCCGTGACATTCCTAAATTAGTTTAACTGAATGTTTCTATATACGAAACATAATAATATTTAGTACAAATTACAAAGAAATTCTAAGCATGGAATGCGGATAATGGACATTACGCTAAATGTTTGTACGAGCTACCAACCACATTTTGCAATAAAATAAACTCGACTTTCAGCTTGACATTGGTCAACAATCCACCTCAATTTTGGTCCGTCAAGAACCACTTTTAAAGTGCGCTCGCTTTGCTCTGCTTTTCCAGTCTTTGACATAATACTCGTGGATAGCTCAAAGACTCAAAGAGAAGCTGACAGAGACGTAGTTAGACTAGAATCTAAATCTATCTATAATTCTTAATTCTATACTATAATAGTATAAAGCTGTAGAGTTTGTTTGAACGCGCTAATCTCAGGGACTACTGGTCCGATTTGAAAATTTTTTTCAGTGTTAGATAGCCCATTTATCGAGGAAGGCTATGGCTATGATATACGTAGGCTGCACTAAAAATATCGGGAATGGAATACTTCCACTATTCCTGTCATATTAAAATCTTTTTAATTGAAAACTCCTTGGTTTTAAAAATCGAATACCATTTATTTATTAAAAAAAAAGATTCTCGGTCTTGTCACAAGGTCTTGTCAAACTTGTTTAGTCGTTGAGAAAATGGAATTGACTCGAGAAAATTCTAGAGCGATGATTTATTATGACTTTCGAAGTGGTTTAATACAAAAATAGTGTATTGATCGGATGATTTCTGCATTTGGTGATGAAGCCCCATCCAAAACCACAATTTATCGCTGGTTTGCTGAATTTCAACGTGGACGTGTCAGGCTCAGTGATGATCCCCGTCAAGGCCGTCCAAAAACTGCAGTCACCCAAGAAAACGTTGATGCTGTGCGTAAGCTGGTTGAGGAAGATCGACATGTGACATACCGCGAAATTCAGGCAACTTTAGGGCCGATTCACACCGGATCGGCAGCGGCCGACAGCGGTCGGCAGAGGCGCGGCGAGCCCTTTTAGAAGTTTTCAAGCGATACTAGTAGTTATAAGTATGTAAATAAAGTTTAAAATTATTTCACACTAAAAGTGCTCTTCGCGCCACTGCCGGCCGCTGCCGATCCGGTGTGAATCGGCCCTTAGACATTGGCATGAGTCAAATACAAATAATATTGCATGAGCAATTAAGTTTAAAAAACTTGTTTTCCCGATGGATACCGCATTTGCTCTGTGAAGAGCAAAAAGCGGCTCGCGTTACTTGGTGCGTCAGAACTCTCGAAAGATTCCAGGATCGCATTCGCAGGATCCTCAAATGCTATATACAACATCGTATCAGGTGACGAATCCCGGATATACGCGTACGAACCCGAAACTAAAAACCAGTCACGAGTTTGGGTGTTCGAAAATGAGTTAAAGCCAACAAAAATTGTTCGTTCACGGAGTGTTGCAAAAAAATTGGTGGCCACGTTTGTCTCCAAAACCATATATATTGCGACTATTCCTCTTGAGGGACAAAGAACGGTTAATGCAGAATGGTATGCTAGCATTTGTTTGCCACAGGTCGTATCTGAACTCCGTAAAGAGAACTGCAACCGCCGCATCATCCTCCATCACGACAATGCGAGTTCTCACACCGCGCACAGAACAAAAGAGTTTTTAGAGCAAGAAAACATAAAATTTTTAGACCATCCACCGTACAGCCCCGATTTAAGCCCTAATGATTTCTATACTTTCCCTAAAATAAAGAATAAATTGCGTGGTCAGAGATTTTCATCACCTGAAGAAGCTGTGGACGCCTACAAAACGGCCATTTTGGAGACTCCAACTTCCGAATGGAATGGTTGCTTCAATGATTGGTTCCATCGTATGGAAAAATGTGTCAAATTTCGCGGAGAATACTTCAAAAAGCAATTAACACATTTTTAAATAGTACTGTTGTGTCACCTCCTTGATTCCCGAAACTTTCAGTGCCGCCCTCGTATGCTTAGATTAGTATTTCAAAGTGCAATAATAAGCCAACATACATCAATCAAAACTATTATGTGGCTTTTGGCGGACTTCTTGCATTATAACTGCTATTCCTAAGACCTTTTTGCTAGTTGGGTATAGCCTATAGGCTATATTTTATCACGCTAAGACTAATAAAAGAATGTGGGAAAAACGGTGGAAATTATTTTAAAGGGCTTATCTCGCGAACTACTGAAGCAATTTTTATGTCATTTGGCACAGATAAGAAGTAGACCACGCGAAGGATCATAGGCTATCGATTTTAATCATGTTTTTAGTGGCTATATATTTTTTATACCCGTGCGACGCCCGGGCGGGTCGCTAGTAAGAAATAAGATAGGAAGAGTGCTCCTATAACCTATGTACTGCGCACACACTTCGGCAGCATATAATGACTCCTGCTTAGGTGGTTTCAATGACACCGTCCATTGTTAGTTACCGAAACCATTGGAGATGTCACAAGTGACAAAAAGAAAAAAATCGATATGACACACTTGTTCAACTGTAGAACAATAACACTTTTTGCGATGATACTTTGAAAGAGTTATGCAAGCAAATGTGTACTTTAATCACAATATGGACGATTCAATTTTGTTCGTCAACACACTCTGTTTGCTGGCTAATGTGATTGAGCTTTAAATACTGATGGAGTTTTTAGGTCAGTAGATTAGTGAACGAATTTCCCTATGAAAACATACCCTTACACATATTTTTAAGCTAACAGCCTTCTCCGAAAGACTTAATGATTATTAAACTTTAATTGAATGAATAGTTTGACAGATAATGTTGTATGTGTCTGTCACAATCTTCATTTAATTACAAAGTAATTTATATATAATAAATAATTATTAACATGAACGTAGAAAAAAAGGCGGACGGAATCTTATTATATACAGAACTGTGTCTTCAGAGTCGACCACGCACACATTCTAATGGATTACTTATAAAAATTGACTATCCTTAGGATATTCCAAGCTTATACTAGGAATAGTTATACTCGGTATAAATTTGGAATACCTTAGATTATTTTCTAACTCATAAACTCGGTAAAAGGTTGTCATAACTATACCACCGCTATTCCCGATGCACATGACGGCAACGCCGCAAATAGACAATAGTATTGAATAAAAAAAGGTAAAAAGTCGGTTTTTGACTGTGAATTCTGTTAACAGCTGTTTACTATAAATCGACAGATGGGAGTTTTGCCGGGAATGTGCAAGAGTGCTGTTGTGTTTGTGATATCATTAGATATTCATTAAGTCATAATCATGCACAAGTAACAAGAATATAGTTTTCCCGCTATTTATTCGACACTGGCCTTATTTTATAAGCCATAGTGATTAGTGCCTTAACCAATCAAGCCACAACAGCACCGGTGATCGCGACAACAATAGAATAACAATAGATTTCCAAGATTCCGCGATCAAAGGATAAGAAAAAAAATCAACATTGTATTTTGGAAATGTTTCCATAACTTTTTCAAATACGTTGTAACTTGTAAGTACTTACATTGATATTGCGCCATCAAATAGTCGATTTAAAAACAGGACACCATGTTTAGAAAAGCGATATTTTAAATGAAATCCTTTCGTATCACAAATTATTATAAAAGTTTTATTTATGAAATACTGTGTAAGGCTATGGTTACGAAATGTGAACTGTCAACTCAAGTTATACAGACGTTAAACTAGGGCGGGGGTTGGAATAACGTTGGTATAACGTTTGTATGGGAGTTACACCAACCTTATACTAGGTATAAGTTATATCTGGTTTATGAGTCGCGATTTTGCTTATTCCAAGCTTATACTGAGTATTACTTTTATACTCGGTTTATAAGTAACACAGTAAGTGTCTAAACACACTAGGCTGAATTACGCCGGCGTTTTCCACCGCAAATGTCAAACGCATACAAAACGCGACGTAATAGTGTGTCACCCCTCGTATTCGGCCCGAATTTTTTTTTACGGCGGAATTTACGCCGGCGTAATTCAGCCTAGTGTGTTTAGACCCTTACGCCTGTCAAATGGTATGGACTAGCGTAAGAATGTGTGCGTGCGGACCGTGTACATGCAGTCGGCTGGCCGACTCTGAAGGACACAGTTTTGTGTATGGTGGGACTCCGTCCGCCTTTTTTATGCGTCCATGATTATTAATTACAAAGTAATTAAAACTTATTAATCGGGACTTAACGCGAGTTATTTACATAGTAATGCTACTACGAGTACATACTTTTTCTCGACGTTTCGGCCGTGTTGTAACGGACGTGGTCACGAGGGAACTGCTGCAGGAGCGCGACGTCTTCGTTTACACCGGGCTTCTTCTACCCGAGGATCTTCGACTACCCTCGAGTTGTCCAACATTTGTGTTCCAGTATATTTAGAGTCAGTGTTGTGTGTCGCACTGAACCTACTGAGGTTCAGTGCGACACACAACACTAACTGTATCCGGGTTTACATTTATTGATAAAGGTGACACACGCGGTTTGCACTTATTAATCACTGGATTCCAGGCTGGAGACAATTTAAATCCGTCAAAACAACAAAACAAAGTAATAAATATTCGTTTCTGAGTGCGGCAGTTCGGTTTTCACTGTCTTAATTTTATTGAACGAACTGGTTTCTCGCTTCAAAAATCTCAAAATATGGGTACCAATTCTATGGGCATTCCACATAATTATCAAGTGAAAATGTTATGGCAAAGCCAAGCCATATATTAGGGTTGATTATGGCTTTGAAAATGTCGGACGCTGTGATGTCCCAATTTCCAGTGTTTTCTCGGACACCGTCACTCGTCAGGAACTAGAGTGAGACGGACTCGGTGACAAAGCTTTGAGATTATGCCGTTATAATTCCAACATGATCAACTCATCAACAGTCAGATCACATTGCGACGTAAGGCGTTGGAATGCATTTTTAATTGTGCCAAATTTTTGCTCAACACCGCGGGCGGGCGGGAAATGTTTTCGTGATGAAAGCTATGCCGTATCTTATAATATTCCAATGTATCCCCATATTATTTTATTCAAACGGTCTTAGCGTGTAAACGAACCCAAAAGTATTTCCATACCTTTCATCAAAAATATTTTTGTAGCTCGATAAATTTTTATATATTTTAAGCAATCTATGGAGTGAACTCATATTAAAACATCTTATAAATACTGTAAATAACAAATTTTAATTCATGTTCAATTTAAATATACAGCAGACCAGCAGTATGTCGTCCATAATAAAGCCTTTCACGCTCTACATAACTACTATGAATTATAATATTATATACGTTTGCTTTCCATGAAACCTAAGTTTTTTCTTTACTAATATCGCAAAGTGGATACATTGTTTGTGGAAAATATTGTTGAATACTAAATAAAACATGAGACAGACCAGAATATCAACAAATTTAAAATACTTGGCGATTTCACAGTATGTAATTTCGCTAAAATGTTCCACAGACTGCAAATATCATAACTACTTAGTATCAAAATATTATTTTATGTGTAATAATCCTAGTGTATTTTCTCGACTATGTTATGAGAGTAAAGGAAATAAAAATCAAAGTGCCTCTCTGTATGTTATATACAGTTCGACAAGTGTTAAAATGAATGTGGACGTGGCGCTGCTGGTTAAAAGGAGAACTGTCAAACACATGTCAAAAATAACGTTTTTGTATGATAGAAGCGTTAGTTCCTTTTCTCGCCACGTTCATATTTAAAGCCTTGTCGAACTGTATAGTGTAAATACATAATATAATACGTTTTGGGTCCTAACTCCTAAGTAAGGAGTTAAGGACAAGAACCTTGCAAATTCAAATGACACATTAAAGGTGAACGCAGATTTGGCCGCACCGCACGCACCGCAGTCGCCGCATTCGCAATTCTTTATATGAAGTTATAGGCAAGCTCGCATACCTACCTACACTTGCCGCAGTCTTCGCAACTTCATAATAATATGAAGAATTGCGAATGCGGCGACTGCGGTGCGTGCGGTGCGGCCAAATCTGCGTTCACCTTTAAAATTCCTTCGCATCATCCAATATGAACCTTCAAACTACGGCTTGATTTAAATACGTCCGCGTGATAGAGCGGTTTGGCCGCTACACCGCGAAGCCGCCGAAGTCACAAACACGCATAATATTTAAATCGAGGTAGGCCCCTAGATAATCAATTTTATTGTGCAATATCACGAAACAATATTAATGAACAATTTATTTGACAATAATATTGAAAGGCGCGTTCAATATCAACCCTATTATCAATAATATTTCATAATAAAATTGATCGTCTAGGGGCCCGCTAAGTGCTAACACATTGGATAACAAAAGCCACACAACAAAACTTTGACCGTCTTTTCCCGTGAAAAATGACTTAACACAACAATATTAAAACTTTAATATTGTCAACGCCATTAGAGGTCGGAGGTCGGAACTCGGAGGTAAAGGTCGGTCGGAATCCGCCGGGTCAGTATTTAACAAGGGTCGGACAAACAAACATACATGCGAATTGTTATGATATTTTAAATTCCTGCTGCTTAAATTCTCGCCAAGCATGTAATTTTTTAATGTTTATGAAAGTAGGCTTTATGTGTTCAGTTTTTTGCAGAGTTTTGTTGGTTATTTAAATAGTCGGTAGATCGGTAAATCTAATAAAAATTTAAATTAATTTAAAATTTTGATAGTCTAGCTAAAACTCGAAAACGGCAGAATCCATCTGGCTAATTTTAGTCTTGAAATATCCGTGGAAGTCCAAGGAATGTTAAAAACCTTGTTTTGCATTTCGAAGAACGCCTCCGTGGTCTAGTTCCTAGTGGTTTAGACTTTAGAGCGTGGCTCTTGACTCGGAGGTCGTGGGTTCGATTCCCGCGTTGAAAAAATGGTATTTCCAAGTTTGGTTAGGACGATGCAGGCTGATTGTCTGATAAGAAAGATGATCCATGCGTCGGATGGGCATGTAAAAAGTCGGTCCTGCGCCTGATCTCTCGCCAGTCGTGTCGGTCTTCCGTCCCACTGGGTTATGAGAGTGAAAGGAATAAATAGTGCTTTTGTGTACTACGCACACACTTGGGCACTATAATATTACTCCTGCGTAACAGGCCACCGTAATGAAACTGGCCACCGTCACCGAAACCGGTGTGGGGAGTATTATTATAAACACTATAAGTATTTGTTAACCGTCTGATTTGAACATACAAACTAACGTATGCTGCTGCATAAATGTTATCAGATTTTCTCCGCATCACTGCATGTCCAGTGTGAACTCTATATTGTTCGGTTGAGTAGCTGTGGCGTTAGGGCATAACTAATATACATACATGGCATTATACTGGAGCTATATTAACCGGAAACTTTAGTATTTTTTACGTTTTGTAATCATCCAATTCAGAGCGTGGAAATCACTTCCTCTACACTGCGCCGCAATCTACTCTGCCTATGTCTTACGAATTTTCGATCAGTCACGTGTCCTAACGTGTTAAGGCGAAGACAGCTGCCAATTCGACATCTTTGTGCAGTTTTCTAGACGTATGTTTTATTGGCACAAAAAATATATGTGATTTTTGATTATATTTGGAAAAGCTTGTCTAATTTAAATAATAAAATAATATACTCCTAATGGATGAAAAAAAATACCAAAGTCACATCTTTCAGGACATTTAAACAGTTCTAACTAAAGTAGTAATACAATCTACGCATTAAAAAATTGTTTATTTGATACCTTTTACAAAAATCCAAAGATTGCCAGATTTAATTTTCGGTTCTGACATCTAGATTTCCCATAATATTTATTTTTTCCTCTAACAAACGAAAAATGTATCCACGCTACCGAGTGAACACTTCACATCTGTCTCTCTGGCATGAAAATCGACACAGGTGCGAGAGTGATGCGAGATCAAGGTCATTGGCAGTTGTCAACGTCTTAAATAAGTATATGTAATTGATTGTAGTGTTGGTTCTTGGTGGAAATTCATGCTGAACACTAATGAAATACAAACTTAATATCGTTGAAAGAGTGCACGAAAAATTGTGTTTCATTAATGTGTTAAATAAAGTTTTTGACAACATATAAATAAAAATAATTTTCAATTCGTTAGTCGCACCAAAACTCGAGAACGGCTGAACCTATTTGGCTAATTTTAGGCTTGAAACATTCGTGAAAGTCTAGGGAAGGTTTGTATCTACGTTGAGAAAATATGTAAGGAGAGAAGTGATACGAAGTTCACCGGGTCATCTATACTGTACTCGGCGAAACATGGCGGTAGCGGTCATTGACTCCCTGTCAAAAATTTGACATTTTCTATATATAAACCGCGATTGAGCGCGAAACCGTCAGATGCTGTCAATCGCGGTTTTGTATAGAAAATGACACGTTTTTGACAGGGAGTCAATGACCGCTACCGCCATGTTTCGCCGAGTACAGTATACAAACTTTAAATAGGTAAGAATGACACTATGGCCTCAAAATCATGAAAAAACAGAAACCTCATTTCAATGATTAATTGAAATTCTAATCAATTTTAACTTCCTTTAAACAGAGCTCATTTCCAGCAGATAAAAATGTCACAGAACATAACAATTATCAGTAAATCCCCACAAATGAACGTAGAACTGTTCTTGCTTGGCGTTTAGCCAGACGGCAAAAACCATCATTGTTTTTGCTAGAAAAATGCCTTTAGCTTAAATCACTAACCGCATAGATAAAGTCTTTTGTACGCATAGAGGAATCGGGATTGTCGCCAATGCATAAAAAATTTCTGCCAATTCATCTATTTTAGGTACCACCTCTGTTACCCCTTTAGAACAGCTATTTTACCCCCGCGGTTTACCCCCAGGTTGGGAACCCCTGGTCTACATATTCTGTTCGTCTATCCACTTTGCTGTATGTCTGCCTGTTACCTCTAGACACCCAAACCGCTGAACCGACTTTGCTGAGATTCGGTATGGGGATACTTTGAGTCCCGGGAAAGGACATACATAGAATACTTTTTATTCGGGAAAAATACGGTTCACGCGCGATTACCGACTTGGCGCAACGAATAATGAAATATATCAAGCTACAACCTGCAAACCTTCAAGGAGAGCGCGTATCCCTCTTGAAAGGCCCGCAACGCACTTGCAGCTTTTCTAATGTTGCGAATGTACGGGCGAGGCCGCCAATTTTTGCTGATTTTGCAATTATTTTTCTCCGCCCTTTGTATTTTAAAAAGTATTGTGTTTATCTTATGCTCGAAAACTGATTCTAACGAAGAAAACAAAGTGCTCAAGCATGCATTAGAATTATTTGAGTTCCAATAATAGTCTAAAAATATATTTACAATTAAACATAAAAAAAAGTAAGAAAATAGCTTAAAATATACAATCCGCCGTGGAAGAGGTGCACTTTAACTGTCGCTGTAGCAGTAAGTATGACAGATTTGAAGATAAATTTGATATGTTATGAATACTTATATAAATGGCTATTACCTCATCTAATTCTTGTAGTATTTTAAGATAACTTTCCTTATAAACTTTTTCAAATCAAATGAATCGTTAGAAACATTAATCCAACCCCACATTTTAAACGTCATCAATAATAGCGATTTATTGTTATCGTTGGGTGTTAGGGAAGGTAAAATCGGGAAGTGGCAACGCTGAGTTTTTACGTATTCTATGGAAAATCTCGTAATATTCGCCATTTCTCGACAGTTCACATTTGAACCTCAGTCGGGCTGTGTACACAGTTTTTTCAAAGGAAGTTTTTTTGTGACACAAATGTAAGTATTACTGTGTCACATAAAACGATTAATGCATCACGTGAGTAGTCAAAAGGGCCATGTTTGGGGCTATAATACAAGCCGCATTGTGTATTATTTACAGAGATAAGTTTGATTTTCTCTACGCTATGATAGCATCTACGCTATTATTTTGGTGCTCCAACGGCATATTTCTCAACGCTATGATCGCGTAGAGAAATAAATTCCCTAAAATTTAGGTGCTCCAACGTCACAAGCAGCGTAGATTTTCTTTCTCTCGCAAAATTTTTCTGCGTCATATCAGCAAAAATTGGCGGCCTCACCCGTACATTGGGGACGGTAGTTGCTTTAAATTCAATTAGGTGACCCGTTCGCTCGTTTGCCCTCGTATTAAAAAAAAGAAACCGAAAAAGAGGGAATTATTCCAAAAATGTATAAACATTTCAAAAATTTGTGAAAACGCATAATGGACGTTAAAAATACGGTACCAGGCTACCAAGCCTACAGATATGTCAATATTAGCCGGACACGTCTCCGACATGAAAAGCGCTGATAAAAACGGCTTTTAACACCGTCACCCGTGCTCCGTGCCCAAACGTCACCGCCAGTACTGCGAAAATGTACATCATGTGTGGCCCAAGGTGTAGGAGACGCGAGAATATATTATTGTCATAAGAATCATAATATTATTTTGATTCTTATAACAAGTAATTCTGGAAGTGCATATATTCACAAGGGATATTAAATTATTTGTAAGGCATTTATGTGGAGCTTTTTGGATCAGCTTAAGTATGATCAGTAGGCTTATTTATGTAGAATCTAAGGCGTTACTATTTTTTACAAATTGCCTCCTAAACCTATATAGTATCAATAATATTGAGGTATTTGGTAAACTGTTGTCGTTTTTAAATATTTCTGTTTTAAAGTTAAGGCATGTTAGTCAGACGTGGAAAAGAAAATATGGTGAAAGTGATTTCCATGATTATTATCTTGTATTTTTTTAAGTAAACATTTTAAGTGGACTTTTTAAGTGTTCTTCTAGAGATCCTTATACAACAGCTACGTAAATACGAAAACTTCCACCTTTTTCATAAAAAATATTTAAAAATCGCTTCAGCTCATGCCTTATAGCTGTCAGGCCTACAAAACAATACGTTGGCACACAACCGCAAGGCACGGCCGGCTGCACTGTTCCGGCGACTGTGTCTAAATATCTGTGAATTTCAACTAAATCTACACATTTTCAGCCACGACCCTTATGTTGAGGACATAAGGGTCATATTATTAGAGAGTTCAAAGGTAACTGTCGATTCAGTATTATAGTATAAATATTTAGAGTAGGGTAACTAAAGCGTATCATTGAAATCACGATTGAAGTCACGCATAATTCAGACACTTACCCCAATTCTAATATTTACAGCAGCTCGTATTAACTTGGTTCGTTATGTAATACAAAATGGTACTTTCAAAAAATGCTACAGCATCTATTACGCGTTCTGATCAAAATATAAAATTTGCGTTCTATAGTCGGGACATTTTAATAGGCCACATTTGACAGTTCATCAAAATTGTACCTGGTAACCTTATAGCGACGTACTTATAAAATAAATATTTTCGTTTTGTTCTAACTGCACAATTGATTAACTTTTTTCAATTACGATTACATGTTTATTGTAAATATGACCGATACGAATTATTTAACGATTTGCTTTTACTGATAAACAATTCTAAACGTAATAAACAAATTCTGATCTTAATAATTGCACGTCGTTGCAATGTTACGTCAGCTGACCTTTTTTCTTTTTAAACTCTAGGGAAGTTAGTAGTTACCCTAAAAATCGAAAGCGAAAAAATAGTATCGATGCATTGATTACTTGTAACGAAATATCCCCATAAATTAATAGCCACGTTGTGAAAAGTAACAAATATTTATGTGAAATGAATAATGATAATACTACATTTAACAGTTTTTATAATTTAAGCGAATAAATGCATTTTTTTTGTAAATTATGTACTTGTCTTATTTTGCTCCTTGAATTTGCAAAAGAAAAAGCAATAATGGGACAGGAGTTTGTTTCAAACGTATAAAATTCAAGTATTTTATTTCAAGTCCGTATCGATTTATTCGTTTTGGTCGATGTTTTTACTACTTAAAGTAATATGGGGTGAGAGAGACAGTGATCAAATAGAAAAGTATAATAATTTGTGTAATAATAGGTTAAGACTGATTGATTTTCCTGCTGAATTGTCTATGTGTGCCGACAAAATATGTAAAAACGTCGAACACAGATTAATATTAGACAGATTGTACAGTAGTATTGTATGTACCTTAAGCGAGTCTGCTGAGAATTGTTATAGGGAGAAAAAACTTAAGAAACTGAATTATGTAACAGGGTGGAATAGACATGTAAGTAGTGCGCATAAGGAGGCTCGTCTATGGTTTCAATTCTGGGTTTCCCTGGGCAAACCTAGACATGGTTTTGTTTATAAAAATTTGTGCGAATCTAGAAAATATTTTAAGACTAAATTAAAATATTGTCAAGATAATGCATTACAAATTAAAATGGACATAATAGCTAAAAATCATTCTGAAAAAAAATTCTCAAAATTTTGGAAAAATACGAGTAAGTTGAATCCTAAGCCGAGCCTTCCAATGTATGTGGCTGGTATTAGTGATCCTGCTGGAATAGCAAGTGCTTTCCAAAAGTACTTTAAGATATCCTCCCTACTTCCTCGGCGGAATGGAGTGCTGTGGGGCCCAAGCGCCGCCGAGGAAGTAAAGGTTAGATTCAGTGCTAAAGAGGTTGCCTCTATTATTAAAAAAATGCGTCGAGGCAAGTCTCCGGGACACGATAGTCTCAGTGTCGAGCACTTGAGATATGCTGGGGTGCACTTGCCACGAATACTTGCTATGCTTTTTAATTTGTGTGTGAGTCATCAATATCTGCCGCAGACGTTGATGTCTACAGTTGTTGTGCCTATTATAAAAAATAAGACGGGGGATGCCTCCGACCTGTCCAATTACAGGCCGATATCACTGGCTACTGTGATTGCCAAGGTACTGGACAGTCTGCTTGACAAAAGGCTGGAATTGCATACAGATATAAACGATTCTCAATTTGGGTTCCAGCCGGGCCTGTCCACTGAAAGTGCCATTTATTGTCTTAAGCAGACTGTGCAGTACTACACATCCAGGAAAACGCCGGTATACGCTTGCTTCCTGGACCTGTCGAAGGCATTCGACTTAATGACATACGACAAGTTGTGGCAAAAACTTAGCGACGAAACCAATCTGCCCAAAGAACTGATTGGACTCTTTCAGTACTGGTACGGTCATCAGAAAAATAGTGTAAAATGGGCTGGAGTGTTTTCGGAGGTATACGGGTTGGAGTGTGGGACGAGACAGGGGGGGTTAAGCTCGCCCCGCCTCTTTAACCTGTACATGAATCGGCTGATGGGTGAGCTCAACAGCACATACATAGGATGTCACGTTGACGGCGTCTGTATTAATAATATAAGTTATGCGGACGATATGGTGTTGTTGAGCCCATCTATCAGTGCGTTACGTAGGCTTCTCCGTATCTGTGAAGAGTATGCGGTGGAACATGGGCTCAGATATAACGCAAATAAAAGCGAATTTATGGTTTTTAATGCAGGCGCCGACAGGAGTCGCAGAAGTGTACCTCCTGTGACTCTTGGAGGTGTGCAGCTGAAAAGAGTCGACCGAGTTAAATATCTGGGTCACTGGGTCACCGCCACTCTATCAGATACGGAGGACATAGAGAGGGAGCGTAGAGCGTCATTCTACACGTGTAGCCTATGGGTCAGATATACGCAGCGCTCATATAGTACTCTCAAAGTCCAGTACAACAACATATTCAGGATGCTGTTTGGTCTGTCGCGCTACTGTAGCGCGTCATCTATGTTCGCTGAGGCACATACAGACTGTTTTCAGACCATTATTAGAAAGAGATGTGCCTCGCTCTGGTCGCGTGTGCAAAACAGTCCAAACAGAGTCCTGAATGTGTTGGGTAGCAGGTGGGATTCCGTGTTGCTGAAGCATTGGGTGCAGCTCCATGCTCCGATAGCACGGTTCCCATATATTTAATTGTTGAATGTAATGTAATTCCAATTTATTCTATATTTTTACTAACACTAGATTAAGGACCTATTGTTGAAACTAACACTATGGATGAAAATCTGAAATAAATTAATTGAATTGAATTGAATTGAATTGAATTTTACGCAGCTCACCTCACTATGGAGATTAATCCGACAGATGTCAAATGTGGCCTATTAAAATGCCCCGACTGTAGTATATTTTGTTTGTTACCTAAGAGACGAACTTGACCTGACAAGGAATGAAGTTGTATTTTGCATTATAATTTAATATTATATTGCAATTTTGAATTATTTCGGGTACATCAAAGCTATCACGTCTACTGTATGTTATATTATACTGTGGTCCATGTATTGTCACGACCATGGTTTTGTATAACAGGACTTACGCAGGTGAGGTGCCCAGATTTCCAGAATAACAGAACATCTAACTGAAGTCAGGAGTTCTGTATACAAAAGGAACGGTGGCCAAGAGTTTGGTGAATAACGGGACATTTGACCAAAACTTATGTGTATCTCAGGAGTTTATGGGACTAGGGTAGTTATGAATTGGTATTCGGACTGTTTTTGAGCTGAAAGAAGGTAATTAGAATTTAAATTATAGTATTCTCTTTAATCTTTAACGAGACCGCCTCGTCTAGTTACTTATACTGATAACATTGAAATGCTATGTTTCTCAACAACTAAGTACTGTTTTTTTGAATCAAATATTGTATTTTGATATTTATGGCTGGTTTACACGTATTAAGTTGATAAGCAGTTAACTAAATTTTAACTTAATTTTAAGTTATTTATTGCATGTAAACACAAAATTTAGTAGCAAGTAGCAAGTTAAAATTTAGTTAAGTAAGTACTAAACATGGAAATTAGAATTTTGACTAAGTATTTTTGTTAAGAGCCCGGGTTACCCTCGAAATTCTCATACATACGTAATACCAAAATCATTTTCTTATACGAAAATATTTAACATGTTTGAGTTATTTTTCAGCTTAAAATAGTAATTACCTAGGTTCCTGTACAAAAATTAACTTCAAAATATTTAAACACTAAAAAAATTTTTTTGTGTGAGTATAATTTTTTTTACTAATTTTACTACTAAATATTTAAACACTAAAAAATAGAGTAAAACACTAAGAAATATATACATAAATATTAAATTTACTACAAAATATTTCAACTCTAAAAGATATTTTTTAGTATTTAAATATTTTGTAGTAAATTTACTATTTATTTATATATTTTTAGTGTTTTACTCTATTTTTTAGTGTTTAAATATTTTGAAGTTAATTTTTGTTCAGGAACCTAGGTAATTACTATTTTAAGCTGAAAAATAACTCAAACATGTTAAATATTTTCGTATGACAAAATGATTTTGGTATTACGTATGTATGAGAATTTCGAGGGTAACCCGGGCTCTTTAGTTGGCAGGCGGGGCTTGTCACTTGATACATTTCGGGCAGGCACTTCAAATTAAGTTAAAAAGTTGTTACTACTTAATTATCTACTTAATACGTGTAAATCAGCCATTAGGCACTGTTTAACCTTTTGTCTCTACAATATTTTTAAAATCTAATTTATGTAACAAATTAATTAACTTCTAAATGTAATCAAAGCAAAATAATTGTTTTAAAATAAACAATTTTAGAAACACACATTTAAGGGTCATAATTAGTTTAAAACATTTAGAACTAAGCAATTATCAAGTAAAAGCTAATTATATTTTCCCAACGAAATAGTTGGAAAGTAACAAATAAGGGTTGCTCCACAAAATCTGTCCCAATGAAAGCTTTCAAATTAATGTGTAGGTAATTAGTATGGTGAGTTAGCACGTTAATGGAGCCTGCTTAAAGTGCTGGTATTAATATCTATATAAATGATTCAAGAGTAAGGATGGGCTATAACAAACGTCTTCATTAATCTTGGCACGCGGATTTAAGTCAACCCTGGGTTGAATATAGTCTTATTTCTGGCGTTCGTCGTGCTTATGAAAGAGACTAGATGACGCCTGCAACTCGGGACAACTTTTTTCGGGATAAAAAGTATCCTATGTCCTTTCCCGGGACTCAAAGTATCTCCATGCCAAATTTCAGAGAAATCGGTTCAGGAGTTTGGGCGTGAAGAGGTAACAGACAGACAAACACACTTTCGCATTTATAATATTAGTATGGAAGTATGGATAGCATGATAAAATATTTAATCCACAACCAACCATTTAAATTACGAGAGATAGAGCAGATCACACGTATCGACTATTTTTATAGAAGCTAAATGTACCGTTTCAGTGGTGCTCCCTTACAGTGAGCCCATATAGTTGCTGGGAGCATCAAGTTTGATTAAAGAAATATTGCAAAAGAAAACATAAGTAAGCATATATTTTGTTTTGAAAATATTCAATATTCATACAAGAAAACTTTATGGATATATTTATATTAACACTATCAACGAAACTTCAATATGTTTTCTTTCATTCAATCTAAACAACCCTAAAAGTGGGGCAGTTTAAATGTGGACATTTTGTACCACAACATATCGCGTCTACATAGCTAGGCTACATTTTAGCTAGTTTGATGTCGTTTATTAGCATCCTCTGTCATCAAAATGTATCACTAGTTGTTATCAGTTAGAGAGACGAGAGCTAATAAGTTACATAACAGACGGACAGACGGACGGACGTACAGACGTACAGACGTACAGATGTACGGACAGACCGAAACTATAAGGGTTGCTTGTTGACTTCGGAACCCTAATAAAACGTGATAAAATTATCTCTTGGACTACCTAGAGTCGAAATGTACCAACTTACTTTCTCTAGAAGGAACTATATAAATGGAGATAAAGAGAGAAAGAGAATGAAAGGGATCATATGCGCATAGTATGTTGAGTCTCGAATCCCATGGAAAAATATGCAAAAATGGTTTCACTTGAAAATATAGTTGAGTATATTTAAACTTAACCGTTTACTTGAAATCGCTCAACAGAGATAAGTTTTCTGAAAAAAAAAAACTAAAACTTAATAAATCCAATTTTCAAAAGACATTATACAGACGAAGTACAAACAAACACTGTTTGTACTTCGTATATCTGTATGTCTATGAATTTCTCGCGAACAATCTAAATTTCGGCGGAACACATCTAACCAGTAAGTTTGTACATAAATTGTTTTTCCTTATTTGCTCGACTTATGACTTTTTGCCTTGTTAGCGACATCAAAGCATTACTTTTTCATAATAATTTTTAAACTCACATAGGAACTTTCATGAATAAAATATGACCATCGAAAATATAATTGGGTGTCAATTATTTGTCGGTAAAAGTTCCCAAAGTGTCAATGAAGAAATTTTCCCTAATTACCAAGTTTTAATTTGACGTCAATCAGCCAAATAAAAGAATAAAGGTAAGTATTTCTTTTTATTTAGTTTTTTTATATATATTTTTTTTATTACTTATATTAGATGGATGTCATCCAAAGATGTCATCTAATTATAATATAAATAATAATATTGTTATTGCAAATTCACAAAAAAAATTGATAAGTTTAAAATGTCTTACTTATAAATCATTATTATAATAAACACAAAAGTACATTAGATAGCTCAACCACTTACTGCTTTTAAAAATATATTTCCGCTAAAAGTAAAATTAAATTCGGAAAGGCTAGTTACGTTACAAGTGGTTCCGAGTTGCCTTTGAGGCTTTTTATCAAATAACAAAATGACCTACGTAGACGTCAACGTGTCTTTTTTGCTTTCTAGAATCAGGAAAGTTTTAATAATATACGTATGTTTTAGAGATTAAGGGCCTGTTTCACTGCTTCCTGATAAGGCTATCCACCACTTAACTTGACAGATGGAGTATGGAGAATCTGTCAAATAAGCCTATCCGGCACCTTATCAGGAAGCGGTGAAATAGGCCCTTAGTGAAAAACGAGAATAAAAATTATTAGTAAAAAAAAAAACCAATCAAAAACATCGTTTTAGTCTCTCATCTGGTATGTTCAGGAACATCTCTCATTTAATATTATACTTATTGATATTAATTCGGAAGTGTTTGTCTGTCTGTCATCACACTTAAATGGTCACTAAAGCTATTTTAATGCAAAGTATGGGGAATGTTGTACGCGGAAGAGTTGCGGGCGTCATCTAGTTATTTTGATAATCTATTTCAATTAACGGCTGGAATTTTTAGGGAGGCGAATTTTTTCAAATTCATTCCCGTAGAGGTGACAACTGTTTTTGCTCAATCAAGAAATTACCAAACCTTTTTCAGAATTACACAATTAGTTGATTGTGGCCGCCATTTTGAGTCATATATTTTGTGTCTTTTTGAGTTATGACACTTTCGTCAGTGGCTGTTACGCGTGCCTCCGCTCTAGTCTCCTTGTGCCTGATGGTTAGCAATGATTGCACAAGCTGTCTGCAGTATGCACAACCGAAGTCAAACACGGGCAATTAAAGACGAATACAACCTTCTAGAGCTGCTCTAGAAGGTCGTATTCGTCTTTAATTTTTAACCATAACTAGCTGTCTCGGTGAACTTCGTGTCACTTTAAAACCTTCCCTGGACTTCTACTAATATTTTAAGACTAAAATCAGCCCAATCCGTTCAGCCGTTTTCGAGTTTTAGCGCGACTAACACATTTGAAAATCCATTTTTATATATAAGATATATTTTTTTAAAAATATTTTATGGTTAAAATTTCAAAATGGTTTAACATCACGCGGGCCACTAATAAAGTGCTGGCGGGCCGCGGGTTGTGACTTGGGGATAGCTGTTCTATAAGTACACGGCGGTAATAACCCGTATTTATCCATCGTGGGTAAACGTGCAAGAGTATCTTATATATAAAAATGGATTTTCAAATGTGTTACTCGCGCTAAAACTCGAAAACTGCTTAACAGATTGGGCTGATTTTAGTCTTAAAATATTAGTAGAAGTCCAGGGAAGGCTTTAAAGTGACACGAAGTTCACCGGGACAGCTATATATTTATAATTTTTTAAGCTATTGCATATTATCTTTTGCGTTTTATATTAGCTATTGCATATTTCTATTGCGTAACGAAAAACACCTAACATTCGTCTAACATCGTTTCAGTTCGGCAGACTTCAGCTCGGTGTGGCTCGGGCATAAAGGTAATAGATATATTAACTTTATGGGCTCGGGGCGTGGTGCTCGCCTCACCGATCGGCACAACAGTGCGGACGGTTGTCAGACTTCGGCACGGTGTTTGTGTGCATGCGACTAGACGTATGCGAATTATATTTGCATAAGTTCATAGAAAAGCTATAATAATAATAATAATATCTATGGACGCTTCACACCATCACAGAATACATAATTAGTACCTTACACCACGTCAGTCTGGCCCCGTGCTAAGTACCTGAAAGACTTGTGTTACCGGTACCAGACAGCGTAAATATATTTAATACTTTTCTATACAATATAATATAGTTAAGATTTTTATTATATCATACACGTATATTTTAAACATTCAGTCGACCCGGGAACATTGAAAACTTTTTGTTCCGTCGGCGGGATTCGAACACGTCACACTCGACCAATTGAGCCACAGAGGTCGTCAAGCTATGCAATATCTTTACCGCGGCAGTCCCCGAGTGTCACACGTATTTTGTTAATTTTTGTCTTTTGAATCAACAAATGTTAGTGAATTCGGTTTTTCACGTGCATTTTTATCTTATGCACATTATAAAGAAATATTTAAATAAAAGTTCTTTACTCCGCCGCGCGGCTTCGAACTGTCTGCCGTCCGTCTGTCTCCGCAAAGCTATTTAAAACTATTTCTTTTAAAAGATTTCTTTTACAGTTTGCCGTATTTATTAAGCAGTGCTGGGATATCTCGGGCTTTGTGAAATGCGAAAATCCAACTTCGAGACACTTGTATCTAGTTTTGATTGAGTTTTCGCTAGAGTTTCGCCACTTTTGTATTTGTTATTTATGAATATTGTTTGTTATTTCTGAAGAAAACTGACGATCGGTTTGCGAATAGCCGTCTAAAGTTTTCTCTACACTTTTTAAAGGTTCTTTACAATGTAGGTGTTTACGCGGTTAAGGGCCTGTTTCACCGCTTCTTGATAAAGTGCCGGATAGGCTATCCACAACTTACTTGACAGATGCTCCATACTCTATCTGTCAAGTTGAGTTATGGATCGCCTATCCGGCACTTATCAGGAAGTGGTGAAACAGGCCCTAGGACTCGGTTATTTAATTACTTTGGAGTTATTTACTTATAATGTGACTTACTAGTATCATGACTCATGAGGGACATATTATTTACTATTAACAGAATATATTTTGATTGCTGATCGTACTAAGCCAAGTTAAATCATATTAAAGAAGATATTATTGAATTATATTTATCAAGACAACGATCACTGATATTGACAGTATATTAATAGATATTATTAAGTTTTGATACGAAATTGCGATGATGTACAAATATCAATTTTCTTATTTTGCCTAAGTTAATATTCATTTATGGCGTGGGAACCACACATGTCTCCAGAATGAAATCTATCCTATGTCCTTTCCCAGGACTCGAGTATCTCTGTCCCAAATGACATGGCTTGCTTGAACCGCCATAGGGGTGAAGAGTTACCAGACAGGCAGACAAACTATGCGCATATTTGTAATATATATACATAGTGAAAAAAGTGCACGTAATGTGTTTCATTTGTGTATAATATTAGTACCTATGAATATCAAGAATTATTATCATTCGTCTTTCTTTCGGTCTCTAAAAAAAAACAGAAAATTTTTGAAGTGAAAACTTCTTTAGCGGCGTTGAGCACTTTTGTGGGATGGGTAAAAACTGTGAAACTCGCGTCAGATTCTCGTGCTGATCGAAAAACCGTAAGACGGTTGGAGAGTAGTGTTGTAACATCGAAATCTATTAATCGAACAATGGATTTTTTTTTTCGATTGACGATATTTTTTAATCGATTGTAAGGGTTTCGATTAATAAAAAAATCGATTTTCATAAAAAATGGGTTAAAAATTTAATCGATTCTAAGAGTTTCGATTAATTAAAAAAATAGATTTTTTAAAAATCGATTTTCATAAAAAATGGGTTAAAAAAAAGCAGAACGTTAATAATCAAGTTTTCACTTCTGCCGGCACTCCCGGAGTGCAACCCATCTTTTTTTATGAAATAACGAGGCGAACGAGCAAACGGGGCACCTGATAGAAAGCAACTACCGTCGCCCATGGACACTCGCAACATCAGAAGAGCTGCAGGTGCCAGCCTTTTAATCCTTCAGGCCCCGCGCGAGCACCGGTGATCGCGACAACAATAGAATACAATCGCAATTCCTGGAAATTCCGACTGAAGTATTAAGAGGGAATACGCTCCTTCAAGAACGTATAAGTCCGGAAATACTGCTGGTGACAGTTGGTTCCAGAATTTTACAACGTGCGGCAGAAAGTTACGCGAAAAACGCACGGTGGAAGAGTGCCACTCATCAAGTATTTGTATGACAACGCTCTACTTTTTACTGAGTAGGCCGATTTTAATCTTTTTTTATTGAATATTTGATTTTCTGCAAGTGCGAGGCAAGTCGGAGTTATCTGCGTCGCGTTTTCGTGATTTTGTATGCCAGCCTTTACTCGAAGACTTTATGAAATATGATAATAAACTATTCGCATTTCGCCCTCAGGCAAGCAGCGACGTGTTCCCAGACCCTATTGAATCAGCGCTGTCGTGACTGGCGCACTTACTGTGAATAAATCATCACCATCCTTTGTTCGGTCGGGCAAGCCACAACAATGCCATATTTAAATATTAAACCATTGACTATAAACCTTATCGGCTTGTATTATGAGTTTTATATAATGTGCAGTAAACGGAATATTTTAGGGTCATACATAACTCATAACTCATAGTCGCCAGATACATGGTCAAATTTTGATCAATCTGATTCATCAATCTGGTAAAGATTGACGAAAATTTGATCGTCTAACCCACGAATTGATGGATTGATCATATTTTTAACCGACTTCCAAAAAGGAGGAGGTTATACTTCGTCTGTTTATATATATATATATATATATATATATATATATCGACTGCTCCTAGGTAGACTATCGTAAGCCACAAAATTGCAAATTTCGTTTTATTGCGAAAATGCATATAATTATGTTAGATCTTTTAGGATCTTAGTAGTGTGTTTTCACGGATTCTGGATCACGATTCTGGGTCCACCCCTCCCCCGCTCGCGGCTCGCAAACTTTCTCGATCACTTTTTGTCGGTTAGAGTGGTGACGTCGCCTAAAAAAAAAAAAGAGTTTGGTGTCAAAATAGGGGTTTTCGACCATGTCCGTTCGATATATGCGATCCGTTTCTGCGTATTTGCACTAGTTTCAAAGTTAGCTTGACCCTCGTTATCTACTATCACCACGATCCATTGTTCCTTCATAATTACCATCGCTACTTATTGCATTGTTATGCCTCGGTGTCCTATTGTTCGTAATGACTATCTGGGCTTACCGCTTACATCACCTTAATTTCTTACAAGATTTTAAATAAATATTATGAATGATAATTAACTAATGAATTATTGCAAATTAAAAGTACCTTATAATTAATGATGTAGGTCACCTGATCATTCGATGGACTTCGTAAACATACGACGACGTGGCGCGTAAACTGAGTCTTCTTTTTAACAATATAATTAAAGCTTAGGTTAAAATAAAACTTTGGTTTACTTTCAAACAAATTATTTATTTCGTATTACATACCACAGTTCATAAAACAAGATTCAAACATTTTATTCAAAAACATATCATTTTTAAGTGTGTCACTACCAAATTCAGTCTGAAACTCTGACAATGACTTGTTATGAAACTTGTATAACAAGTACATTAAACAGTACTCTCCACACACAGAAGTCCAATCATTTTGTAGCCTGATAGTATTATAATGCCATTTCCTTTCATCTCTATTCAAAAACATTTTGTGCATTCCCGTAGGGAAGCGACCATATCTATCAAAATATTCACCAATGCCATGTTTGTCTATGTGAATAGCTACCCAGTGAGATCCTGATTTTGAGTCCGGGTCCAAATTGCTTATAAGATATGTAGGAGTCGTTATATGCATTGGCAATCGATTCGCGGCATATACGCTATTTTTAGACTTGAATGAATCTTTTTAAGTATGATTTTAGTTGTAAAGTATTCATTATTCGTTAAAAAAAGGCTTGTTCATTCACTCTATCATATGATTCACACGCAAGTGAAATAAATAAGTAAGACAATCTTATTTAACATGCAATTGACTGGGGTTTTTAATAAAAATGAAAGCACCACTTTACAATAATCATTTATTTGCACATTAAAAACATATTACAGATTAAGAACTTAATAATACTTACAAAGATAATACAATGTTTATTTCTCAGCTACTATAGTCAACGTTTACATTACGATTTTTATCTATTTCAATGATATTATCAAATTCTGCATAGACAACGCAATTTATCGTTTGAGTTAGAGCAGATTCAAAGCGAACTTCTAATCTAACACTACCATGTCTAATAAGATTCCAATGACCAGAAGAATTGGCTGATAAATCAGGTGTGAGATCAAATGCTAACAAACAAAAACCTTTCGAATACTTATCGTGAGATATACCATTCCCTTCGTTAAGAAAATGTATTCCTGTTCCTGAGAATAATGTATGATAGGTTGCAGTAAAAATATTATCATCGAAAGATGGTTGTAAAGCTTTTGAAGGAATTTGCTGACCGTCAATATATTTATAGTTCTCAAAATTGAACGGATTTTTAGACAAACAACCATTAAATGCTGAATTATTTACAAATCCAACTATACATCTCTTAGGTACTTGACCCAAAAATATATTGTCTAATGTCTTGCCCTGAACCCCTGACGGTATCGTTAGATCTTTTACTTCGGCTCGAGTTATTGGATATTTTGCAGTTGTGGTGGCTAAAACTTTTTGATGGGCAAGTAAGACGGAAGGGTTAATTTTTGTCCTTCGAACAAGGAGAGTCGCATCTGTAATGTTTATTTTGTATTTAACGTCATCTGTTGGAGCCATGATTCACGTGACCTAACCAATTTAATATTCATCTCAACACCATTAATTAAAAACTTTGATTGATTGAATATGTCACCATGGAGATGTCCTATCATTTCAACTTCCTTACTTTCTGAAACTAATTTTTGTCTTGTAGTAAAACCTGAATTTTTTTTCATCGGTTGTATCCATTTTACCAGCAGCATCTTCATACCAAAGACTACCAGTCAAATGAGATTGTTTGGCGTCGGGTGAATAATTCAAAAGAGTTTCAATGTATGCTCGATAAGCATATGTATTGTTTGGAGGTGAAACTAATTTTTGATTCAAATAAACATCAAGTTGACTAAAAACTGAATGAAGCCAATTGTTTACAGGTGCTACAACAGTTGAAGCTGCCGATTTTGAAGAATATTCGTTTAACACTTTCGCTTTTAAATGAATGAGTGTATGGGATAAGTCTATATAGTCATCGCCAGTTCCAGGAACTTGAAATTCTATGGGTCCATCGTCGGCTAAAGATGATATTGGTTTGTAGTGCACCCACATTCCACTTTCGATGCTTGTTTGTGTTGATGGTAAAGCAAATAAATCTAATTCAGACTTTATACATTCACAAGAGTGACTATGTAAGAAAGACATTGTTTTTAAATTTATGAAAATATATCTCCTTGATATTGACGAGTTAACTTTCTTTTCTTAACACCTCTTCCTTTAGCACTCGATGAAGGAATGACTGCTCCAAGACATTTTCTTTTAGTTATATAGCCTGTACCAGACATATTTAATTTATCAATTTTTTGATCTGCCCTTCTTTTCAAATTTGAACTAATTTCCTTAAGTCGTGATTTTACTGATTCATCCATGGGTCGTGCTTTCGCCATATCAGATAGGAATCCAACACCTGCACTCAAAGCTTCTTTTCCTATTGCTTTAACACCACTTAAAAGCAACGGTAGGACGGATTGAAACAAACCTCCCAAAAAGCTTCCAACACCATGACCACGTTGATAAGGAACTCCTTTATATATTATACCTATTCCAGAACCAGCTTGATGAGTATAATAATTTTCATATGGGCAATTTATAATATTATTGTGATGATGCATTATAACTTATAACTTTCTGAAGTGCAGTTTAATACACGCTGTTCCAAACTGGAATGGTATCTTTTGACCAGAGCTTGATCTTATATCTATTCCAATTGTATCAAATTCTCTGCGCATGACTGGTAAGTAGTGAGGGGGAGAAAACACATGAATCTTGTTTGGTCCATATATATATTTTGAAGGGTCTAGTGGTATAATTCTAAGTAAAGAGGTCATTACATCTCCAACAATCTGTGGTTCCACTATATCACAATAAACAAAGAGTTGTGATGGAAGTCCCAGATGTAAGTTTGCAGGGCGTTTGCCAAACGTTTTTTCTACCAAATTCCTATCAGGCTCAAACCCTAATTGAATGCCTAACTTAGGTGACAATGTTAAGGACTGCAATGAATCATCTGCGATTGTCACAGATACAAACTTAGATATTTCATCGTAACGAAAGGTAATATTTTCTCTCATATTATTTAAAGCTTTTAAAATGTGATTAATATTATCATAGTTGGTTGCAGGAATGTGTTTTTTGTAGTGAACAATAGAAGGATATTTTTCATTAGGCATTATCATATTCTTAAATATATAGACTATGTTTTCTTGTTCTTGAACAGTAAACATTGTACACGGATATTGAAATTCAACAACACTGACAACCCATTCTCCTTCCAATTTAATTGATTTTGGTAATTTTGTTGAAAAACTTTGTTGTCATATTATCTGGAAAATATTGTATTGAACTGTTGCTCAGTAACGTTAGATAAAAACTTCCTTTCATTATATCTGTTTTAAATGAGATGTCAAAATCCAACTAGTAAATTTATCAGGATAACCTTTCCACTTGACAAGCACTTGCCTTCTGCTGCCAGAATATCGAGAAGTTATTATTTTATCTATTTTGTAATCTGAAGTTGGGCTAGGAGGTGTAATTTTTTGTAATTCTCGTTCATAAAAAGTACCTTCTATGTCTTCTTTTTTCAAATCCCTCAAGGTGTACACAACCCATGGTGATCTTGGGATGACACTCGAAATAATAAAGATTTCATCGCTCCAGTTTGATTCATATCCCTTTTGGAATATATGTTTATATTTTGTGATTCTAACATAATCAGCGACGTGAAACTTTGGTAAGAAGGTATCTTGTGGTGACCTTTTATTTTCTCGAGCATACAAATTATTCCAAACAGTCATGATGTTACTAGAACTTACATCACATGGAGACATTTTAATACTTGAATGAAAACTATGGTTATATGCATATAATAGATCTTGTAATATATCTATTATCTATATATCTGTATGTATTTTTATATGTAAAATAGCGCCACATTTTTGACTTAAGTGTTCTTTGAAATCTTTCTACAATACTAGCCTTAATGTTAGGATTATTTGTTGTATAATAATTTATATTTTTACTCTTAAAATATTGACGAACATCTTTAGAAACAAACTCAGTACCCTTATCAGACTGTAAGTGGGTAGGGACAACATTAGCTTCCTCAAAAATACTCTCAAAACAAGTTTTGGATGTCAAAGAATTTTTATTTTTCATGGGTCTAGCATAAGCATACTTACTAAATACATCAATAACAAACAATATATAATTATAACCATCATTATATTTACTATATGTTCTCATGTCAATTAAATCTGCTTGCCACAGTTTATTAATATCAGATACAATATATTTGTTCCGAGGAAACTTTTTATAAACTGGTTTGTGAAGTGTGTATGTTTCTTAAGATTGTAACCATTTCTTGACTTCATTTTTATTCATTTTACCTGCCATAGCTTTTGCAAGTTTTTCAATACTGCTATAACCTGCAGGATGTGATGCGTCATAATAAATATTGTTAATCTCTAGTATTCTCTATAGGGGTCCATTTTTCCCAATCAATTTTCTTTTTTATTTTCATTAAATACTTGTGTTCAGATGTAGGTGTAGAATATTCTTCATCACCTGATGTTTCTTCGAAAGATTTCAGTCGAAGTTGATTAATATACTCGTTTCTCTTTGGATTATCAATATAAGTGAGTGGCACTTTTATCTCCTTCAAAGCTTTAGCAAATTTTTCCCAGCCTATTGGATAGTGATCCATATATATTTATTGATAGATTATATATTGATAGATTTTTTAATGGTCTTAAAGAATCATTGACTAAATCTATAATATTGCTGCCAGTTATTTTATTATTATCCACGAGAACTGTACCATCATCATCCCAGTGTACTTTGTTTTGTCTTGTCAATAAGAAATCTAACAATGACTCACCTTTTTTAGCGTAAGATTTAGGTATTAAACTTAATATTTGTTTTTTAGAGTATATACATTTATCTTGAATAATGACACTTTCTTTGGGTCCAACTTCTTTATTCAATGTCTGATCAACAATAGGATCCTTATTGTTTGAATCACTGATTTTATCATGTTCTTTTTTCAAAAGTGTTTCATGTAAATCATTATTTGAAGTTATTATTGGAAGTTGATAAGGTTGGCGATCCTCACCGGTGAAGTGCAAATACCTTTGTAATGTTTGTAAATATAAAATCCATTTTTTCTGTCATCATCTTTACTGTCAAGAATATTTTGCATTTCAGTATCTAATCGTGATTTAGGATTTTCATGACTTTCATTTCTTCCATTTATTTTATCAATCAAACTTGGCTCGATCAGTAACATTTTCTTAGCGTGTTCCATTTTAAACAAGACCGCTGACTAGCCCACTTAATATAGAACCTAAAATGATAGGTAGAAATGCCCCACCTTTTTGAACAATTATATTTTTTCTTACTTTGGTTGTAGTCTTACGAACAAGTTTGCGGAGTACATTGTTTTAAAGATTTTTTATCCTTTTCCTTTAGTGGTACTTTCCCTTGTAGCACATTATGAACACATTCACATAAACAATTTATTTCTTCTTCATCACATGATTTTAATAAAGCTTTTTGATACTTTGGTTTTAATGTTTGCAAAGCGATGAGTAGGTCTTTATGCGTCTTTAAGCTTCCAAGCATTATTTATAAATGATATGACTTTGCAAGTTCTTGTTGTATTTAAACCCTCTTTTCGGCACATAAACTGAACAGTTATTGTCAGTGGGGAATATATTAGTCTTAAAACGAAACATGTCATTGGTATTTTGTTTAAGATCTATCATTAAATACGCGCTTGCGGGGACCGCATAGTAAAGGACGTAGGATTCTTCCTATCCCAGTATAAAAATGTCCTTTCCCAGGACTCCAAGTATCTTCATACCAAATGTCAGGAAAATTGTTTGAGTGTAAAGAGGTAACGAATAGAGATCAATTTTCGTATTTATAATAATATTGTATAAGTATAAGCGGATTATATACATTGTGATAAATACACATAAGTTATAAAGCTTATCATATGATTTTTTTAAGAAGGTTACAAAATATCATTTAAAATAAAAATTTTGCTACTGATGATGCTTTGCTAGCCAATTAAGTTAATTGCTTACTATATTTTAGCACTTTTTTGCACATTAACGGTATAAATCATGTCAACTACTTACTTCTAAAATTTATTAAACAAATTTTAAAGGTATTTCACACTTTTTTCAGAAAAGATAATTTATAAATAATTTATTTTCTCAAACATACTATAAATTCGAATTAGGCAATTCCCCTGTAAACTATGTCTTACATACCATAAAAACGTTAAAGAAGTCCCCCGTATAGTATAGTAAGTAAACGTTACAATATTTTAAAAAGGAGAAATTTCAACGTAAACTGTGGTAAGTGTTGCAATAATTTTCGTTATAGATTTTCCAAAAAATAATATCGCAACAACAATTTCAGCTAAACCAAGCTAATAATATAGTATTTTATTGCATAAGTTAATACCTAACACTATTGTTGTTGCTCATGCCAAATTTTATAACAGTCGGTTAAAAAATGAAGTCGTGGTTCAAATTTGCAACTTCAAACGCTCCTCCTGTAAAGTTGCGTTTTTGATGTTACCTAGGAGCAGTCGATATATATATATTTATATTTATTTTGTATGCTCAACCATAACTTCGCCGTTTATGGACCGATTTTCATGATTATTTTGTTGTTCTACAGGGTTGAATCCGAGGTTGGTACCATATTCACAAAAGTGGTATTCTGATGATGGGATCCATGAGGAATCGAGGGGACTCCTTGAAATTTATAAGGGAACATATGGTGATTTCGAATTTTTCTGAAGTATTTCAGGCATATACTACCAAAAAGTAAGATTTTGCACCAGGATATATCCTGGTTCTGAAGGTACCCAACAGAACTTTTGACTCCTTATAGATACAAGTTTGAGGATTTTGGCTTTATTTAAACTACTCCAAGCAAATCCTACATTATTTGTGCTGAACATAGGCTAAATTTTATTTTGGAAAAAATAGGGTTTCGTAAGATAATTGGGTTTTTCGGACGCCAGGTGAAAAAATCAACCAGAAATGTTACTTATTTTGCGTACGCTGCCGAAACTATAAAAGATAGAACCATAAAATGTTCTAAGTATTTTAGATCTTATCTACAAAAAAGTCCGCAACACACTATACTTATATATGTCGAGTGAAGCACAATAACCATTTTTTTATTTAAAAATCTTGAAATTTTTTGGACAACATTTAAACGCGTTTATTTTACTCATGCCATTAATCCTTATTAAAATAAATTCTTTCATCACAAAGTACAGTTTATGTAGATAAAATTTGGTCTTTGAATGATTAAAATTGGACGTTTTGTTTTGAAATTATGGCGAAATTAAAATATTACGATAGTGGGCGTCACCAAGCGGGATGCGCTTGCGGGAGGAAGACAATCTGTGCAGTGTGCACTGTAAACCCTTCGGATAATGACTGCGTCCGCGTCGTCGATGTCAGTGTCGGAGTCTATGAATTGACCTGGGAATCATTTTGCTGACCGAGTCTTTCCTGGGTAGGCTTTTTGCAGCCGTAACCGACATCCACGTGGGCAGAGCCGCTGGCGACCGCTAGTAATATGTACAACTCTAAGACAACAAGCTATAATATTATAGCCTTGTCGTCTCATATTATGTAACTAAAAAGGGTAAAATTATTATTTTTTAACAAAAAATTAAAACCGACTTCCAAGGTACAAGGTACTTCTTGAGTTACAGCCTGGAGACAGACGGACAGACATCGAGGTGTCAGGAATAGGGTCCCGTTTTTACACTTCGGGTACGAAACCCCAAAAAAATCGGCCAAGTGCGAGTCGGACTCACACACGAAGGGTTCTGTTTCCTTAATAGAGCGAAAAAAAGTATATTTTGTATCAGAGCCCCCTTAATTATTTTTTTTATTTTAATTTATTTACTTAATATTAAATAACGAATATAATAAGGGATAATCTGAATATTTCAATTGCCCACCTGTTGCCATTGTGAATTACGAGCAAAAAAAGCCAAAAAAGTCTCGTTTGTTGTATGGGAGCCCCCTTAAATATTAACTTTAATTTAATTTTAGTATTCGCTGATATAGCGGTAACAGATATACACAATCTGTTAAAATTTCAACTCTCTAGCTATTACCGTTCTTGAGTTACAGCCTAGAGACGGACAGGCAGACGCGCAGCTGTCGCCTCGCCTGTCAAGGTCTTATGCTGTTCAAAACCGCCTGGCATTGAACATATTCATTCTAAAACGTTTACTTAAAATCATATAAAAATTTCAAGTATACAGGACAAAGTTTATTTTACCTCATTAGCTGTGCTTTTTTTAATTGACCTGTCATATACTTCTGCTCATTGTAATCGCCTGGCATTTTATATTTAAGGTGTACACTAAATAAACTTTATCCTATTAAATTTTTAATCTTACAAAAACAAGTTTTGAAACTCACTTTTTTTAACAGTTTAAAAACTAAAGGAGCTGATGATGTGTAGGGCTGAGGCCTGCCAGGTCACGGTCATTGCTCTTAGCATGACATAAATCGTAAGTATACAAAATTCTAGCCTTACAGAGCGACCGTTATTCAAAAGGTTCACTAGCTCTCCACCTATTGATGGATCAGATTGATGAAAAGACCGTATAACCGGCGACATATTATAAGCTTTAGTTTTTACTAGCCAAAAACATTATCAGAAGCCAGTAGATTTATTGAAGAGCAAAAAGTACCTAGATATCAGTAAACAAAAATCTTCTAATTTAGAAGTCGGATAAAAAGTGAAAAGCCAACCTCTATTTAGGGCGGCACCTAAAATTCTAGACCAAAACCCGGCTTCGATATTTAAGATCTAGATTAATCTAGGCATCCATTAGTACAAATTCAGTGGCTGAGGTTCAATGAGGCCATATTGATATCTCTGTGAATCTGCACCTGTTTGAAATCTGTGATAACTTTGTATGTGACTTGTGACTAGATGCTGTTTAGTTCCTAGTATATTTTTGTATCGATAAGTGCCTATAATATTATGTTTATACGTGGGAGAACCATGCTTCGGCACGAATGGACCGGCTCGACCGGAGAAATACCATGTTCCCACAGAAAACCGGTGTGAAACAGCGCTTGCGCTGTGTTTCGCCGAGTGAGTGAGTTTACCGGAGTCCCAATCCCCTACCCTATTCCCTTCCCCCTTCCCTCCCCTATTCCATTCCCTTCCCTTCCCATCTCTTCCCTCCCCTATTACCCTATTCCCTCTTAAAAGGCCGGCAACGCACCTGCAGCTCTTCTGATGCTGCGAGTGTCCATGGGTGACGGTAGTTGCTTACCATCAGGTGACCCGTTTACTCGTTTGCCCCCTTATTTCATAAAAAAAAAATAACACGCTTTTATTAGCTTGGGCTGTATGTATGTATGTATGTATGTAACGGAATCTTTAAGCACAATTTTTACCTATCTCCATTCTCCAGTAGTCTAATTAATTCGAATTTTTTTATACATATTAAGAGCAATGACAATGCAATAATCTGTAAAAAAATTTAAAAATAAATATTTGAATAATTCTAATAAAAGATTAAAATAAGTGTGTTTTTAGTTTTTTTTAAACGATTATTATTCTAGTTTAGAATAAAAAATATAAGGTCAATGTGTCGAAGTCCGGATACTTTTCTAAAATTAAAGTTTAACATAATTTATTGACTTGAGATTCGCTTTTTAAAGTAACTTGTGTCGTCGGAAATTATTGGCTATACATACATATATTAATTAGACCTATAATGATCTAAAAATAATCTTAATTGCCGTATTTTTTTATTTACGTAGTATTTTTTTAAAATTCGGCGTGTAGACGGACTTCCCTTACAGTTTGAGGTAAGTCCGTCTAGCAGCGGTATAGCCCTAATTTGTGAAGTAAAATGCATGGCAACGGCTATTCAAATATGTGTTTAAGGTGTTGGTAATAAGGTTCGCATTCCAGAGAAAAATAATTTTATATCATTTTAAGGCAAGTCCGGCATATCGTAAGTCTAAGTGGTTGCAAACATTTTCATTTCGCCGCTCGATTAAAATTTTAAGGGTTGTTGGTAGGATTTTTTTAAGGAAATTTCCTGCTCTTAAAGAATCTTTTTTCAAATTTTAATTATTTCAAGTAATTTTTGGTTTTTGGAATATTAAAAAAAACCAAATAAGTACTTCTTTTTTTTTTACTTTATTGTTTATAACTTTTGTAATTTTATCAACCCCTATTGTATGCTCTTTTCGTGCAGTAAAATTTGGGCAATGCTATGATTTAGTAGTCCTAAGTTGAAATTCAAATTAACAATAAAGACATGTATATTTGAAAAGGTTGACAATATCTGATTCGAGGCAAGACCGGCATATGACGGCCTTTCCTTATGAAAACTAGACGGACTTCCCAATTATTGCAATTTTAGGTTAGACACATGTTGCAGGCCATAATAACGAAATTAAAGCGATATTATCGAATAGAACACCAGTAATAAGTAAAAGGATCACTAAATTACTTATGTAATCCAAGAAACTCCTAAAACTCCTTCGTATTTCCACTTTTTTTTTTTATTTTTTTGGCAGAGATTTACACTCTGACTACGAGTACAAAACGGAAAAAAAATTGAGATCATTTTTTTTCGTAACAGGTAGTTAGTAGCGACATATCTGTTTCTTAGGTCAAACTAACTTTGCAATATTGTTTTACCCACTGAGCCATATTATGAAACTAGTCGTTCAAATATGGAAGTTATTACCGCTAGACGGACTTACCTCCCAGACGGACTTCGACACATTGACCTAACATCTTAGCTGACACTGGACCCGGCTAGAAGGCTATTTTGCCATATAAACATTATTTCGGGTAAATAAGTAAATGCAGTTTGACCTTTTTCTCGCACCTACAATCACACAAAATTTCGTGAAAATCGATCCAGCTTTAAGCTATATTGGAGCTTTTCAACAAACACCGCAACACGAGGTTTTTTTTCATATTAGAAGTCATACATAAAAAAGGCAAAGTTTGCTCTGTACTAAAACCAGGTCAAAAGTTTTTATATCATTCTTGAATCCTTAAGAAGTTGAAATAAATGTTATGATTAAAATATTTTTCCTTCCAAGTATCTATTTAAAATCTAGCGTCTTGTAGTAACCTTTAACTTTTCAAGTTATAATTTTTATTTCATCTTCGTTTAACGTTACGGATGGCTTT
This sequence comes from Lysandra bellargus, assembly GCA_905333045.1. Lineage (NCBI taxonomy): Eukaryota > Metazoa > Arthropoda > Insecta > Lepidoptera > Lycaenidae > Lysandra > Lysandra bellargus. The sequence goes on along the minus strand of HG995341.1, from coordinate 3,771,659 downwards.
GAGCTTTGCATCTATCAAACTAATTATAACTAGTGCAGTTTGCTAAGTTTTCTATACATAGCACACCATACACCTTTAAAACTCTACTTCTTTAACATCTTTGTAATTAATGTAAATTATTTCACTATGGCTCAAAATCAAACCCACTTCCTTCTAAAGTCTAAACTCTAAAGTCTAAACGATATCCAATTATTTTTAACAAAAAAATTAAAACCGACTTCCAAGGTAATTATTATTTTTAACAAAAAATTAAAACCGACTTCCAAGGTAAAAACAATAATAACATTAATATGAACTAAAAAGTATTAAATAATTTTTACTATCTAATAGTGCCTTTTTCCGAATTCGGCTAAACCTCAACTATTTCTGTACTCAATCTTCATAATTTTGAAGTCGGTGCCAGTTCCAAAAGTTTCAAATATTCTGTCAGAGGACTGAAGATTCAGCTATCTGGTACCGACTTCAAAATTATGAAGATTGAGTACAGCAATAGTTGAGGTTTAGGCGAATTCGGAAAAAGGCACTATTAGATAGTAAAAATTATTTAATACTTTTTAGTTCATATTAATGTTATTATTGTTTTTACCTTGGAAGTCGGTTTTAATTTTTTTGTTAAAAATAATAATTTCACTCTTTTTAGCTATCCTACAAAATAAGGCTTTATGTGTAAATAACCAATACGAATGTTAACTATTCACACTATGTTACTGTAAACGGAATTGTGGTAAATGCTTGCATCTAAGCGATGCTGTAATTTCCAAACTTTTATCTTTAAAGGTTCAGGAGTTCTGTTCAGTGCCTTTGGACTAACAGACACCTTCATATGAATTTTCTCTTATTCGTAACGTACGTTTAAGTTTCTAGAAACAACATTTTAACCACTATGAGTGTTTTGATAAATTTCAAGGATTTCCCTCGATTGCTCATAGATCCCATCATCAGCTCACCACTTTCGTAATTGTTATACAAAATTACTATCTACCCTACACAAAAACACAAGAATTTTGAAAAAAGGTCCACAAAAGCGAAATAAACCAAGTTATGAATACGAAAATGTTATGAATACTCAAATCTATTTAATATGCTTCCCGCTGTCTAGACGGTAAATAATTTAAATGAGTGTCCAAATCAAATTGGAGTATCTTCTTTAAGAGTCAACTACACAGCTCCATCTTGCAGAAGTTTTACATGAATAGCCTAAAATGATTCCGTTTTGATAAAACCCGATAAAAGAGACTCAACAGTGATACTGAAAAGTATGTCAAAAACATGTTAATTTTTGTTTTGATATTGAGTGTGTATACTGTGTTTACTATTACTACTGTGTTTAATACTATGTTACAACTTACAACATATTATTATCTCGGTGGAAATTTATGTTTCACTTTAATTAATTTTTGAGTAAACTTTAGGTATTATAAGATAAGGTCCTAGGAAATACTATTTTTAAAGACTGCATAATTTCCATTCAACATTTGATTTGTTCATTCGTTATTCTTTTCTAGATACTTATTATTACATAGATTGGATTTTATTACTTTATTCATAATTATTTATTGTATTTATTATGAACGTTTTAATTATTATATTAAATTAAGGTACGGTCAGTGAAGCTCACAAAAAAAAATCACATCGATTTTCGACTCCTTCGTCATATCGGATGTATCATGTATGTAACTGAACTTTAAGAAAAGGAAATGGGGAAGTTGGTAATTATTGCAGGAAATTTTCGCGGCAACAAACTGTATTGCTAGACTGTTGATTTGCATTACAATTAGTTAAACCGCCATCTTTGGAATTGCATTTTGAGTTATGACACTTGCGTTTTGGCCTTCAGGGATTTGATAGGAGTAGCAGATAAAAGGTGTGTTCCGATATGTAAGCCAGTATATTGGCCTATGACGTCAAGAATCAACGCCATATTGTTAATTCGTTTGAAAATATTGTTTTAAGTGCATTGACGTTTAAGACTTTGTTTAGATGTAATTTTTGCAAATATTACATAATATACATATTAATATACTAATACGTCACACGTCTTGTCTCACCAATTGCACACTAGTACAATAATAATTAAATAAATAAATAAATAAATAATGGCGTCGGATTCAATACGTCAAGAGCACTGACCAGTACACTGGGTTTTATTTTGGAACATACCCTATGTGCTACATAAAATTCTTTCAGTCGGGTAAAAGTAGAATTTGGCTGCAGTAACGCCAGAAAGCCGTAATAAAAACATGGTCTCACACAAAACCGACGTTCAATAATAATGGCAAGAACAGTAGGCGCAAGCATTACCACGAGTCTAGATTGTCGTGTAATAAGAAAAATAGATGTCTATTTTGCAAACTTTAATAGGGCCATGTTTTCGGAATATGAATGAATATAAGGGGCTGTTCATAGTGAATTTTTAATGTTATTTTTAAATTATTTTCTTTTTGCAAACTAGATTTTTTGTAGACATTAAAAATAGATCTTTTCTTTCTTTCTTTTAAGCATCTTAAACTTAGATAAGTTATAAATACGAGTCATGTACCTCAAGCCCTCTTAATTTGAGTCATTAATTAGTTTAATTATATAGTTTTCTCAAAATCCCACGACCAAAGATCGTTTAGTTTGTGCAGATGTTAGGTATTATGTTACACCAAATAATAATTACTTAAGACATCTTGTGAGCTGTGACAGATGTTCATATGTAGGGTTCCGGTACGGTTACTCTGGCTTGGGTGAGAATTTGAGGACACTAAAACATGCTAACAATCTATCCCAAATTATTAAACAATTCAATAAGGTACAAATTATAATATTATACGTCAAAATATAAAATTACTGCTTACTAGACGCGTAGTGCTGTGCAACTTTATAGCGTCGAAATTAACGCAAGAATCGTCATTTTATATTTTAACAATATACTTTCCTGTGTACTTTTCCAAAACTCACATTATTATCAATTTATCACCATACTGAATTTTGTCAAAATCAACTTGCCGGCTTAAGAGTGAAGAGGTTAACAGACAATTCACAACATTTCATATTTTTGTCTTCCACATTCGAAGTCATAATTGGGATTAAATAATATAGGATAAAATGTCATTTACATTGCGTGTTCGCGGTCATTTAATATAAGATTAAGTTTTAAATAAATTTTAAAAAGGTAGCATTGTAAATAGGCCCTTATCATCATTGTCGCACGTATTATAGTGTAGGAGCCGGCGACGTTTTTTACTACCGAGCTTACTCACGTGAACCGAGCGACACAAATGAGGTTAAGAACTCTAGATTGCTTCATTATGCACCGATATACAAATAGTTCGCCATTTTGTGCAGGTAATAGTTATATGGCAGAATTAGTGAAAAATATTTGACTTTAATTATGTTTGTGTAAAATAAATTTTAAATTTTGTTAGTCTCGCTACATTTCAAGAACGCCGGACCGATTTGGCTAATTTTAGTCTTTAATCCAGTGAATTAATCAAGTCCATTAGGAGGGAACTGATACCAGGTTCACTGGGTCGTCTAGTTAGCTCTATACTACGCTAGATAATAATTATTAAGGTAACCGTTTACGGTGCGTCCACATTTGTATCATTTGCGCGATCAGATCTCCGATCAGATCACCGTCGCGATTATCGTGCCGTATCAAGTATGCGTATCATAGTGTGGACGCCTATTTGATCATTCTGTCGATCATGCCCGTATTTGATATGACACGTGTCAGATACGCGGTTAATAACGATCGGGGCGTATCATGATACGCGTATCATTTTGACACGCTTCGATGATACGCGACGGAGATCTGATCGCGCAAATGATACAAATGTGGACGAAGCCTTAGAGTACTACAATATTCTAACAAGTATAAATAAAATTGTAAGAACTTTTTATGTACCTAACTAGCTGTCCCGGTGAACTTCGTGTTACTTTAAAACCTTCCCTGGATTTCTACGAATATTTTAAGATTAAAACCAGCCCGATCCGTTCAGCCGTTTTCGAGTTTGAGCGCATTTGATAATCCATTTTTATATTATATCTAGCTGTCCCGGCAAACGTTGCTTTGCCATAATATAAAGTATTTCGCCCATATTATTTTATTGAAGTGACTAAATAAGTATGTCGCCATGGCAACGTCGATCGCTATCCCGTCGCACAAACAATGGTCGCCGTCAGTCTCAGGTTGTAATAATTTACTATTATTTATTCAACAAATGCACTTATCAATATATAAAGTACCCAGTAGCCGATTCTCAGACCTACTGAATATGCATATAAAATTTGGTAAATATCAGTAAAGCCAGTTCGGAGGAGTTCGTGGACTAACATTGTGACACGAGAATTTTATATATAAGAAGATATAATAAAATCGTAGAGGTAAAATTTTTGTACATTGAAAATAAACTTGAAAAAACGAGTAGGGGCATGTTAGATTAGAAGTGTAATATAGAACACAATATCTTAACTGTTTTTGAAATTTTTGTTTCTCTGTCTGTTTGTCTGTTTATCTGTTTGTCTGTTTGTACAGGCTAATCTCTGGATCTGCTGGACCAATTTAATTGAATTTTGGCATGGTGATACCTTACATCCCCGGTCAACATCTTAAATACTTTTTTTTAACCGACTCCCAAAAAAGGAGGAGATGTTTACTTTGCTGTTTGTGGTCCGATTGCAAAAATTCTTATTTTGTTGTATAGATTGTAAACCCGAATTTGATACCATGTTTAAAAAAACGGTGACTTAATAAATAATGGTTCTCTCGAGGTATCGACGGAACTCCTTTACAATATAAACATTACAGTAATTTTCACTTTTTTAAGTAAAATTAACGTAATATTCTACCAAAAAGTAAGTTTTGCACCAAAGCATATCCCAGGGTAAAGGGCTTCCGAAGGTTCCGTTGCTGAACTGAACTCTTGACTCCTTATAGATATAATATGTGCGAGGTTTCAGCGTCGTTTAAAATACTGAAAGCACATGCCTAGTGGCATGTCAATTATATTAATCATCATGATCACCACCATCATTACACCATCCATAACCACATTATGATGCTTTTCGTTTTTAGGGTTCCGTAGCCAAAATGGCAAAAAACGGAACCCTTATAAATTCGTCATGTCTGAAGATGTAGTCTGTGAACCGCATTAAGATTTTGATACAAAAATGGAAAAATTATTAAAAATTTTAGGGGTCCCCATAGGTACAACTGAAACAAAAAGAAAATTTTTTCGTCTAACCTACGCGCGTCATACCCTGTATCTATGGATAGGTCTTCAAAAATCATATTGAGGTTTCTAATATAATTTTTTTCTAATCTGAATAGTTTGCGAGAGAGACTCTTCCAAAATGGTAAAATGTGTGTCCCCCCCTCTAACTTCTAAAGTAGGGGCATGATAATTCTAAAAAAATATATGATGTATATTACTATAAAAACTACCAACGAAAATTGGTTTAAACGAGATCTATCAAGTAGTTTTTTTTATACGTCATAAATGGTAAACCTTAATTTAACTTTCATTAAATCAACTAAAATATAAAAATAATTAAAAAACCTTTTAATTTTATAGAAATAAACCTTATTGCTGCTGCGGAACCCTTCAGTGGCGAGTCCAACTCGCACTTGGCCGGTTTTTTTTATGAAAGAAGGGGGCAAACGAGCAAACGGGTCACCTGATGCAAAGCAACTTCCGTCGCCCATGGACACTCGCAGCATCAGAAGAGCTGCAGATGCGTTGCCAGCCTTTTAAGAGGGAATAGGGTAATAGGGGAGGGTAGGGATGGGAAGGGAATGGAATAGGGGATGGTAGGGAAGGAAATAGGGTAGGGGATTGGGCCTCCGGTAAACTCACTCACTCGGCGAAACACAGCGCAAGCGCTGTTTCACGCCGGTTTTCTGTGAGAACGTGGTATTTCTCCGGTCGAGCCTGCCCATTCGTGCCGAAGCATGGCTCTCCCACGTATGAACTTATGTGTTTTACTCTTAATTTTATCTTCACTACATTGCTAGTCTTTAAGTTTTTAGTCTGTTATTGCTAATTTGCTACTATTGTTGGCTGTATTTTCTTATGTTCCAAATAAAATAAACAAATTGGTTTGGACAAAAAGTCACTTTACTATCTTTTTAGTTATATCAGACTATCAACCCCATTGTATCTACCATCAGATAATTAACAAAGAACTATTTCGTAGGTAATTTTCATGACAAAGGTTCGTGATATACAATGCTCATTTAGCATAGATAAAGTTAAACGTTAACCGCCAGTTATCCGGGGTTTAAATTTAACTGGGCTCTTTACTCACGATCGGACGAGATCTGAATCTTAACTAGTTGGAGTCACGATTTGACTGTTATTTTTTATACACATGTCTTTAGTATGCGGTGGTATTTGTTTTTATGACTTTTTTAATTGTAAAAATTATTACGACTGGAAAAGGTAAAAGATTTATACATAAACGTATAAGTAATATTTTTTCTTCAGAAAATACTATTAAGGTTTTTGAGAGGTTTAATTTGCTATACGTTACATTACATATTTATCTTTTTTTTCTAAATTAAAAAAAATCCTTGATTTGGGTTGGGTTTTTCTTATTTTTAATTTTTTTTAATTTTTATATGCATTTTTATAACATATTATAGTAATACTTCCACTGCTTTATCCAGCATTATTTTATCATAATCTACTCTAAACAAAATTAGTTAACATTTTATGCACATTCATGCACTGTTTTAGTAAATACATACGCTAATAGCTACTAAAGCAGTTACAAAACGTGCATTATGAATTTTATGATGATGTTGACATATTTACGTTCACGCTGATAATAATATGTTTAATTGAGGCAGAATTAGCATTAAAGTGATTTAAACGTGATCCCGCATTAATTGTGCTTTTGATTTATTGATTATGCATTGAAATAATACATTATTATGGAAGAGTGACAAAGTCAAAACTGGTTATACAAAATGTACGCCAAAGCGCACTTTAGTTCTTCTATATTCTATAGTATATATTATATATCTTCTATATTATATAGGTAATTGTTAGTGTAACTAAGTTATAAGTAGTCCCTCAAAGCAGCTTACTCCTAGACTATAGATTTTCAATAACTCATGTTTTATACAATAATAAATTATTAAACTAAATTATTATCAAGTTTTACTGTGAACTGAGCTACCTTTTGAGAATCATACGACCCTTAGAAAAGTATTGAAAAGAGAGTTCTCGTGAAAAACGCGTTCGCGCCAAAAAAAAATTTGACAGTTATATTTTTTTACAGAACTCGAAAACCGCAAAGACGTACCTTTGCACAGCCTGGGGCTTTTAAAAAGCTGACGGGGAATTGATAAGCTCCTTTAATTTCCGTCCTGGGCCGTGCTGTATCGCGGCCATCTTGGATTCTACACGTTCTTGTAATCTGCGTACATTTTGAGTTTTAATGAAAACCCCTTGGATTCAGCCTAGGCTTTACTTTATATTTTCGAAACTTTTGTAAATACTGGCTGACTCGGCAAACTTTGTTTTGGGATATACGTGGGATTTATAATGTTTAAGAGCCTTAAAGGAAGATGGATTGCCCGCTTTGACATTTCCTTTTTTTATTTCTCATTTTAGAAGGCACAAACATCGATACAAAATTAAAGTTTAAAAAGTATACAAAGCGAATTTCGGCTACAGGCGGATCTAGTAATTAGTGAAACGGCAACAAAAATAAATATGTCAAGACTCTACATTTAGGGTAGTTTGAAAAGAGTTCTGATTTTAAAACTCTAAACATAGTTATAGTACTGACCGCAATGCAGTAAAGGCACTTTTTACCCGAATATGGCCAAACTATGTATTTTGATTTTGGCAGCATGTGCAATATACGGCTAAACTATTGGTCCTGTTATAGGCCTTCTACGAAATATATCCTAACAATCGGACGAGAATGCTGCGTCCTGCTCTAACAACGTCATTTCACGTTTGTTAGAGTAGCATTTTCGTCCGATCGTTCGAGTCTAAAAACTGATTCGTGGTTCAGCCCCAGTTTTAACAAATCAGGTGTCATTAGATTTGTATGTAATTAGATCGTGTGTAATCCATACTTCCATACTAATATTATAAATGTGAAAGTGTGTCTGTCTGTCTGTCCGTCTGTCTGTCTGTTACCTCTTCACGCCCCAACCGCTGGACCGATTTTGCTGAAATTTGGTATAGAGATACTTTAAGTCCCGATAAAGGACATAGGATACTTTTCTCCCGAAAAATGTACAGTTCCTACGCGATAAACGAGTTTTGGCGCAACGGAGTTGCGGGCGTCATCTAGTTTTGTATATTTACGTATTCACAGTTTTTTAATCTTACTAACATTATAAATGGGAATGTGTGTCTGTTTCCTCTTCAGGCCCAAACCACTAACCCAATTTTGCTGAAAGGTATGGAGATACTTTGAGTCCCGGAAAGGACATAGGACACTTTTTGTCCGGGAAAAATATACGGTTAAACGGATAAACTATTTTCATGTCATCTAGCTGTTGTTTATGTTTCATCATCATCATCATCATTATATCAGCCTATATTCGTCCACTGCTGGACATAGGCCTCCCTCAATGAACGCCAAGATCACCGATCTCCTGCTATTCGCATCCAACATAAACCCGCAACTAAACGGAGATCGTCGTCCCACCTAGTTTATATTTAAGGACGCTTATAATATTATCTATGGTTTTTCTCGCTTAATTTCACACTTGCTTGCCCGTTTTAAGCCCTTCCGAGTCCGGAAGCCCTTATTGTTAATTGGAACGACTTCCGTCGACGATAGGCTTCGCTGCCATGCAATTTCCGAGAGGAACCGAAAAACAACGGCATATGGCCAGCAGATCTTCAGTGGGTGAGATCGATTAGCGACATATAGAAAAAAACAATAAGCATTTTAATGGCTGCACTAAACGTACATACTAATATTATAAAATATGCGACAGTGTCTGGCTGTCTTAACAGAACAGAAGCGTGAAGAAATATTACCCTCTTCACGCTAAAAACGCCGCTTATTACTTTCTTTTCGTTACGTAATAATCACGTGTCGCGATGTTAGTTGCCAAATTTTGCTGAAATCTTGTGTGCTTATTCTGTGGGTCTTATGCGGGCTCTACACTCGCAGCGCGAATTGCGGCCGCGATTTACGGATGCTACGCGCCGTGAACACGATTCGAACAAATACGAAGCCGCGAAGCGCGAACACGAAGCTGCGCAAGTCGCAACCCTCCACACTCGCGGGTCGCGGCCTTCGCGGGCTTTCGCGCCGCGATTGTAGAGCCCGCATTAGAATCAGCCAATATATTGTTTTAAACGACTTCCAAAAGGTTTTTAAAAGGTTGAAGCGTTCCATGCGCATGCACGCAGTTCTGAATCACGCTATCGAAGCATTTGAGATAGGCGTGACATAATATATACAATATCTCAAAGAGTAACAGCAGGTAACAGTGGGTATTCCCGTGATTCCTCCTTCAATATATTTATAATCTATTCTTTTTAAATATCCTCAGGAAGAATGAGTATATGCCTCTACGTTTTTATTTTATCGTAAACATCTTTCAAATTTATTTTATGGTCGGTCGATTGGCGGGGTATGTGGCATTCGTTTTTGGCGATTTTCGAATGGTCATATTTTTTTAATAATAATTAGTAAAATAAAAAAAATCGAACGTAGAGGCATAGCTTTAACAGATCCCAATATTGTGTAAAAAAATAATTTGTCTAGACGCATGTCTAGGGAGAAATCAGCTAGGGGAATACGTTTCCTATAGCCTATATTAAAGACAGAACAAATTAGTTTGCTAAACAATTAAACCATTAGAGGTATTATATACAGAAGCCACAAAGCGTGCGACAGCTTACATTGAAATAAGATTTCTAATCTCGATATTAAAAGAAAGTATAACGTATATTTTCCGAGAGAATCCTTCGATTTATTTCAATTGAAAATCAAACTGTTGATAAGAACCTAATTTAGTTTATTTTGAGCGAACAAGAGTATTATGGCCCCAACGAAATTCCTCAATAAAATCCCTACTGGAAATTGGTTTTGCCTAGCGGGAGATCTTATTAAATGCACTACATTTTATGGCCATGCCATATTCCCATCATATAGACATGTTGGGAATATGGCATGATATTGAAGTATTTAATGTTATAGCTGAATGTCGTCCATGAAAGATAAGATTTGTATTTTTAAAATAAATTTATACTAATATTATAAAGCGGAAGAGTTTGTTAGTTTGCTTATTTGTTTGTTTGTTTGAACGCGCTAATCTCAGGAACTACTGATCCGATTCGAAAAATTCTTTCACTGTTAGATAGTCCATTTATCGAGGAAGGCTATAGGCTATATTTTATCACGCTAAGACTAATAGGAGCGAAGAAATAGAGGAAAATGTGGGAAAACTGTGGTGTGTGCCAAGAAAATTCATAGGGTGGGTTGCACCAGAGGCGTGGTTAAAGTTAAGATTAAAGTTATGGTTATAGTTAAATATGGCGTCCTTTAGCTTTAACTTTAACCTTAACTTTGACCGGAGAAATTCACAGATGTCTGTTGCGTTTATTTTTTTATTGAAGCTACAGGTAACGGGATTGAGGGTATAAAAAATTAAATTTTCCGTAAAAATCGACAGAAAAAATATAACACTGTAAAACATAGTAAATTTTCACGAAAAATTTAGATATACGTATGAACGGTTATAGTTAAATATGGCGTCCTTTGACGCCATAATTAACTTTAACCAAAGATTTGACATTTTGCACTGTGGTTATAGTTAAAGTTATAGTTAAAGTTACAGTTATAGTTAAGTTTTTTTAACAACACAAAATCTAAAACTTCGTATTTTTTTTTAGAAAGATTGAATGTGAGAAGTCTGCATTAGGTAAATGTGTTTGCTGGTTTTTAATGAAAATGTTAAAAAATATGCCTTGCATGAACAATGAAAATACATACAATATTACTTAAAGCGTTTTTGCAAATTTTGAAGGATTTGCTAAACAAAATTTGCCTTCTTGTATTAACGTATAATACTTCCATGAAGTGAAAGTGATGATGATGAACAGAATAACACACTCATTATCCTCGGTATCACATATCATAAGTAGTTAGCTAATGATCCTAATGAATGCAGCGTTTAGTTACAACGGAACATCCGTTACATATTGTTTTTTTTATTCGACACAAAGATGCCTTTGAAATATAAGACGCAACAGTTGGCACTGCAGAGAAAGATTGCAAGAAGTCGCATTTTTTAGGATCGTTCTTTAAGAAAGCTTTAAAATTTAAAACTTTCATAACACTTTAGGGTGTGTATAGAGTTCACTGTAAAAGTAGCAGCGCTGAAAGAGCTTTTTTTATTTGTATGAGCAAGCGGCTGAGCGTCACGAATTTTGCCATTTAAAGGTGAAAAAAGTTACTCTTTCAGCTCTACTATTTTTTTATGGAATAAGGGGCAAACGAGCAAAGCAATATATTATACTAATCAAAGCCCTTAACTTATAAAGTTCATTTTACGTGACGAACTGACTCACAAGTCACAGGTGATACATTATACAATAGCAACTGACTTGAATGCCAATGGACAGTAACAAGTTACTGTACTTAGAATAATTATGACTCAAATCCACTGGAACTAAAAAAACCTAAAAAGTTACCTTGATCTCTTAACAATAGACCTTTAAGATTGACGCGACAGATACAAAAAGATTTTAGCGAGAAAAGATAAACATTTTATTGTTTCGGAATAATCCTAATATGTTTTCTGTCTGATTCATTATTCAGAAAGATTTTTGCTTTACGAATGAATAATAATATGATTTAACAGAATCATAAAACAGATTTATACTTTCTTTAAGACGAGATGAAAGTTTAAAGTGAAATCAGAATTAAAACTATGAGATAACTAGTTGACGCCCGCAACTCCGTTGCGTCAAAATTTGTTTATCGCGCGGAAACCATACATTTTTCGGTATAAAAGTATCCTATGTCCTTTCCCGGGACTCAAAGTGTCTCCATGCCAAATTTCAGCAAAATCAGTTCAGCGGTTTGGGCGTTAAGAGGTAACAGACAGACAGACACTTTCGCGTTTATAATATTAGTATAGAAGTATAGATGACTAGCTGATGACGCCCGAGACTCCGTTGCGCCAAAACTCGTTTATCGCGCGGGAACCGTACATTTTTCCGGGACAAAAAGTATCCTATGTCCTTTCCCGGGACTCAAAGTATCTCCATGCCAAATTTCAGTTAAATCAGTTTAGCGGTTTGGGTGTGAAGAGGTAACAGACAAACAGACGGACAGACAGACAGACGGATAGACAGACAGACACACTTTCGCATTTATAATAATTAATTAGTATGGAAGTATGGATATGGATGAACTATTCTTAATAAGCCAAAAATACTAGGGGCCATAGAAATCAGCCCATATCGGTTATTTTTCGATGAACCAAAACGATCCAAGCAGCAAAACAATTGAGTGGCCACCCGAAGAAGTATGGAGAGTAGGGAAAATTACGCAAAGGTCAGAGCAGAGGGTGCTACTATCACATACAGTAAATAATCCGACCAGAATCCTACATGTTGCACACGTCATATCAGAATATTGACAGAGACGTTGTCTCGTCGAAGAATTTTTTTTGGCTTTGTATATAGTAGGCCTAGTACGAAACCGTTTTGAGACTCAAACAATCGAACGAGAATGCCGCGTCCTACTCTAACAATGACATTTCACGTTTGTTAGAGTAGGACGCGGCATTTTCGTACGATTGCTTGAGTCTCAAAACGGTTTCGTGGTACGACCCCCGTTTGTGAAAACATTGCAGACTTTAGAAGTGAGGATCGGTCCGGATCAGTCCGTTCTCTATCTCTAGAACTACGGCCAGCCGGCAACGCACCGGCAACTTGCCGGCAACGTACCTGCAGCTCTTCTAATGTTGCGAGTGTCCGTGGACCGTGGGTGACGGTAGTTGCTTACCATCAGGTGACCCGTTTGGTCTTTTAATTTTTAAAAGAAAGAAAGAAACTAGCGCATAGTGATGATGACGATGATGGGTGATATGAAAAAGGCTAGATCCCACCAAAACATGAAATGTAAAAGAAGCCAAGCAAAATATTGCATAGCTATTCAATTCAATACTTCTGTCGTAAAAAGTTTTCAGATCACATTCAAGCCAAGCCTTCAATTTATTCTGTAATTTAAATCAACATTCAGCAAATGTATCAATAGATTTCTTTATTTTATAATTATTATAGTGGCTTGGCAATGAGCACTAGAGAAATAATCAGCTGCTAATTGGATTTATTGGATACCATCAGTTACATGCGTCGTTACATATTAAAACACTAAGCTTTTTTCTTTTCTTTTCAGGTCACGTTATAACTTTTCTGTACTTAGCTTAGCACCCATTCCCTATCTCCTTTATATTTTTTCTTTGAGGCTTCGTTAGTTCTATAGGTGGACAACGTAACGTAAATACTTCTGAGTTCTGAGTTCATAATATGTGACATAATATATGACTCATAAGCTAATACTTGAAGGTGGTCATTTTTAGCATTACCGTTGAATACATAGCAGCACTGTTGTAAGCGTCTTGACGTTCTTCGCAGAAAGGGGCACACCTTATTTCATGCGATAAATTAAAACTCCCATATTATATCGAGCAAGTAAGGAGTGTATACCTCAGTACTGATTAATGATTACATTTATAATATTTAAATCGAATTTAATTATTGTTTCATTATAAACGTTGTTAATATTATTTTTTATTGAATTAATACCATTTCATTAAGTTCATAACTAACTTAAAGCCTTTTGTACGTCAAACAAATATGCAGTCGAAATTCATACTGTTCTTGCAAAGTTACAAACATAAAAATATTTTATTTTATTTAATACTTAAAGTATTATACTATTATTTTTCAATTTCAGTTTTTAGGTTTCCCTGCCCAAAGGATGAAAACGGGGCCCTATTATTAATAAGTCTTCGCTGTCTGTCCGTCGTACATCTGTATGTCACTAAGCTGGATCTCAAGAACCGCAATAGCTAGATAGTTGCGATTTTCATAAATTATGTATTTCTGGTGTCGTTATAAAAGCTAATAGTGTAATAAAAATTAAATAAATTATTAAAGGGTATACTCATACAACAATCACGATTTTTTCCCTATTTCTGCTCTCTGTCCATAATGGTAAGACTAAGGTTTTTGAAAATTTCAGAAAACCGTCAATTTTATGTTATCTTTAATAATTAATAATAAAAAATAAATAAACTTATTATTAAAGGGGGGCTCCCATACAAATTTACGGTACGGAACCCTGTGTACGCCAGTCCGACTCGTACTTCGCCGGTTTCATAATTTTTCCTTTCATTATGAATAAATACCTATCCGGGTACCAAATTTCAAGGTTCTAAGTCTGCTAGAAGTACCTTAAAATTTTGATGATCTATATGTCAGTGAGTGATGATGATGTAGTAACTTTGACCATCCTTAACTGTTAAACTATTTATCGAAATTTCATATAAGCTAGTTTTAATACTTGCTCCTATTGACCAAAATTTGAAATCCCTAGCTTTGTTAACATCGAAGATAAAGGGGGTGTGAAATAGCCGCGAACCGCTTCGTAAAAAGTATGGTACGGCCGTGCCTTTGCTAAAAAGCTTGGCTGGGGCACTGCCGTGCCCCCAGATATCGTGCAAACGTGACATGATACGTGACGCATGCATGCGTGCACCGACTGCTAAGCGTGCGCCAGTTTACCATACACGTTTGCCTTTCTTTATCGTGGAAAGGCGTGCAAAAATTATCCTTAATATTATCTTCTTCATCATGATGATACTTATCATAAAGTATGTGAAAGTGTCTCTGTCTGTCTGTCACCTCTTCACACCAAAACCGCTGAACCGATTTTGCTGAAATTTAGTATGAGGTAGGTACTTTGAGTTCTGGGGCAGGAGTCAGGACATATTATCATAACTAGCTATTTGACCGAGCTTTGCTCGGTATTCGATAAAACACGAATAAAATGACATTTTCTAAAAATGATTCCTAGCTAGATCGATTTATCGCCCCCGAATCCCCTATATACTAAATTTCATGAAAATCGTTGGTGCCGATTCCGAGATTCCAATTATATATCTTATACATAAAATTCTCGTGTCACAATGTTAGTCCACGAACTCCTCCGAAATGGCTTTACTGATTTTTAACAAATTTTATATGCTTAATCAGTAGTTCTGAGAATCGGCTACTGGGTACTTTATATATTGATAAGTGCGTTTGTTGAATAAATAATAATAAATTTTTATAACCTGAAACTGACGGCGACCATTGTTTGTGCGACGCGGACGGGATAGCGATCGACGTTGCCATGGCGACATACTTATTTAGTCAATTCAATAAATTATATGGGCGAAATACTTAATCTTATGGCAAAACAACGTTTGCCGGGACAGCTAGTATACATATATATACAAGAATTGCTCGTTTAAAGATATATGATAATATTAGGATACTGTTAATAAAATATTATGCTTTTTAATTGTCCGTCTTACCAATGCCCGCAAGCAAATATAAAGTTTAATAGAATCACGGTAGTAAAAACTAAATAGAGATTATAAAGATATGTCATTTTCAATGGCCGCCGCAAACAAAAAATCCCATTATAACTTTTACGACAAAACCTTTTCCATTTCAACGGCTCGGATAATAACTGAACTATTTCCTTTGCGATAGCTTTGAAAATCGGTCTTGAATTAACCAACGATTAGGCATTTCCGTTGGAAATACCTTTGTGAGCCTTTTAAATCTGGAGTATAATAAAAATCCATACTTATATTACAAATTGCATGCGAAAGTGTGTATGTCTTTTACCTCTTCACGCCAAAACCGCTGAACCGATGTTGATGAAATTTGGTATGGAGATACTTTAATTATTGAGTCCAGGGGAACGACATAGGATACGATATAATTACTACATAGAAAAAAAGTTCCGCGCGAATCGCGATTTAGATTTTGGCGCAGCGGAGGTTCTGTTTTTATCAAACGAGGATTATCTGGAACAAGTAACAATAAGTTTCTAGCGCGCTTTACTGAAAAGATATTACTGAAAAAGTGACCCTGGTCTAGAAAATATATAATGCTAGTTATAGTCCACGGACCGCGCGTGTACTTCGTGTTAACCATGCAGACACGAGGTGTTATGGAGCGCGGCTTTCGACTCGGAGGTCGTTGATTCCGCGTTAGAAAAATATTATTTCTGAGTTTGGTTAGGACAATGCAGGTCAGTCTGCATTGTCCTAATCAAACTCATAATCGTATCGATTGTCTGACAAGTAAGATGATGCATGCGTCGAATGGGCATGTAAAAAATCGGTCCAGCGCCTGATCTCTCGCCAGTCGCCAGTCGTCGCCAGTCGTCGGTCTTCCGTCCCATTGGGTTATGACTTATGACTTATGAGAGTAAGAAAGAGAGTGTTTCTTCTATTCTGCGCACACACTAGGGCACTAATAAATTACCCTGCGTAGCTGACCGGGTTTCAAGTAAACCGGCCACCGTCTCCGTAATTTTATTTATCTATAAGTACTAATCATTATAAAGCGGAAGAGTTTTTTTGTTTGTTTAATTTTTTGTTTGTTTGAACGCGTTAATCTCAGGAACTACTGGTCCTATATAATTCTATACTTAATATTATAAAGCGAAAGAGTTTGTTTCTTTGTTTGATTGTTTGTTTGTTTGAACGCGCTAATCTCAGGAACTACTAGTCCGATTTGAAAAATTCTTTCAGTGGCTATCTAATAGCCCATTTATCGAGGAAGGCTATAGGCTTTACTTTATCACGCTAAAACTGATAGGAGCGAAGAAATAGAGGAAAATTTGAAAAACGGGGAAAATTATTTGAAAGGGCTTATCTGTCAGACTAGAGAAATTTTTCTGTTGTTTGGCACAAATAAGAAGTAGAGTGAAGGATCATAGGCTATTTTTGGTGGACT
Source organism: Lysandra bellargus (assembly GCA_905333045.1). Taxonomy (NCBI): domain Eukaryota; kingdom Metazoa; phylum Arthropoda; class Insecta; order Lepidoptera; family Lycaenidae; genus Lysandra; species Lysandra bellargus. The sequence goes on along the minus strand of HG995341.1, from coordinate 3,754,656 downwards.
AATTTGTCTGTGAAATATATAATTTTCGCGGGCGACGCCGCGTAGAACGTCTAGTTTTAAAATAATTTTAAAACCCTCTAGCTCTACCGCGTAATTCATCATAAAACCATTCTGGATTAAATATTATAATCCTACGATTATATCGCCATGATGTTTTGTATTCAGATCGAGTAAGAGATTACAAATTACAATTTTAATTGTATTATTCAAGTCCATATACTGAATTTTTGATGTAAATATTATTTAAGTTTTGAATAAAACAATGAAACTTGAGTACCATAAAATAATAAGTTGAATAAGGTAATACCAATTAATTAAAAAAGGTTTTAATTGAAGCATACTTTCAGCATCTCCCTAGTATTTACAAATTACGTTTATTTGAAACACACGACAATGGATATACAATTTCATTATCTACATAATATTCCTCGTTTTAAATTTTTTATAGATCAATTTTGAACTAAGATAAGCAAAAAAATAGGATTTTTGTGCGATATCGGCAACGAGTCAAATGTATGGTCAAGGTCGTTTGCTCGGGGGATGGCCTTAAATTTGGTTCCTTTCGAAATATTGTAAATGTATTGAAATGTGTACCCAAGTTTTTTGAAGGAGTTTACTTTTCCTTGCTTTTTATTATTCGTAGTATTCAAAATATAATTATTCATAGCTCAGCAGCTGCAGCACCGGAAATAAGGAAATTAGTCCAAATGTCTTCCGAGAGATGGCACTGTTAGGCGGCTACATCGCGCTAGTGCTTGTATGAAGTTCAAAGACTATGATATTAAGTAACCGCCTTCACAGTAAATTCGGCACATTCTGCTCTCGGATTCCGTCCGATGAACAGGCCTCCCACCTTCCTACTTACCCGTAACGCACAGGTTACGCATCAACAGTGTTGTGATCTCGCTCTCTCTCTCTCGGCAACGGGCCTTCTACTCGGGACTGCCGGCATCGAGTCCCTAGTTTCGCGTTTTCTCCGCTTGGGCCACCCAGCGCGATCGTCGCGTCATTAGTCGTGTTCGTTGCGGATAACTTATTGTCGCGACCGTTAATAACCGCCGCGACCGTTATCGTATCGTTCCGCCGTCCGTGTATAGTGTTTCACCTTTCCACCGATAAGTGTCGAGTGTCTGTGCTAGTGTTTTCAGTGCGTTCCTGCGTCCGAGGAACGGATTGTGGAAACTGTAAGTAAAGTGAACGACAGTAGGCACACATATCTGCGCTTTCCCGCGCAAACACACCTCCCCTCCCGTGATGCGGGCGGGGTTGTAATAAAACTAAGATTAAATTTGATTTAATATAAAAGCAGAGCAGAGCCCCAGCCAGGGTTTTTTAATAATGGAGAAATCCATTATTAAACAATTCCTGGCCTTTCTAGAGACCGAGTTCCCGGGAGCCTCAGAGGCCTGGAACAAATTTAAAGCCAGCGTCACCGAGTCCCCGGCTTCACCGGATGGCTCGGAAAACGCAACGTCCGAACCGGCCTCACCGGCAACCGAGGTCACCGCCTCATCCGCTGAAAGCGACACCTCGGAGATGGAATGCTCCGAGGTAGACGACAGCGAAGGAGACTTCACGGAAGTGAAGTCGAAGAAGTCCAAAAAGAGGAAGCGCTCGGACGGCGCCTCCTCTGAGGATAGTTCCCCGCCGGCCACCACACCGGCAAAACGCAAGTCGAAAAAGGAAGGCCCGGTCCCCAAACCGGTAGCACCCCGCGCGGTCCCCATGCAGACCGACAGCAAGACCGACACCCCCCCGTCTTCCCAGACGGCCCCAAAGACCCCCAAATTGCCTCCTCCGCTCATAATACAGGAGAAAGCAAAATGGAACCAAATTAGTGCTGCGACTAATGAGAAGCGTATCAGCTTCACGTCTGCGCACTCCACCCCCACCGGCATCGTAATTCAGGTGGCTACCCCCGCGGACCACCGCAAACTATCCAAGTTTCTCCAAGAGAGGAAAATAGGCTACCATACCTATGCTCTCGAGGAAGAGCGCGTCCTACGCGCCGTCATCAAGGGGATCGATAAGGAAATCGACCCCAGCCTAGTAAAGGAAGACCTCCTCAATCAGGGGCTCCCCGTCCAAGCGGTACACCGAATGTACCACCCAATCAAGAAACACGAGTACAATATGGTACTCGTTACCCTCCCCCTCACCCCCGAGGGGAAAGCCATATTTGACGTAAAATCCGTGTGCCACCTCGTTGGCATACGAGTCGAGCCCCCCCAAAAAAGGGCAATGCCCGGCCAATGCCACCGTTGCCAACTGTACGGGCACTCAGCGCGGAACTGCTTCGCCAGACCGCGCTGCGTAAAGTGCCTAGGCGACCACGGCACAGCCGAGTGCACCAGAAAAAGCCCGGCCGAGGAGAAGGAACCTCCCAGCTGCGTCCTATGCAGGACTTCTGGCCATACGGCCAATTACAGAGGGTGCAGATGCGCCCCTAAGCAAAAGAGGCGCGGTGCACCCAGACAAAAGAGGGCCCCACCTCCCCCACGGCAGAACTACATTCCTGCCCCCCCTCCCACCAAAAATGCATGGAGCAGCAGGGGACCTCCCCCGCCGAAACCGGAGACACTCCCAGTCCCCCGGACCAAGGCGGCCCCCCCTCCCCCACCAGCCAAGGTGGCACCTCCCCCTCCCCCGCCCCAACGGGCGGCGAAGGCGATGCCTCCTCCCAATCCAAACCCAGAGGATAGTTACGCCGAAAACCTCCTCTTCGCGGCGAACTTCCTCAGGGACATCGATCCCGTTGAACTTGGAATATTCAACGCGAAAATAAAATCTGCCCGCTCCTTCAACGATACTGTAGCAGCAATGGCTACTCACTCTCGCCTTATCAATGCAATTAAGGCAAAAACCGCCGAACATTATTAATGGCTTTCCCGGGCAGAATAAAACCTCATTCCCTACGCGTAGTGTCGTTCAATGCGAACGGCATTAAAGACTCTGGTGACGAAATCCGTGAATTCGTCAAAAACTTCGAAGTCGACATCCTACTGGTACAGGAGACGTTCCTAAAACCTAGCATGAAAACTCCGAAAATTGCTAATTACAGAGTTGTAAGAAACGACAGAAGTCGAGCCCGGAAAGGCGGCACTCTTATCTATTATAAGAATTGCCTCCACTGCGTCCCTCTCGAGCCGCCTCCCTTAGAGGCACTTGAGGTTTCATTATGTCATATTAGCATGACAGGCCATGAGCCAATCATATTAGCCAGTACCTACCTAAGGTCCAAAAGTAGGTTATCTTCTAGCGATCTACAAACGCTATTCAACCTAGGCAACGCCGTGTTCATAGCCGGTGACCTAAATTGTAAAAACACAGAGTGGGGTAACGTACTCAACAATGCTAACGGTCAGGCTCTGGCGGAACTCGCCGACTCACTTAACTTCGCCATTATCGCTCCCGAGAACCCCACTCGCTACGATACCTGCAACCGCCAAAGTGGCATAATTCATAACCCCAGCACACTAGATATAGCGCTGTGCAAAAATGTTTCTCTCGACATCTCTGCCGAGACACTCTCCGAGCTTAACTCAGACCACAGACCGGTTAAGTTTACAATAGGTAACCCTAACCGTTTCAATAACGCAAAGAAAAAGATTATCGACTACAAAACGCTAGCCGATAACATCCAAAATCTTCAATCGATTCACCTCGATAAAATCCCAGATACCATTGACAGTAGCGAAGCCGCCCTAGCGGCCGCATCCGACTTGACCAACCATCTGGTGGCGACCATAGAAAAGTCGTCCCGGGAGATGTCAGTGAACCATGAAGGTCACTGGCCCCTACCGGACGACATAAAGGAGTCCATCAGACTCCGAAACGCGGCTAAACGCACCTATGATCGCTACCCGTCGGAGGACTGTCGGGTAACCCTCCGTCGTCTCGAAAGAGAAGTAAAGTCCAAAGTTAAAGAACATAAAGCAGAAAGATGGGACCGACTTCTGAGCGAAATAAAACCCTCACACGTGGCCTACTGGCCTCTCGCGAAAGCCTTAAAAAAGAACACGGAGAGCGACATGCCTCCACTTGTCAGACCAAATCGTCCTCCTGCACTGGTAGATGAAGACAAAGCCGAAGTTATGGCCGACACGATCGAACAACAGTGTAGGCCCAGCACCCTCCCGATTGACCCTACGCACCTTAGGCTTGTCGAAAGTGAAGTAGAGGACCGACTCTCGAGACCACCAACGGAGATGTTGAGACCGGTGGACTCAGAGGAGGTCAAAGACATAATAAAAGGCTTACATGCCAAAAAAGCCCCCGGACAGGACGGCATCTCAAATAAAGTTCTTAAAATGCTTCCCTCCGAAATTATCCAACTCCTAGTGAACATCTTTAACGCCCTTTTAATAGGATGTTCATTCCCCGACATCTGGAAGGTAGCTATCGTAATAGGCATACACAAACCGGGAAAACCCCGGGTGGAGCCCAGTAGCTACCGACCAATTAGTCTCATTAGCTCCCTTGGTAAAGTATACGAAAGAATAATTCTCAAACGTCTCAAAGACGTCATCCAAGAGAAAAATCTCCTCCCAGATGAGCAGTACGCCTTCCGCGAACGCCACAGCTGCCCTGCCCAAGTGCACCGCCTAACGGAGTACATTCTTCAGAGTAAAAACAATAGACAGAAGACTTGCGCCGTATTCTTCGATATCGCAAAAGCCTTCGATAAAATCTGGCATAAAGGCCTAATTTTCAAACTATACCAGTTAGGATTACCCGATAGTCTAGTGCTGATTATCAGCAACTATCTAAAAAATCGCAAATTTCGCTTCCGAGTCGAAGGCGCACTGTCCTCTCTAAGAGACTTAGAGGCCGGAGTCCCTCAGGGCTCGGTCCTCTCGCCCTCCCTGTACAATCTGTACACCTCTGACATCCCCCGACACCCTAGGGTGCATAGGGCCATGTTCGCTGACGACACAGCCCTGTTCTGTGCCAGCAGCAATATCCGCCTCGCTCAAAAATGGCTCCAAGAGGCCGTCACCCAGCTGGGTGAATGGTTCTCTAAATGGAGAATCGAAGTAAATCCCGAAAAAAGCAAAGCAATCCAGTTTTGCAGAACAAATATCCCAATGACGCCTATCGGTCTGCACGGGAACCGCATCCCGGAAGTCACCTACGTCAAGTACCTCGGGGTAACTCTGGACAGGTCGATGTCCTTCAGTAGACACATTAGTATCACAATCCGAAAAGCGAAATTTGTACTCTACAAATTATACGCATTATTAAACGCGCGCAGCAAAATGCCCTTAAGGCACAAGCTCACGCTATACAAAACTTGTATTAGAACGATACTCACTTATGCGTGTACCTCTTTCGCACACATAAGTGAAGTTCAGATGAATAGACTACAGAGAGTCCAAAACCGGTTCCTGCGCATGGCAACAGGTGCGCCCGCGTATATGAGAAACATCGACCTGCATAGAGACTTCGAATTAGTCACCATTAAAGCCTACATCAAAGAACTTGTAGAAAGATTCTTTGAGAGAGGCAAAGACCACCCCAACCCCCTAATTAGAGGGGCAGTAAATTACGATGTAAATTATAATACATACAGGAACCCCCATAAACGGCCTAAGCATATCTTAGCCGACCCAGTAGACAAGATAACAGAATACGTAACGTACTGCGTACAGTTACGTAAACAAAAATCACACGCACCCGCGTTACACACACACCGGAGACGACGCCGGCGTCGCCTCCGTAGTCTCACAATCAACATAAACACACGTACAGACGTACAGACCGACTCTGACACGGAACCGAACCCGCGGCCGGGCACGAGTTCGGATTCCACTAGAATAGGCACCCAAATCACCAATCGCGACCGCGATATTGATATAGAGAGCTCTATCAATACTGCGGACAAATTCTTCGACATAAGGACACTCGCGCGCGAGTCCACCCGACCGCACGCGGGAGGGGGGAGGGCCGGCCCTCCTAGTCAAAACGATTAAAACATCAGAGCTACTCTATCGCGATAAACACTCGTACGCCGTTAGTTCTTGCTACGCGCGCGAGCGGCTTCACACATCAGCGTGTGCGGCCGGGGTCGGACCCCTAGTACCAACCCTAAATAAATTAATCCGTTATTCCCCAATATCCGGATTTACGTCGCCCACAGGGGGGCGACGTGGGGTCTCCTGACCCCTTTCGAACCAAAACAAGACTGCCAAACGGCAGTCTCCCTTCCGATGAAGCTGAAACGGCCCTCTAACAAAGGGCCGCGAGCGTAGATCCATTCGAAAAAAAAAAAAAAAAAAAAAAAAAAAAAAAAGTAAATTCGAAAAATAATTACTGTTATATTTTCAAATTTTTAAACGAGCACACGTTGAGGTGCTTGGGTGGACTCGTTAGACGTTATGTCATAAATCATAATAATATGTGAATATATTGTGATTTTCAAGAAAGTAACGAATCCGGTATAGATGACTTTAAAAATATAACGTTTCGTTCTTTCTGACGCTCTCCAGTCTCCCGTAAAATTTTCAATTTGTTAGTTGACTTAGTAATTAGTATACCGGTTTGTTCAGCCGACTCAGCAGAAATACGAATCGTATAAAATTTTCCATTCAAAAATCTATCGCTATGAATGGAATCGTGCGAGAACAATGATCGGCCTGCCGCCTGTGGTCTGCGCACTCACCACCAACCCAACTGTTTAGTTGGCGTAGTGTGCGCTTTAATAGCCCAACCCGACCAAACTATCGGCCGATAGAAAAATCAGATAAAGTTTACACACTAAAAAAAATTCCTGGAAAAAGCAGTTTAGTTTCCATTACGAGGCAATAGTGCGCGACTTAGTTAAAGTTAAAATTGAAACAAACACGGGCGGGGGAAGGGAGGGGGGTGTAACCTCGAATCTTTTAGTGCTCAGGAACTGCTATGCAACTTGTGGCAACGCTTGAGATGATATCGTGATAGGGTTGCCACTTAGCACTTGACGAGTTTTTTGAGTGAAAAATTTTAGTTGTATGATGTATTGTTTTTGAATGAAGTGTTGTTAATTGCGTAGAAGTTCGTTAAACGCGGGGGAGCCGCAAATTTTTCCGGGATTAAAACATTTTTTTGTAATTTTCCGCGACTTAACTAACCTATCAACTCAGAAGCGGTCGAAACCAACCATAGATTTCGAAGAATCCGCGATCGAAGGTATCTCCATTCTCCTATTTAACTTTGACACATCGGTTCAGCAGTCAGCGGGACAGACATTTTTATAATATTCCTAGGATTTATACCGCAATTTGACAAGTTCCCTGAAAGTGTGTACAATATTTCTGCTATTAAATTAGTAACTCAATATAATAAGTACTTATAGTAATTAGTGGGCAGTATTTTCTTAAGGCCGTCCCCCGAGCAAACGACCTTGACCATACATTTTGCCGCGTTGCCGCGATCGCACCAAAACCCTTTTTTTTTTACTTATCTTAGTTCAAAATTCACCTAAAAAAATTTAAATCGGGGAATATGTAGTTTATGATACTGTCGATCTATTGGCGTGTGTTTCAAATAAAAGTAATTTGTAAATACTAAGGAGATGCTGAATGTATGCTTGAATTTTAATAAATTGGCTTTACTTTGGAAGCTGATATCATGATTATAATAAACGAAAATAGAAAATTTAAAACGTGGAAAGGAATGTTGAGATACTGAAGATTATTGCTGTATTTTTATTATAACTCTGTAGCTTTCAAATTGTGAGTTTATAATAGGCTCTAAGTACGGTAAATTACGGATTCTCCGTAGGGAATACCCTTAAGTTGGGCAGCCAACTGTGTGCATTGAAATATATATGACTTTTTTTGGACAATCACACACACGTCACACTTTCTACCAAAAAGTTTGAGTTACGAGTATATTGTATGTTATGGACATAGCGCAACTCCGTTGCGGGCTTTATATGGAATACCTATTACGACAATAATGACGTCATATTCGTAATTCGAGCAAATGTCCATAACTGAAAAGTGGTCTATTCTTCAAAGATTTCCCGGGGGTTCAGAGTTTATTTCCCGCATCACTGGCCGTTGGACTTGCCGATGTCCCCGCGGATAACCGTTAGGCAAATTCACAAGTAGTTTTACGTGTTTTAGGTAAGCCTCTTTTCAATAATTTATTTTCATTGTATTTTTTATTGTGTTTTGTGTTCATGTTGTAATTGTAGTACTAGCGACCCGCCCCGGCGTCGCACGGGTATAAAATATATATAGCCTCTTAAGAGGCTCTTAAGAGCCCGGGTTACCCTCGAAATTCTCATACATACGTAATACCAAAATCATTTTCTCATACGAAAATATTTAACATGTTTGAGTTATTTTTCAGCTTAAAATAGTAATTACCTAGGTTCCTGAACAAAAATTGTTTCCAAAATATTTAAACACTAAAAAAAATTTGTAAGAAACAATTTTACACAAAAAAAAATTTTTAGTGTTTAAATATTTTTAAGTTAATTTTTAATCAGGAACCTAGGTAATTACTATTTTAAGCTGAAAAATAACTCAAACATGTTAAATATTTTCGTATGACAAAATGATTTTGGTATTACGTATGTATGAGAATTTGGGGGTAACCCGGGCTCTTAAACATATTGCAACTTCGTTTAGGGCAGAACAACGTATGCCGAATCAGCTAGGTAATTTTTTTGTTTTCTTTGTTTACTTTGGTACTTGTATTACTACACTTTTCTGATTAAGTAATCAAGCACATTAGACGCTCAAGCGAAAGGAAACATCGTGAGGAAATCTGCATGATTGAGGAAGTTGAAGCCCGTGTTCTATTATCACCTCTATCACATTCAGCATATGGTTCTCTTTTCAGTGCTCTTTTTGATGATATCCCGGATAATGTTACAAGTATATAGATTATAGGTATCCGTACTAATATAAAATATGCAAAAGTACTGTCTGTCAATAGCCTCTTCACTTTTAAGCCGCTGAACTCGTTAAGATGGAATTTTGTAAAGAAACACTTTGAGTGTCAGGAAAGGACATAAGAGGTTATTCTGGATATAAATAAACGAATTTGAGTGCACCAAAGGAAAGAATCACAATCCGCTGTCTTTATCCACCATGAGCCTTCTAGACTATGTGTTAAACAACGACAAGCATATTAGGGTATATAGGGTCGAGCGTTTGGAGTCCCGCCACAAAGTCAATTCTAGCTCCTTTGTGGTGAGGGTCCCGACGCATCATCTATCGACCTTCGAGAAGGAGGAGTTCTGGCCGATCGGAGTCGTCTACAGGAGGTTCCGAGGACGACTTCCGAACACGTCGCGCCCCACGTCGCTGACAATACGTGTAATTAGTGCTCAGTGCTAGTTTTAGTATAAATGTTATGTATGTTAGTCTATAAGGTATATAATAAGTATATATAATATGAGCAAAGATGCCTAATTTTAATAAATAAATAAAAAAAAATATTACTTATTCGCCATACAGTTAGTATTAATTATATTAGTAAAAAGTAACGCAAAGGCCTGACTGAGCAGAGGGCGAATGTGAATACAGTGAATAATACAACCAAAATCCGACATGTTCCATCAAAATACTGACAGAAACGTTGCCAAACGTCGACTAAAACTTTTTGTTTACTGCTGGTGCTGCCTCTAGCGTCAAAACATTTTCCTATATTTTGAAAAGTGAAAAATGTTACCAAATGTCTTTTATTCAAATAACTTTGAGAAGTCAATTACAAATTACAAACTTTTAACGTCCCACATACAGTTTCTTGACTTTTAATGAGTTGAGATAGCTTGAAGGTTTTTGTATCAATTGTTATAATGTTATAAAAATAATACGAATTTAACGATCAATTGTTAAGGTTTATAATAACAAGAAGTTATAATTTTATTCTAGTACCTACGTAAGGTTAATAATTATTGTATTATGGTATTTTATATTTCCGGTCTTTGAACCGGAAACGGCAAGTCATTTTAGTTCACAGAATCTTGGCTAATTTTATAAATGCAAAATTAAGTTTGTAATTTGTATTGTCTATTTGTTTGTATTTGTACCTCTTCTCTACCTTTATGGTCGCAACACTTGCTGAGTAAGCTCCTATTTGGTAAATTTGGTTTTAAAATGTTTTACCAGATAAAGTTACTTTCTTTATTTCACAACTGAAGAACCTTAACCAAAAAAAAAGTTTTTTATCTTAGAAAAAATAAACAGTTTATCGTTTACGCATATTATCGTTTAACGGGAATAAACGATAGCGGGCAACATCTAGTCCAAAAATATTATTATGTTAACGTAAAAAATTACGCAAATTAACTAAATTAATGCTCGATTTTCAATTTTAGATATAAACAGAGCTATAAGCATTAATTACAGTAATTAACAATGAGCTATACGTTACAGTACATAATTTATTTAATTTAATATTAATGTGACAGCCCTGCGACCGCAGTTGCGGCAAATGCTCTCATTTAAACACGTCCTACTATGTATTAGGGTATATGTATTGGAATTACTTTAAGTTTTCTAATGCTACGATTACAAGTATCAAAATAATTAATTTTGAACGGAGATTTTAGTAGAAATTCTCAATTAATTTCTCTGAAATAGAGAGAGTTGAAAACTAAAGGAATGCAACTTTATTTCACGGTTTTGCCAGAAATAATCGAGCAAGAAATTACTTGCATCTTGTGCAGTTTTCTCTATGTATTATTATATTACTAGCTGTCCCGGCAAACGTTGCTTTGCCATAATATAAAGTATTTCGCCCATATTATTTTATTGAAGTGACTAAATAAGTATGTCGCCATGGCAACGTCGATCGCTATCCCTTCGCACAAACAATGGTCGCTGTCAGTCTCAGGTTGTAATAATTTACTATTATTTATTCAATAAATGCACTTATCAATATATAAAGTACCGAGTAGCCGATTCTCAGACCTACTGAATATGCATATAAAATATGGCAAAAATCAGTAAAGCCGTTTCGGAGGAGTTCGCTGACTAACATTGTGACACGAGAATTTTATATATAAGAAGATGATATTAAATGTCTTTAAGTATTTCCATGTTCAGAATATAATAAGCGAATTCGATGGGAATTTGATCGAGGTCTTTTGCCTGGAAAACTGTGCAGTTTCGAGCTATTTCTTCTTTGAACGCCAAGCGAAGCTTGGATTCCAGGTACCGGAAAATTGTTTATTATCGCGTAGAATTGTAGATCAATAATAAACAATTTTCTAATACCTGTAGTCATAATCATAATCATAATAATCATAATCATAATTTTATTTGCTTGAATATGGTAACAAATTGATCTTAGCATTAAATATTAAAGAACACATATTCCGCTAAAAGCATGCAAATTTTTATATCTTAAGTGCTAATTAATTACAAAATTCATCAATAGTGTAGTTAGTTATATGTTAGTTAGTGCCAATTAATTTAGCCTGAACTTTTTTGGAAGTGTTCTAAGCATTTCTCTTTTATCAGACAATGATATCATCAAAATGGGTAATAACAGTAGGGGTATATTGATGTTTTACATCAGTACTCAAAGGCATTAAATGATGATTAAACTTTAATTTAATGAAGATTTTGAGAGATAATGTATGGGGCTTACTTAATAACTTCATATTTTAAGAGGGCGACTAACGCAAAAAATCAAACATCGTCCTTCTCTCTTCACACTCACGCCCGTCTTTCATATGCCAGGTGAATTATTATTTTTAACGAAAAATTAAAACCGACTTCCAAGGTAAAAACATATTATAAGGTTATTATTATTGTTTTTACCTTGGAAGTCGGTTTTAATTTTTTGTTAAAAATAATAATTTCACTCTTTTTAGTTACCTAGTAAAATCATCGCGTAATATACGTAGATTAGGGCCGATTCACACCGGAATGGCAGAGGCGAGGCGAGCAGTTTCAGTGTTATATGATTTTAAACTTTATCTTCATTATTGTAATACATAGTATCGCTTGAGAAATTGACGCCGCCGGCGGCCGCAAGAGGCCACGAGCGTCCACGGGCGGCCGTAGATTTCTCAAGCGATACTATGTATTATTAACAAAAAGAAGATAAAGTTTAAAATCATATTATGACACTGAAACTGCTCGCCTCGTCTCCGCCATTCCGGTGTGAATCGGCCCTAATACACCTGTATATTATTCTACGTATCTTATTACAATTTGTTAACAGTCACACTTACAAAATATTATATCAGCTGCAGATAATTTTAAACAATACATTAAAAAAAATCGAAGTGGACACGTGCTAGGGCCGCGCCAAACCGGAATTTTAGCAGCGGCGAGGCTTTCAGTGTCATATGATTTTAAACTTTATCTTTATTATTGTAATACCTACATAATATCGCTTGAGAAGTGCCCGCCCGTGGCCGCGATTGGTAAGTGTGACAGTGCACTAGCATGTTACTTGTATTATCGAAGCAACTTATTTCTCAGAAGTAATGTCAAATGTGTGCCTTACGCTCTGGAGATAAGGTTGAATATTTTGTTACGTTCAATTTTGGTGACATTGGTGACCACCCTGACGTGGTAATGATGATGATGATGATGAATGTAATTTGTATAGTGGCATATGCTTTCAGTTCTTAAAACAGCGCCTAAACCCCCAAACTTGTATCTATAAGGAATCCGGAGTTCTCTTAGTATCTTCGGAACCATAGTATTCTTGGTGCAAAATCTTGCGTTTTGGTAGCATATGCTTAGGATACTTCTCATAAAATCAAAATCACCATATGTTTCCATATAAATTTCGAGGAGTTCCCTCGATTACTCATGGATCCCATCATCAGGTCACCACTTTTGTGAACATGGTACCAAATTGGAGTGAAACCTAATACAACGAAATAAAAATTTCGAAAATCGGTTCACAAACGGCGGAGTAATCGTTGAACATACAAAAAAAAATATCCACAGCCGATCATATAACCTCCTCGTTTTTTGGAAGTCGGTTAAAAAGGACGACGTGGAATCATCGCCAAGTTAGTTTTTTCTTAATACCTCGATAAATATACAACATTTTAAAAATCCGCTAGGTCAGTTTCTCAATGGTAGAATTTTATACAATGTGTTAGAATATTACCTTAGTGTAATGCACGGTTATGGCAATATATTATGAAAAATTCGTGAAAATTAGATGCATTTTGTGATTTTTTAATTCTATCGAGAAAATTTTAAGACATCGTGTTTCCGCTAAGTCGGATCCTCGGAAATATAATGTAGTATCTATATTTAAAAAAATGAAACAATTCGGGGCTTATTTTCAAGTATAAAAATGAATTATATAATCGACAATTTTGGGTTAGTCGCCCCCTTCATATCAGTTAAGTAATACATATTTGTCTCTGTGTGCGGTAGTAAAGATAGTAAACTGATGATAATGAGTCTACCCGTTCGAACCCAAGGATTATCGGCAAAGTACTTGTAAACGAATTAGTATTTAAATGTATTGTAAGTTTGTTACGGAGATAAGAAACTAGTTACGATAGTAGGCCGTCTCGTTAAATGTTAAGTAACTTGTTAACAATGGTTCTTATGTATTGACCCGATAAATACGAAGATCCACACTGTAAATGAAATAATCCATTCATCGATAAATACGAAGATCCACACTGTAAATGAAATAATCCATTCATCGATAAATACGAAGATCCACACTGTAAATGAAATAATGCTAGATGGTCAAAATTTGTTTATCGCGCGGGAACCGTACATTTTTCCGGGATGAAAAGTATCTCCATACAACAGATATAGATGATGATCTATGTCTGTGCTCCATACCAAATTTCAGCAAAATCCGTTCTAACGGTTTGGGCGTGAAGTGACAGACATATGGATAAAAAAACAACGTTGGTACATGTAGACGTCAAAACAAAGCAGCAGGAACAGTTCTTCGAAATGCGATAGAAAGAAATAATTATATATTGTATTATGTATCTCCTCTTCCACACTCCCTCCGTCTTATGATTTTCGATCAGGTCACGTGACCTGACGCGATTTTACCCATCTCAGAAAACTGCATGACTTCACTAAAGAAGTTTTCACTTACACAAATTATATTACAGTAAACTGTAGAGCTAAAATTTATTTATCGCTTTGTAAAGAATCCTTAAATTAGTTACAGAATGTTAAAAGTCGTGTAACAGCCGATATCACAATTCTTGCAGGTAAAATTAAAAATGTGAAAACCGAAAGAACAAAAATGGGCAAAGCTGTTAATAAAACTGGATATTAAAAGTTAAGCCATCCATACTTTATGCCAATATTATGAAATATGGAACATGTGTATGGGATTAACATGGCCGACAAATTAAAAATATAAAATATTCCTTTTTATAATATGGCACGATCGGATAATTCACGTTGTTACGAAGTAAGGATAGGCTTTATCTCCCTGTATGTCTCCCGCGTAAGTGACCCAATAAGATACTCCGGACTCGACAGTTCGCGACATGAGTAGAGCGTTTTGTGATTACTGATTAAGATACCTGATGATAGTAATATTATTGATAGTGTCAGTTTAATTATTATTACACATTGAATGGTAAATGTTTTAATTTTTAAACCAGACATTCTCAAAGTGTGTTCCGCGAAGCCCTGGAACTGGTCTTTCGAAGCGACATCAGACACCAGCTTGGCGACAATTCATTTAAAGACAAAACATTTTTTGGGGCTAATAAAAAGATGACACTTCTTAAAGGGGTTCAGCCAATAGACAAGTTTGAGAACCGCTGTACGAAATATATTGGTTGTAATTTGTAAAACTTTTACATTAACAAAATGTTATGATAAGTATACTCTTTTATTGCGATAAGAAAATAATATATCGTTCTGGATGGATTCGACAGCTGTGTATGTCTAGAAATCGCTACGCCCAATTAGACGGTATATTAATATGGTTGCAACTTGCAGCCCCACTTTAAACTCAAGCAAAGTATATAGAGGCTCATCCTTACTTACTTTTCATTTCGTATGAAAATTAAGTACGTTAATGCCATCAACGAATTATATTTCACACTTGATTGGTGGTCGCTCTTTACGAATTTAATATTGTTTATGTAAAGCGTCTCTTGCATGTTTTCCAATTTAAGCCCATTGATAAATGGCAATTTTGGTTTTCGTTATAGATAAAATATTGCATATTATTAAATATTTACCCAGATTCCACTTATTGATGCAGCTTTAATACCTTTTCGTTACTAATTTTTCGATTCAGTCTAGTTCCTATCAAATTGAAAAATTGTACTTTTAGAAATTACATCCATACCAATGTTATTAATGCGAAAGTGTGTCTGTCTTTCTGTTTGTTACTTCTTCACGCCCAAACCGCTGAAGCGATTTTGCTAAAAATTGTTATAGAGATACTTTGAGTCAGGGGGCAAGGTCATAGGCACAGAACAATAAAAACTGTTTTTATTGTTCTGTGGTCATAGGATACTTTATATCTCAGGTACGGTTCCTGCACGAAAAACAACCTTTGGAGCAACGGAGTTACTGGCGTCATTTAGCTAGTGATTCTAGAATATTAAATAATAACGTTAAGTACATTTTGTAGTTTGTTTATTTCTCATTTTTCTTTGTCGAATTTGAGAAATTAAGACTACTCTGTTGTAGTTTAATATGGAACGAATTCTACCATGAGTTTAAAGCTATAGTTTTTATCGATACTCAATACCGAATACGTAAACTTTTAGTATGCCAAATTTTACAGCGCCTCTAGCGGTCACTTGCGAAACTAAAATCGCCATACTAAAAATGTACGTAGTCAGTATCGAGTATCGATAAATACTATAGCTTTAAACTCATGGTAGAGCTACTGGTACGAACGAGGAACGAAGCTACATTGTTGCAATCAAGTTGCAATAATAGAATCAGGGTAATTTTTGCATTTGGCAGCATCCTATATTTGCGGGTGGGGAGAATTTTACCCCCAGTAAATCTATCATAGTATTTCATCAGATATATCATTGTGATGTTATGTGATGATAGTGATAATGGAAACAATATATGAAATTAATTTATACAATGTGAAGATTATTGCTATGATTTCCGCTTATTGCTATTGATTAATGCTACTACTTTCACAGTGATCTCTTTACGAGGAACACGTATCCCTAAAGTATCATTATCACTTACGTTTGTATAAAGATAAACTCTCTCCTAGAAGCTCAGTGCAAGAACTTTGAACTATCACTTACCTTATTATCCTTCTGCCATGAGCAAATCCCCTTCTTGTCAGATATCCGGCACTTCAGCAGGGCATCCTCTCCAGGGTTCACCTCCGTGTAAGTCGGAAGCTCCACGAACCGCTGGACAGCATCTGAAAGAAGAATGGAGTTAGAGTGGCTGAAATAGAAGCAGTTGAACTTGTGTGGTTTGGAGGTGCCAGGTGGATGCTCTGTGAAAACATTTGTAATAACTTTAGTATGTTGGTAGAACTATTTGGAATAATGTGGTAATGTGGTATATTAGTAGAAACAATTGGTAAAATGTGGTATATTGGTAGAAACGTTTGGAACAAGGTGGTAAATTGGTGGAAAATATCATGTAGGGTTGGTATATAATGTCCTGTAGAAATACTCGAAAGTAGATGGAAAATTTGTGGAATTAATTGGCATTATTACGTTAAAACCTCGTGGAAACCTACGAATAACAAAACTATGTTATTCGTAGCTTTATAAGTGTAACCGACTCAATCGAGAGAAGTAGGTCAAAATATGATGGCACTGTGACGTCATTATTGAAATCACTGGGAAGAAAGTATGGATTGAAGGATATATTTTGCAACAAGATGACGCCTGCAACTCCGTTGCGCCAAAATTCGTTTATCTCGCGGAAACTGTAAGTACCGTCAATATAACAAAACTATGTTATTCGTAGGTGGAAACACAGAACGTCGGTATAAAAATGTATTAAAGTAAAATTTATATTGTCTTTTTTATACGGGCAATTGGCCCACCACACATTCCCACCACTGCAACTCCTGTGTCGCCAGGATCAACAGTGGCAACCACGAAAACCCTTTGATATGATCTCAGGGGTGCCCATCTTCTTCTGTCTTGGGACCCGCAACGAAATTAATCAGAAGTAAGGTAGGAGATATCCAATTTCCCTCCCAAGCAAAGCGGGGAACTAAATATGTCTACTGCAGTAATTAAGCTTACTAAGAAATACCACCAGAAATAATGTACATGTAATAATATGTTACCTCATCATCTGTATGACGATTTGTTTGTCAAACAGCTAAGTGGAGGTAACCTATGTCCTCTGGGAAAATGAAAGTTAGAGACTGGAAGCTAGATATTCCATCTACACTTAGGAATACTAATTATGTAGTTCACGTAAACTTGTGCCTGCGACTAATCAGCGCTAACGTTTAGCCAGCGATGTTTGATGATAGATTCACGAAAATTTACAACAAAATTGCTAAAATTTTATTACATTATGTAACAGCATAGTCATCGTCAGCCCCAATGTATTCTAGATTTTCAGCAATGTGAAACAGATTTTTTTCATCATCATCATGTTTGTTCGTTTACCTTCTGTGTATTTCTACAAAAATCTGTCTGTCTGTCTGTCCGTCTGTCTGTCTGTCTGTTGCCTCTTTACGCCTAAACTGCGGAACGGATTTTCCTGAAATTTGATATACTTAGAGATACTTTGAGTCCCGGAAAAGAACATGGGATACTTTTTTCTCGAAATGAATTTTGGCGCAGCGGAGTTTGTAATATTTATAATGAAAAGTAAGTACCTATGCATATAAAATTAAATTATTTAAATTTTATAGTAAGTACCTAATATTATATACTATAGTATAGACTAAGGAAAATACTAAATAGTATAACTGGTCTGTGGTACAGTTTGAGCATCTAGTACGAAATGACACTGTTCCTCAACAGTATACCAAAATTATCAGCTATATGAATCTAGTTTGGTACATCGACGTCCCCACAATTGAATGACGTGGCTTAATTCAATAATCAATATACCGTGCCAGTTACGAGAAACAAACAATGAGGAGAAGTTACCAACTCCACCCTACTCCCCAGCCTGCGCGTGTTGGGGAGTTTGTTTCGCCGGTTCTTTCAGGTTTCTATATAATATGCATTTTACAAATATGCAGAGTTACTAAATTAAATTAATTTCTTGTATTAGACTGTTACCAACAATAATTGTGACGAAAGCGAAAGCACGGAAGTTTCTAGCGGGTCCACGAGATCACCGTTAAATATGCGACTACAGAGCTTCAAAATAAGTTATTAAGGGAGTGTTTCACCACTTCCTGATAAAATGCCGGATAGGCTATCCACAACTTATTTGACAGATGCTCCATATTCTATCTGTCAATTTAAGTGGCGTATAGCCTATCCAGCACTTTATCAGGAAGTGGTGAAACAGCCCCTAAACATTGTAGTTCTTTTGTTTGTCAGAGTTCCCTGTACGAGTCAATTATTCAGACCGCAACGCAACACAATGCAATTCTAAATTTGTATGGATTTAAGGCATCCATTAGACGGTAGGTTTTGCTGTCAGTTTTACCACAGTCGTGACTGTGACTGATGGATAACCTACCGTGTAAGAGCGTGACTGACGATTGCATGAAGCTGATTGATGAAAATCTGGATATTTTGATTTTTGCTTCATGCAACCATCAATCACGAATTTTGAGTGAGTTTTGTCACATCTGATAAAATTGGAAAAAAATTAGAAACGTATAAGTACCTTTGACTGACATAAAACTGAAGAGAATTGAGTGACCGTCTAATACCATTCGTTCATTGAAATCTATCAAATCAGCAAGAATGTACACGTCGCGTTGCGTTCGGAATTGACCCTATGTGATCATTTCAGTGCCTTTTTAATTGACCGTTGCTAACGAAAATTTTACTTTGAAAGTAACATACAAAATAAAATTGTGTGACACTCGGGGACTGCCGCGGTAAAGCTATTGTATAGCACTTTTTACCAACTTATACAATTATACCTCCCATACGGCTAGTCGCACGTACACAAACACCGTGCCGAAGTCTGCCGAATTAAAACGACATTAGACGATGTTACGTTTATTTTCATTACAGATTTTCTTGATTCGGTCACTCACCGCTCACCACGCTCAAAGCTATGCAATAGATTAAAAATTCTGGCACAATAGGTAGTAAGAATATAATCGTATAAGTCGATAATATTAAACGCTATCTAAAATCATACATGTAATTTTAACACTTAGTGTGAGTATTAACGATATATAAAGCGCGTATTAGGATAAGAAAACCCCGTTTAAGCTCCTCGGTGTGAGCACGCGAAGTTTTAATAAAATATTTTAAAAAATGCCTTTCCTTTTTATACAGCTTTATAACGAAGCCTGATAAACACGATATAGTTTCCTTTTTTAATGTCTTTTATACATGTTACTTGCAAGTTGCAACTCTGTATAATTGGAAAATATTATTTTTTAAATAAAAGCTAACTATCGCCCATTGACACTCGCAACAACAGTAGAGCTGCAGGTGCGTTGCCGGCCTTCGAACTCTTCTTGAAGGTTTGCAGGCTTGCAGGTCGTATTGGTCCGGAAATACTACCGACAGTGCATTCCAGAGTTATGCTGTACGTGGCAGAAAGTTATGCAAAAAACGCACGGTAGCAGACTGACAATTAACATAGTATAATACCTACTACCTGTAAAGGAATCGACACATTGTGCCTTAAAAAATTTATATCTATTCATTTCTATCCCGCAAAATATTCTATTAGCAAATTGTATAACTCTTTCGTTGCGTTATAATGCTATGACCGTGCCTATGACATAACAATTAAAAGCTGATGCTTTGTTTATATTTGTCTGGCATAATTAGTATTTATCAAATAATAAAGTGGTTGTATATATTTTTATAAGAAGATAGGTTTTCTATACTTAAGTATTAAGTATGTACATTATATGTTGTGCGAATCAAAATATCCGATTTTAAAATCCGTGTTGGTTTTAAAATTCCAAATTTTTATGACTATTAAAAAGTTTTAATTTAAATCCGATGACAAAAATGAATATAAAAGTTATTCAAATCCTTTGATCCAAAGACCGCCATTTGGAAAAATTGAATTTCGAATGTAACAAATCTGCCATAGAGTATAGAGTTTTTACATGAGCGTTGTTTGCGAGTTTTGCATTCAATTGAAAACCCATTATTTGGCTCAGCCAATTCCACTGCAAACCCCATAAAGCCAACACACGAGCTTGTCGAAAGCAAGGACCAATTAGAAATGTGTAGAATTTTATTGAAAATTCGTCCCTCTACAAACTCTATAGGTTCGAATTTGGTCTTTCAAATTAGAGGCGGAAAAAAAGGGTTTTGGATTTTAGCGTTCTTTCCAATTTTATTTATAAACCAAATAAAATGTTTGTTCTGATATCAAAATAAATAAAAAATGTTCTTCAAGCTAGATTTAAATACTTAGTTTGTCATCACTCATCAACATCATACTTCTGAGTTCTGCACCTACTATTCCACGTTGACCATGATGGACCAACACAAGCGATTGCGTATGTGTAGTATGACGACATATTCGTCAATGATTGACATCGATTATCTATGCTAAGCTTCCCAATCATGGTCACGACATGGAAAGGGTACTTTATAAAATTTAAGCATTTAGGGACGGTACCTTCAGGCAAATCGTTTAAAAGGGTCGTAACGTATGTCCCAATAAGATTTTATTTATTTCAATTAGGGCCTTTATGTACCTTACATTATGACGGTTGTAAAGAAAATATGGCACGCAGTATCGGCTTGCCCTTTTTTACGTAACGCTATATTTTGTTAAATAAGCATAAATAATTGAATTTCATATTGCAGACATAATATAAAGATGGACTTAGGCGCTACATCGAAAGTAATTTTACCGCAAGGGCAATATTATACTTAATTTGTATGACTATAAAGTCGTGAATACGCTGCGGCCAGAAGCTATCGGCTCGCTCGGAAAACATGCGAAAAAACGTAATTATAAGCATTTAAAAAGTAACTAGGAGCATTTAAGCAAAATGCTTCTATACGACTTTGAGTTGCAAAGGTGTCTATCAATTAGACTAATTTCCTACAATACATCTATTTTCGTTTAAAAATAATCTTCAAATTTCGTATTTTTAAGAGGTCATTTCGAAAATTAAATGTATCGAGGCAAAAACACTAATCGTGTTTCTAGTTCTTCTCAAACCTAGATAAAGCTATGAAGATATGTATATCTCATTACCAGATTTGTAACATTTCTGAGGGTCCTATAGTATTACGTCAAAAAGGACCATTTTTTCAATATAGCGCCTTAAGTCTTAAGCAATTTTTGAAGAGTACCTTAGATACTTTGAGTCTAGGAAATGGACATAGTACGATAGTTTTAAAAATGTATCAAGAATAAAAATTACTACTGATTATTATTATTTTTCGATATAGGACATAGTATTGCACCTATGCTTAGATCTGAAATCTCCCAAAATCTTAAGCTACAACTGTGCCTGCCTAGTACGATTTTCAATGAAAGAATTTCGGCACAATACAACTAGAATTAATTGTACCAACGGCCGGCAACTGTATTGGGGCGAGTCTAATAGCTAAATAGTTTCCCGTTCCCCAGAACAAACAATTCCGTCAACTCATTGGGAGCCCATCGCGCAGTCCGTTTGCCGGTGACGTCATCAGTCAGCTAAGGTCGAATACACACTATCACAGATCACTAAATAGTCATTTAGACATTTAGAGTAGTTACTATGACCACAGAATACATATTAGTACAAACTATGAGACAATACAGTAGAATATACTATAAACTATGATTGGTACTAAAAAGGCAGAAGAGAAAATTGTTGTGCCCTCAGAATTGAAGACGTGAGTGAATGATGTAGCTAACAATTTTTTTATATTCATTTTGGAGGCTTTAGGAAAGGGAAAATGATTTGCAATCAAATAAACAAGTTGTGTTGGTAAAGTATACATAAAATATATACCTATTTTTTATATTTCCGGTTTCAAATCAAAATATCACAATATGATACATTTACCAGTAAGGCGCTATATTGAAAAAACTGTCCTTTTTGACGTAATACTATAGGACCCTCAGAAATGTTACAAATCTGGTAATGAGATATATATATATCTTCATAGCCTTATCTAGGTTTGAGAAGAACTAGAAACACGATTAATGTATTTTGCCTCGATACATTTAATTTTCGAAATGATCTCTTAAAAATACGAAATTTGAAGATTATTTTTAAACGAAAATAGATGTATTGTAGGAAATTAGTCTAATTGATAGACACCTTTGCAACTCAAAATCGTATAGAAGCATTTTGCTTAAATGCTCCTAGTTATTTTTTAAATGATTATAATTACGTTTTTTCGCATGTTTTCCGAGCGAGCCGATAGCTTCTGGCCGCAGCGTATTCACGACTTTATAGACATACAAATTAAGTATAAAATTGCCCTTGCGGTAAAATTACTTTCGATATAGCGCCTTAAGGATCACGGACCATAACATTATAAGACTTATATTATATAGTATTTGCTTAACTTTTATTTATTATACCTAGCCATTATAATTTTGTTTTAAGTAGTATTAATATAACAGAAGGAAATATAAGTATTACATTTCTAGACCGCAAAGGACGGATATCGTTATACTACGGTTTTGAATTGTTATTACCTACTTGAGTTTCAAGAAAATATATACTTTGTCCATAGACTTGACTCCATCTTATTCTACAAAGATGTAAGATTCCTTAATTTAAGGGTCCGAAACTATTGGTCTAATTTTAATTAAATTAAGCTCTTATACTCACAGAATCGACCAAAACGTAATCTACTTTTATTGGGCAAATAAAAAGAATGTAATCATTGTATTATAAAACGATGAAAGCCGTGGGCTTTATACATAATTAATATTTAATTAATAAAAGCGTTTCACTCCGAGGTATTTAATGAAATATTTTAATAAATCTTAATTATTGAAGTCATCTATAAAAGAATTTACAATGGCAAATTAATTACAAACTAAATAACTTGTGGGCTTCCGTTATATTCAACTTCTTCTGTACTTAATTAAATTAACTTTATTATTCATGATAAACTTCTGGGTTTTTGTACGTTTCGTGAAAGTTCAAAAATAATAATCATCAGCATGCAGTTTGTCATCGCTTTAAAGTATTCCGTTTTCTATAAAAATACCAACTTTAAACTTTTAATTACATGTTTTTACATTTCACTAACTATCGTCTTTATCCCCAGTTATAGTCTATAGTCAGTAACGTTTTTTGTCTAGCGTAAGACTCTATCAAAGTCCTGTCTCTTTGTCACCACTTTACAGCACTTAGTTAAGTTACTTTTAATGTATTAGTTGTAAAATTCCGTTGACAGAAAAATCCTTAAAGGAATTTATAGCACCACAAAAGAATTCAAATTCTTTATTAAGCATACATTAATATGCAATAGTATAAAAGCCAGGTAGCGTACATCACGTCGTCTAATCCCATGATAAGTAAATACTTGTGTTATGGCAATCAGACAACGGATGCAAGCGGAGAATAACGCTAGATTGTAATATTACTAGGTAGATTATAAAATATCGACTCTTATATTCTATTTCTGAATCTGCTACAAATACTACTATTGGATTTTAAAAATGGTGACATAACAGCTTACGTATTTCTTTGTGCGAAACAGGCGAAGTGTTTACCGTTAGCGTTTTCCCGTTCATATCTCCCCTTTCTTTATCTGTGGCCAAAAACCGTGGCTGGACGTTGGCTACACTTAGTGACAGATTTATGTATCGCTAATGTCTTGATTAAGAGATACTATTCATCATTGCGCCTATTCAAAGGTCTTTTGTTTTTTTTCTTGCTTGATACTTTTATATTTTATCTGTGTTTTTCTCCTACTTTCGTTGATACTTTTATCTATCTGAAAATCGTAGTGATTTATTTGTTGAATACTGAATATAAGGCAAATAAGCATAATACGGCCTTCACGCCAGGTTATACGTAAGGCATTAGTCGTTTTGACTCTCAGAAAGCGTACATAATATACATCAATTGACCATCCATCTCTTACCTCTCTAGCTTATCTAAAAGAAAATCGACCAGTCGACATAAAATAGTACAAAATAATAATTAATTTACAATCTACAGTCAAACAAACAAAACAAAAAAATTAAAATAGAAGCGGTGTACACTCAGCCTTACTCCACAAAGTTGAGGTGTTTGATTTCATTTCAAATTATGAATGCGACTCGGACTTGATCAAACGCTAGCCAAACATTTGATTCAATAACAATGTATATTTACCGCGCTTCTGGAGCGTTCCATTTTTAAACTTGCCACCAAACAGAGTTTGAGGTTATGTTTTTTTTTAATTTAGCTGGTTGAAGAGTATTTGGGCTTTATGGATGACTGGCTAACCTGGATTTTGTTGATTATATTGTTTTTTGAAATAATAAAAGAGAACTATGATTTACACGATAGCTTTTGTGTAACGGTAGATTTAATGTACTTTCACAGCTTATTATCGTTAGCTAAAGGAAAACATGTACAGTACTTTAAGAAGCAGTGAAAATAGGAACATATTGTTCTCTCTTTTTCTGTCAAGTCACTTTTCCAATGTGCCAAAGAGGCCTTGAAAATATTATTTAGGTATTAGATGACGCCTTTTTCCGGGATAAAAAGTATCCTAATTCCTTTCTCGGGAATCAAAGTATCTCAATACTAAATTTCAGCAAACTCGGTTCAGCGGTTTGGGCGTGAAGAGGTCACCTCACACTTTCGCATTTAACATTAGGAAGGATGACTAAAGTTTTCAATGTTTGAACAACTTTTATCATGGTATAACCTCTAATCTAAGTTTGTGGTTCGTAGACGATTGACAAGGGATCAAACGAGTTTTTGCTGTTCTTATCAGACCACCGAGAGATCCCACTTCAGAGTTTTTGTACGATCGAAAATCGAACATCACTCTGAAACTACACTCTTTTCACTTTGATATAAATGTTTACAAAAAAAATGTTAATTTTTTTTGTAAGCTTTTCGCCATCGCCTCAAGCGAAAAATATACCACCCACATCACCTTGATGAGTGGCAGTCTTCCAGTTTCTCGCGTAATTTTCTGCCGCGCACCGTGAAACTCTGGAACGAACTGTCACCAGCAGTATTTCCGGACCTATACGACCTGCAAATGATGTTGCGAGTGATGGACACTCGCGACATCAGAAAAGGTCGATGGTAGTTGCTTTCCACCAGGTGACCCGTTTGCTCGTTTACCCCCCTTATTTCATTAAAAAAAAACATACTCGGATGAGTTCACTGTCCATATTATGTTTCCATACTAATATTACTAATAAATAATAATATAAATGCGAAAGTGTGTCTGTCTTTCGGTCTGTTTGTCACCTCTTCACGCCCAAGCCACTGACCCAATTTTTCTAAAAAATAGGTATGAAGACTATGTATGAAGATATAACTTTGAGTCCCGGGAAAGGACATAGGATGTTTTTGTCCCGGAAAAATGTACGATTCCTACGCGATAACTAAGTTAGCGGAAATACAAAATCGGTTCAAACAGACGCACAGAAAGACAGACAATTTGCGCATTTATAATATTAGTTGATTTTACCTATTATAGGTTACAATAGGCTACTTGACCTAATTTTTTTCTTCATGCTAATCGCTTCTTAATCATTCATTTTCACAAAAAAAAAACTAATATTTTAATATTTTACACAGTAGAAACCCATAAAAATGTTGATTGAAAAACATGCCTCTTAAATGGCGCCGAAAACACTGTCCGCCTTGTGTCCGCTATAGTGTGACGTCATACGTTTTGTATTTTAAACTCTCTTTATTGAAATATTTTTTATGTGCTAATGTACGAGTCTGAAACTGCCCAAAAATGATAAAATAATTAAATAAGAAATTAGAAATCATTTGTAATGTTGAAAACATTTGGAGAAAAGTTTTGGCCATTTCATTTCCCGTCTACAATAAATGGAGATAATATATTTAAACTGATGTTTTATTTGAATTATTTAAGAAAATATATTTTACAAATCTTTCTAGGCTTATTCTTAATATTTATGTACAAATAAACTTACATATAACAAGCGCGATAAATAAAAGATATTAATTACTATGAGAATGACGTCACATCCAAATCGGAAGTACCGCAAAAGCGTTTTCGTCAGTACAAATCCTATTTTCATAAAATTGTGGGAATAATGTGCGTAGGCCAAAGGAAGATCTTCCGACCGAGCGAGGTGGTATGCCCGGTCAGGCCGAAGCCCACTGACATCATTTCAGACGTTGTATATATCTTGCCGTTCTCCGGAACTTCGATAGCGCGAGGCAGGATTGTTAGGCGAATTGTGGGTACCGCCACACCACTCCCCCCCGAAGACCTGTGGTATTCTTCGATGCGCTTGTGTTGTCAGGTGTGGGCCGAAGCTACGCGTGCAATGACCAGGAGAGGGACCCTGTGCTCTGCTTGCTGACCGGTGGTGTAATGAGAAGCCCGATGATGCCGATGCGGAGTCGCCCAGGCCGCGGTACATTGCGGCTAGTGGACGAGGTATCCGATGAGGCGAAGCTGGCTGGCGCAGTGCGGAGGGGCGAGGAGTGATGATGATGAAGGAGGCGTGTTCTGTCGAGGGTCACCAATGTGGGAATAAGGTGCGTAGGCCAAAGGAAGATCTTCCGACCGAGCGAGGTGGTATGCCCGGTCAGGCCGAAGCCCACTGACATCATTTCAGACGTTGTATAATCTTGCCGTTCTCCGAAACTTCGATAGCGCGATGCAGGATTGTTAGGCGAATTGTGGGTACCGCCACAAAATCATATTTTCAAATCGACTTTATTTATCAATCATAAGCTTTTATTTGATGATAAGGGTGAAATACGGTTTCCTAGGCCAAGTTCTACTAGAAATATGCATTTGTTCAATGAAATTGAATATAGGTCAAGTAGCCTATTATTATAATAAAAAATATTGCATTTTGTCCGCTATACACTACATTAAAACAAACGTCAAGCATCGCCCGTTAGTACGCCCCGAGTGTAATGTAATATACCATTACGTGAAAAACACGCTCGTACGATGAATAATAAATAAACGAATTAAAAAAAAAAGATTCCGCGGAATGAGACAACGGGCGGTAACGGCCCTCGTATATAACCTGTATAACACTTGTATATTATACAGGATATGTTGTATAATAACAACTCTTGTATTATTATACGGGACATGTTGTTTCAATAATCATGATTATTGACAGTACAAGTATGTTGACAGTAACGTTGACAGTAAGCAACAATTTTAGAGCAGGTTCTATGTTGTATTGTTTTAAACAGGAATTTTGTGTTTGCTTAAAAATTGTTACTCCCCGGAAGAACCAGTAGAAGAAGAACCATTTTACAAAAGGGAATACTGATCCCTGTCCTACATTGCGCCGTGCCGGTAGTCCACTCTCCAACCATCTTACGAATTTTCGATCACGTTTCCTGACGCGAGTTCATCATATTATTATTTTACCCTGGATTTCAAAAATGTACGATGTAAGTTGTCTTTTAGACTATAAAATTAAAAATTATGCAATATTAGTTTATTGCATAATATTATGAGTTTATAGTTAGTGCTCATCATAGTCTAGAACGGTGAAATGTTCTGGTCTGATGATGAACAGGAGAAAGGTAGGTACTATCGCTGATCTTCACGCTACGTAGCCGCAAACCGGCTTAGCGATACGATACGATAGAGTAGTAAATAAACATAATTTGAGTAAGTACTACTTTTTAAAATATTCTATACATAACTAGCTGTCCCGGTGAACTTCGTGTCACTTTAAAACCTTCCCAGGACTCCTACGAATATTTTAAGACTAAAATCAGCCCAATCCGTTCAGCCGTTTTCGAGTTTTAGCGCGACTAACACATTTGAAAATCCATTTTTATATATATGTATAGATAACTAATAAGTATACATTTTCCAGGTGTAAGCGAGCTGAATATGATAAATTGTGGCTAATGAAACATAATATCTATATTCTATATTAATAAAATAAAGCTGAAGAGTTTGTTTGTCTGTTTGTTTCAACGCGCTAATCTCAGGAACTGTTGGTCCGATTTGAAAAATTCTATTAGTGTTAGATAGTCCATTTATCGAGGAAGGCTATACAGGGTGCAATTAAACCTTCCTGCCAAATTTTGGTATATTGATCCTTGATAAAAATAAAAATACACGTATTTTTTTTATAATCACTCAGTACTAAAATGTTGAGAAATAGCCTCCGAAAGTTATCCTAAAAAACACTACAATTAATGGACACTACGCGTCGCCCGCGCGTGACGTGCCCCCGCGCGCGCGGCTCGCCCCGCGTCACCCCCGATCATAACCACCGCCGCGAGTGAGCATTCTGCAACGATTTTAAATGGGGTAAAATATGTCTTTAACAAAAAAAAAACACCCTTTTTTTGGTTAAATGGATTTTCCTAATGATACCTAAGCCCTGGAAAAAATTTGGCAGGAAGGTTTAATTGCACCCTGTATAACAACACGCACGCACGACCATTAGGAGGGAAGAAGCAGAGGACAGTGTGGAAAATACGGGGAATTTTTTTTTTTAAGTGCTTATCTCACGAGCAATTTTTATGTTATTTCGTACAGATATAAAGTAGACCACGTGGAATTACATGGACTACGATTTGTAAGAAAATGTTCGGTTTCCGTGAAATTCCTAATTCACGTCGACGAAACCGCGTGGAAAGTCTAGTCATTGAGAAAATCCTAATTGTTTGGATTCTAGAGATAAACTACGATAAAATGGCGCGCCCCTCCAAAATTCAAAACGTTTGAAGTGCGTTGTCAAAACGTTTGAAGTGCTTTGTCTTGCGCAGTAGGCTAGTTATGATTAGTTGACCAACAAATCTTGGTAATAAGTGACATTAAGTTAAATATTACGTGTACTGTGATTGGTTGAATACTTACTTCATACAAACTCTTTCATAAGGATGTGACTACACACATTGAAACAGTCATTTGGAGGGGCGCGCCATGTTATCGTAGTTTATCTCTACGATGCTACGGACTGACACATAAACCGACAGACAGACACATCAAACCTGATATCCCTCTGTTTTCGTCATTGTTATTGGGTTCAATTAGAAAATTCTCAGTGCATAGTAATAAAAATATGACTTGAATTGTTAGATACCAAAGTTATTCGTAGCCAAAAACCGTTTTTCTAGGGACAAAAACTGTCCAATGTAAGGTTACATTGGACAGTTTTTGTCCCATCCATGGCATCCCGGGAAAGCTGCTTTCAGGGAGTCAAACTATAATTATTATCGATTCAGCGGCATATAAACGAGAGAAGGCAACAGACATGTAACACACTTTCACGTCTAAGTTCATCTTACACTCAATTACTAAATTAAGTATCTATTCAGAAAAGTAGAAGGTACTAACAAAGACATAATATAGCAAATGATAGAAAAAACTAAAAAAAACATTTTAAAAAAGACGTTTTCAAATAATTCAAAATACAATACTGCATCTCAATGTACTGCATTTAATTTTTATTATTCGTAGACTGCACACTTATTACACTAGACACGTACATGACGTGACTGGCAAAAAGCATCGGAAAAAAGAAGAAGGAGAATATTTAAAAAAATAAATTTCATTTTTAACCCGCGAACGTGCACATGTCATTGTCATGTTTCGCTGGCGCCGCGTTATGCAAAACATACATCACTTGAACGCTGAAGGGCGTTTGTCCACGTGTCACCGGAACGTCACCGACAAAAATTCAAATAAAATGCCAGTTTATGACCTAGACTAAAAAACAAGGCCTTGCATCCGTTGTGGATGATAACAGTATTTTTAGAGCGAAATAACCACTTTTCAAATAGTGCCTGGGACAAGATTTTAAATATCAGCATGATTGCTCATGTATATCCAGCATTCTCTCAACATAGTTGGCCATGTCCAGAAGAATGAACAGGTCAATAGGTCTGGGACCACTCTGGGACCAACCATCCGTATTATGTACTCGAGATCTGAAAATGTCTCGTTGGTGAACGCCTTTCCTGGAATTGACCCAACACCCTCGAGTGAGAACCAAAGGTCTACCCATTGGCCATTGGGCCACGAACGCTGTGTGATCTAGCTATGGGTTTCATTTTCTATCGACATTGGTCTAGCGACCCATGCTGCCGCTGCTTTGTAGTGGCATAGAGCAAAATGAAACCTAAAACCTGACCCATAAAGTGGTATTTTATTTGAATTTTCTCGGTGACGTCCCGTTGACAGCGGCGATGGACCAACCGTTTAAAGGGTTGGAATTCTAAAACTGTGCATTTTGCGAATATTTTATACATTTCATTTTGTATCGGTCAAAGGATATTTTATGTATTTTATTTCACTGTATTTGAAGTCTTTTTGATATTGAAGCTTCGAAAATGTTAGAATGTATTTTGACTTAGCAAATCATGACCATCAGAAAGACTATTTATTTGTCTGTCTGTTTGACTCATGACTTAGTTTCTGCAGAAATACTATTTGTCTGTCTGTCCATTTGTCTGTTACCTCTCCATACTTAAACTGTTGAACCGATTTCGATGAAATCCGAAACAGCTTTTTGATATTGAAGCTTCAAGCTTTTATTGCTAAAACGTCAATGTGAAAGTTAATGGAAAGAAAAAAACAATTTCACACTTAAACTTTTTACACGCTGTAAGTATGCGAATACTTTGAA
This sequence comes from Lysandra bellargus, assembly GCA_905333045.1. Lineage (NCBI taxonomy): Eukaryota > Metazoa > Arthropoda > Insecta > Lepidoptera > Lycaenidae > Lysandra > Lysandra bellargus. Next base: position 3,723,880 of record HG995341.1, on the reverse strand, counting down.
TTCTCATCAAAGATGTACCACAGTTTTTACTATACAAAATGAAAAATTTCCATGGGATATTGCCCAGAAAAGTTGCCGACAAAGTCGCTTTACAATTTGAAGTTAAACAATAAAAACGTGTACGAAAGCTGAAAATTATTCAGGATTTGTTTGCGCTGTGTCAATACGGAGTTCGCAACAAGTTTATTTTAGGCTCAAGCTAGGGCGGGGACAAGATTTATAACGAGCTTACCAAAGATTTTAGGACTAAAACGTATAAACTTAGGATTTCGTTGCGATAACACACAGGTCTCTCTCACTAATCCATACTTCCATATCCATACTAATATACTAACTTTATATCCATATCCATACTAATATCCATGCTTCCATACTAATATTATAAATGCGAAAGTGTGTCTGTCTGTCTGTTACGTCTTCACGCTCAAACAGCTGAGCCGATCTTGTTGAAATTTGGCATGGAGATACTTTGAGTCCCGGGAAAGGACATAGGATAGTTTTTATCCCGGAAAAATATACCATTCCCTTTTCCATACCATTACCATTTATCTGTCAAAAAAGTTGTGAATAGCTTATTCAGCACTTTATCAGAAAGTGGTCAAACAGGCCCTAAGTATTGATTAAGTAGCTTAGCCTCTACAAGGGCACAAACATACTTAAACTGCTAAAAACATTACCCTTCCTTTTTGCTTAGTCGAGTTACAGTACAAATTACAATATTATCAATTTCAACTTTTTTTTTTCAATTTCAAATTTTGTGACTAGGAGGTTAATTTGATTAAAATGTATGTACGTTTGTGGGGGCGAAACTACATAACAGAGAGCAATAAGGAAGTTGGTTCAGGCGCGGCGGTTCGAACAAACTGTTTGCAAACTTTAACTGTCAAAATTCACAGAACTATGACGTCATAAAAGCGGTTATTCCTTGACTGATACATTTAATTTTTTAGCTTCGCTTATATTGTGACGGATTGCATTGGAGCAGGCCGTATGGTCATACTTAATTTTTGAGAGCGCTCTGGGTCATAAATCTTCGTACGTAGACGAAGTGGAACGGTTCAGGCCGCATTTTAACCGACTTCTAATAAGGAGGTTATCAATTCGACCCGTATGTATGTATTATTTCCAGAAGTGCCCAGTTTTCGTAGTTATATTATGTTATGCTATATCAGCGTCTGAACATAATATGTGCCAAATTTCAAATGTGTATCAAATTATCAATGTATGTTTTTATGTTTGCCTTCGCATAATATTATATCCGTATTGTTCAACTTAGGGAATGCTGCAAGTTTCGTCAAAATCGGTTCAGTAGTTTTTGTGATAGGGAATTTTAATTTTCAATTACGTACAATTTTGAAGTCGGTTTTATCTTTTTAAAATACTACTAGTAGTTTTATGACCCAGCGCGCTATCGGACATAAGACTTGTATGAAAAACGCTGCGGCTCGTCACAATGTGCACAAAGCTTTGTTCGTTATGAAGGCAAACCAAATTGTGGTAGGGTAGACCGTAGAAATTGTGAAAATATTGAACGTCAATCAATCGTTGACTGATTTTTACTCACAATGGACCTTTTCACAGTTTCTAACTTCTATTGAACTACTATAACAGTGTGGTGGTGAATGGACAGACAGAGAGACGGACAGACAGACAGACAGACAGACAGACAGACGGACAGACAGACAGACACACTTTCGCATTTATAATAATATTAGTACGGATTGCTTGTGCTCTCGCGGTGTAGCCAAGCCAAACCATAACCATGCGTTCGGGCGAGCGCAGATGATTACAGCATAAAAATCTCAAGATACATCTCAAGTTTAAATGAGACGAGTTTTTTAACTTCTTCCTAGAACAGTGATTCCCAAGGTGGTCCAGGTGGACCCCCAGGGGTCCACGTGAGACTAAACGGGGGGTCCATATAAATTAATCAGGTTAGGAGTGATTTATTCATATTCCATGTAAATTGATTAGGTTAGATTTTATGTAGGTTTGATTTGTCTTATTAGAAAGCATAAACCAGGGATGGCGAACCCTGCCTTATCAACGTGCCACTTTTGTGAATATTCACTAAAGCCCGTCCAGACCTAGCTATAATATATATTAATATGTTTATAGCTAGGCATATTAATATATATATTCTATACTAATTTTCGCGTGACCACACACTCAGCTATAATATATATTTCTCTGACAAGTGGATTTAGTATAGAATAATATGCCTTGCTATAAATATATTAATATATATTATAGCTAAGTCTGTGACGGGCTTTAAGTGATTTCATGTGTATAGTGTATTATAGACGTGCCATCAAATAATAATATGATCAGTAGCGTGCTCAAAAATGTATGTCGCGTGCCATTGGTTCGCCATCCCTTGCATAGGCGAATAATTTGTTGTAAAGCACAGCGACTGTGCAGGTGGAAAGCAGGTGGTCTGCAGTATGCACTCATTTAACATGTGGGTCACGAAACAAAGGAGTTTGGGAACCTCTGCCCTAGAGTTTAAAAAAACAACACATACCAGTCATACACAAGTATCTCGCGTAAGTCGTTATCGCCCTTTTTTTAAGCGTAGTTTAATGAAGTCACGGAAAACGGCTGGTTTCAAATTATACCTTACATAATATTATTTGTTAAGAATCAGGTACAAATAAAAATACATTTCTACAGAAAAACTGAACAGTTTTCCTGTGAAAAATTGTATATACTCAAATACTCCCGCAGGCACAAGTAAAAAGAGCTTAATACAAAAGAGTGGCTTTTCCACTTCGAGCCGGTTACAGCCGAATATTTACAGTTTTAAATATTTAATTTCGCAGCACGCTAGCTGTCAGGTGTAAGCAACATTTCGAAGTTCATCTACAAACGTTGTACTCACAGACATAGATCAATATAGATACCGCATGTCCCTCCATTTGTATAAAAACGAGCGTGCCACTTTTATCCTACCACTGTAACGGTATCGCCCTGTAACTGTAATGGATACGTTTCTTATCATCGGTAGATGATAAGAAACGTATCCATTATCAAGGCCAACGTTTCTATTCGAATTTCTACAGCTCAATACTGCACAATTAGGCATTTATTTCTTTTTTAAATTCCGATTGACGATAACGGTGAGCACAGACTAAAGAAGAGACTTTAGAAAGACGAGCATTGCTCGTCGTTTGGGAACGCGATATAGCACGCGAAGTACATACACATGCGGTATCTATCTTGATCTATGTCTGTGGTTGTACTCGTTAATTATTAATTTGAACGCGGAAAACACACAAGTTCTATTTCTGTTTACCCTTTTGTTTGATAACTGACGGTTTATTCACCAACTTTGTTGATATGTAGGGTTTCCGGGAGACAATGGGTGAAGTTTTCTAACTACTGCATTTAGTACTACAATAGAAACAAGCTTCTTTTGTCTCGCGAAGTATTTAGATGTTTTAATTGAAATTTCCTTGAGAGTAAGCATTGTTTTTGTTCATAGCACATTATTTCATAAAACTGCAAAGGTAATATGAAATATTTTTATAAACGCGTTTTCAGTTCGCTGGTTTTGTTTTACGAAATATTTCAAACGAATATTTTTCTATTGCTTTTTTTTTTGTGGAAATAAGAAAGTTTTATGTTGCAAATACTTTTATGCTAGTTTACCCGTAGTGTCAAAAAGAGGTAAATACTAGGTTTTTGTCAGGAAAATTTAAAAAGATATCTATATCCATAGATACTATAATAATATTATTAACCACAGGTTAACCACAGGTCCAAACTTTTCAACAGACAGACAGACAGGCAGACACACTTTTGCATTTATAATTATATAATTATAAATGCAAAAGTGTGTCTGCCTGTCTGTCTGTCTGTTGAAAAGTTTGGACCTGTGGTTTGGACAGACTTGGAGTCCCGGCAAACGACATAATAATGTTATGACACTTTTTATCCCGGTAAATGTACGGTTTCCGCGCTATAAACGAATTTTGACGCAACGGTGTTGCAGGCGTCATCTAGTCGGCTATGAAAAGGGCTCCCACACAAAATTCTTAGTAAAAATACTATCGGTATGTCATTTTTAGAGTTCCGTAGTCAACAAGGAACCCTTATAGTTTCATTTGTCCGTCCGTCTGTCTGTCTGTCCGTTTGTCTGTCTGTCCGCGGTTTTGCTCAAAGACTATAGGACCTACAAAGCTGTAATTTGGCATGAATGCACATATTAATGGTAGCGACAAAATGGTACACGAAATCTTATTTTTTTTATGGTACCTTACATACACATCAAGTGGGGATGGAATTTTTTTTTTCGCGTCCAACTCAACGTGTGGGGTGTCGTTGGATAGGTTTTTTAAAAATATTATGAGTATTCATAGATCATTTTCCGATTTAGGGATCCGTTTGTGAAATATTAAGTTTTAAAGTGGAAAAAATCGTTAGAGTCCAGTGTCGCCCCCTTCTACCAGCTAAATTCAGCTAGCTTCTGGAAATGTGAAAAAATTCACGGGAGTAGGAAATATGCTGAACTTAAAAGGAAATCTATCACGGCTACGAAGACTTCATAAGTTTTTGAGTTATAGTCGATCAACTAAAAAAATGTATTCGGCTAAGTATAGGGGTACGTTTAGTTCAAATTCCTTTGAACTTAACTGAGATGATGTTGTTAGTAGTGTAAAACATGTTATAAATGTACATTCATTGGCCATACAAAAATTATCAAAAAGTAGTGGTACTACGGAACCCTATATTGCGCGTGGCACGACACGCACTTGGCCGGTTTTATTACGAGTTTTGCTATGATATTATATTATATGGAGTTTTGTCGCAGATATTTGCGATGCGATGCGAATTCGCAGTTTTGTACATACTAATGATATGTATTCTGTAGTTATGTGGGAGCCCTCTAAGCCCTTAAATCATAGTAATTAGCAGATGACGTCGCAGTTCGTAACTTTTATAACCAGTTGCAGTTACATTGGTGCTGCTTTTGACGCGGCTCCCTTTTCAAACCCCTTCAGGGCCGCTATAGTAATTAGGCAGGGCTGAATATACTATCAGAGTTGATTAGATTATTATTAACCTTATTTGGCAGGGCCGGTTTTAGCACTACCGGCGCCCAGAGCGCCCAGGGTACTGGTAGTGAGTGCTAAAAAAGGCGGCACGGCAGGCGCCCCTTTTTATCCGGCGCCCTAAGCGGTTCCCCCCACCTAACGCCGCTAGTTTGGTCACGTTATGTCAAACCTCAACGACAGATCACGACATATTGAATGGACATAATTCGACCAAATTACGTAGGTCTGTCAACTGCATATGAATCAAATTCAATGGTACCTACTTATGCGATAATATTGACAGTTTACATTAATCCAATCCAGCGCAGCGGTGCTAAAATGGTCACATTTAGCAATTCCTCTCAATCAATTCAGCAAATGAATTGTCAAAACTGTCATACTGACGAATGTCAAATTAGTAGTGAGTTACTAGACATGAATTACAAGCAGAGTGACCATTTTGCGATTTTAAATAAATCAATCATAATATAAATCTACAAAGAAGATCATTTTAGCCCGGCTGAATTACTATTAGAATGAGGTAAAGATTTTCTAATAGAATTGTCAAAGTGCGAGTCGGACTCACGCTCGATGGGTTTCTGAATCCAATAGTAGAAGTATGGATTAGTATGTTCGGTAGTTTGTCACCTAACTTCTGTATATCAAAACTTAATTAAACTTTCCACATCTCCAAAATACAACCTGAAAAATGCAAGAATATACCAGAAATTCCCCAAGTTGTATAGGTGTATAGCTCGTTATGACGTAGCCTAAGGAAGCTACATTGAGGGTTTAACAAACTTCGTACCTGGGTCTTTGTATTTGCCGGCCGTACCCTTATTGGGTTCATCATTACTTAGTTAGCCTTTTTAACGCGCTTTTACTATCGAGCTGTATGTATGTTACGGAATCTTTGAGTAAGATTTTTTAAATAAGGGGCAAACGAGCAAGCGGGTTACCTGATGGGAAGCAACTACCGTCGCCCATGCACACTCACAATATCAGGTGCGTTGCCGGAATTTAATTTTACCTATCTCCAGCAGTCTAATGAATACGTTTTAAATGTTGTTTAAATTAATTTGAATAATTATTGTATCATGTGTCTTATTTTGTAAATAAATAATTTAAAAAAAAATAACGAAAATTTCCATACAGGTATGAAGAACTAAATGAAAAAATATTTTAGCTGAAACTGCTTTAAGCAATAAAATTTATACTTATTAGAATTTAAACACATTATTGTAACTTTTTTTTTTGCGGGCTAATGTCCAAAAGAAATCGTCAGCAAAACTGTACATCTTTCTATGACAATAATTATCCTATCCTATATTTCTTATTTAATTTTATTTGATTTAACAATTACTTAATAACAATTATTCAAATTACTTCACTGCTTTCGAAACACATCACAACCCATCTAATATCCTAATTTATAATCAAAACACTAATCTAATTTGTTATTATTAGAAAATCACGGTATTTGGGGTACAAAGTTTGCAATACAAAGGCCAACTTGCCAACTATAGGAGAAATTTCATTTAACGTCTTAAAGGAACCAGACTGCAACTATTTAATCCAAACCACAATGGAGGAGGGGTTTTTAATCAAGGAGTTTATATAATACGAAACAAGTAATTGGCAAAAATTGCTTCTATTAGCTGCGAAATCTTTTACTGAAATGTTTTTGCGATTGGATGAAAAGTTAAAGTCAATGAGAAATTGTTGTTAGGTTAAAAGTTGCTGGCTTTGTGTGTGAATAAAATATCATGCGAACCGTGCATTTTCATGTGGTTAAAGCAGACTAGGACATAGAGCTCGACAGGGTTAAGGCGATGCCTTGATAATTTGGCTGTAGCGATATCGATTTTTCTCAGCAATGACTAAAGCTAAGAAATTAAAGTTCATTGTCGGTATTCATCATGTTTTTGTCTTTGAATTACCCGTAGCATAACACGATTGGTCAACTTTTATAACACAGAATAATTAATCAAAAAGTCCTCTGTAAAAAAAGGGAGTCCTATTTTGCCAATAGAGGAGAGTGATTTAAGCTTCCAAAATTTGTACATAGATTGGTTCAAGCATACACTTTAATTTGCCGTAGCTTATATGAAATGTATTTATGGTTTTTAAATTACGCGACAAAAACCATCTTGTTGCTTACGCCCTTTTCATTTTTGCTGTTCCATTGCTTGCATTATAGGCCGGGCCAGCAGGGCAATCGCGTTATTTTTAAACGTTTCAATTCAGGTTCATATCTGCTTTGGTTGTGGTTCAGTTACGGTTCGGTTCCGCTGCGTCTGAACAAATTTCAGTATCGTGCGTAACGTAACGTAACGTTCCAACCGTAACTCAACCTAAGATGGAACTCGAACTTAGCGCAACGTTTGACCTTTAAACAGACATTGCAGCGGACCAATCAGCGTCCTTCTGATTTAATCTTGATTGGTTTAAATATGAACACATTTTTTCCGATGCGTTAATTGGTCAATTTACAAATTGTTTATTTACGAATGAATATGACACGAGTGAAGTTGTTTCAAGTAGTTATTGTGATTATTACTTGGAGTTTATAATTTACGTAGTTAAATTCATATTATTTTACTTTAATTTACAAAAGCCGTGTTGAGAAGTGACTTGTGAAGTTGTGACAAAAGTTTTTTGTGGCATAGAAAACATTTACGTAAAGAAGTATGTAAGTAATGTCAAAGTTCAATTCACTTTTTAACAAACTCAAATAGTCCTTTGAAGAGCTTTGAAGTAAAACCTAGGCTTATATTATAATTTGATTATAGCTTATGTTATATTTTTCCATCGATTTTCGTCAATTTAACACACCAAAATAAGAAACGTTTCAGAAACGTGCGAGTAGAAGTAGCTTTGTATCAACTTTTTGTTTTGACAGCGTTTGCGCTTGGGCTGAGGTTCAGTAACGTCTCAGCTGGCTGTCAAAACGTTAGCGCGATACCGAATCGTTCCAAAAGTCGATCAACGTCCGAGTTTCATTTGCGGTTCAGTTGAAAACATTTAGCGCGATTGCCCTGCAGCTTCTCATAGAAAACAAGCAATATAAAAAAGTGTCCAACACGGTTTTTTACTTTTAACGCGGCGTCACCTTAAGGGCCGATTCACACCGGATCGGCACCGGCCGGCAGCGGCGCGAAGAGCACTTTTAGTGTGAAATAATTTTAAACTTTATTTACATACTTATAATAACTATAACTACTAGTATCGCTTAAAACTTCTAAAAGGGCTCGAAGCGCCGCGCGGCCGCCAGCGGCGCCTACAGCCCTTTTGCCGATCGCGCCTCTGCCGACCGCTGCCGATCCGGTGTGAATCGGCCCTAAGGCACCGTTATCAACAACGTCTCATTGTCATGTGCCAAAATTCTTCAAAACCCGTCCAGTAATTTCAAAGCCTAATTGATGCAGAATATTTTTTTTTTCTCAAACTATTAAACCCATACTAATACTATAATGTCGAAAGTGTGTGACTGCTACCTCTTCACGCCGAGACCGCTAAACCGATATAGCTGAAATTTAGTATGGAAAAAGAATGGATATACTTTGAGTCCCGGGAAAGGATAAAGTATATTTTTTACCCCGGAAAATGCACGGTTCCCAGGCGATACACATGGCGCATCGAAGTTGTAAGCGCCATCAAGTTTTTAATGTTGCTAAATAAATAAAAAAGTATTCCTATTGGCATTAGGATATTTTCATGCAACATTTACTTCAGATTTTCTGAGTCCTGCTACGCTGTCAATCTACTACGATGCGCTACGAAAGAGCTACGCTACTTATCAACGCTACGCCACGGCTACGTCGCTCTACGTCACGGCTACGTCGCTCTACAACATGCTACGTCGCTACGCCGTCGTAACCCAATCTAAGGTCTTTGCTAAACATCTTGGGGTAGGAATAATATTATTTCAAGAAACACATGCTCCTATAATTGTTGAGAAATGTTTTAACATCTTCGAAATTGAGCCTTATGCTGTTGGAACAAAGGTCCTGTTAGATGTAAAATAGCTGAGAACGCGCTGTAAATGAGAGAGTATGTTAACAAATGCTTGCAAGTCCTGCTTAGCATTTTAATCATCACAATCAACAGTTTGACGTTGCTAGACTGAGTTATAGTGTATAATACAGTGAGAGAAAAATAGGAAATAGATGATTTAACGTCTATTTTATTGATGTTACGTGTGAGTTCAACAGAAAATCCCGCGGAACCGGTAATTTTTCAGGGCTGAAAAGTGTGCAATATCTTAAATTCATAATGTGAACAAAGACGATGAAATAGGAGGGCTATAAAACCCTGAACTGATTAGTTTTTGTTAGATTAATAATATACGCTACCTACAAAATATTGTACCTAGTACCTACGTAAGGTACAATATTATATTTTGTAAAATATGGCTAACTTGATAGTCAATAGTTTCAAAATAGATAAAAAGAAGCTTAGTCAAAAGACTTCTTAAAAACAAACAACGCTTAGTTAGAAAATAAATAACACAAACACTTCGAGTTTTTTTATCACTCTAGCTCGTTGCGAGCTAAAAAGATATTTACAAATAGATTAAAGATTTAACTCATGGAAAAGTCCAGAAATTCCGTAATCAACCGAACGAGCTGCAAGTTCTTTTTTCGAACGGGGCTGTGACGTTATTTTTTTAAAACGTGACAAATGCTGGCGCATCGATCATGGCAAAGACGAGTAATTGCATACAGCCAGTGATTTGTTTTTTTTCTTTTGTACTCAAACAATGTGTTGGATTTTCTGTTTGTTATTAATTACTGTGTTGCCTCGGCTTAATGACTCTATGGTGACAAATACAGGTTCAATTTTTATGGTGATGTGTTAAAATCGAAAAAAGAAACAACGGGTTGCGCTCCGGGAGTGCTGGGAGAAGTAAAAAAGAAATAGCAGGTAAAGTAAAGCTCGGTAAAGTAAGGAATTTATATCTTAAATTTACATTTTCACCAATCCCAAAAAAGAGTACAACGGTGCTTGAAAATTTATCACGTCTTCAAAAATGTACAATATTTTTTCTATAAGTTTAATTTTTCTATTATTCGACCTAATTTTAAGTGTCTACAACTATTTGGAACATTTCCACTGCAAGTTTTCCCATCTTTTCATTACCTATTACATTCAAAGAGGGAAATTAAGTCTCAGAGATTTACCCAATAGAAAAAGTGATATAACCGACAGAATAATTAATTTATGCTCAAGGCGAGACGTTAAGACCGTAGTCTTTTAATAAAATACTTCAATTTTTCCTCTTAGCCCGTGCTACCTGATTACATGGAACTTAATTACTTTAATTCTAGATCCAAAAAAATATAAGAAAACTAAAAGATGACCAGTGAACTTCGTATCACTGTTCTCAATATATTAATATTAGGTTTATTTAAGCCTCCCCTGAACTTCCACGAATTTTTCAAGACTAGAATTATCCGAAGGTTCAGCCGTTCTCGAGTTTTAGCAAGACTAAGGGCCGGTTTCACCACTTCCTGATAAGTGCCGGATAGGCTATCCAACACTTAACTTGACAGATAGAGTATGGAGAATATATCAAAAAAGTTGTGGATAGCCTATCCGGCACTTTATCAGGAAGTGGTAAACAGACCGTAACAAAATTTAAAATTCATTTTATTTATATTGATACCTGTGGCACAGCCAAAAGGAATATAATAATTTTGGCACTCTTGGGCCTGTTTCACCACTACCTGATAAAGTGCCGGATAGACTATCCACAACTCTTTTAGCAGATTCTCCATACTCTATCTGTCAATTGAAGTAGTGGATAGCCTATCCGGCATTTATCAGAAAGTGGTGAAACGGGTACTTAATAATATTTCTGTCTACTCTGCTAATATAAAGTACGAGTACAAAATTTTAAATGTCAATACATCGAAAATAGATCACTTCAAATATTCATCACTTTCGACCATCACAATGAAAAGTCGAAAGTATTGGAGTAATTAAATATGGAGGCGTTATTGTGAAGTCTAGTCGGTGAAAAATGTATCGATCCACAACACGGGGCACTTAGACAACTTGTGTTCGATTTCGACACAAAAACAAGGCCTTTGCATCTATTGTGATTTGTGGATGATTTATGCAATACTATATATATATATTTTACTTAGCTCTATGTATATTTATACATATACATAGAGCTAAGTAACCACTCTTCAAATACTATAGTCCAGGGGTCACCAAATGGCGGACCGCGGTCCGCATCCGGACCGCCGACTCATTGTGAGCGGTCCAAGCATTCTCGACTCTCGACTAACTGATGGGTGATGAACATCTCCAGGATTATCAATAACTTACACCAATTTCACTCCAAACATCAGAGAGATTATTAGCTACAAAAATTGTCACTTTTCTCATTGATTAAATACCTTTGTAATTTCTGTAATTACCTTTGTTTATTAAATATATTTTTTGGGGTTCCGTACCTAAAAGGTAAATGTCTATCCGACTGTCTGTGTGTCTCCAGGCTGTATCTCAAGAACCGCTATAGCTAGACTTCTGAAGTTTTCACAGATTTTGTATTTCTGTTGCCGCTATAACAATTTTTTCTTAATTTCTCTCCATAACGGCACGGAACTCTTCGTGTGCGAGTTCGACTCGCACTTGGCTGATTTTTTTAATGTGCGGACCGCGAAGGTCGTTTAATTTCTTAAAATGGACCGCGAGCGAAACTAATTGGTGACCCCTGCTATAGTCCATGTAATATCATTAAAGAAAAGAAAAATTTTACGAGTTAAAAGTAACCCGTAAAAATTTTAAGCTGTTGCATAGCTTTTGTCGCGGGCTTTGAGCGCGGCGACCGTGTATCAAGAAATTCCGTAACGACAATAAACCCAACACGCCCCACTCCGACAGTGCAGCGGTCCGGCGTTGAAAGCGTACGGCGTACATCTAATGTCGTTTCAGACTCCGGCACGGTGTTTGTGTGCGTGCGACTGAATGTTCAAACTCAGACATAATATTTATAACTTACGACTTTTGACACAACTTAGTCTCTACATTTTGAGGTTAGAATTGAGTCATTTTGACAGTACTCTGTTTAAACTTTAAAGGTACATCAATCATAATGTCAAAATATTGAATAACTGTTTCTTAAACGATACTTAAAATATATTGTTTAGAGTTTAGACTCAAAGGTATTCATTTGAATTTTCGGCAAAATTCCTGCAAGCGAAAACATATCTATAGAATACAAAAATAAAGAATAAAATCGCTTATGTCATTTTGCTTACCTAAGTTATAATTTCTACAAGCCAATATAGTCCGAGTGCTTATCATCATAAAGTATATTTTCTTACTTCCAGTTTTAACGGCACAGTGACATTTACAAGCGGTAATGAAACGTGCTATTAAGCAAATAGAGTCCATTTTATCTTGTACATGGTTTTCGCACTTTCATGGCACACGCCAAAATAGCACTACAAGGTATGTAATAAAGTATATTTTCGCTCATCAACTCAACTTCCCACGGTGTGCCGTGAGCGATACGTAGTTTACCAACATGGAGTCTTTTGTTTTTGTTAATTTGCCTTTAATTATGACCACGCTTGTTCCACGTATGTTTTAATAAAAATAATGGTGTTCCTAGCAATTTGAGGACAGTTTTAAGCTTTGTTAGTTTATGTAAAGTTACAAAACACGACAGCGACTACGAATAAAGTAGCATCTCGTTTTTGGAAAAAAGTGGTTTTGTCATTTGTGACTAACTAGATGCGCCCGCCACTTTGTTCGTGCAGAAGCCGTACACTTTTTCCGGGATTAATCCTTCGATTCTTGGAAATGCTATTGTATTCTATTGTTGTCGCGATCACCGGTTCTCGTACGGGGCTTGATAGGTTAAATAAAAAGTATCTTATGTCCTTTCCAGACAGATGGACACAATTTTGTCATTTTTTCAAGCTTTCTAGGTACACTTGAAAAAATAACAAAATTTAAGAAAGCGCCGGGTTGCCGAATGGAAAAAGCACAAACTCGTTTGGAAAATACATATAGACACACACAAACAATATACTTACTTACTTGATAAAATTTGAACACATACCTATATGATACAGTATAATTAATATAAAGTATGTTATCTGGTCAGCGGGGATCGTAGCGAGGACGGTCGATGAAAGCTTGGGAAATGATGTATCGATATTGCACCCAGCTGTAGTGTTGGGCTTTTGTTTCGATATAGCGATATTTTTTATCGATGAGTGCTGTTTTACAGAAGAGAAAACGTACAGTGAAACGTACAGTGAAACGAAACAGCGGCAGCAAGCACACATTTGGTTCGACATTTGACGTTTCTGTCAATATTCTAATGTTATTTATGCAACATGTCGGATTTAGGTCGGATTATTTACTCTAGGTGCATGTACCGCCCTTTACTCCGACTATCTCAGTAGCACTAGCATGGCAACAGTAGAAACTTTGACAGATTTTGCGGGCAAACTGACAGATTTCCTTTGTCTTACTGTCATTGTCTTTTCTTCCGTAGAAAGAAACCGCTTCTATGGTGACCATGCTGACCCTGCTGGTGTCACTATAATGACAGCAGGCGCATCCATGCCCCCATGAAAGCATCACGTGACTCATCCTTGCAGGTCTGTACCGCGATGATGACGAAGCTGAAATTTTTCATTATCTAACCATAACAACCCTTTTAGCGAGCATATTATTTATAATTTTCCTCGAGAGAAAATATTACTGACGCTAATGTTATTTTTCATTCTTTATTACTATTAGGGTTTTAAAAACGAGAAAATGGTGGATAGTTTGAGGTTAGGTAAGTTAATAAGTAAATAAGTAAGGGGGACAATAGGAATCAACTGTCGTGTCAGAAAATATCTGATCGAAACTCCATAGTTGCTGGTCATTCTTACTTAATTAATAAAGAGGGGTCATGAACAGGTAAACTTTCAGCTTTTATAAAATGACGAAAGTCTAACTGTCGCTGGCTCTTGGGTTATAATTTTTAACCGATTAAAAAAAAAGGAGGTTATCAATTCGACGCGTATGTATATAATATTTTCAGAACTGCCCAGTTTTTGTATATGTTAATCTATAACAGTTTCTGAAGAAATGTGCTTTTCAAAAGTGCATGTATGTATGTTTTTATGTTTGTGCACGTATATCTCCGGAACCGCAAGTCCGATTTTAGTGATTCTTTTTTTATTGTACTATTGTTCAACTTGGGGAATACTGCAAGTTTCATCAAAATCGGTTCAGTAGTTTTTGAGATAGGGAATTTTAATTCTTAATTACGTACAAAAATTTGAAGTCGGTTTTATCTTTTTAAAATACTTTTATGTATCGCAAATGTGTATGGTCTTCTCGCGTCTTATTTAGTCTCCTTTCAATATAATTGACCTTCTGGCTAAACATTTAAGACCTGTTTTTATTGTTCTGTGTTTAAGACAAATAAGTCAATAACTATTTAGTAATCTCTGACCAAACTTAATAATTATTTTCAATTGTTAATTTTTTGTACAGAAAATTTAAATCATAGGCATCTACGTAAGATCTACGTAATTTCGCCACGTTATGTCAAACACAGACAGATCACAATTTTCACACAAGATTGACATGATCCGACCAAATGGCGTGGGTATATCAACACAACTTGGGAATCAATTTCCTCGATGATACAATCCGTTATCCGACAGTTTGCCATTTTGTTTAAAGGTAATAATAAATCGTTTAGTTTTCTATAATTTAGTGGTGTATTGTTTAGCAAACAATGCACCGAAGCGCCGAGTCAGGTCGGCCAAAAATTGATTGCCGCCGCGGGAGCCATTAAAAATACATTATGATTCCGAAACTGAGTCCAGCGCAGTTTTCCATATTACAGATATATACAGTAGCTTAATTTCGCCTGATCTTGGGCCGCTTGAATTGTTGACTGCCATAGTGTTTCAAATAGGCTGGACCACTTGGAATTACGTCGAGATGTAGCTTCACTCTGCGTCCTCTATCGGTTGTATCGCGGGAAGTGCTCTGAGGAATTGTTCGAAATCATACGTCCTACAACTTTTCGCCATCGTTCCACGTAAAAAATATACCATCCTCATCACCTTGATGAGTGGCAGTCTTCTACCGTGCGTTTTTCGCGTAACTTTCTGTCGCGCACTGTAAAACTCTGGAATGAACTGTCACCAGCAATATTTCCGGACCAATACGACCTGCAAACCTTCAAGAAGAGAGCGATTTCCCTCTTAATAGGCCGGCAACGCACCTGCAGCTCTTCTAATGTTGCGAGTGTCCATGGGCGACGGTGGTTGCTTTCCGTCAGGTGACCTGTTTGCTCGTTTTCCCCCTTATTTTATATAAAAAAATAAGTTTTTATGCATCACAGATCTACCGCAAGTCTGCTATTTCAATACAACAAGGGCTTATAAGTCACCAGGAAACGATGGCAACGCAAGCAATATCCGCCACCAAATGTATAGAAATAGATTTAGAAAATCAGTCGTTTGTCATTTACGAAAATCTTTTTTGGGCTCGACTTCAACGGAATCCCAACTGAATTGCAATTGTATTAATATTAGATTCAAATAGCAAATTAATTGTTGCAAAGATTTACATGCGAGCGACTAAACACTGCATTGTTTGCAATAATTCTGTCACACAGCTTACATAATAATTATACTTTGTAGATAGTATACTGTATTTTGTTTATATTGTGGCTGAGTACGGCATGGCAGTGTTTTACTGGAGAGCTAGTGAATGGGCCTTTTCGGTAACTATATATTCTGTATTTATTTCCCCTTTTCTCGTAAGTGATATTAATGTTCAATCTATGAAAGATAAGCGTACTTTAGAACCACAAATGTGGAGAGAGGAACTCTGAAAAACTTTTCCATATTTTTGTCATTTACAATGTAAACTGATAAGTAAGAAACTGTAAAAAGTTTGGGCATGAAGAAGTAACAGACAGACAGACAGACACACTTTCGCATTTATAATATTGATATGGATTTTTATTAGAAAGGGGTAAGTGTCGGGGAAAATGAGCTTTATTTTCCATACCAATTTACACAGCTCCCTCGACTGCCTCTAAATCTGATTTCTAGAAGGTAGAATTCTAGAAATCAGATTTAGAGGCAGTCGAGGGACCTGTGTAAAATGGTCGGGTTTTGTCAAATCCAGTTCACAATTAGGGAAAAAAGGGCAATCCGGAAAACCGGATCCGGCGTCATTTTACGGGTACCGGATCCGGTCCCAATATACCGGATCCGGTGTTAGCAATTGGTGGCAAACAGATATTATGGTTGTTGCATGAATAACTTACTTTAAATGCGTTACCCCTGGTGGAAAAGCTTTTTCTCGCTTTTTTAGATTCAAATATGCTGACAATAAGGCCGATCAGTTAGCCTTTCATTAGAAGCTGAACAGGCCTTTCGGCCATAAGTATCAGGGCTTGTTTTTATAATTGGTTTAATTTTTAGATCCTTTCTTTCGTTCTTTACATTATTCTTATATAACTATTACATTTCAATTTCGGTGAGTGATTCAACTATGGTTACAATAAAATTATACCGTAAAATTAATAAGCTCTATTAGAGGTCGATTGCTATGTGACACTTTGGTGGTGACTCATGAGTTACTTTTAAGTATATGCTTTAGCAACCATGCGGATATTTAAAATCTTATTCCAGGCATTACAGTATTTAAAAAGTGGTTATATAACTTTGAAAATACTGTAAAATTTAGCTACAAGGGATGCATAGGCCTGGTTATGGAATTAAAAAGCAAAAATAGAATTATTTTCGCTTCTTAGTTCAGTTTCGTCAATCCGATCAATCCGGTCCGGATGACGCCAGATTGCAATCCCTACTCACAATATGACGAACTATCTGTAGCCCGATCAAATAATGAAGGTACGCCAACTGAACCAATGATGAAAAGTTAAAGACAAGGATTGCATTAATAGTAACAACAGGCAGAATAATCGCAATAAAACATGTATTTTTACGAAAAACACCCGTGTTTACTCTCACCTACATAAATATGGATAATTCGTATTTAAACGTACGTAAACTTTATCAATTAAATAAAAATACGTTTGTTTTTCGACATGGAAAATAAAAACAATAAAAGTGGAAAGCCCACAGATATATGGGAGAATTATGCAGCCGACATGTTTTATTCAAAAGATATGAAACATGTGTTCCGATGGATTTGCCAAAAATCTACTTTTGGTATCCAGTAAAAGATTGAAGGCGAAGTTAGTATGTAATATGAGCTCCGTTTATATAATACGAAATTTGCCCGCGGGTTCGCTCGCGTTAAGAAGTACCTATTATTATATACAAACTTTCATCCCCTTTTTTAACCCCTTGGGGTTGGAATTTATCAAAATCCTTTCTTAGCGGATACCTACGTCATAACATCTACCTGCATGCCAAATTTCAGGCCGATCAGTCCAGTGGTTTGGGCTGTGCGTTGATAGATCACCATGTTAGTCAACCTTTGAGTTTTGTATATATAGATTATGAAGGCATGCAGAGTAGATGCAGCTGATAAGTGATAACAAGCATTTGCAACAAAAAAGTTTGCGACGCTGCTAAATAAGTTTACACTTAAAAAATCTACGTGCACAATTATAATTATAATATCCATATCCATATTCCATACTAATATTATAAATTCGAAAGTGTGTCTGTCTGTCTATCCGCCTGTCTGTCTGTCTGTAACCTCTTCACGCCCAAACCGCTGAACAGATTTAGCTGAAATTTGGCATGAAGATACTTTGAGTCCCGGGAAAGGACATAGGATACTTTTTATCCCAGAAAAATGGTCAGAAAAATGAATGACAATTCCCGCGCGATAAACGAGTTTTGGTTCAACGGAGTTGCGGGCGTCATCTAGTATATTAAATCAAAAATCTCACACCGCGGAATAAAGAAAATAAAAGAACGAATTTACAAATTCTGACAAAATTTTGTATGGAAATAGTTTACGCTTGCCGATCGCGCAAGTGTTCCATGGCATTATCCTTCAGCATATTATATTTTTATATAATACGTCTTCTTATTCGAAGTATATTATAAATTATAATATACTTCTTAATTCTTATACAGTAAAGACTATCTCCAAATATAATTAGTATGCGCAGACCATTTTTCCTCTTCAGGGATTATTTAAGATTAATTTATTATTTAAAAAACGCGAAAAATATTTCGCTTCGTTACAAGAAGTCTCCCTCAATTCATAATCCCGAGGTAAACCTATATTAGATCATTTAAATAATAAATAGGTACAAAAATTGATAATTTTGGTCCTTATCAACTAGGGACAATTCATTTTGTCCCTATCAGTAACAAGCAGATGAGTCCAAGATAAAAATTAAAATATTAATAAAATAATTGTTTAATACTGAGAAGATATTATTCACCAAAATGCCAAAGAAATACAAGTTACAGCGTAGTAGCTATATTTTGCTGATATTATGTGATTTTGGGAGTAAATTACCTACCATGTTCTTTCACGGTCTTACCTGTTGACGTTCGAAATTTAATGAAAATCGGCCCGTAGAACTAATTCAAAATAAATATTTTTATAAAATTTTCAACTGTACAACTAAGTACATCAAAATCGACGCAGTCAATTCAAAACCAACAAAATTCACCATAAAGTATAGCTGCAGGCTGCTGCCTTATGAATAAGGGTCTGTCTTAAAATAGAACTAATACACTTGAACAAAATTGCTCCAGAACTTTTTGTCGCCCTCATAATTAAATATGGCATGTTTTTCAAACTTTTTGCTCATAAAGTGGGGTAAAGTTTGAGAAACGATGAATTATGATTGGCCATAAAATTTTAAACGTTCATTAAATCTTGTCCACTGCCTTTTTATTGCTTTCAGAAACGCCGAAATCAGCTTTTTCCATTTGGTGGAAAAGGCCACGATGACATTTTTAAACGATAAAAAATATCGATGCGAAAGAGAAAACATTATTATAACTATTAACTTACTATAGCAAATATCTTTTTTTATCCAAAAATACTATAAACTAAGTTTTTTTTTCTATTGCCTATAAAGGGTGAAGCCAAACGAGCGTAATTTGTGAGTTGTGAATTGCAGAATTTCGGCTGACAGAAATTCTGCTGCATTCAGTTTCATACAACGTTTTCATTTAAACGTGGGAGAGCCATGATTCGGCACGAATGGGCCGGCTTGACCGAAGAAATACCACGTTCTCACGGAAAGCCGGCGTGAAACAGCGCTTGCGCTGTGTTTCGCCGAGTGAGTGAGTTTACTGGAGGCCCAATCCCCTACCATATTCCCTTCCCTTCCCTCCCCTATTCCCTTCCCTTCCCATCCCTATTACCCTATTCCCTCTTAAAAGGCCGGCAACGCACCTGCAGCTCTTCTGATGCTGCGAGTCTCCATGGGCGACGGAAGTCATCAGGTGACCCGTTTGCTCGTTTTCCCCTTTTTCATTAAAAAAAATACAAAAGTTCCGGTTTGATTCACACGAGCATAATTTTGTGAGTCAAGATTTGTATGAAAAGATATTTACGCGACTGAAATTCTGCGACTCACAAGTCACAACTCACAAATTACGCTCGTTTGGCTTTCACCCTAACTCTGAAACTACATACCAACTTAATCGCTCAACATGCTCCTTATTTCGGCGAAAAATATACGGTTACCCTTGTTCATAATCATGGGTATATCTGCCGTGTACATTCCGTGCTTACAAAGTAAGCAACATGTATTTTAGAGATAGAGATCAACTACGATAACATGGCGCGCCCCTCCAAAATTCAAAACGTTTGAAGTGCGTTGTCAAAACGTTTGAAGTGCGTTGTATTGCGCGGTAGGCTAGTTATGATTAGTTGACCAACAAATCTTGATAATGAGTGACATTAAGTAAAATATTACGTGTACTGTGATTGGTTGAATACTTACTACATACAAACTCTTTCATAACGATATGACTACACACATTGAAACAGTCATTTGGAGGGGCGCGCCATGTTATCATAGTTGATCTCTAAAACAAAATGTACTATAAAAATCCCGTTTTGTCAGTCTAGTTAAAATGTTTTTGCACATCCTGAAACAAAAAGCGGGAAAGCGGGGAACGACTTCTGAATTGTGGGGTTTTTAATGAACGTGTCGAGAACTCGTCATATTATTGTGCCATTTGTGCCCAATTAAAGGGCACGTTGTACTGGAAATTGTGTCTTGTGTACAATTATGTTGTTCTTTTCGTGTAAGCTGTTGTATCTGAGGACATTTTAGATGATGATAATGAAAAATATATTAAAACATTTTATTATTAATTATTATACAGTATCATAAGATGAATTAATTAGTACTTACCTATATGACACTTAGCACTAAACCATTTAAATTAGATTTCCTTATAGGTTATTTTACTTAATTATTTTATTCTTGTTACTACTGTTATTTTTGTGTTGACTGTTTATATTTAGTACTATTTTATTATTTTGAAATATGAGAAATGAAAATTTGCATGCTAAGAATTTATTAGCGGATTGTGCGGAACTGTACCTTACTTTTGTCATCTTTTTTGTAACCACATTTCGAGCAAATAAAGATATTATGATTATGATTAAACGCAAGTAAGGGTTGTGAAGAAATTTTGCGAGAATCGCACATGTAACTGAAAATGAGGTCAAGTTTGATTCCATTTTTAGGGTTCCGTAGTTAACAAATACCTTGAGTTACCCCTTATAGTTTCGGTCTGTCCGTCTGTCTGTATGTCTGTCCATCAGTCCGTCTGTCCGTCTGTCCGTCTGTCTATCCGTCTGTCTGTCCGTGGTTTTGCTCAGAGACCGTAGGACCTACAAAGCTATAATTTGGCATGAATACACATACTGGAAATGTGAAAAAATTCACGGGAGTAGGAAATATGCTGAATTTAAAAGTAAAACTATCACGGCTAACAAGACTTCAGAAGTTATTAAGTAATAGTCGATCAACTAAAAAATGTATTCGGCGAAGTAAATATAAACTTTTCGTTCAAGTTCCTTTGAAAGTAACTGAGATGATGTTGTTACTTAGTGTAAAACACGTTATAAAATATGTATTCAATGACCATACAAAAATTATCAAAAACTAGCGGTACTACGGAACCCTATATTGCGCGTGGCCCGACACACACTTGGCCGGTTTTAAAAGTTAAATGCACTATAGTTATGTATATATTATATAATGTAGAATACAACATATATTTTGTGTATTTAATGTCTCAGCTCTCTGTCTGTTTTTTACCTCTTTCTGCCCAAACAGCAGAACCGATTTTGCTGGGTAGAGATCAACTACGATAACTTGGCGCGCCCCTCCAAATGACTGTTTCAATGTGTGCAGTCACATCCTTATGAAAGAGTTTGTATGTAGTAAGTATTCAACCAATCACAGTACACGTAATATTTCACTGTCACTCATTACCAAGATTTGTTGGTCAACTAATCATAACTAGCCTACCGCTCAAGACAACGCACTTCAAACGTTTTGACAACGCGCTTCAAAAGTTTTGAATTTTGGAGGGGCGCGCCATGTTATCGTAGTTGATCTCTACGAACGTACTTTGAGTCCCGTGAAAGGACATAGGATACTTTTTATCCCGGAAAAATACGGTTATTTCGCGAAAAAATAATTTTGGCGCAACAGAGTTGCGGGCGTCAGGGGGATGTGCCAAAATGTTTTCGTTTTCGCTTCATTATAGAAACGTCGATGAAAATGTATGGAATTGACATAAGCGTTCGTTAATATGACGTTGACGTTCGACTCGTCTTAAGTCAATTCCATACATTTTGATCGGCGAATCTATAACGAAGCGAAAACGAAAAAATTTCGGCCAAATGGCCAGGTCATTTATATTATGTATAGGTGAGGAGCTTGCGTTGAAAGGAGATAGGTCTATTTAGAGATTAAAATTCTACTTTGAATGCGACTTATATTTTTCTACCTAAACTTCTTTACTCTTTAAGTAACTTAGAGCCCCTAGCCGAGACGTTTTCTTTATCGTTTCTTTATAGAATCGCCGATTATAATTTCACACAAATTATATTCTGTGGACTTTTTACAGCTTAACTCTACATTTTTAGTACATCTTTCACTAGCCTATTCAGAGTAGTTTCATATTTAAAAACGTAAATAACCTAACAATATTACACCTTATGTCAACGGTGTAAAGTTCAAATTGTTTAGCCTACACCCTGTAGGGGCGTAACCTAGTTCTCGACCTTATGAACTACAAAATAAGGTTGGAAGTTGATTACACGCAAGCGGAGACTGTAAGGTGTAACGCAAGTAACTCTACTATCGTATGTCGCTGAGGCTTATATTTTATTTCTAAGAACTTTTGTCCAGGGCTGTCGCCTGCCACTTAAGATTTTCATAAATTCTTAAAAGCATTCCAAAAATATGTCAGAAGCGACGTAGGAACTTCAGCAGTCAAACAGTTTTATGTTCACCCTTTTACTAATAAATAATAATAATAAAACAGATCAAGAAATTCCGTAACGAAAATAAACCTAACACATCGTCTAACGTCATTTCGTAACGTCACTAACGGTATTTGTGTGCGTGCGATTAGACATCTGCGTGTGGACTAGATGCTATGCATAGTTTTACCGCGGCAGTCACCGAGTGCCACGCGTATATTTTTGTGAGCAAAGGCGTAATAAGGATACTAACGCATTCAAGGTTCGCTGTCTTTGCCTCTCGTTTGACTTTTCCAGTGTGACAGAGAGAAACGTATATTTTATTCGATATTTATTTATTTAAATTGTTTTGAAACTGTCACTCTTTGACGCACCTGTGAGCCTCCGTATCCATCAACTAGGTGATATCAGATAAGTTAAGCCAGTAAGTTTATACAAAGCTGTGTAGTTATTATACAGTCAAACTAAGTACTATTAACATAATCTTCTCAAGTTACCACAGGTGACACAGTACAGTAATAATTGTACTATATCGGAGAAATTAATTCATAACCAGATAGCGGACCTTCATATTTTGGTCGAGCTATATAACAGATTTTCTGACACACCTTTATTAAATCAATGTTAGTACTCAACACTCTTGAAATATGCTACTTTAAGGCGCTATATTGAAAAAACTGTCCTTTTTGACGTAATACCATAGGGCCCTCAGAAATGTTACAAATCTGGTAATGAGATATACATAATATCTTCATAGCCTTATCTAGGTTTGAGAAGAACTAGAAACACGATTAATATATTTCGCCTCGATACATTTGATTTTCGAAATGACCTCTTAAAAATACGAAATTTGAAGATTATTTTTAAACGAAAATAGATGTATTGTAGGAAATTAGTCTAATTGATAGACACCTTTGCAACTCAAAATCGTATAGAAGCATTTTGCTTAAATGCTCCTAGTTATTTTTTAAATGATTATAATTACGTTTTTTCGCATGTTTCCCGAGCGAGCCGATAGCTTCTGGCCGCAGCGTATTCACGACTTTATAGTCATACAAATTAAGTATAAAATTGCCCTTGCGGTAAAATTACTTTCGATATAGCGCCTTAATCACTTTTACTTATTTTATATTTATAACTAAGAACTAAGTTATAAGTACCGAAAAGAATTTAATACATGTATAAATCTGTTGGCAACCCTAGCTTATTAGTGGATTCGCGAGCAAAAAATACGGCACATTCACGATTTACAATTCAAAACTCGGTATATTCGCACTTACATCAACTTTTCATATGAAAGACTTTAAGACTGTCGCAATACGTTCATAATCAACAGGTATCATTCTATTTCATTTCATTTTGAACCTCCGATGAAAACAAAGGTGTAACTTGACCTCTCTCACTCTCAATTTATCTTTATGTGTGTGTGTATGTGTGTGTCTATGTCACATACACATACACACACACAAAGATAGGGGGTCCCAAGACTGATTTATTAATCTATGATCACAAATTCACAACAACATATATGATTTAGATTGGATTTTTTTTGGTTTTTTGTTCGGAATTTTTTATTTTTTTTTGACACAGTCTTTTGCCGTTATTAAAATTCTTAACAACCCTATCGGAAGTCGGGTTTGAAAAACTTTTTAGTGAATTTATAACATTATAAAATATAGAGACACGTGTAGGAATTTTCAAGTTTCTAGCTCGGGTCCTTTGTTTGATCTATCAATCAGTTTGCTTTTATATCTTCTATAGATTTTATCCCATTTCCTCAATTTATGAAAACGGAAACGGATGTTTGTTACACCGATCCGTATTTTTTTGTCTGAAAAATATAAAATTATACATATTTTTTCGTCGTGAAAACCCTTTTTTAGGGTTCCGTAGCCAAAATGGCAAAAAACGGAACCCTTATAGATTCGTCATGTCTGTCTGTCTGTCTGTCTGTCTGTCTGTCTGTCTGTCTGTCTGTCTGTCTGTCTGTCTGTCTGTCTGTCCGTCCGTATGTCACAGCTACTTTTCTCCGAAACTATAAGAGCTATACTATTGAAACTTGGTCAGTAGATGTAGTCTGTGAACCGCATTAAGATTTTGATACAAAAATAGAAAAATTATTAAAAATTTTACGGACCCTCATAGGTACAACTGAAATAAAAAAAAAAATTTCATCTGGCCTATGCGTGTGGGGTATCTATGGATAGATATATTAAAAATCATATTGAGGTTTCTAATATCATTTTTTTCTAACCTGAATAGTTTGCGAGAGAGACTCTTCCAAAGTGGCAAAATGTGTCCCCCCCACCCCCTCTAACTTCTAAAGTAGGGGCATGATAATTCTAAAAAATATATATGATGTACATTACTATAAAAACTACCAACGAAAATTGGTTTGAACGAGATCTAGCCAATAGTTTTTTTTATACGTCATAAATGATAAACCTTAATTTAACTTTCATTGTATCAAAAATTAAATATTAAAATAAATCAAAAACCTTATAATTTCATAGAAATAATTCTTATTGCTGCTGCGGAACCCTTCATGGGCGAGTCCAACTCGCACTTGGCCGTTTTTTTATAATCTACAGCAATAAATGCTTTTAAAAAACAAAGATATGTATGATACTTAACAAGTTGGTCAATGTATACTTAATAATGAGGGGGAAGCCCTAGAAATTTTTTTTTTTTAATTACTAACAAGCAAATTTTTTGTTAGTAGCTTCATTTTGATAAGACAAACAACTTTTTTATCTGTGAAAAATCTTGAAAGTGGTAGCTAACAGAGATAGAAAGGATTTCATACTTTGATTTGATGGTCCTAAAATATGGATTGTTCTATTGACTATTTGTAGGACAATGTTACTCTTAAATTATTTATGTAACTATTAACCTACCAATATACAAAAAATCTGCTGGTTAGGGTTCTGTTTTAAGGTTCTGTAATCAACAAAACTTGGTTGACTACGGTACCCTAAAAAGGAACCCTAACCAGCTGATTTTTTGTATATTGGTAGGTTAATAGTTATGTATTAACGACAGATTATGTGAAAAAATGTGCGGTTTCCACGCGATAAATGCGCTACGGACTTGCGATTATCAATTACCACAATAATTACAGTTCGATATTGGGTGACCTAAATTGAGATAAACATTAATTTCACAATGTGACAACCCTACAGGCTTCATTATTACAATGCAGTAGTTGTAATTGTCACGTGCATATAATACTACACCTGCAGTCAAATATAAACATTAAACACTGATGCTAGACATTCTTAAAGCTAATATGGCTCAAGGGTTCACTGCAAAATTCTACCAAGGACCTAGTGTAGGGCTGGTATAAATAGTCAGTACTCAAGATGCATCTCTGTCTCAAGACACGGTTCAGGCTGTGTGATTGGTTGGCTGTCAAAATTTGGACCAATCACAGAGCCGAACCGCGTGTTGAGACCGGGTCGCAACTTAAGTACTGACTATTTATACCAGCTTGAGCATTTGCATTTGCTAAAGATGATTAACACAGTATATTATCCCAAACAGCCATGATACCATCAGAAGACCATTCATTATCCGGTGGGAATCAATGGTTTTTTACACTAAGACACTATATAATAATGCTCAAAATTCAAATTCATCTTTTAAAATTTATTTTCATATACTAGATGATGCCCGCGACTCAAAGTATCTCCATGCCCAGCAAAATCGGTTCAGCGGTTTGGGCTTGAAGAGGTAACAGACAGACACACTTTCGCATTTATAATATTAGTTTGGAAGTATGGATATGGACTATATTTTACTAGTTTTTAAACGACTCCTAAAAAGTAGGAGGTTCTATGTCTATGTTGTAGACATTTTTAATATTATACGCTTTAAGTGTCTTACTTTTATATTATTACTTCGGTTTTAAGCGATATTTTTATTGTAGTTTTAGTTGTAGCCGCAGGTCAGTGTGTAATAGTCGTACGGGATATCTTTAATCGACCCTGCAGGCTGAAGCTGTGTAAGATGTCGGCCTTCCATGATTTACGTTAATTTTCGGCTAATAACCCCCTTTCCCCGTTTTTGTCACTTTAAACTTGAATTTAAATCCTATTTTAAGGTGGACTTGCACAGATCTGAGTTAGAGTTAACTCTGAGTTAAACATCATGTCATCTCTATCACACACTCGGTGAGTGACAGATATGACATGATGTTTAACTCAGAGTTAACTTTAACTCAGATCTGCGCAAGTGGGCCTAAGCTACATTAGAGAAATGTCTAATCTAGCTTAAAAATAATTATTAAAAACTATAATAATAAAATTATCATGCGTTTTGCGCACATTTTGCTGCAAAGTATTTTATAGAAGTATAGAACTTCCCGTGACTCAAAGTGCCTCCTTGCCAAAATTTATAAAAATCAGTGGTTTAATAAGGCGGACTCACATCGAATTTATGCTATTGGTATATATTAATTTCATATGACGTCAAAGAGCTTTAAACCCAACCTTTACTTCAGTAGAGATCAACTACGATAACATGGCGCGCCCCTCCAAAATTCAAAACCTTTGAAGTGCGTTGTCAAAACGTTTGAAGTGCGTTGTATTGCGCGGTAGGCTAGTTATGATTAGTTGATCAACAAATCTTGGTAATAAGTGACATTTACTGAAATATTACGTGTGCTGTGATTGGTTGAATACTTGCTACATACAAACTCTTTCATTAGGATGTGACTACACACATTGAAACAGATTTGGAGGGGCGCGCCAAGTTATCATAGTTGATCTCGACTAGTACTTCAACCTTTTTTGGAGTATCACATTTCTGAGTTCTATGCGACGCAGCTTATGAATGGCCCCTTAAACCCTCTGAAGGCAGTATAAGATGTCGTTATGACAATTATAGGCTTAACGTCCAATGGCCCGTGGCGGTCCGTCCCACGGTTTTTACCACCTAATTCTTAGTTTAGAATTCCGTAGGCCAAACAGGTGAATTCTCACGTGGGTGTAGAATAAGATTACCTTATAATTATTTGAGATTATTTTAATAAGTACTTGATCAAAATTATCTCCAATTACAAAATAACAATAATTATTATTTTACCTATAATTTGGGGCGAAAAATATAATAAAAAAGATTGTGGGCGTCCGTAAATTGGGTGAGATGTTTTTGACTATTTTTTGTCATCTATGGAAAGACTGGCTGTTACCCGCGACGTCGTCCTCGTAAGCAAGTCAAAACAATTTTCCCCGTTTTCCACATCGTTCACACCATATTTTTCCACTGATTATTCGCTCGTATCGGTCGCAGTATGAGGCGATGTACAATTTACATACAACAAGCAGCACAAAAATAAAATTTCACAAAAATAAAATGATTTGTATGTAATTTAAAGGTATGTACAAATTATGACAGCGCATAGCGGGGATAGCTGCATTTTCCATATACATACATACATATTATGTATAACTACAATATACATAATATAATATTATTATTCTATTACCGACTGCGTGATAGGTCATAAAATATATTATATGGAAAACAATTTGATGCCCGAAACTCCGTTGCGGCAAAATTCGTTCATCGCGCTGAACCGTACATTTTACCGGGATAAAAAGTTTTCTATGTCCTTTCCCGGGACTCAAAGTATGTTAATACAAAATTTCAGCAAAATCGGCTCAGCTGTTTGGGCGTGAAGAGATAATAGACAGATAGACAGACATACACACTTTCGCATTTATAATATTAGAACGGATGCGCCCAGTCATAGAACTGGCCATTTAGCCGAAACTTTTTCGTTTTCGCTGCGTTATAGAATCGCCGATCAAAATGTTTGGAATTGACATAAGACGAGTCGAACGTCAACGTCATATTAACGAACGCTTATGTCAATTCCATACATTCTATAACGAAGCGAAAACGAAAACATTTTGGCACACCCCCCAGGTACACATTGGGCGTTTTGAAGCGCGCGTTTCAAAACGCCCAATGTCGGGCCTTAATGTACGCATAGGTCACATTTTCAGGCTTTCAGTAACGCTGAGTATGTACAAAAATTAATTTCCTTGTACATAATAATATAATAATAATATCTATGGACGCTTCACAAACATACAAAAGAATAACTAAACAGCTAGCTGCAACCACTTAGTTTTTAATATGAAATTCCCCTGAGCTGGCTCGAGCGGAACCGCAAAAACGTTGTTTACATTATTCTAAACATTAACTTATATTAAACAAGGTAGAGGAAAAGCTTACACTTGAACAGCCTGAACTGCCCTAGATATTTGGGGCGGTTTAATTTGGTTTGACATTAGATGACAGAATGATATGACTATTCATTTGAAGGTGATTTAGGCTGACCAGTATATTTTGGTTATATTTTGGAACACATTCCAAAATATAACCAAAATATACTGGTCAGTGGTTGTGACGTCATGAATCGATCGCCTTAAGGGTAGGTTACACACTACACAGTACGAGCAACTGAAGTGACAGTAGGCAGCTACTGCGCGAGGCGAGTCGAGCTGCTCTCGTGCGAGT
This sequence comes from Lysandra bellargus, assembly GCA_905333045.1. NCBI lineage: Eukaryota > Metazoa > Arthropoda > Insecta > Lepidoptera > Lycaenidae > Lysandra > Lysandra bellargus. Next base: position 3,694,865 of record HG995341.1, on the reverse strand, counting down.
TCACTCGCACGAGAGCAGCTCGACTCGCCTCCCTGGGTCACACCATGCAAGCTGCTGACATCGCAGAAGACGGGCAATGCACCGGTGAATTCTCCAAGTCGAGTTATATCTGTGGTGGGGGAAGGCGAGCAAAAAACGTTGCACGACCAACTCGCACATGAAATGTAAACTCGTATGATGCGGTCACACTATAGGTCTACCAGAAAAGTGAGAAAAGAAATTGACTCTAGCAATACCGGGTAATTGGAATAGAGCATTTTGATCCTTTTTTTTCCTTATAGCGGCTGATTGTGTGTGTGAAACATGCAAATATAAAAATGTATCCAATGATCAAGGATATTTTTTGAAAATCTGCCATCAAAATTTTCCCTCAGATCCTGGTAGACCTAGCCACCTACCTAGCTCGGATATCAGCTCGCACCGTGTAATCCAGGCATTACCTACTGTTGATTCGTTCCGAAACATTCGAAACATCCGAAACAAACATTAGGAATTAAGATGTCGGAGACGCGACGTCACGAGAACTGGCCAGTTTACTGGGTCTTATTTCGGAACGTAAGTATGATATTTTCTTTTTGTCAAATAAACGTGGTGCACTACCTTTTTGATATCCTATATACTGTAAATGATTTCAGTAACCTATACTGTCCCACTGCTGGGCTGGGCAAATACTCCCAAAGGAAATTAGTAATAGCAGTTTTTAGTTACCATCGATATTATATTTAACTTTCATAATAACTTTTTGTTCATAGAAAAATAACTCATGTGGAAACTCTCGCTACAGAATTTTTCTCTTGTTTTTTGTGAAAGTATGTTAGGTTTCGTAAAATTAAATATATTATGTAGATAAATTATGGCGTTCAATTATGATCTACTATTTATTTACAAAATATGTTAATAATAAAAAATATGTAATGGTGTGGTGACCACCAAAGGCGTTAAAATTTTTTTTTACAAAATATAATTACTTACGTCCAATAAATTTCTGAAACGGCTGCAGACTGCAGTAGGTATATCTTATCCCCACAATATTTAAGGCTTTTTATTCTTATTTGTTGGGCTTTTGCCATACATAGCAATATAATTAAATTTTGAGCTTCTTACTAAGAGTGCACAACTTGTTTTTCTATGCAAAACAACAGATTTATGAAAAAAAAGCAGACCCATCACAAGAAAATCAACAATCGTTAAATTCTATTTACCCTGACCGATAATCGAAATATCGGAATTTCAGCATCAGATATATTATGTAAATACTACGAAAATAGTAATTTCGAAACCGACCGATGCACGACCAAAATATTTTATTGCCTTTGAAGTCGAAAGTTCATAAAGCTTGTTTGGGGTGTAATTACTTTTTTATGTCAAATAGTGGCAATCTGGTTTCAAAAAGTAAACCCATAAAAGAAGTTTCAGGACGTTTTTTGTACATAAAATCTATAGTTTGTTCGTTCTAAGATGATATGGGTGACAGTTCTCATATTCCTTGCTACGGATTTTTTTTACAAGAAAACAAAATAAATCAGAATGTAATAAATTATATTCCATCTACAAAAATAAATGTTTCCTGTAATTGTAAATGAATAAAAATGAAAAGTTGCTAAATGCTAACTTATTGATATAAAATTATAAATATTAACTCTGAAATAGGAGTATAAGATTATTGCTACGAAAATATTTGAAAAATGTCAGATGCATGAAACGGAACTTATGTCAATAGAGATTGACACAGTTGAATCGAAATCAAATCGATAAAAAGGGCGGCCATCTTAAATCGCCGGCGTCACTCTGAAACATCAGTACGAAATCGATAATTTCGATTGCAATTCCTTTACGAGGTGATTCGATATTTTTAAATTATTCGATTAATTTTTTTAGGTAACTTCCCTACTAATGTCAATTATAATGTGTCACCCATATCATCTTAAAAAGCACAAACTATAGTCGGGACATTTTAATAGGCCACATTTGACAGTTCATCAAAATTGTACCAGGTAACCTTATAGCGACGTACATAAAAAATAAGTATTTTCGTTTTGTTATAACTGCACAATTGACTAACTTTTTTCAATGACGATTACATATTTATTGTAAATATGACCGATGCGAATTATTTAACGATTTGCTTTTACTGATAAACAATTCTAAACGTAATAAACAAATTCTGATCTTAATAATTGCACGTCGTTACAATGTTACGTTAGCTGACCTTTTTTCTTTTTAAACTCTAGGGAAGTTACCCTAAAAATTGGAAGCGAATACCGATATCGATGCATTGATTACTTGTAACGAAATATCCCCATAAATTAATAACCACGTTGTGAAAAGTAACACATATTTATGTGAAATTAATAATGATAATACTACATTTAACAGTTTTTATAATTCAAGCGAATAAATGCATTTTTTTTTTTTTGTAAATCATGTACTTGTCTTATTTTGCTCCTTGAATTTGCAAAAGAAAAAGTAATAGTGGGACAGGAGTTTGTTTAAAACGTATAAAATTTAAATATTTTATTTCAAGTCCGTATCGATTTATTCGTTTTGGTCGATGTTTTTACGCAGCTCACCTCACTATGGAGATTAATCTGACAGATGTCAAATGTGGCCTATTAGAATGCCCCGACTGTATAATAAGCTTTGACATTTTAAACTTTGAAAAACATAATAAAATTTTAATGTCACAGTACTGTACACTGCGCTAACGAAGTGTCAGAGACACATCTAGGTAATTAATATAATAATTAATAATATAAACTAGCTCCTTCACTATTAAACAATTATTCAAGGTATTTGCTTGTCAGCAGTGCGAGCGCGGAGCGAAGCGAGCCCTAGTATATCCCACAACAGCACATTTGTGGTGTACACTTTACGGAAAATCTATTACGCATATTGATTTGTGCTTTAACAGAGTAATTTTTATTGATATGTAGATGTGCTATCATCAGTCAGTCAAGGTTTGTTTACTATTAAAATATAGAAAAAAACTGTCGTAAAGTTTATTACCACGCAGAAAAACGACGCAAGCCCTCACAAAACTCGGCTTTTAGCTAGATTTTCCAATTTTTCAGAGCAAGACAAGTATTTCATATAATTTTTCGCTTTGTAAATATTTTTTAGTAAGAGCTTACCTATAAAGAGTATTTAGTACTTACGGATATTGTGTAAATATCACATTTTTAAGCAATAACTAACAGATAACTTATTTAGTGTACTTTCATTTGCTCTACATACGCAATTAGTGGACACACACTAAATTCCACTGCTCTCATTAGACGATTTACCTTTCCCACTACCTTATATAGGCCACATTATCATAAGTGCATGAGTCATTGACCTCGTGCATATTTTTTCAGACTTTTGTTATTTTTACGTCGTCCGTCGATAATAACATTATTAACATAAAATTTATTTAAAACTTTACTTTTACCGCAGCAAAATATTTGGTTATCGAGGGATTTTGTCTCAAGTTTCTATTCTTTTAAAATGAAGAACCGAATGCGTAAATCTCGAATGACGAACCTTTTTCTTTCGGGAGTCGGTTGGAACGTGACTAGCATGAATGGATTATTCTTAAGTGACTACTGTAATACGCATATGATTAAAACTATAAAATCTATATCGACGCGACGGTGGAATGAAAAAAGTTACCAAAGGACACGAGTGGTCAAAATGAGTTTTTTATAATATTATATTCGGAATCAGCGAATTTTTCTCTATCAATTAGTCTAAGCGGGCCTCTAGACCTACAATAATATTGAACAATAATTATGAGACAGTAAGATTTTTAAGTATTAAATTGTATGAATCTTTAAACGGCTTTGTTGTAAAAATTGCAATATGGCGCTTGGTACCTTTTTTCATTCCACCGTCGATATCCATACTAATTTATATACGAAAGTTTTTCTGTCTGTAATACCTATTCACGCCCAAACCGCTGGACCTGTTCCCTGTTAAAATTTGGTAAGTACGGAGATACTTTGAGTTTGATACTTTTCTAAAAAATGTACGGTTCCCGCAAGATAAACGGTAGTAAATAAAGTATAGTTAAATTTTATCGACGTTATCGTCCAACTTCCAAGCAACGAGATGAGACAAAACTTCGTATTACTTTACAATCACAAATTGGCTAAAATTTGATGCTTACCCAAAGTTAGGGCCGCGGTCGCTTATAGCTACCAATTAATATCCTCTTATTTTCAATCATAAAAATGCTAATATTCACTAGTTGAAGTTACATATTTCTAACAGAAACAAAAATGTTTGCTCTACAAAAATCGTTTACCCTACGATAAAAAAATAAATAAAGTATCATTCACACTTAATATTCAAAGCATATTTTAAGGACGCGATGGTTCTAACTTTAAAAAATTGGTTCTCAGAGTTTTCCAAACATGAAGATGGAACAAAATAACAATGGCGGACTTGCATTGTCATGATCACGGAGCCATTACCAACATTCAAATAACAAAACCATATCACGCTAGCAGCTATCGGTTCCCACCACAGAGCTGGGACGGGTAGAGGTGGCTTAGTTTCGTATAAAAGATTTTAATACTTATTAAATTAATGGTACGTTACGAAAACGTATTTGTTAATTGGCATGTCAGATAAATTAATGAAATGTGAATTACTGAGATTAAATTATAATATATTTTCAGTAATTCATAATATTCAGCGGTACCGGTGGTAGGCAACTTCTTCGTTCGACTTTCAAAAAGAGTACTTATCATGATACCCATTTTTAATTTATTTTATTTTTATTTATTTTTTTTTACTTGAGAAGAATTAAAAATAATACACATTTTTATTGACATTATTTTTTACCTTTTCCTAGCCTCACATTTCACCTAAGTTTATATTTTAAAAGTAAAACTGGATACATTTTATTCAATTACATATCAGTAACGAAATGAAAATAAATATCCAAAATATGTCATTTTAATTCATCTTCCCTATTTGTTTCGTCATTTTTTTAAGGACTGTGTATTTTTTTTATTTTTAAAGTATTAGTAGGTATTTAGTTAGTATCAGTATCCTGTGGTATCAGAAACACAAACTTGAACCCTGTCTAAATCAAACCGATTCTATGGACCAAGCCTGTAACGTGATCCACCACGCCTACATTCCGAAAGAAAACGAAAGGTTGAGAACACTAGACGTAAGGACGGTCGCTAAGTATTTACTTCAAAACGGTTTGAACAAAAGGACCTTTTTAGTCAAAAGGACCTTTTTAGTCAAAAGGACTCAAAATTTCCGTATTTGACAAAAATACTCTTAAGTGAAGAATATTGACATTTGGATGTATCCTTGTCCGAAAAAAATTGGAAAAAATGAAGTTTAACATATTTACTTTGAGGTTATAATTTTTATTTATTCTTTTCTAATCTATTACTAATATAATGATAGATGCTGACGTATGTCTGTTTGTTATTTTTTTACACTTAAACCACTGACAAGTTTTGATAAAATTAGGTCTAGACATACTTTTTGTCTCGAGGGAAAACAATTGGATAGTTTTGATAATAATGTTATCACAAATTTTAAGAAACCTTGTAAAATAATAATCTTGAATATAATAATAAAATAAGCCCCCAAAAAATAACGTTTTTGAATGTATACTTTCATTACTTAGTTCGTGTAAAATCTAATAGCTACTCTACATTTACTCTATAATACTTTTTTGTCACAAAAATACATTTTACCAAAAAAAATACGCGTGTCAGCCCTACCAACATTCCATATTAAAAAAAAAAGTTCAAAAATCGAAGCAAACATCCTTCACACCCTTACATTAGTACTTCTCCGAAGGGCCAGTACAAAGGTCGAGCCGTGGGAAAGGTTGTGGGCGGGGTGATAATTGTGCCCTGCGGCGAACCTAATTGTAGGGCATAGTGCATTTTTGTTTTTTTTTGCACAGCGCAAAGTGAATTATTGTTTTATTGTTGAGCATTGTGAAATATTGTTTTATTTTTGTAAGAGTGAAAAAGTCTATGGGCTTTAAGATATTTTTTGGTGTTTGTATATCTGGATAACTATAATTATTATTGTTATAGTATATAATACGTAGGCATAGCCATAGTATAAGGAGGGCATAGCTGTTAATCAAAGGACAGGCAAAAACCAAGCCTTTAGGGCTTAAAGCTACAGCCTACAAACCTAAATTTACGCACACCGTAATTTTTTTTTATGAATAATCAAACATTGTTACTTGATGTATAAGTACATTTTTTATGAATTAGACATCAGGTAATAATGTTTTTTTAAATAGGTTTTTTAAAACCTCAAAAACCTGGCTTCTAAAGCTAAAGTAGGTACCGGTTTCTAACGTGTCCTATTACTTAAAATACGATAGCTGTGCATTTTTAATACGCTTTTGTAAGTTTGGGCTGTAAATGCTGTAATGTAACCACTAACCAGTAACGGGGTCTTTGAGCACGATTTTTACCTATCTCCAGTAGTCTAATATATTCAAACCTTTGCATACGTATTATATGACTTATGAGCCAATGACAATTATTAATTTGTTAAAATGGGAATTTTATTTTATTATAGCTTCCACGTTGACGCTGAATCTCTTGGATGCAATTAGACCGACCAATGCGCACCCAGGTACATTAGGTACCTGGATTTTAATTTATTTTCCCGTGAATAGCAATTTTATCACATTCCAGGAACATATTTCAAACAGCTTTATGCTACGTCATTGAAGCTAGCCTTTATTTGAAATAGATGGGAAAAAATATTTTAAACGTTATATTACTCTCCGTTTTTAGGGTTCCGTAGCCAAAATGGCAAAAAATGGAACCCTTATAGATTCGTCATGTCTGTCTGTCTGTCTGTCCATCCGTATGTCACAGCCACTTTTCTCCGAAACTATAAGAGCTATACTATTGAAACTTGGTAAGTAGATGTAGTCTGTGAACCGCATTAAGATTTTGATACAAAAATGGAAAATATATTAAAAATTTTAGGGTTCCCCATTCGTACAACTGAAACAAAAAAAAAATTTTTTTCGTCTAACCTATGCGTATAGGATATCTATGGATAGGTCTTCAAAAATCATATTGAGGTTTCTAATATCATTTTTTTCTAATCTGAATAGTTTGCGAGAGAGACTCTTCCAAAGTGATAAAATGTGTCCCCCCTCCCACCCCTCTAACTTCTAAAGTAGGGGTTGGTACAACTAATATATATTCTGTGGTAGGGGCATGATAATTCGAAAAAATATATGATGTACGTTATTATAAAAACTACCAAAGGAAATTGTTTTGAACGAGATCTAACAAGTAGTTTTTTTATACGTCATAAATGGTAAACCTTAATTTAAATTTCATTAAAATATCAACCAAAATATAAAAATAAATCAAAAACCTTTTCATTTTATAGAAAGAAAGCTTATTGCTGCTGCGGAACCCTTCATAGGCGAGCCCAACTCGCACTTGGCCGGTTTTTATATAGACGTTCCGCGCGGCTTCGCCCGCGTAAATTAGTCCACAAAAATAGCCTATCATCCTTCACCTGGTGTAACTTCTTATCTGTGCCAAATAACAGAAAAATTGCTCCAGTAGTTCTAGCTCGATAAGCCCTTTCAAATAATTTCCCCGTTTTTTCCACATTTTCCTCTATTTCTTCGTTACTATTAGTCTTTAAAATATAGCCTATAGCCTTCCTCGATAAATGGGCTTTCTAACACTGAAATAATTTTTCAATTCGGACCAGTAGTTCCTGAGATTAGCGCGTTCAGTTTATGATATTTATATTATGGATAGTATGAATAATACAAGACGTGGCAAATTATAACTCCTCACACCGGTTTCGATGACGGTGGCCGGTTTCATTGAAAGGCCAGGCCAGTCACGCAGGAGTAATTTTATAGTGTCCAAGTGTGTGCGCAGTATACAAGAACACTCTCTGTCTCTTTACTCTCATTACCCAATGGGACGGAAGACCGACACGACTGGCGAAAGACCAGGCGCAGGACCGACTTTTTACAATACGCATGGATCATCTGTCAGATAGTCAGGTGGTCAGCCTGTATTGTCCTATAACTAAACGTTTCCAACGCGGGAATCGAACCCACGACCTCCGAGTCAAGAGCCACGATCTAAGCCACTGGACCACGGAGGCGTTTTTTTACGAACAAATTAGCGATTCCAGTCAGCATTTAGCGGGCACGTTCTTTTTATCTTTCATCCCAGCGTATGAATCTGCTCGACATTTAACAACCGATATCCGGAGATAAAAATGATTGAACCGAAAAAGGTTCGGTTTCCTGAGCCTTGACCGAGTAGGGTTGGCACGGGTTGGCTTTTTTATTATTTAAAAAGTATTAAATCGTGTTCCTTTCGAAGTTTTTCTAACAGACTGAAAAATAAGCACAGAACACTTTAATTTTAATGTGTTCTGTGAAAATAAGGTTTTCGTCTTTTTTTTCGACATTTTTGAGCATTTTTACTAGAAAAACGACAGACTCAATATAGACGAGAATAATTAATTAGCAATAATGTACTGTACTTGACGAAACATGGCGGTAGCGGTCATTAACTCCCTGTCAAACATTGTCATTTTCTGTACAAAGCCGCGATTGACAACATCTGACACTTCATTGTCAATCGCGGTTTTTATAGAAAGTTACAAGTTTTTGACATAGAGTCAATGACGCTACCGCCAAATTTCGTCGAGTACAGTATAGTTAATGAGTTTCTTATCTTCTACTTTAAAGTCAAACCTTTCTAATAGCAAATTAATAGGATTCCTTTTCGGGTTATTCAAAGCTTGTACAATGTACATTATTGAATAATAAACATAATGCTTTGTGAAATCACCACAATGGCTTAATTGTTTCCATATTATTACTTTATTAGTAATAGCACAATAGACTAATAGCACATTTAGCTACGCTAGAGCTAAAGGACCCTTCGCTCTCCATGTAAAAACAAAACTACTGTTTTGTATGTAAAATCGAATTCTATTTTTAAAGTCCTTGGTATAGTAGGCATTTTACTAATGTGAGGAATCAAAATACTAAATATTGAACCGAAGAAATTACTGGAATTTGTTTACAACCTTTCAGGATATAGATTAACCCAAATTTTCAAGAATCTGAAAAAAAAGATCGAAATCCACCCATTTGGATGCTACGATGCAACGGACAGACAATAAGCAGATAAACTTATTACAGAGAATCTAAATCTTATAAAATTAAAAAGTGAAAACATCTAAACGAGATATTTTTAAGTTAAAAACTATTTTTGACAGCCCTACCCGATCGCAAGCATCGAGGCGCGACCGGCGCACGTAGTCAAGATCTCTATACAAATATTTGATCTACCAGTAGCGCCCACAAAAAACCGTCCCTTACCTGACGACAAAAAGTGTCGGACACTAGATATTAGTGTGGGAGACGGATACTCGACCTGTCAAGGGTCAACAATACTTAAATACTACTTAAACTGAGAGGCCGCTAAGCAGAATAAGAGTCAGGAATTTTGTGCGCAATTTTTGAGGGTTAGCTACATACATTTCATGGCGGGCATTAAGCGCGGCGACCGAATCAAGAAATTCCTTAACGAAAAAAAACTAACATTCGTCTGTCGTTTTAGTTCGGCAGATTTCGGCACGGTGTTTGTGTGCTTGTGACTAGAAGTAAGTACATGTGTAGGCATCTGCTATAGCTTCACCGCGGCAGTCTCCTAGTGCCACATGGCATGGCACATATATTATTTTAATTATAATTTATGAGGCAACGTTAAAATTTTAGAGTTAATTTATATTGCAACGTTTCAAGGCGGAGTTAGTAGAATAAAAAACAGTCTGTCTGTCTGTGACCTCTTCAGGCTCAAACCGTTGAACCGATTATGTTGAAAGGTATGGAGATACTTTGAGTCCCGGGAAAGGACATAGGAAAAATGTGCGGTTCCTGCGAAATAAACACATTTTGGCGCAACAGAGTTGCGGACGTCTTAAACAATAAATTATTAAGTAAAACCACAGATTAATACATACAAGTTAGAAGTGAGAACTTAAAAGAAAATTATTGCCTCTTAATCATAGACTTACTCATACATTATGTTAGGTTAGGGTTTTAAATATACATATTATGTAGTTTTATTCAAGCCTTTCTACAACCATCTATCGCGTGATGTGTGAAAAGGCAAACACTTACAAAGTGCTTTCACGACAATTAAAAACTTTTTAATAAAAACAGGTTTTATACATGCAAGTGAAACTGCCAAGATTTAAATTGTTCCATTTGACATTTCAATTTTAACGCAAATCGTTCCGCAAAACTTTGTAATACTTTCAAAGTCCTCCGAAAAGAAATAAAACTATTTGATACCGTTGTAATATTACATTTTGAAGATTTTTGACCATGGAGAAGATTGAAGAATATAAAAGCATAACCATAGGAATATATTATACGGATCTTAGAAGTCGAAGTCCTTATCAAAAAGTAAAAACACCGTCAAAAAGTTTTAAAAGGTCGCGATAAAACCCAAATTATTTTTCTTATCATTATTTACTTTCAATGTACTATTGGCTTGAAATGACACATCCAAATATAAATATACCAACTATCTGTCACTCGGCCATAGACAAACATTTGCTTCCTTCGCATTATCTGTGCTCGTTCTATTTACAAAAGGTAATTATTTATCGTTCCATTTTCCAATGCGGTATAATTACATACCCGTATCGATTGTGGAAGGTACCAATTTTGTTATTACAGTATAGGGACAATATGCGTGAGTCAAATTAAAGGTCTATCGCCGACAATGTATAGACGATTTTGAAAGTAAGGATGGGCCTTAACAAACATATTAATATCGTGAAAAATCTTAATATAAAAACTGAGTTTTTAGGTCTTGCTAGATTCAGTTTTCTCTATAATATGAATAAACTTTCAGTCAAATGATTATAATTTATAACTTTCGATAGTTTCGAGAGCAAAGATGGAAATCAAAAACGTATTTGCCATATTAAGGCTTGGTGGCACAAATCTTATGCGTTTTTGATTCGTCTATGATTGACTGTGCTGTCTGTGATCGATATATTTGACGGTACGCGCTATAAACATCGCAATTACGAGAAGTTAGCAAAAACAACTTAATGCGCCCAGTTTGGAGACATTTCAACGCGCATAGAGCCTGTACTTACCAATTTACAAGTCAAAGGCGAATCAATATTAATTTATCTTTTCACATAACCACAGTTGTTTATTGAATTTCCCAGATTATTGTTGGTATAATAATATGAATGAATCAGCATACATAATGGCATTGTTGGCGTACGTCAATTTAGATTCGATTGTATTCGATTAGACACGTAAGGATAGCTAATCGATAAGGTAAACCACACATTCGTTGACGGTTTGTGTCGATTTTAAAACAAACGTGGTCATCTAAACATATTAAGTATAACGGTGTGAACATGAATGATAGCGAAAAGGTATGAAAATTTTTAGTTCTTCCCACACATATTTTTTCGAAGCAACAACGTCCGCGTCACCTTGCTGGTAAAAATATCTGAACAAAGTTCCTTATCTTGCGTTCGGCGTAAATCTTGAAGGCTAGACAGAACGACATTTGACCTTGATTTGACCTCGACACTTTTTTATTAGTACCTGCATGGTAGGGACAGAGGGCGTTGATAGTAAGTATTCCTAAGCGTCAACTAGATGGCGTTTTATTTAAATAAACAGCGACGTATTGTTAGTATTCCTGGGCGTCAATAAATGGCGTTTTTTTAATAATACTTACAGGTTTTTTGAACGTTAGAAATAACTTCGTTCCATTTGGGTGTCCTTAATTGACACCTCTCAAGTTTTTTTATTATTTTAATATGCTATTAAAAGCTGTTATTTTAACCTTAACTTAAGCTATATTTTTACACCTAACCATAAAATTGCCAATAGATGTTCCACATGTCATTCGAAAATAGAATGTCACACGTCATACCTTTGTTTGCTCCAGCGATTCGAAGTTAGTCTATTTACCCCCACCCCAAATTCATCCCCTCGTACATTTCCTATGAGACCTCCGCACGTCAAACTGTCTACAATATGTAGTATTCTGGCGGGTGTCAAAAAGTTGATCCATATTCCCGCATTCGAAATAACTATTCGAAAACTTTGAATTAGTCGTGAACTTGAAATTGGCGGGAATTCGTTTCGAATTGTATTTCTGTCTTTTGTTGTAATTTTAAGTGCCTTCTAACTTTTTAATTGATTTAAATCTAAAGTATTGTAAATATTATCTATAAATAAAATAAATAAGGCATATTTAAGATATTTCAATACGAAATCAGTAATTATAGCGTTGGGAGCTGCACTAGTTAAAACTATGACACAGCTCCCATCTATGGCACAGAATACATAATTAGTACCTTACGGTATCTATGGTCTGGAAGATCTTTTAAATTCAATTAATAATGAAAAATATTTTTGAGCCGTCCTATTTTTTATTTAACTCATTAATTTCGGAAGGAATGTCGTGTTATTGTTGTATTGAATTGCCGTAATATTGTCATATAAAAAAATTATGCTCTATGGACGGTTCGAAATTCAAATAGTGAAATTCCTAATGGCGGTCACTGCAACAATGTACCGGCCGTGACCTCTGCCGAGCTCTCGGTTCCCACAGCGTTGACCTTTTGATAACGTCTTGTTGCACAAGCGATAACGCGATTACCTTAGAGGTATCGGCTAATGGAAAATAAAAGGTTGCAATGGTAGAGTTGTGTAGAGCCTCTTTTAATTTTTTTTAACAGGTGATTGCGAGATGCAACAAACATATTTTATGGATATGAAAGAATTGGACGTCATGTTTTTTAAATTACTTTCTTTACCCAAGCGATAGGCATAAAATGAAAAAAATGGTAGCTTCATAAAATGCATATTAAAATCCATTTTTCACGGTTCATTTATATCGCGCCATTTCAATTAATTTACATCCTCCATTTTATTTCAATCACGTATAAAAATCAAAAATCAATATGCGAGCTACAGAAATTAGAGGGATATACGCGAATAGCCGAGTGTGATAATTGAATTTAATCGATTTTAATTTAATGAACATGGCAACGCAAAGCTAGGTTGACGTGTGTTTAATCAGTAGCAAATTGTCAAACTTGTCAGTCGTGTAATGCGTTGTATAATGTATTGTAACATGTTTTTCAATTTTATACCTATGTATGGGCCTACAGGCACATTTCTAGAGAATTCGTGAGAGGCACCTTAATAAATAACACATTACCGTAATGACGTACCGTATAGTACTCAATGTCAAAAGATGTACACTTACGTCCTATTCTATATATATAAAAATGGATTTTCAAATGTGTAAGTCGCGCTAAAACTCGAAAACGGCTGAACGGATAGGGCTGATTTTGGTCTTAAAATATTCGTAGAAGTCCAGGGAAGGTTTTTAAGTGACACGAAGTTCACCGGGACAGCTAGTATAATTATAATAATAATAATAATATCTATGGACGCTTCACACCACGTCAGTCTGGCCCAGTGCTAAGTACCTAAAGGACTTGTGTTACAGGTACCAGACAACGGAAATATATTTAATACTTTTATTTATACTATACATATATTTAAGATTTCTATTATATCATACACATACATATTTAATGCACATCCAGACCCGGGAACATTGAAAACTTTTTGTTCCGTCGGCGGGATTCGAACCCGCGACCCCCGGCTATAGCTACCAACGCGCTCACCACTGAGCCACAGAGGTCGTCAAATCGTCGGAATAATTTAGATGGTTAACTTATAGGTTATGTGATTAAAAATATGTACATACTTACATCATATTTTTGCTGCCAAAATTAATAATAATTATCAAATGCAAGATCTCTAGCTATTCTCTCTAGAGAATCTAATTATACGGTGTTTTTTTTTATTTATTTCTTGCTAGTGTTGCCATTATAGAAATTAAAGAAAGTAGAGAGGTCGTATTACTGAAAGTCGGTAATAAAGCCGCGTTGAGTTACATTATGAAAGTCTTACGTCGGATTATGGAGCGTGAAGGATGTATCTGTTTGTTACCGTGTTGTTACTTCTAGGGTTATCGAAATGCCGAACCAAATTGAACTTTATTAGCTACGTGTGGAGGTACATTTTTCAATGTTAGAAAATATAGTTCTTGTTAGAATGTGTAGAAAATTATTAAAACTAACGTAACGAACAAAATCCATACGAAAATAAATGTCAAAGTGACTGTTTTTGTCCCTTCACGCCTAAGCCGCTTAACCAATTTACATAAAATTTGGCATTCATATTGACTCCCGGGAGAGAATTTAAGACAATTTTTATTACGACAAAGTGCACGGTTACTAGTTACTACGTTATAGTTTAAGTTAGTAAACTTTGCCGTCAACCTAGTTTTCTGAGTAGCACCGGCCTATTCCACTACTAAACTACAACTTTTAAGTAAGAGTAAAGACAAATATCAAAGTTCAACAGAAAGTTTAGTTAAGCGGAGTACAGCCACATGTCATGGTGAAAAATAGATAAAATCTCTTGACTTAAGCACTAACTTCTAGCCGCTAAGTACACTATTAATCTAACTTACCGGACGCGACCCTGGAGATTTTACACCGTTTAATCATTTAGTGGATAAATATACCTAACACTGTTTTAAAATCTAGATTTATTTTAAACACTTTGGGTTAAATGTAATTTAATCGTAATAATTTTAATATAAAAATTAACTGTCTGTACTTTAACCAAATACAAGACGTACGTAATTACTAATTACAAACGTCAAAGTGGAGCTTATTTCGTCCTTTACAAGGCCTTTACAAGCAAGGTAGGCCACAAATCTAAAACAATTACTGGCTGGATACAAAAAAAAATAACGTTCCATTTTCAAACATATTCAAATTTCGCGTTTCATCAAAGCTCGATTTGCAAGGAGCTAAGTAACCGATACTTTGAAAATCGAACATCAAATGCTCTTACATATTGAGCCCCTCGAAACATGGGATTAAAGTCGCCAATGTGAAGCACTCTCGCGGAACACATGCATCAGCGAATTTTGAGAAGGGCATAAAATTTACTCAATAACTTTTTTACGGCCAGAGATTTATGGAAAGAAAAAAACATGTTTTTCATGCACGTGTTACGCCTACTTTGTTTTTTGCTTTTACAACGCTAGGTAAAGAGTCGAAGTTAAAAAAAGCTAAACGAAATGTCGGGAATTTTGACGCTGCTGTCAATTATAATCTTTGGTCTTCTTTCTATACTTTTACTACCCGCTCGCGTATACGTAACTGGAAAGGTTTGCAGCCTCGCCAAGCAATCTTTTTGCTTGGCCTGTAGCTTAAAAAAAAACAAACAAAATGGCGGCAAATCTGACGTATGTCAATCCGCCATGTTTAATTGCCTAATTACGATATCTCACGCATGATATTAAATTTCGACACGAAAGTAATTTGTAAAGACGTGGAGTAATTATGTGAGGTTCACTTTTACTGATGTGCATGATCCGCCAAAGGTCGTACATCGCAATTTGCTATTAACACACCATTACTAGCACGAATTAGTACAACAGGTTGTAATAAGTATTTGTATTAGGTAATAGATAATCTCTCGTAATAAAATTATATTTTATACGTGAAATGTTTTAATTTTATTTAATTTATATAAAACAAACGACTTTTATGAGTCGTGCAACTCCATATCGAGTACTTGGGCTATTTAATTTGACCCAAAAAAATTGGACCCAATGATTACATAATATGAATTTTAAATTTTTGAAGTGAAAACTTCTTTAGCGGCGTTGAGCACTTTTTTGGGATAGGTAAAAACTGTGAAACTCGCGTCAGATTCTTCGTCCTGATCGAAAAACCATATAAAAACCGTAAGACGGTTGGAGAGTAGTGTTTTGTGTCGAACTCGAACTCGAACTCGATTTGAAATTTGATCGAAACTTGATCGAATCTTGATCGAAACTTGATCGAAGCTTGATCGAAACTTGATCGAAACTTGATCGAAACTTGATCGAAACTTGATCGAAACTTGATCGAAACTTGATCGAAACCTTGGTCGAAACCTTGATCGAAACTTGATCGAAACTTGATCGAAACTTGATCGAAACAACTTGATTGACGATTTTTTTAAAATAGATTTTCATAAAAAATGGGTTAAAAAATGCACAACGTTAATAATCAAGTTTTCACTTCTGCCGGCACTCCCGGAGTGCAACCCGACTTTTTTTTCATCTAGCGATTCATACAAAATTTCATTAAAATCGGTTGAGCCGTTTTGGAGGAGTTCGCGCACAAACATAGTGACACGAGAATTTTATATACATATTAGATAGAGACAGCTAGTGAATTAATATAGTACAAAGAAAAGAGAAAAGATACATCCGGGAGTAATGAAAAAAAATACAATATTGGGTAAATCCTGAAAAGGCTAGGTGAGAATTGCTTGAGAACCAGTGATCTGTAAGTTTCTGTTATATTTTGTGAGTCGTGTCATTAATACAATAAGTAAGTACAATGTTTTTTTCTTTGACACATCGGAAAAGTCACTTGACAGAGAAAGATATCAGGAATCAGGACTTTCAAAGTACGTAAATAGGTACGAACTGCGTAAGTATCATTAGTAGTAAGATAAGATATAAAACTATACAGTATACTTAAGTTATAGTTCTTGTTTCCAGTAGCAACGGGAAGGCAAGTTTTTACGATTCCAATAATAACGAGCACTTTTACTTTTACAATGGTAGGAAAATCGACAAAAGTGAAACCTATTAAATGCAAGTTACACCGGCATCGATAAAAACGTCGTATTGTGCGGCTTCCTATGCATTGTGGCCGCTAGAAAGCTCCATAGACAATAGAAAATTTTAAAAAATTCGTCACACTTTTTTTTCTAACTGGCCATTTACTTTTTAATTGTTTTAGTTTTGAAGTAGTTTGGACAGTTGAGAATGGAAAGGTTTATTTTAATTAAGGTAAATGACTAGTAGATTGGACAGCACCAGTCATTGGAAAGAGCACAAAAACACAATATTTATTAATGTTGCTTTAAAAGTTTCCTGTTTTTAAAGTAAAAGAACGCCTGTTTTTTTAAGAAAAACAGTCGGTTTTTAAAGCAACATTAATAAATATGATGTTTTTGTACTTTTTCCAATGACTAGTACTGTCCAATCTACTAGTCATTCACCCTAGTTGTTAACAGCTGATATAAAAATGTGTGAAAAAAATTCCTGAATTTTCTATTGAAATTGAAATGACAACCAGAGAGACCAATGACGCTCGCAAGTCCGTTGCGACAAAATTCGTTTACCGCGCAGGAACGATACATTTTCCCGGGACAAAAATATCCCATGTGATATGTCTTTTCCTCGGACTCAAGATATCTCCATACCAAATTTCAGCAAAATCGCTTAAGGGATAGACAGCTGCCAATTCAACATCTTTGTGCAGTTTTCTAGACGTATGTATTTCATTGATTGGCACAAAAAAAATATATGTGATTTTTGATTATATTTGGAAAAGCTTGTCGAATTTAAATAATAATATAATGTACTGGATGAAAAAAAATACCAAAGGTCACATCTTTCAGGAACTTTAAACAGTTCTAACTAAAGTAATAATACAATTAACAATCTATGCTTTAAAAATTTGTTTATTTGATACCTTTTAAAAAATCCAAAGATTGCCGGATTTAATTTTCGGTTCTAACATCTAGATTTCCCATAATTAGGGAATGCAATACCGGGATACCGGGATCCCGAAATACCGGGATCCCGCATGCATTTTGCGGGACTAATCCAGGTCGAAAAATTAGCGGGATCCCGCGGGACTGGCGGGACTACAAAGAAGCGTGATTCATACTGGTAACTCTACACGCGGGGGTGCGTGAACTGGCTCCATGCAGCCCGCTAAACAATAATTTACCTTCAATTCACCTATAATTCACTTTAAATGACAATTGTACCAACCAGCGTGGCAGCTGAGCGAACTTTTTCAGCTATCTTGTGTCGAATATCAGGAGCCGTTTGGCAGACACAATTAAATGAATACTAATAAAAGATGAAAATAATTATTATAAGCGTGTTTTTTAGTTTTTTTGTAACTACATATTATTATTACGTCGCCATTTCCAAACAAAATGTTCAGTTTTTTCTTTTATTTTTATATGTATGTAAAGAACGCTGAAGTATTAATAAACCCTTGTAAAAAAATGACCGACGAAGTTTGTTTTATTTCAGTTTCTAATAACAAAACGGGTTTATCAAGTAAAGTCATTATAACGATTTGTTTTAAAATTTTAAGTCTACCCTGCGGGATCCCGCAAATACCGGGATTGAAATTATCTTGCGGGATTGCATTTCCTACCCATAATATTTATTTTTTCCTGTAACAAATGAAAAATGTATCCACGCTACCGAGTGAACACTTCACATCTCTGTCTGTCTGGCATGAAAATCGACACAGGTGCGAGAGTGATGCGAGATCAAAGTCATTGGCAGTTGTCAGCGTCTTAAGCGGTTTGGGCGTGAAAAGGTAAATGACAGACAGACACACTTTCGCATTTATGATATTGGTATGGATGATAGAATATGCCAACTCATTTTCGAATTATTTTGGCAACTAGTTTTAACTGACAGAAGGACATGAGAATGCTCATAGTGGTAGACGACTGGTGATGATTAATGGAAAAATAAACAATTTCATATTATTATGAAAATGTTCCTTTTTTGCATTCCAACCTGCCCCCTTAGACAAAGTATCTTTTAAGTAAGTAGACGAAATTCGTTATCAAAATGTATGCGGTTTGACATAAGTCATCGTTAAATGACATTTCGCTTGCGAAGACTAATGTCAAATGCCATACATTTTGATAACGAATTTCGTCATCGTTTTTAACGAAAGGTACTTTGTCTACGGCCTCTGTAGTTTTGCCAGTACTTGACAAAGTAAAACACATCCAACATTCATAAGCCACGTAACATTTAAAATATAATGGTTAAAAAGTCATTAACCCAACATACTATGTTAAATTTAGTCGGAGCACTAAACGGTACAAACTACAAAGCTACTCTAAAATCACGAACCGTGGGATTTTTTATTTCATTAAATTGTAAGCAAAAGTGGAACTTTTTGACCTGAAATTCTCAATTAAGTATTGCGATGACAGTATCATCTCAATTAATATCGAAGTGTTACCGACAGACACTCCAACTTTGTAATTATAGAGTCGTTTGTTAGTAATAAAAATTATGAATGCTAGCGACAAAATGTGTATTACAAATCAAATAATGCTGCTACGAAATATTACAGTATACCTACCTATACAAAATATTATGACAGTATTATTTAGAATTGTTTGAAACTTAATTAATGAAAATTTAATCACTGGTTTGGGCGGTACGGTGTATCACATACTTACAATATAATAACATTTTAAAAGCAAAGTTGCATTGATGTAACTTTTCGTTCCTTTTGAATATTATTATGTCTGTAAAATAACAATGTATAAAAAACTAAAGTATTTAATTTCACAGTAACAAGTAACAAAAAATATCTTAATCATAATCACGGATGTAACAATACAGATTCGAACAATACAGAAGTCCATAGAAAATAGTTATTATAACTACTCTCTAAGGAATACACGGTGATAGATGATCAGGCGATGCATGCTTAGAATACTAAATACCTCCTTTCCTCCCCTCCTTTCCTTCTCTCCTTCCTGTTCCCGCCTTCCTCTCTCTTTCCCTCTTCACCCCAATATAGATTGCTAATTAAACACTAGACTCGTCGCATATTCGAAGCAATTATGCTAAAACTTGGGACCTAGATATTATATTGATAGGTCTTACTACTTATACTAAAGGCACTCGTCTTTGCTAATTTAAAGGTTCCTTTTAATCGATTAGGAAGATGTATGAATGAGACACTATGTTATTTTATAGTTTCATAATAAATCTACTAAGTGAAACACTAATATTATAAATGCGAAAGTGTGTCTGTCCGTCTATCTGTCTGTCTGTCTGTTACCTCTTCACGCCCAAGCCGCTGGACCGATTTCGCTGAAATTTGGTATGGAGATACCTTGAGTCCCGGGAAAGGACAATAGGATACTTTTCATCCCGGAAAAATGTACGGTTCCCGCGTGATAAACTAATTTTGGCGCAACGGAGTTGCGGGCATCATCTAGTTCCTTATAATTTTCCCACTCGAGTCAAATTTGATATTGGTTCTATTTTCTGCCAGCTAGCTTAAAATGCACATTCCGCTCGATAAAGTATATTCAGCATCCATACTTTACTGATATTATAAATACGAAAGTGTTTCATCTGTATTGTCTCTTCACGTCCAAGAGGCTGAACGGATTTTGCAGAAATTTCGTATCCCTAAATTACACAAATTCATCAGTAAATACTAGCTATATGACAAAAACACACATAAAATATATATATATATATATATATATATATATATATATATATATATATATATATATATATATATATATATATTGCTCGTTTAAAGATATAAGATGTACGGCTCGGCTGTTTCGTTAGATCAGAAACTAAATATTCGTATCACCTCCATGACGGTAGCGAAACGGCGAATCCATGCATATTCACTGATAATTAGAATTTGTTGAAGTTAGCGTTGGTAGAGTTAGGCCGTATAGATTCAGAAGCTTGGCTCTACATGAGATCTGATATCTTTTTCACAGGGTAAACCTTATGTGGTCGTCTCGGCAACATTTTACAAGAAATGAATTTCTCGGTTTTCAGTAGGTACTTACTTCTCTGTGTTTCGATGCTAGTAATTTGATATCGAATTGACATTCCCTATACCTAATTATTCACACCTACCCATAATTGATTATATTTAATTGACATGTGAGTTAGCGCGTCACAGGTCGTTTAATATTCAAGCAATCACATACATACGGATCATTACACCTGCCAATACATTATAATATATCTGTCTAATTAAAGGCAATAATTATACACAAATAGTAGTGAAAATATATGGGACTATATTATTATTATGATGCCCGCAACTTCGTTGGGCCAAAAGTTCGTTTATCGCTCGGGAACCTTCCATTTTCCGGGATAAAATGTATCCTATGTCCTTTTCCGGGACTCAAAGTATCTCGATATCAAATTTCAACAAATGTATCCAGGAAAAATGTGCGGGCGTTTAGATTAAACAAATTGTTTCAAATATATATAATTACTTCGGCATAAAACTACTTAGGTGATATTATATTGTATCGTAGCTATTTTCTATACAAGTAATCTACAGAACCATATAGAGCGACGCGTATTGCCGCTATAGAACTTTATACGTTAAAGGTAATTACTTGTAGAGATTTCTAGAGGAAATAGAAATAAAAGTAAACCTGCTCTTCCATCGTTTTCTACGACAGGTATTCCTGTATCTTAAAGTTTTATTAAGACTTCGTTCTTGTTATATCTGTCTACTAGCTGATGTCCCAGTGAACTTCGTATCACTTTCCTCTTAATATAAAGTTTCCCTAGACTTCCAGGAATATTTCAAGACTAAAATTAACCAAATCGGTTCAGCCGTTCTCGTGTTTTAACGAGACCAAAATTTAAATTCCATTTTTGTTGTATAGATTTAAATATAGATTATAGTTTTAATTTTGTACATAGGTTTTAGCCACTACTCTGACTATTCGTATCAAGACCAAAATCGTCTAAATATTTATAGCATTTAGATACGAATTGCAAAATAGTATATCAATAATAATATTTATACAAACAAAATACGAAACTTCTAGACCTTAGTTTTAAATCTGTTTGTTTTGTCACGCTTTCACGCTCAAACCACTGAACCGTTCATTATGAAATGTACCCACAGAGCAGTATTTGAATAAGCACAGAAATACAACCATGACGTCACCAGTTGGAGGTCGCTTGTCATGGAGATGAGTGGTTCTTCTTCAAAAGTATTACGGCCGCACTTATAGACATTTAATTATCGCTTAACTTTAATTTAATTAGGAGTCCCTGAGTGTGGGGGTTTAAGGTGATCGCATATTTATCAGCACGCACGCGCCATACGCGCGGCCGCGCTGCATTTTAGAATTCGTTGTATGAAATGACTAGCGACCCGCCCCGGCGTCGCACGGGTATAAAATATATAGCCACTGAAAAAATGATCAAAATCGATAGCCTATGATCCTTCACGTGGTCTACTTCTTACCTGTGCCAAATAACATAAAAATTGCTCCAGTAGTCCGCGACATAAGCCCTTTCAAATAATTTCCCCCGTTTTTTCCCCACATTCTCCTATTAGTCGTAGCGTGATAAAATATAGCCTATAGCCTTCCTCAATAATGGGCTATCTAACACTGAAAGAATTTTTCAAATCGGACCAGTAGCTCCTGAAATTAGCGCGTTCAAGTTAGCCCTTTCAAATAATTTTCCCCGTTTTTTCCACATTTTCCTCTATTTCTTCGCTCCTATTAGTCTTAGCGTGATAAAATATAGCCTATAACCATCCTCGATAAATGGGCTATCTAAAACTGAAAGAATCATCAAAATCTGTCGCGTAGTTTTAAAGATTAAAGGGAACAAAGGGACGTGAGGGAAAAAAAGCGACTTTGTTTTATATTGTTACGGATACGGACAGTTGTTTACCTCTGCGCGTACTTTCTAGAAAAGTCCAACCCTTGTTTATGTGAATTGCGTGTTTACGTAAACAATCCAGAATGAAATGTTCCAGAAAGCGTCGCGGGCCATATAAAAGGTAAACAAGCCGGCAGTCAAGTTCAGTTTAGTTTAATCGGAGCGATCTTCGAGGCGACTTCGAAGTGAAAACAAGAGATCAATAGTGAGTGATAGTGAACCTACGACTCGGCTACGACCTAGGACAGTGATAGTGCTCAGTGATTTGGATCTAGTGCTTAGTGTTTGGACTTAGTAATTTGTGTGAGCTAGT
Organism: Lysandra bellargus; assembly: GCA_905333045.1. Lineage (NCBI taxonomy): Eukaryota > Metazoa > Arthropoda > Insecta > Lepidoptera > Lycaenidae > Lysandra > Lysandra bellargus. Next base: position 3,671,906 of record HG995341.1, on the reverse strand, counting down.
GTCAGTGAATAAAGTCTTCAAGAGAGTCACCAGGTCTTTCTCTCCGAATCCAACGAACCCTAGCACGTAAAAATATTAAGTACAGATATAGATAGATAGATAGATATAGATGTGATACCTCGCACATTCGTCCGCACTGAACCGCAGCGACGCGAACGCGCTGCATTTCGTGTACTATGCGGTGCGTTCAGCGCGTACGGTGCTGACAAATGTGCGATCAGCTTTAGTATCTGTAATATACAGGCATTTATAAGAACCTAAAGACGTAAAGCGGCCTCTACAGTCTACATATTAGGCCAAGATGGACCAATAAAGTTTACGTAGATGTTCGTGGGCATATTCGCCTACAAAAGTCCATGATAGACGTGGATTGTGCATAAGTTTCGCAATAATGGCGGTAATAGCTACCCATTGTGGCAAATATTCATAAAAATTCATCCATTCACTTTTGGCTTGTCTTTCATTTGCGCACGAATGTTATGCATGTTAAGACGTGAGTGGAAGAATCGAACAACTAACATTTCATAACATATGGACAATACCTCATTTTTTCCCTAATTATTTCATTCAATTATTTTATTTCATATTTTCGAGTGTAAGAGGTCTCAAGTCCAAAGTCATAAGTCAAAAGTTCTACGTGTTCAGTGACCAGCCTATTACAAGCCTATTACAATGTGTCCCGACACCAATGTAATTCATATAAATGTTTTTATCGATAAATTGGCTCTCAATTTTTGAAGTGAAAACTTCTTTAGCGGCGTTGAGCACTTTTGTGGGATGGGTAAAAACTGTGAAACTCGCGTCAGGTTCTCGTGCTGATCGAAAAACCGTAAGACGGTTGGAGAGTAGTGTTGTAGCATCGAAATCGATTAATCGAACAATCGATTGTTTTTTTTTCGATTATCGATATTTTTTAATCGATTGTAAGGGTTCCGATTAATTAAAAAAATCGATTTTCATAAAAAATGGGTTAAAAAAATTGTAAGGGTTTCATTTAATTAAAAAAATCGATTTTTTAAAAATTGATTTTCATAAAAAATTGGTTAAAAATTTAATCGATTATAAGGGTTTCGATTAATTAAAAAAATCGATTTTTAAACATCGATTTTCATAAAAGATGGGTTAAAACATTGTAAGGGATTCGATTAATCAAAAAAATCGATTTTTTAAAAAACGATTTTCATAAAAAATGGGTTAAAAATTTAATCGATTGGGTTTCGATAAATTAAAAAAAATCAATTTTTTTAAAATCGATTTTTATAAAAAAAATGGGTTAAACAAAATAATGCACTACGTTAATAATGTGAAAACTTGCACTTCTGCCGGCACTCCCGGAGTGCAACCCGTCTTTTTTTTTCTAAACGTATTTTTGGATTCGGACTCTCATACTAATCTGACCAATACTTCTCATGTAAATATCCTATGAACATAAAAAAAGGTCTCATTTGATAGCTAAACTCATGGATTACAAAAATGTAACTTGACCTCTACGAATAATGAACACATTATATTTGACGATATTTAAACACAATTAAGGCATCCCAAACTAATAGGAGAATACGAGGGTCTAATCCTGATATACATTTGTAAGGTATAAAGTTGTTATAATAGTTATAATAACTCGTAAACGGTACTAAGTAAATTGACGTGGTTTATATGGAAATTAAAATATATACCTTTTCACTATAAGGGTTCCTGCACATTGCTTGAGGCTGGATTTATATTAGTGCTCGCTCGAACGCGCGATTTGGCAGCTATATCGAGAAATTACAAGGAATTCACGCCGCCTCATATAAAACCAGCCTTAGTAATTCACTAGATGACGCCCGCAACTCCGTTACGCCAAAATTTGTTTATCGCGGGAACAATACATTAAGTAAGTATCCTATATAGTCCTCATCCCGGGACTCAAGCTTATCAGCAAGATCGGTTTGGCGGTTTGGGTATAAAGATGTAAGAGACAGACAAACCAATTTTTCCATTAATAATATTAGTATGGAAATACGGATACTACCGTAAAGAAGTCTTAGCAAATAATGTTGATCTCGTTAGATACTACACAGATCCAAGTAATTACAATTCAGTAATACAATACTTTGGCTCTCCAATTTTATCGGCCTGTTTTTTGTAATATTGCCTTCGTTATTTCCGTTATAATTCCTACAAAGAAATTGTCTGAATCAATACCTTGGCAATGTCCATAGTTCTATACTAATATTATAAATGCGAAAGTGTGTCTGTCTGTCTGTTACCTCTTCACTCCCAAACCCCTGAACCGATTTTGTTGAAAGGCATGGAGATACTTTGAGTCCCAAGGACATGATAGGATACTTTTTATCCCGGAAAAATGTACGGTTCCTACGCGATAAACGAATTTTGACGCTCCGATGTTGCGGGCGTCATCTAGTACATACAATAATTAATAATACTATAGCCAGTATAATTCTTGCATTATTTCATTTTAGGCTACGCCGGACCGAATATACGGGAATGAATAAAACATGATCAGTTCGGCCTGCCATCAGTCCAATCGAACTTGATTGGCCTTACCGAATACGGGGGCTTTTATGCATATTTTGCGCGTATTTTTTTACCGTAATTCATAACCGTATGGACTGTCATAACGAATCCCTTGAGCCCTTGAGACCTCATGAATTAATTAATTCAATAAAATCCAATCAATAATTTCGGCTACGTAAAACGATCAAATTTTTTGTCAAATTTTATTGTCAAATTTTACGTGTTTGTCAAACAATTTGATGGTGTACAGCTTTATTTGAAACGTTTATCAAACAAATTTGATCGTTTACAGGGTGCTTAAGCACATAATATTCCATATTGTTATACTGTCTAAATCAATATCCTGTCATTTGTCTTTACATACCCGACGCAAACTTATTATAAAATATTACAACATAAATAAATTTGTAACAGTGTGCACCCACCCTAACCCGCCCTGTCCTATTAAGTAGTACTTAGGTTAAACATCGCATCTCATTATTTTATGCTCGCGGTTCCCTCAAAAATATATTAATAACGTATTCCGTTACGAAGTTATTTCGTTTATATTGTACCCACAAGGTAATAACATGAAATATTATATGGAGTAGGGCAAGAACAGCGTCCGTGAGTTTTAAGGGTCGATTTATACAGGCTGTAGCGAAACTAAGGGCCTGTTTCACCGCTTCCTGATAACGCTATCCCTCACTTAACTTGACACGTATGGAGAATCTGTCAAATAAGCCTATCGGGCACCTTATCAGGAAGCGGTGTAACAGGCCCTTAGGCCCGTATAAATAGTACTCAAGATGCATCTCGGTCTCAAGACACGGTTCAGTAGGCTTACTACGAAACTGTACGAAACAACGTAATTTCACGTTTGTTAGAGTAGGACGCAACATTATCGTCCGAGTGATTGAGTCTCAAAACAATTTCATGGCCAGGCTCTGTGATTGGTTGGCTGTCAAAATTTGGACCAATCACAGAGCCGAACCGCGTCGTGAGACTGGGTCCGGGGTCGCATCTTAAGTACTGACTATTTATATGGGCCTAAGTGATAGGGTTCGATGTGAAAGTAGCAGCGATAAAAGAGTAATTATTTTATTTTGTATGGGAAAATTCATGACGCAGCGGCGCTTGCCCATACAAACCCCAAAATAAATTATCTTTCAGCGCTGCTGCTTTCACAGGTAACTCTATAAAAGGACCTTATACAAGACATACACACCCTAAAGTATCATCACTTAGTTTTGTTACACTCTAATAATAATATATAATAATAATATCTATGGACGCTTCACACCACGTCAGTCTGGAGTCTGAAGGACTTGTGTTACAGGTACCAGACAATGGAAATATATTTAATATTTTTATATTTATACTATACATGATATATTTAAGATTTTTATTATATTATACACGATATATATTTAATACACAATATGATCCTGACCCGGGAACATTGAAAAACTTTTTGTTCCGTCAGCGGGATTCGAACCCGCGACCCCCGGCTTGAGCCACACACTCGACCAATAATTGAGCCACAGAGGTCGTCAAACTGTATGAATATCAGAATTCAGGTAACTTTATCTCGCACTTTGAAACCTCGCCTGCTTTTGCCATTCGGACCTTGTATTAAGAACTTGAGCAACACTGCCTATGGAAATTAGCAACGTCAGATTGCACTACTTTGTGCACAGCCGCTGACGCAACCACAGACAGACAAACTTATCGACACGAAATAAATATAGTGAAAACTTAGTATTCCGCGCAGCGAACATATTAGCGGCAAAAATATCTGGGAATGGCGGCGGAATGTCAAATATATCGCCAGACCACGTCACGTGCCTCAATATTAGTATAGGTCCTAGGGTTACCACTTCAGTACTAAGCTAAGTGACAATACTTTAGGACGTGTACATACTTGAGGTAGACCAGCCAGTCGTGGAGGGAGTCCCGTGTTTGTTAAATCCGGGATATCCCTCCTTTATACGGCTGAAGGCGAACCGCAGGTGGTTTTAGTGGGTAAGAGTCCCACGTACCCCCGGGGTGCTTCAGCTTAACTGAGGCACATCCCCAACCCGGGGGACCCATGACGGGTTTCCCCTGCGCATCAAAAAAAAAATAAAATACGTGTACATACTGTATAATATTATAATATAACTGTTAAAGTAGCAGCGCTGACATAGTAACACACAGAGTAATTTTCTCATACAAAAGTAAAAGATGCACTTTCACCGCTGCTACTTTCGCAGCGAACTCTATGTAGTGATTGTATGGGACCCATAACCCCCCTTAAGTGTTATCACTGGCTTTTGTTACACCCTGTACAATAACTAGATGACACCTGCAACTCCGTACGCCATAATTCGTTTATCGCGCTAGAACCGTACATTTTTGTACAAAGTATATAACAATTCAATAAATTCAATTCAGCGATTTGGGCGTGAAGAGGTAACCGACAGACACACATTTGCATTTATAATATTAGTTAATCTATACTAATATTATAAAGCGGAAGAGTTTGTTTGTTTGTTTGTTTGTTTATTTGAACGCGCTAATCTCAGAAACTACTGGTCCGATTTGAAAAATTCTTTCAGTGTTAGATTTACCGAAGAAGGCTATAGGCTATATTTTATCACGAGACGAGCGAGCGAAGAAATAGAGAAAAATGTGGAAAAAAACGGGAGGAATTATTTAAAATTGCTCATTATCATGAACTGCTGGAGGCTGGAGGCATTTTTATGTTATTTGGCACACATGAAGAATAGACCACGTGAAGGGACATCTAGGCTATTTTTTGCGGAAAAATGTACGGTTCCGTGAAATTCCTAAATAACGCGGGCGGAGCCGCGCGGAACATACAGTTGATATTATTAATAAGCCAGTAATAATCAGTTTCATATAGATTATTCAGTATAAATCATAGCTTGTTTTATATTCAAAGCACATCGTTTAGCATGAAATTAAATTAACTACTGCTCGCTAGTTTTCGAGCTCATTTGAATAAGCTATGGCTAACATTTTAGCTCATGGATCGTAATAAGTGAAATCTAATTGATTAACCTCCTAAAAATTGCCTCAGTTTATATTGGGATGCGCAAAATTAACAAAAAACTTGTATATTATCAGGGCTAGCGAAGCAAGCCCGTGTATATCCCACAACCTGAGTACTTTTGTGGTTCAATTTACGGAAAAACTGTCACGCCTAATGATTTGTGCTTTAAAATAGTTATTTTTAGGGTTCCGTACCCAAAGAGTAAAAACGGGACCCTATTACTGAGACTTCGATGTCTGTCCGTCTGTCTGTCCGTCTCCAGGCTGTAACTCAAGAACGGTAATAGCTAGAGAGTTGAAATTTTCACACATTTTCACTGCCGCTATAACAACAAATACTAAAAACAAAATAAAATTAATATTTAAGCGGGGCTCCCATACAACAAACGTGATTTTTTTGGCCTTTTTGGCTCTATATCAATAATGGCAACAAGTAGGTAATTGAATTTTACTCAAGGTCCTTAGTTTTATGTGCACTTTAATATTTAATAATAATATTAAAATAAAATAAAAAATAAAGGGGGGCTCCCATACAAAAAACACAATTTTTGGGCTAATTTTGCTCTATAATGGTACGGAACCCTTAGTGCGCGAGTCCGACTCGCACTTGGCCGATTATTATTTATACGTGGATGTGTTATCATCGATCAGTCAAGGTTTAAACTATTAAAATATTTTTTAAAAATTGCCTTAAAGATTATTATTAACAAAAAACGACGCGAGCCCTCACAAAGCTGGGCTTTTTAAGCTAGTTATTATATTATGAAGTGCGTATAGTCTGGGAGACTATGATCTGCAAACTACGATCGCCTACTGTCGTTTAAAACAAAAACACCATCCTCCTGTCCTTAAAAAATACGACGAGGATAAAAAGGGATCCGTCAACCACATGTGGTTAAAAACCGGACGCTAACGACACAAAACCGCAAAAAAACGACCAAAAGACGCGTACCACAGAATATATATACTACAATCTATAGTGTTATATTAATAACTTGTCAAAATAACGAAGACAGTATATTTTAACATGAATGAAAATCTTGGGAAACTTGTTGAAATAATAAGGGTAAGTTTTAGATGATGTTTTGAGATACGTACTTAGTACTTACAAATAAGTAAATTTTAAAGAAAATATGACGTGTTAGTGTACGTTTAATATCCATACTTCCATACTAATATTATAAATGCGAAAGTGTGTCTGTCAGTCTGTCTGCTGTAACCTCTTCACGATAAAACCGATTTTACTGAAATTTGACATCGAGATACCTTGAGTCCCGAGAAAGGACATAGGATAGTTTTTATCCCGGAAAAATGTACGGTTCCCGCGCGATAAACTAATGTTGGCGCAACGGAGTTGCGGGTTTTAACTAGTACGGAGTAGGTACCCTTATAATTTCAACTAGTTCTCTAAGCTTTTCATTTATATTAAAAGACTCCTTTACTAATCGTTGTAAAAGGTAAGGGAACTTACATTAACTACGTGACCTGTTAAATGGGGTGGCAGGCCTTCAAATTACTACGAGGTTTGGTTTTTGTCACGTAGTCAATATCTTCAAGGAAAATGTCGCGGGAAAAATATTTATTACAGTTTAGACAAAGTAGTATAAGTATTACACAGTACAGTAACAATAGCCGAGTCTTTTAATTCAAACCTAACTCAAAAAACGCAACGCAGAGACAAATACACTCGTGTGATACACCTAGTTTAGTGAGTTCAATTTAAAAAGTCGAGCTAATGTATGCCTGATTCGAGTTTTAGTACGATAATTGTCTAATGTCTACAGTATTCAAATGTATTTACAATATAAGCCTTCCAATTAACAATAAACAATTACTTGTTGATATTTGACTGGAACATAAACCAATGATAGTAATAATTCAAGTGAGCTATGAAAATTATAGAATTATGTTAATTGTTATATATTTTAAGAATGTATCATAAATTAACATTTGCACGTCGAGAAAATTGACAAAATATGTGAAACACTGTGAAGCGGGCTCCACACTCGCGGTGCGAAAGCCCGTGAAGGCCACGAACCGCGAGTGTGGAGGGTTTTGCGGCATAGCGTTCGAGGTTCGCGGCTTTCCCCGTCCGGTGTCGGTTTTTTGGCCCGCAACAAAGGAACGCGAACATTATCCACACTCGCTTTTATTCGCTGTCGCACATAATGTCAGAGTGCAGCAGCAAGATTGTGAGTGTAGAGGGCCGTATTTGTTCGCGTCGTGTTCACGGCGCATAGCATCCGTGAATCACGGCCGCAATTCGCGCCGCGGGTGTAGAGCCCGCATTAAAATAGTAACAGTGATAACAACTTATTGTACCATAATATATTTTATGCAAATAAAGAATATCAATATTATTCCTTGGACTTCCATAAATATTTCAAGACTAAAATTAACCAAATCGGTTCAGCCGTTCTTGAGTTTTGGCGAGAGTCACAAAATTAGAACATGGCCCTCGATATACGCTACCGATTGTCACCAAAGGGAAAAAGGGGCTGTAATTGTGATCACGGAGTAAGGGTACGTTTCCTAATTCCCTAATCCATATTAAGTCCACTTAGATTTTCCAAGACATAGGCAACAATTATTATATACCAAGGCGTCTTTATTGATTAATATTTAATCTCTATCATGTTAAACTACTGCGAACTCAATTGATAAAGTGTTGTGACGAAATAATAAACTGAATTTTAAATTTTTTCGCTCGCTGAAACTCGAGAACGGCTGAACCAATTTGGCTAACTTAAGTCTTGAAATATTCGTGGATGTCTAGGGAAGGTTTATATTACAAAGGAAGTGACCGGGTCATCTAGTTGTGAATAAAAACTTTGGTGCTTAGGATTGAAAATCTTCATGCATGGACCATGGTAATTGGTAAGGTAACGTTACGTATGTATATGGCAATGACAAAATTTCAGACTTAAATCGTTGAGAAAATGACCCCAAAACCTTTTTAATGTTCTGATCTCACTTTTTACTTAGGTAGACCATAATATTATATTATTTAATATCGTTTCCAATTACAGGTCAACAGATAAACTCATATAAAAATCTCAGAAATGAGAAACCTGGCAAAAGTATTTATAGCTTTTACTATTCGGCAAATAAGAGTTAAAGGTAGCAGGTCGAAACACTATCAAGTTTTTATTTGCTTATTGTTTGCGGAACATTTGGAGCCTATCTTATTAGACACGCTCTGAAACAACGCAGTTTACCTTTTTAACCTAATTTATGTTACGTTTGAAATGATTATGGTTTAAACCACAAACATAAAAAAATACCATCATTTGGGTCCTAAAACCTCCATCTGGGAACTCTCAACTCTACAAAAACCTTTTTTTTTTTTTGTGATTTGCCTTTAAGGTTTTGGACTGTACTGTACTGACTGACAGTGTTCCTGGATTGAGATAGAGGTTTTGTAGGTATAGTCAGACTATATTACTAATACTATAATGTACTTTAATCCTTCAGGCCCCGCGCGAGCACCGGTGATCGCGACAACAATAGAATACAATAGCAATTCCTGGAAATTCCGACTGAAGTATTAATACTGGATTGAATAGAAAAAAATCTATGACATTAATTATTATTACGTAGGTTTTAAAGGATCAAAAACTACCTAGATCTTTTGCCTCGGAAACTGAACGTTTTTAATAACTTCCGAAATCCTAAAGATTCCTATATCCTTCTATGATAGTAGTTTCACACACAAAAACCTTCGAAAAAAAGGTTCTACAGTTCTACATTTAGAAACCTAGATTGATACATACTTACACTTGTAATAATGTAACTACAAAGCAAAAATCGTTTAAAAACTAACTTCTACAATCTAAAGTGTAAAATACTTATTACTCTTCAAAGAGAACTTCCAAGCAACTTGAACTAAATTATAACAAGTAAAAGTATATTTAACTCTGAGTAGAGACTCATTAAAACAGTTTTTGTGTTTAAATTTGTGACTTACCAAGGTTGAAAAATTACCCAACTTTTTGTTGATTTACTAAACAACGCGCTTATAAAACACTGGTGAAGCGTATTAAACTTCAGCAGTACATTGTTAAACTTAGTATTTTTAAGGAAAAAATTAATTTTAAGTTTTTTTAACTTTTAATTAAGTACTGGCGTGATGAGTAATGCGTCGCCACGGAAATGTACAAATATAAAAAAAGTTACTGGTTTGGTACATTAAAATTATTGTACTTAATAATTCCAATGTTTTCTACCAGATTTTCCCGAGGGATTTTTTTTAATCTTTAGACTTTAATACCTCTTAAAAATGCGTGTGATAAGCACTAGACACTTACCTATAATATTATTTAGTTACTTTATAAACCTGTACCTAGGTTTTTCCTAATAATAATTATAATGTAGGTACCTACCGACAATATAAATGAATGCACAGTTTACTTATAATGTAGTTGTTGTAATAATAGTTATAAAAACTTTCCGCACTGGAATAACATTAGATTAAATTACATTTAAGTTTAGAATTTCCTTCAATAAAGTTCATAGAGCGTATAGTCATTTGATACTGCTCTATTTAAGAGGGTACTTCTATAAGGGTTCACTTAATAAATAAATTTAACTGGTGTATCAAGTTCCAGTGGTTCTAAGAAATTGTCATAATTTTAATAAAACTCCTTTCCTAGAACGGCACAGTTATAAATCTACAATTTACAAAGTTTTATTTTTCTTTTTCTTTTTAATAAAACTACTATAATTTTAAAACTTACCCGCCGCTGCGATGACGAGGATCAAGAAATTCCAAACACAAATTTTCGAACACATTTTCAAATCCGTAAGTTCACAACACTTTAAATTCAAATTTTAATCACATTGAAGCGCATTAAAGAAATATGCATAATTAGTGTCACACGAAAATCTTTGTCACTTTTCGCGCGATAAAAAAACAATCTGTCAATTAATTTACGCGCGCGCGGCACGAGAGTCGAAGTTCGAATGTGTAAAGGCGCGAGTACACATCCCGGTGATCGACCCTACCGGAACCACACTCGCTGGGCCCGTGACTGCCGACATCGTGTGCACCGCACCGAAACGCGCGCTCGCGCCAACTTAACTTTACACTCCGCAACAACTGCTAGAACCTTACGCGTTAGTAATAAAGTTGAAATTCGCTTAGTTTTACTTTAGTGGTTTTAAACGTTATGCAAAATAGGAGTGAGTAGTTTTGTGGAGCGCATACGCATGTCCCCCATTGTGGTATTGTCTGGGAAGGTATTGAAAGTACAGTAATAAACCGATCAAGAATTACGCAGAAGTTCGGTATGCGAATGTTTGTGAAATAAATCACGAGTTTGGAAAACAAATGGTTCACGTGTACTTAAACACTTGCAGATGTTGTAATAATCATCATTCATAATCATGAGTCTACACTCTACACCTACTAGGTTTCCTAGAAATGGTGGCTACTATAACTGCTATGATTCCTTATTTATGACTAGCGACCCGCCCCGGCGTCGCATGGGTATAAAATATACATATTATAGCCACTGAAAACATGATCAAAATCGATTATCTGTGCCAAATAACATAAAATTTGCTCCAGTAGTTCGCGAGATCCCTTTCAAATAATTTCCCCCGTTTTTTCCACATTCTTCTATTAGTCTTAGCGTGATAAAATATAGCCTGTAGCCTTCCTCAATAAATGGGCTATCTAGCACTGAAAAAATTTTTCAAATCGGACCAGTAGTTCCTGAGATAAGCGCGTTCAAGTTAGCCCTTTCAAATAATTTCCCCTGTTTTTTCCACATTTTCCTCTATTTCTTCGCTCCTATTAGTCTTAAGCGGACTAGCACAGATCTGAGTTAAAGTTAACTCTGAGTTAAACATCATGTCATCTCTATCACTCACTTGGTGAGTGACATATATGACATGATGTTTAACTCAGAGTTAACTTTAACTCAGATCTGCGCAAGTGGGCCTTAGCGTGATAAAATTTAGCCTATAACCATCCTCGATAAATGGGCTATCTTACACTGAAAGAATCATCAAAGTCTGTTGCGTACTTTTAAAGATTAAAGGGAACAAAGGGACATGAGTGAAAAAAAGCGAATTTGTTTTATAATAAGTAAAGATATAGATATAGAAGATTTTATAAACGTATATTAGGTATATGAATATTTTTATAACATCACTATTAATATCCGTTCTTGAAAAATATTTCGTAGAAAGCGTACGTTTTTCCGCGAAACGTCGCTTTTCCGTGGTCTTTTCAAAAATGTGTTTGTTTGTATTTTATTAAAATGTTCAATTTTAATAAAATATGCAAACAAATCTTTCCTCTTTATGTAATGTTCACGAGTTTTTGTTGCCTACAGTAAAATTTTTCGCTCTCCTTAGGGATGACGTTAAATAACAAAAGCGAATTCCGTGATTATACATTATATATTCACGCAAGGGTCCAGGGGTAGGAGGGTAGGTCGATAATTTTTTCCGCCATTAGGAAATAGGAATGCACATTCCGCTTCAAAAGGCAATACGCTGAAATTAGTCGGAAAATTTAACAGTGTGTAGTTGTGTACTAGTTGTTACTAATATATTGTATTCAATGGTACTAGGTAACTAGAAAGAAAAAAAAAATTCATAAATATGTTTTTAATTTTTTATTAAGTAATTTTATTTATCATTTTATTATTACATTCATGGACGTACCGAGGAAGGTACGACCTACCCCCCTGGAAGGTAAAATAAACGTCAATTTTCTGGAAAGTGGGAATTCAAAACATGTTGTCTACTCTGCGTAAAATCAAGTGTTGGAAACAAAATATCTTTTAAGGCCAGGCCAGTTCGAAAATACTGATTTTTAAGCTTTCAGTCTGAAGAAATCATGTGGAATTCTCTTACACCATAAACAATTCGAACATCTCGTAATTTTCTCCTATTTGGTGCAGCCCATGGCCCATGCTGCCCCCCCCCCCCCCCCCTAGCTGAAATCCTGGGTACGCCCATGATTATATTATTATGTATTGAGTTGATTCTAGCACTAGGAAAGAGTTTTTAGGTATAGACGTATCACGTAATATACTTACCTGAAGGCTCTGTAGATAAGTATCTCCAGAACCTTCACGGATCCCTAAAAATGGAATGATGAAAATGTAAGTAAATAAATTGTAATATGCGGCAAAATTCATACATCGCGCGGGAACACATTCTTCCGGGATAAAAAGTATCCTATGTCCTTTCCCGGGACTTAAAGTATCTCCATACTCAGCTTCTGTAAATCTGTTTAGCGGTTTGGGCGTGAAGAGGTAACAGACAGACACACTTTCGCATTTATAGTCTAAATATATATAACTCAAAGGTGACTGACCGACATGGTGATCTATCAACGCACAGCCCAAACCACTTGACAGATCTGACTGAAGTTTGGCATGCAGGTAGATGATATTATGACGTAGGCATCCGCTAAGATTTTGATCAATTCCGCCCCCACGGGGTTAAAATAGGGGATGAAAGTTTGTATATAATAATACTGGCTAAGTTTGTATATAATAGCTCGTATTAGTACCTGCATATCTAGCAATAGCAAACTTTTCGCAACGGTTTTTGTATGCCGTATGGTGGTTAATGTCAATATGGCGATCGAGTTATTGCGTGAGCTAATCGGTCCACTTCCGGTGAGTCAGCACTTCCTTATCAGGGGACAGTACTTATTACCTGCGCCTGATACCTATTCCCTAGCCTGGGACCCGATTCTCGAGCGTAGAATGTCGTTTCGATCGTAGGATAAGACGTATACGTAATCGTGGAGTGCAGTGGTATCAAAATATATTTTGACTAGATGACGCCCGCAACTCCGCTGCACCAAAATTCGTTTATCGCGCAGGAACCGTACATTTTTCTGGGATAAAAACTATCCTAAGTCCTTTCTTGGGACTCAAAGTATATCCATTCCAAACAGCAAAATCGGTTCACCGGTTCGAGCGTGAAGAGGTAACAGACAGACAGACACACTTTCGCAATTTATAATATTGGTATGGATATACCAGCTGATCAGGCTTACGGCGTCGGAACTCGGAATATTGTTGAGCCCCTATTATCATTTGGAACGTTGTCGCTAGTCACAGACACGTTGTTTATGTCCGATTTCAGAAAATTCGAGCGATGCGATGGACGATGGTCAACTCCACCGTTCCGAGGTTCGATGTTTGTCAATCTGTCCGTTTCGAAGGAGTTTGGCAGCATCGCAAAACGAGATTTATCTAACGAGATATTAAAATATTATCAGACAGACAAACAAACAGACACACTTTCGCATTTGCAATATTAGTATGGGTATGGATTTCTACGCCCTATTTATTAGTAAGTATACAATAAGTAAATAAGGTCAATAATTAAAAGCAATTTTATCTGTCCCTAAGTTTGTCCCTGAGTGAAATCAAGATCGCGTCAGGCGTCCTTGAAAAGATTATCCTGATTGATGGCCGTGTAATTAAGGCCTATTGCCCCAATTATGTTACTTTAATCTAGAATTAATAGTCTAGACCAGTTTTTTTCAACCTGTGAGTCGCAAGAGGTAGAGAAAACTATAGTTTTCTATTGTTAATTGAAAACAATAGTTTTGGCCAATAGGTCGAATTATATATTTTGTATAGCTACTTAAATAATAATTAATAATAAAATTAAAACAAAATTAATATATTTAAAGCTCCCATAAAAATCACAATTTTGCCTATCTTTGCCTTATAATGGTACGGAACCTTTCGTGCTCGAGTCAGACTCACACTAGGCTGATTTTTTTGGGCTTAATGCCTCCTCGGCGGATTGGGAATATTTAAACTAGGGTTAACTCTAATCCAGAACTGTTAAAGCGGACCTTAGATCGTAGATTAGTGATTACAATCCAAGCCTAAGTAAGTTTTACTACTTTTTACTCGTAAGTAAGAGAAGATAATATATTGTGTTGCTCGGATTTCTTTAATTATTTACAAAGATTTTTATGATTTTTAGCATTTTTTACAAAATATTTCAACTCTAAAAAATATTGTTTAGTATTAAAATATTTTGTAGTAAATTTACTAATTATTTATAAATTTTTGAGTGTTTTACTCTATTTTTTAGTGTTTAAATATTTAGTACTAAATTTAGTAAAAAAAATTTATACACAAAAAAAAATTTTTTGGTGTTTAAATATTTTGAAGTTAATTTTTGTTCAGGAACCTAGGTAATTACTATTTTATACTGAAAAATAACTCAAACATGTTTTACATTTTCGTATGACAAAATGATTTTGGTATTACGAATGTATGAGAATTTCGAGGGTTACCCGGGCTCTTAAGGACAAAACATACTAAAAGTCCTGACGTCTAGGAGGTGAGCCGGCGGGAGGCGGGGGGCGACAAAAGTCAAAATTTTTGGTTTTTCGTGAATAACTAAAAGACTATGCGTTATAGCAAAAAATATTCTATGATGACATTAAAGCTTATTAAATTCTCTACAAACTAGATTCTATACAGTTTTTCCAAATTCTCATCCTTTTTCGAACTACACGCTCAGGAAAAGTAAAAATTAAAAAAAGGTTTATTTTAAATATGTAGGTATTCCTTTCTAATTCTGTTTGCAGCGACAAAATATTGTTCTTAGTAAAGCCTCAGATGCTGGTATGTCGTCTTTTGTTCTTGGCGTCAAGATATCACCTTCAGTTTGCCACCCTCACTCTTGAGGGGTCAGCTCATTCCCGATGATTCCTGATGTTTTTATACAAATAACTAAGCTGGCAAACAAGAGTATGCTCTACCTGATGTAAAATGGTTACCATAATGCGTATGCGACGTCTGCAGCACCAGGGGTGTGATGAGGGGATGGGTGAGGGGATGAGGGGATGAGAGATGTAGGGATCGTTGAGTGAGGCCCTCTCACTCACTGAACAAAGCACAGAAGCGATAAAGCTATGATTTAAACAGAAATAGAAAGGAATATTTAAAAATAAAGCTTTTTTAAATTTTCACTTTTCCTGAGCGTGTAGTTCGAAAACGGATTAGAATTTGGAAAAACTGTAAAGAATCTAATTTATAGAGAATTTATGTCATCATAGAATATTTTTTGCTACAACGCATAGTTTTTTTAGTTATTGACGAAAAACCAAAAATTTTGACCTTTGTCGCCCCCCCCCCCCCCCCCTGCCAGCGGCTCACCTCCTAGACGTCAGGGCTTTTAGTATGTTTTGTCCTTAACCACCCTGAATAAGTTCCAGCAGGAATCGCTTAGGTTCCCGCTCACGCACTCTATAGTCTATACCCTCTTTTGAGTCATTCGTTAACCGGGCTAATATTCTTTATCAGAAACAGGTAGTTACAAAACGTACCAAGTACAAACACTGCAGCTCAAGCCATACAAAATGTTTACGAGATTTTCAATAACTTTAATAATTAGTTTCCCCGACGGAGTTCGCCATTTTCCACTGTGTTGCCAGCTCTTAAAATTATTTAACCTTAAAAAATCTAATAATATTTAACCCTGAACCTAGGTACATTTTAATGTCGTGGCTTTTGGTTTTACTAGTATTTACTAACATTATAAATTATTGTGAATGTAATTATTATGTTTAATTTCTTAAATTTTATTTTATCCTTAGATCCTGATCCATAATAATAATATATTCTACTTAGTTGTTACATATAAAATATTACTGTTTAGATAAAATATTATATTGTATCGGAGTAATTTTGTCAATAAAAAACCTTCAAAACTAAAATAATAATCACTTAGAATCTCGAAATAATTTTACTAAAAAGACACTGTTCATTAAAATCGGGCCAGGTTTAGTAGGCGTACCTAAACTGCCTTAATTGCTCGTTAGTCGAGCATTGAAGTTAACATATCCGTCAAAGCAACTACTGTACAGATTCCCCCTAAAAGGGGAAAAACTTCAGAGCTAGCAACACTACGCGATATATAAGATTTTGAAAGAGAAATTTCATGAAACTCGCAACGTATGTAGGGCAACAGTAACACCTAAGGAGTTCATACAATTGTATGAAAGGAAACTTGGTTAAGGTTTGGAAAACAGGTTAATTATAACACAAATGGTAATTAAAAATAAACAACATGAAAGAGAACATAAAAGCTAGTGTTTTTGAAGAAAGAATAAGAAGTAGAAAATTAAGTACCTACCCGACTTTATTATGTAACTAGCTGTCCCGGCAAAGCGTTGTTTTGCCATCATAGTATTTCTACTTCATCAATTGATACAAAATCGTATCCCCTCTTTTGTCCCCTGGTGGGGGGAAAAATTTTTATACACCATGTTAAGTTGGAAGAAGACAAATATATCTGCGAAAACCGCATTCAAATCGGACCAGTAGTTTTCGTGTGATAGTGTAACAAACATACAGACAGACAGACAGACAAAAAAACTGACCAGATTTTTGGCTTCTATAGCGATGTAGTGACACCCTCCGCTTTTTATTTTTTGAATATCTTTAATGTACAGAATCTTCATTTCTACAATTTTATTATATGTATATAGATGATCTAAAACACGTACGTCGTACGCCCTTACTAATAAGTCAGCATTTAATAAGTTACTTACTGATCGAGTGACTATTCAAACTTCAAAGTTCTGCCTCCAAAACGGATTTAGTTTGTTTCAGTTTTAGCATATTGCTTTTTTTAAACCCCAAGCAAATGGGGCAAGCGAGCAAACGAGTCACCTGATGGAAAGCAACGACCGTCGCCCATGGACACACTCAACATCAGAAGAGCTGCAGGTGCGTTGCCGGTATTTTAAGAAGGAATATGCTCTTTTTTTGAAGGTTCGCACTTTGCAGGTCATACTGGTCAGGAAATACTGCCAGCGACAGTTCGTTCCGTCTGTGTTTATCTGTCAGTGGGATCGTAGCATCCAAACGGGTGGATCAATTTTGATCTTAGTATTTTTTTAATTTGCAGGCTGCCATGATCGAGTGTTTTTGGAAAAAAATTGGAAAAAAAGACGGGTTGCACTCCGGCAGTGCCGGCAGAAGTGAAAACTTGATTACTAACGTTGTGCATTTTTTTAATCCATTTTTTATGAAAATTTATTAAATTTATAAACCATTTTTTATGAAAATCGATTTTTAAAAAATCGATAATCAAGTTGTTTCGATCAAGTTTCGATCAAGTTACGATCAAGTTTCGATCAAGTTTCGATCAAGTTTCGATCAAGTTTCGATCAAATTTCAAATCGAGTTCGAGTTCGACACAAAACACTACTCCCCAACCGTCTTACGCTTTTTCTATGGCTTTTCGATCATCACGAGAACCTGACGCGAGTTTCACAGTTTTTACCCATCATACAAAAGTGCTCAACGCCGCTAAAGAAGTTTTCACTTCAAAAATCGGGAGTTTTCTTAATTAATATAATATTAATTTACTAGATATAACACCCGCAACTCTTGTAAAATGCAGGCAGAAACCGTAATTTTTTTGGGATAAAAAGCACCCTTAGTCCTTTCCCGGGACTCAAAGTATCTCTACATGTCCATACCAATCACTTTGAGCGTGAAGATGTCGAGACAGATACGGACAGATAAATATAATTTATTATCATCTGTCTGTGTCTCCTTTTTTGTGTGTCTGTCTGTCCATACACACACTTTTGCATTTATAATATTAGTAGGGGAATTGTGCTTAAGATGACATAGTCAGGAAAGACGACACATCGGCAAAATTCGTTGAAATAATTGTGCTGTCTGTGAACTTGTGACGTTTTATGGAGCACCTCAGTGTGCCCCTAGTAGCCCAACTTAGTATGCCGGACAGGGGCCGTACTTTACAAAGTAATTAAGATTTTCCTAATTTTGATGAGAGAAAAATTTTCTTACACTTTTGTTTTGGGGTGAAAAAACGCATAAGGTCAGAATATTTTCTTATAACAAATTGTTATTATGAACATGGATTCTTATAGGCCACAAATATTAATGAAAGTGTGTTCTAACTTTAAGTATTTTTTTTACAAAATTTATTTGTATCCACTATTACTCATTTGGTAAGATGACATACTAGACGTCGGCTTGAGATGACATATTACAGTTACTTATGTTTCTGCTAAATCGGTAACAGAAGCATTGTATATTTTTTGACAATGATGAAGAACTTAAGAATCCTTACACCACTGACAACTAGAGGGATGATGATGCAGCTTGGAATTTACGTATTGTATAAGACGACATACCATCAAAGTCCAAGGAATCATAGTATGTCGTCTTACCATATCGATGTGTCATCTTACACTCGTCGACCTGGCGTGCAATTTATGTTTTTTTTTTTTTTACTGTTATATTAAGTTGATTTTTCCAAAACTGTTTAATTTCGTTACTTATGAATCATTTATTTATAAAAGTAAGTTACTGATCTCATGTGACTTATTTTATTTTAAATATTTACCTTCAAACAAAAAGTATGTCATCATAGATAGGTAATAATAATAAATAATAATACTACAGTAAATAACTTTTAGAAACCCCCCATCTACTAACAATATCCATCGTCAATCAATCTATAATTTGGCGATAATTTGGTACCGACAGTCTCCTGTAGTGAACAGAGTTATTTGAGCGTTTTAATTTAATTTGGTATTGCCGTCGACGAAACGCGTTGAGTACTGTCGATTGTCATTGATTCGTTATCAAAGATGGGAATTTCTGTCCTTTATATATTTACTGGATGATGCCCGCAATTCCGTTGCACTAAAATTCGTTGAAACCATGTTGAAACCGTACATTTTTCGGGACAAAAATTATCCTATGTCCTCTCCCGGGACTCGTAGTATTTCCACACCAAATTTCAGCAGACTCGGTTCAGCGGTTTGGGCGTGAAGAGGTAACAGACAGACAGATAAACATACGGACAGATACACAGACAGACACACTTTTGCATCTTCTATACTTATTATAAAATAAAGTCGCCTTTTCCCCTCATGTCCTTTTGTTCCCTTTAATCTTTAAAACTACGCAACGGATTTTAATGATTCTTTCAGTGTTAGATAGCTCATTTATCGAGGACGGCTATAGGCTATATTTTATCACGCTAAGACTAATGGGAGCGAAGAAATAGAGGAAAATGTGGAAAAAAGGAGGAAATTATTTGAAAAGGCTAACTTGAACGTGCTAATCTCAAGAACTACTGGTCCGATTTGAAAAATTATTTCAGTGTTAGATAGCCCATTTATTGAGGAAGGCTATAGGCAATATTTTATCACGCTAAGACTAATAGGAGAATGTGGAAAAAACGGGGGAAATTATTTGAAAGGGAACGGGGAACGGGAAGGGGGTGAAAATCTCGCGAACTAGTGGAGCAATTTTTATGCTATTTAACACAGATAAGAAGTAGATCACGTAAAGGATCATAGGCTATCGATTTTAATCATTTTTTCAGTGGCTATATATTTTATGCCCGTGCGACGCCGGGGCGGGTCGCTAGTTATTAATGAAACATAGATATTAGTATGCATAGTAGATTATAATTATGAAGACAAAATATCAAATAAAATATGCCAAACAACAAAAAAGCACCTAGTTAAAGACATCTAGCCGGTGCAGTAGTTATTGCACAAACTAAGTTTTAATACCAGATATATCTCGATACTTAGGGCCTGTTTCACCGCTTCCTGATAAGGCTATCGACCACTTAACTTGACACATAGAGTATGGAGAATCTGTCAAATAAGCCTATCGGGCACCTTATCAGGAAGCGGTGAAACAGCCAACAGGGCCTTAATATTATGTATACGCAAAATAAAAACTTTTCTAAAATTAATGTACTTCTCATTTTAATCATTAGTATAGATTGGCCCTAGCATGCTAATCTAAATATAGGTCTATCTATGACTTCCTCAATCCTGACTACATTGATATATCGATTGTGATAAAGTTTGACACAGTTCGGCAACACTTAACAGGATTAACAGGGAACTTTTATTGCGATAATCCTATGAACTGTATTTACCTTATTGAAAATCCGAAAGTTCGTATGGTTCTTTCTGTAACTAAATAACAATATTAAAATAATTACTTAGGTAGGTACACGCTAAATATTTATGGTCGATTTACACGGGTGACGAACGGGTCGATTTTAGTCACCCGGCAAGTCTCCAGTCGAATCGCCTGTCCAAGTCGAATCGCCACCCCATTTACACATTCTCCAAAAAATATCCACAGCCGAACATAATATAACCTCCTCGTTTTTTCGAAGTCGGTTAAAAATCGCCTGTGACTAGTGCCGACAAGCTATGTATTTGCAAAAAGCGATCGCTTGCGAGTGAGCGTTTACACGGTCGATTTTAGTCACCAGCCGCATGCGGCCATTGGCCGCACGACTTTGCGGCCTTAGCCGCAAACGGCGTAGTCGAATTGCTATTTCGATGGGTCCTACGTATACTGGCGTAAGTGAAAAAAATAGATTTTACAGGAGAGCCAATTAAGTTGTCAGAACCATATTTTTGGGTCATATCTTGTGACCTATTTTAACGAATTTAGTGAATTTTTGCATGTAGCCTTATCAATTAATGCTTTTCTTATTACTGGTAGCAAATTTTATGCATATTCAATATTTTTTGAGATTTTACACATCGGCCCTTTTACGTCGTCGTATTTCTATAATGATATGCTTATTGTTCAACGTAAACAGATTTAAATGATCATTCGCCCTTTTACTAGGCTCAACGTAAATATAATATTTTAAGAGATTCCTGTTTTTTTTTAGCACGTAATTATTTAACTGTTATCACGTTTTACTGTCTACAATGAATCAGTTAGAAAGTATTGCTCATTGTGTAGTTATTTCAGTTTAACGCAGCTACGCCCATATACTGTGCTATACATTAGAATGTTTAAGAGGCCGGGTGCCATCGAAATTATCATACACACGTAATACCAAAATCTTTTTCTCATACGAAAATATTTAACATGTTTGAGTTATTTTTCAGCTTAAAATAGTATTTACCTAGGTTCCTGCACAATTTTTTTTTTTCACAAAATATTAAAACACAAAAAAAAAATTATTGTTTAAATATTTTGTAGTAAATTTACTACTAAATATTGTATTTCAACTTAAAGTGTGTAAATTTACAAATAAAACAATCTGCATAATTTTTCACGCTTTTATTTATGATAAATTGTTTGTAGGCGGCAATATAATGAAGTAGGTTCAATAATAAACTAAAAATTTCTTCATGAAATCAAACGACAATTTAGAATGCAATCAAGTATCTACTACAAAATATGATAAATAATATTATTGAATATAAAAATATAATTATGACAACTTCTAACCTTTTGTTGACAGTTATATGATGTAAGATAATATTAAAATAAAATGAGACCACTTCTAATAATTCTTCTGCAAAATCAACTTTTAAAAAGTAAGAGGAACAACATGATAATCTAATCACAACTTTTACTAGTAAAGTATCTCTCAAAAAGCAAACATAACAAGAAATAAAATATTATTAAACCTTTTCTGTACCCACTTAATTTGAATCTGGGTGCACGGTAGTGCACCCGCCGAGACGAGCCAAGCGAAGCGCAAGGGCACTTTTTCTCGAAGTGTTTCGCCGTTTTTTTGAACCTTCATAGAATTGGTTTCCGTTGTAGCAGACGGTTCATATTTTCAGGATATAATGTCATCAATAAACTTATTAAGCATACAAAGTCTCAATTGAATAGCTTCTATACTTTAGATTTTATTGATATCCAAAATACACCGATTTCGTCACTGACACACTGATGGTCATCAAAATGTTTGGCTACTTCCTGAAGTGCTAGAAAGCTGAAATTTGATATGCAATCTTAGTTTAGTATACAACCAACAAAAAAATTAATAAACTTGTGATTTTCGTCCCTCATCCCCTAAAATGGGGGTGAGTGGAAGTTGACCCTCGTAGAGTTGGTTTCCGATGTGCCAGATAGTTTATATTCCCAGGATATAATGTCAATAACAGACTTATTGAACATACAAAGTCTCAATTGAATTGGTTTAATACTTTATATTTTATTGATATCTGAAATACGCCGAAATTTGGTTATACGCCGTAAAATAAGTTTAGTAGGGGGGTAATGGAAGTTTAAATAAGACTTTTATCAATTTTATGAATAACTTGCTGTCCCGGTGAACTATGTGTCACTTTAAAACCTTCCCTGGACTTCTACGAATATTTTAAGACCAAAATCAGCCCAATCCGTTCAGCCGTTTTCAAGTTTTAGCGCGACTAACACATTTGACAATCCATGTTTTTATATATATATATATATATATATATATATATATATATATATATATATATATATATATATATATATATAGATATAAGAAGAGGACATAAAAGTTTACACGGGATGGACATATTTAACTAAAAACCTCTTAATAAAAAACACTAAAAAGACTAAAAATACTGCCTAGCAAGTAGCAACTTACAAAAAGGACTGAAATCCCACCAAAAACATTTCATGTAAAAGTTACCTCGACGACCACAAAAGGTTTGCTCTGTGAAAAAGACATCAGATCTTATGTAGAGCCAAGCTTCTGAATCGACGCGGCCTAACTCTATCGATTCTAACTACACCAAATTCTACATATCAGTATGTACGGCTGGTATTGCTGTCATTAATACGGGATGCCTCTACGTAATCATTAGCGCTTGTTAGTTGTAAGTCTGTATTAGTATGAAGATCAAAAGACAAATCTTCAACTGCATATTCCGCACCAGAACCAGAAGGAAGAGGAGAAACTGCAATCAAAAAAAAATTATGATTACTTTAAAACCATCAGTTACTAATAACCAAAAAATATTTATTTGCACTGATATCAAGAAATAGGCATACGAATATAGATTTAGAAAAAAACCCTTATAAATAATCCGCCAAGTGCGAGTCGGACTCGCGCACGAAGGGTTCCGTACCGTTATAGAGCAAAAAAGGCTAAAAAATGTTTATTGTATGGAAGCCCCCCTTAAATATTAGTATTACATATTTTGTTTTAAGTATTTGTTATTATAGCGGCAACAGTTATAATACACAATCTGTGAAAATTGCAGAAGTCTAACTATAGCGGTTCTTGAGATACAGCCTGGCGACAGACAGACAGACAGACAGATGGACGGGCGGACGGACGGACAGACAACGAAGTAAGTTGGGTACGGAACCCTAAAAACGTACACAAATGAAATAATTTATTTACTTAATACAAGATAGACTTCTGTACATACGCACTTACGCCACTGTATGTTTTAATGACTTTTAATAATCACGTAATAATTTGCTTACTTTAGGATAAAAGGTGATAAATAATCATTCAAAAAAATAAATAAAAAAAACCGTGTTGCGTTTCATTAGATGCCAAAAATACAATTTTTAAATCAAAGGCGTAAGTGATTACCCTAAAATTGAACTACGTAAATGGGCGAAAGCGAGTTCACGCCTTTTTACGAAGTATACCATTAAATTACTACTAAATGTTAATGTTTTGCAACAGTGATATGTAAATATCACTTCACTAGACTAAATATCAACAAAAAATGGTTGACTCATCTTACCTGGACAATCAGTTTCATTATTTTCGTCTTCGGTGTTTAAATCACTACTGTATTTTCTTTGGCCAATAATTTTATTTAAGATTTTTTGAGCCCTTGTGATTGGCATTCTTTTTGCTGGCGGCATTTTTGTTAAAATACTTATTATTATATTATAAAAAAAACATTATACTGCGCTGAAAACGAGCGAGCATACCAAAGGTAACGGACGTCGCCGCGACACAGTATAACGGCCTAAGCGGCACCTCCGCCCGCGCGCCGCTCCCCTGACGCTTAGCTTTGGCTATGTAGATGGGCGAACCGTCTGATTGGGCTTTATACGTGACGTAGATTTACATTTACGACTTTCTGACTAAAATTTTATTTTAAAAATAATCAACAGAAAAAAAAAATCTTCACGATATTATAGATTAGAGCAAAGTGAAATCATTGGTCATATAATTGGAAAAAGGCGCAAGCGGCAGTTTCGCCTCTATACGTAGGACCCATCGATTTAGACGGGTCGATTTTCGCCGTGCGGCGTAAATTGTGCAGCTTTAATCACCCATGTAAATCGACCATTATACAAGAACAAGACTAGATGACGGCCGCAACTCCATTGCGCCAAAATTTGTTTGTCGAGCGGAAACCATACATTTATACTTTCCTGGAACCCAAAGTCCATAATATATAAATCTCTATACCAAACAGCAAAATCGGTCTAGCGATTTGGGCGTGAATAGATTTACCAGGACAGACAGACACACTTTCGCATTTATAATATTATTATATATTATACATATTGCATTATTCTGCTTGTCTTAGTCGGGCATATTGGGAAAGACCATAATATTGGAGCCGTACGGTGCCTATGAAAATGGTAAAAGTGCCTACGAAAACTGTGTAGCTAGGTCTACGAAAATTCTGTAGAGGTCTCCGAAAACTGTGCAGAGGTCTACGAAAACTGTGTACAGGCCTACGAAAACTGTGTACAGGTCTACGAAAATTGTGTAGAATCTACCTACGAAAGCTTTATTTTTTAATAATATTTATGTCGGATCGAGACGTGCAGCGCCATCTGCTGGCAGGAGTTTGCACACTAGAAATTATTCACTAAGCCGTTAACTGCAATCCTTGCTAAGAGAGGGTGCTTTATGTCCATACGGAAAGACAATATTAGGACAATGCTAACTTTCTTATTAGCTTGATCATGATTGGCGAGCTTGTACACAGTTACTAATTGGCTTTCTTTTACTACTTTAGCAATGTATTAGTATCTCAATGACTTTAGCCGTATTGAAAAGCCTGTTTATAGCTGTTGCGAATTTGATTATGATTTTTACATTGATATGTTGGCAAACCTGTCCACTTTAGCCAATCAGATTTGAAAGATTGTGTAAAGTTAAATTTAGTTAAGTTTGTAAACAATGTAAAGTTTGTTATGATTGGTGGAATGCAAGCTGGAAAGGCTTTGACATGCTTCTTGGCGGGATTTGGTGCTAACATTTTCGAGAACTAAAAAGATTCAGACACATTCTCTTCGAGAGTCTACCAAAGGATAGCCACCAAGAAACTTGACTGTTTCCGTTATCACTATGTCCGAGGACTAAGAACGCCCTGATGTACACACTCTGGCCTCTCCTGTTTCGATATAAGTAATATATTTATTCATAAAAATCTACTACATGTTAAACCTCGCTAAACTAATTGTTTGACGGCGAGTTGCGCTCATCAATAAATTTCACAATATTTTGTCTGTTGCATACTCACATATCTATTAACAAGATACGTTATCGTCCCAGTGCAGCCTTCTGAAGGCTTTGTGCAATTCCATTGTTGTTCAAGTTCACCGCTAGATAGCGCTTTTAAAATGTTTTGCTCCATTATACAAGTTCGCTGTTTAATGGAGGTCAGTAACAGCACACCTCAACCGACTCAATTTGTTTTGTTAAAAACCTTTGTTATAATAAACATTTATTAATTAAATAAGTAAATAAAAACAATTGGCATCTTCCTATAAAATAAAATACTCTTTTCACAACTCATAGTTTTATTATGGCAGTGTCACACACATTATTCATAATATAAATAATCCTAGAATTATATTTACAGTATTATTATCACTTTACGAGTTATTTTAATATTAAGAGATAATATACATAATTCGTTTAGCGCGCGAGAACAGTACATTATTCCACAGTAAAAATCTATCCTTCCGTCTCTCCAAGTTAGCAGATATCATCTAAACCGGCACAGCCGTTTATACGTAAAGAGGTAACATAACCCTTCATCTGTCACGAACTGTCAAACCATTTTCCGTTTTCGAAAAATTTTCAATTTCCTTAAACTGAATAGGTATATTATCTAAAGAAATTACCATGAAAGCTATATATAATTTTTATATAATTAGAATTTTAATAAAATATAAGCTATTAGTGGCGCAAATACATATAGTTTTATATTTGAAACAAAATACTTCTACTAAATCGGTGGTCAAAGTAGAAACAGCTACTTTTGAATAGTTTTAGAGTGAGACGCCCATTTTGGGCGCTTGACAAATGAGCTAATAATACTTTATACATTTTCTCATAATAGTCAGACACACTGGATGATATTTATAATAATTCATTTTAGTATTCGTAGATTTTAGCCCATGATAATAATATAATATTATTGTAAGTTCTAACAAATATAAATGGCACGTTACGGCCTACTTATTAAAAGGTAAATGACGGCCGCAACTCCGTTGCACCAAAATTCGCTTATCGTGCGGGAAACGTACATTTTTCAGGGATAAAATATCCTATTTCCTTTCACGGGACTCAAATTATATCCATGCCTAATTTCAGCAAAATCAGTTCAGTGGTTTGGGTATGAAGAGGTAACAGACAGATAGACAGACACACTTTCGCATTTATAAAATTAGTATGGATGTAAAGTTAATCTGAATCCCTACACAAAATTATTTGCTTATCTCGAAGCTCTTCATAAGTACCAGTTTAAGGCTAGCAACGGACCTGCAGGCTGCAGCACTTCTAATGTTGTGTGTGTGTTCATGGGCGACGTAGTTGCTTTCCATCAGGTGACAAGTTTGCTCGTTTGCCCCCTTAATTTATAAAAAAAAGTTACTCTTTATATCCAGTCTAAATTTCTCTAAAAACAATAGTTGTCTAGTCTTTTTAGAACACACGGTTTATGGCTAATCCATCTAATATTATAAATGCGAAAGTGTGTCTGTCTGTCTGTCTGTCTGTTACCTCTTCACGCCCAAACCGCTTAACCAATTTTGCTGAAATTTGGCATGGAGATACCTCGAGTCCTGGGATAGGACATAGGATACTTTTCATCCCGTAAAAATGTACGGTTCCCGCGCGATAAACAAATTTTGGCGCAACGGAGTTGCGGGCATCATCTAGTCTTTTATACTTACCATAACAACATATTTTAAGATAATATAATATGTATAATCTTAAAATAATATATTTTTATGATAGTACATCATCTTATATATAAAATTCTCGTGTCACAATGTTAGTCCACGAACTCCTCAGAAATGGTTTTACTGATTTTTACCAAATTTTATATGCATATTCAGTAGGTCTGAGAATCGGCTACTGGATACTTTATATATTGATAAGTGCATTTTTTTGAATAAATTATTACAACCTGAGACTGACGGCGACCATCGTTTGTGCGACGGGATAGCGATCGACGTTGCCATGGCGACATACTTATTTAGTCACTTCAATAAAATAATATGGGCGAAATACTTTATTATTATGGCAAAGCAACGTTTGCCGGGACAGCTAGTATAATATAAAATATTATACTCTATTTTGCCCGCGACTTCGTAAAAACTTATGTAGCGCAGGTACATACATTTTCCTTTTATTTACATCGAATCAGCAAGTAAAATTAACTTACAGACAGACAACACAATTATACAGAATGTAACAAAACTAAGTGATAATACTTTAAGGATGTATGGAGCCCCCTATATAGAGTTCGCTGTGAAAGTGGCAGTGCTGAAAGAGTAACTTTATACTTTTGTATGGGAAAATGTACGACGCTCGGGCCTAACACATTTAATCACAAAAAAAAATGGTTCTTTCAGGTACTTTATGGTACCTTACAATGGTACTTTCACATTGAATAGACTTGATGACTATTTTTTTTTCTTATTGGTAATTGAAAGACCCTTAAAAAATAGAAACATCGCTGAAAGAATGACTCTGATAGCTTAAAAATTCACCAAGATGACATTTCAAACATCTCATAAAATATGGAACGAACTGTCACCAGCAGTATTTCCGGACCTATACGACCTGCAAACCTTCAAGATAAGAGCGTATTCCCTCTTAAAAGGCCGGCAACGCACCTGCAGCTCTTCTGATGTTGCGAGTGTCCATGGGCGACGGTAGTTGCTTACTATCAGGTGACCCGTTTGCTCGTTTGCCCCCTTATTTAATTTAAAAAAAAATAGACCTGCCCGAAATGCTCCAAACAAAGTGCTACGAAAGATTGACGTCACTCTTTCGTAGTTTGTAGGGATCGGAAGAGAACTTAGTTCAATAGGTATATTAAATATTGCGTTTAAGAAAGTGGTTTTATAACAAAAGTTGCTTTTAATTGCATAAGTTATCGAATAATAAATCGACTTGATTATCCAACTTTCAAGGCGCATAACAAAAAAAATACAAACGCTATCAAGGTGAAATTTTGGGAACACTTATTTTTTACCGTGATTTCTTTATTTTATTAACAAAATTCGCTAATCTTTGACCTTGTCATCATCCCTATTCTATATAAGGGACACATACACCCTAAACTCTATTTTAAAAATGGCTAATTTTTTGTAAATACCAAAATAACATATTTTAAGATTGTGGGAGGTAGCTGCCAGACAGACAACGCAATAATAATATATTACTAGATGACGCCCGCAACTCCGTTGCGCCAAAATTCGTTTATCACGCGTGAACCGTACCGTTTTTCCGCGATAAAAAGTATCCATACTCAGCGAAATCGGTTCAGCGGTTTGGACGTGAGGAGGTAACAGACAGACAGACACACTTTCGCATTTATATTATTAGTATAGATGGATTTTAGTACTTCAAACGCTCATATTCAACGGCCTAACGTTCCTGTGGTTCTGTAGACACTTGATGCAACAGAACTTGTAGTTGTTGTACTCAAATGGACTCTTGGGTAGGTTGGCGCCGCACAGGAAACACTTCGGTAGATCCGCCTTCAACTGAAACCGAGTTTTATTCTTATTATATTGTGTACCATCGAATAAATTGATTCATAGGCGGATGAACTCGTATTATTTGGTCGGATTATATCAATTTAAGGTTAGCTGTGGTCTGTCGGATGGGTTTGACATAACGCGACCAAATAACGTTCCGCCTATGAATCAACTTCTCTGATATTTCATAAATATTTATTTCTTCTGTTTCAGACTTGTAAAGTAAGTTCACACCAAATTTGTACTTTGAGCGACAAAAAAGGCGACGTAAACGATAGTTATGACAGCTTTTCAAAAGTAAACTTATGCTACAAGATACAAGTTAAAAAGTACGAGTGGCATTACAAGCTCATACTGTATTACTTAAGAGACATGTGCTGCCACCTATAATTCTCTTACGTCCTCTCAAACATATAAAGTGCTGGCGACACAAATCCGAAACTCTTACCGTTATATTCACTTAGCTAGAGATCAACTACGATAACTTGGCGCGCCCCTCCAAATGACTGTTTCAATGTGTGTAGTCACATCCTTATGAAAGAGTTTGTATGTGGTGAGTATTCAACCAATCACAGTACACGTAATATTTCACTTAATGTCACTCATTACCAAGATTTGTTGGTCAACTAATCATAACTAGCCTACCGCGTAAGACAACGCACTTCAAACGTTTTGACAACGCACTTCAAAAGTTTTGAATTTTGGAGGGGCGCGCCATGTTATCGTAGTTGATATCTAACTATAGTTCTTGCACTTTCCCTTAGAGACGAAGCGGGAGGGGGGTTACGACGTGTTGACGTTAAGACTGCTTCATAATAACGCTGCGATGCGCCCGTGTGGCCGGCTATGCATCAAACGGCAGCGCCGATACAACGGGCCGTGTGGTCTGGCTCTTACCTTCTGGTCATCAGTGAGCTCGAGGAACTGTGTAGTTTTCACTTTTTCCACGTATTTCTCCTTTTCGCGCTGTCTCTTCGACCGCTTCTGCTGCGCCTTCTTAGCTTTCTCCGCTTCTAGCTGTTCCACAGTTATAGGCCCAGGGATTTGAGACTGAAATAGACAAATTAAGAAGGTAATAGACAAAAAGGTACGAAGTAATAAATTAAGCAAAAAATATTTCAAAATTTTAGAGTTTAGGCCGAAAAACTTGAGATATGCAAACGCGAAGACAATACGATAGTTTTATGGGTCGCCGCCGGCGGTCAGAGTGTATCTGTGAACTCTCTCTCACCTTGGTGTAGTTGTACTTGTGGGGGTGGTGCGCCTGGAACAGTCGGAAGGCGACGCGCGTGTCGTGGTGGGGGGAGGCAGCGTACGGCGTCTGCAGCAGGTGGTTGCGGACGCACGGGTCGCCGCCGGCGGTCAGAATTTGCCTGCGAAATGTTGGTTGGGAAGGTTTTTGTGTAAGATAGGTTATATTGTTTTATTGCAGTATCTGAAAACAGTGACAACACTCCGACGCGACGTCTTACAAACCTAGTCTAGTCGTCAAAAGCGGTGTTTTGACCGAACGGTGAACGAATGGAGTGATACGTTACGCTTCAACAGTGAAATCGTTCGAACTTCAGACTGTAGTGACTAATAGACACGTTATATCGAAACACAATGAATCCTCACCAAACTGACTCACGTTTATGCTGAAGATAGTTTGGATGTGAGTTCTATAAATGAATATTTTACTAATATACAGATGAAAAAACACAATATATCTAATGAAGGTTTGATGGCGCTATGTAGCCGTAGGGTCGGTCTATCGTGTCAATTGTCGTTGTCAAAGACCCTAAGGTCCCTCAGACTCTGTTGGCAAATGATATATCGAAAACCCTGATACGGTGGACATCCCTAGACCTAACTATATTATATAATATTACTAGCGACCCGCCCCGGCGTCGCACGGGTATAAAGTATATAGCCACTGAAAAAATTATTAAAATCGATAGCCTATGATCCTTCATGTGGTCTACTTCTTATCTGTGCCAAATAACATAAAAATTGCTCTAGTTAGTTCGCGAGATAAGCCCTTTCAAATAATTTCCCCCGTTTTTTCCACATTCTCTTATTAGTCTTAGCGTGATAAAATATAGCCTTATAGCCTTCCTTAATAAATGGGCTATCTAACACTGAAATAATTTTTCAAATCGGACCAGTACTTTCTGAGTTTTTTCCACATTTTCCTCTATTTCTTCGCTCCTATTAGTCTTAACGTGATAAAATATAGCCTATAGCCTTCCTCGATAAATGGGCTATCTAACACTGAAAGAATCATCAAAATCCGTTGCGTAGTTTTAAAGATTAAAGGGAACAAAGGGACATGAGGGAAAAAAAGCGACTTTGTTTTATAATATGTATAGATATAGATATAATACTCACGTGACTAATTCCGGTTTTTCAGCTATCGCCGCTTTGTGCAGTGCCGTATTGCCGTCGGCCGGGTCCTGAGTGTTACACGCCTGTTCCAGTTCCCCGCTCTCAAACTCCTCCAGTATAGTGTCCAAGGAAGTCTCCTCTTTGCTGGATATTATTTTCCACATCTGGAAACGATAGTGATAATTAGGCGGAACGTAAGCTTAATGCTTCAAGCCCCAAGCAGTTACCGGCGACCACGAAAACAATAGAAAGGCTATTGTGTCTCGTTTTTCCACGATCGAAGGATTAAATTGGTATATTATGGTGGTATATTGGTATAATTGCATAATAAAAATCTATATAAATTAAAATGAATAAATATTCGCGTAAGTCCAGGGAAGGTATATTAGGATTTAGAAGGCAAGTCCGGATCGTCTAGTTAGGAATACAATATATTATTACTAACGTACACAATTTTCAACAATAGATTTTGTACTGTTTCTCTAAGGTCCGTATTTTTGGTCAATTTGTCGACCTCCGTGGCGCAGTGGTGAGCGCGTTGGTAGCTCAAGCCAGAGGTCGCGGGTTCGAGTCCCGCCGACGGAACAAAAAATTTATGAAGTTCCTGGGTCATGGATGTGTATTAAATATGTGTATCATATAACAAAAATCTTAAATATATGTATAGTATAAAAGTATTAAATATATTTCCGTTGTCTGGTACCTGTAACACAAGTCCTTCAGGTACTTAGTACGGGGCCAGACTGATGTGGTGTGAAGCGTCCATAGATGTTATTATTATTATTACTCAAGATACATCTCGGTCTCAAGACGCGGTTCGGCTCTGCGATTGGTCCAAATTTTGACAGCCAAGCAATCACAGACCCTGAACCGTGTTTTGAGACCGAGATGCATCTTGAGTACTGACCAAAAATACGGGCCTAAGTACCTTCCTTTTTAACCAACTTCCAAAAAACGAGGAGGTTATAATATGTTCGGCTGTGGATATTTTTTTTTTTATTTTTTTTTTGTATGTTCAACGATTACTCCGCCGTTTGGGATACTAAGAGAACTCCGGATTCCTTATAGATAGAAGTTTGGGGGTTTAGGCGCTGTTTTAAGAACTGAAAGCATATGCTACTATGCAAATTACATTCATCATCATCATTACCACGTCAGGGTCACCAATGTCACCAAAATTGAACGTAACAAAATATTCAACCTTATCTCCAGAGCGTAAGGCACACATATTTTGACATTACTTCTGAGAAGTAAGTTGCTTCGATAATACAAGTAACATGCTAGTGCACTGTCACACTTACCAATCGCGGCCACGGGCGGCCGTAGACTTCTCAAGCGATACTATGTATTACAATAATAAAGATAAAGTTTAAAATCATATGACACTGAAAGCCTCGCTGCTGCTATTCCGGTTTGGCGCGGCCCTAGGACGTGTCCACTTCGATTTTTTTTAATGTATTGTTTAAAATTATTTGCAGCTGATATTATATTTTGTAAGTGTGACTGTTAACAAATTATAATAAGATACGTAGAATAATATACAGGTGTATTATTCTACGTATAGTTCGCGATGGTTTTACTAGGCACTGACATACCTAGTAGTACTTACTACCTCAGTGTAACTAGGTAACTAAAAAAAGTGAAATTATTACTAACCGACTTCCTAAAGCCGAGGAAGTTATATGTTCGGCTGTGGTTTTTTTTAATTTTTTATTACTTTTTTTTGTATGTTCAACGATTACTCCGCCGTTTGTGAACCGATTTTCAAATTTTCTGTTTTGTTGTATTAGGTTTCACTCCAATTTGGTACCATGTACACAAAAGTGGTGACCTGATGATGGGATCCATGAGTAATCGAAGGAACTTCTCGAAATTTATATGGAAACATATGGTGATTTTGGTTTTATGAGAAGCATCCTAAGTATATGCTACCAAAACGCAAGATTTTGCACCGAGGTATACTATGGTTCCGAAGATACTAAGAGAACTCCGGATTCCTTATAGATACAAGTTTGGGAGTTTAGGCGCTGTTTTAAGAACTGAAAGCATATGCTACTATGCAAATTACATTCATCATCATCATCATTACTACGTCAGGGTCACCAATGTCACCAAATTCAACCTTATCTCCAGAGCATAAGGCACACATTTGACATTACTTCTGAGAAATTTAAGTTGCTTCGATAATGTAACATTCTGTCTCACTTCGCCGAGATATTCTGGAAAACAACTTAATTTCAACCTTTTGCATTGCGTATAGCGTTCATAGTACAATAACTATCTGCGGTCTCGCATATCTGCCAGAGTTGTCAAGCGAGCGGCGCGGCGCGGCGGCACGGGCGCGCGGGCCGGGTACTATGTGCGCTGCGTGTGCGACAAGTCTAGCGAGTGCCAGCCTATTGAAACTAGTCCTGTGACCGGCTACTTAGCACGTCACACGTGTTCACTTCGATTTTTTTAAAATGTATTGTTTAAAATTATCTGCAGGCTGCAGCTGATATTATATTTTATAAGTGTGACTGTAATAAGCTAGGCAGAATAATATTATACAGGTGTATTATTCTACGTATAGTACGCGATGGCTTACTAGGTATTACTAAAAAGAGTGAAATTATTATTTTTAACAAAAAATTAAAACCGATTTCCAAGCTAAAAACAATAATAACATCCTTATAATATGAACTAAAAAGTATTAAATAATTATTCCTATCTAATACTACCTTTTTCTGAATTCGGCTAAAACTCAACTATTTCTGTACTCAATCTTCATCATTTTGAAGTCGGTGCCAGTTCCAAAAGTTTCAAATATTCTGTCAGAGAACTGAAGATTCATCTGGTACCGACTTTAAAATGATGAAGATTGGGTACAGAAATAGTTGAGTTTTAGCCGAATTCAGAAAAAGGTACTATTAGATAGAAATAATTTTTCCGAATTCGGCTAAAACTTAACTATTTCTGTACTCAATCTTCATAATTTTGAAGTCGGTGCCAGTTACAAATGTTTCAAATATTCTGGCATCTGGATTCAGCTATATCTGGTACCGACTTCAAAATTATGAAGATTGAGTACAGAAATAGTTGAGTTTTAGCCGAATTCGGAAAAATGCACCATGAGATAGGAAAAATTATTTAATACTTTTTAGTTCATATTATAAGGATGTTATTATTGTTTTTACCTTGGAAGTCGGTTTTAATTTTTTGTTAAAAATAATAATTTAATAGCATATATTATGTCAGAATTTAATAAACACTAAATGTGTAATTATTAATGATTTTACAATCGAAAACAAAATCTGGATTCTGGACAATCCTTGCAGAATACACACACAACATATTTCAAAATGTCTTTTGTAAGACCATTATATCCTATGACTGCTTCTGTTAAAGGTGCGCGTCCACCGGATCGGAATCGGCGCGTACGCAACGGACGGATTTGTTGTTTTGTATTGATTTGTATCGTACTGCGTGCACTGGAACGTCATTTCTGCGCCTGACAAATTATAAATGACGACGCTCCGTCCGCACCGTACGCTCCGATTCCGACCCGTAGAACGCGCAGCTTTAGACGTAACTTTTTATGACAAAATTCTAATACGAAACTTAAAAGAAATGTTAATTATACCTTCTTAACATTAGCAGGTATTTTAGGTGGTCCCTTCTTAACGGGTTTCTCTTCTGGTTTTTTCTTTTTCTTCTTTTTAACTTGACCTTTCTTCTCTTGTCCCTCATCTTCACTCTCCGTGCAGCTTTTTAACGAGCAATCGTTGAGAAGGTCCTTTCTGGAGTTGGTGATGATACCATTCTTGCTCTGTTCGGAGAGTTCCTTGATCCAATTGTCAGGAGTCTCGGAGTCTATGAAACATGGCCCTTCGTCCTCGCTGGATAATATTTGTGTTGGGAGCTCACGAGGGGCTCGCTCTCTGAAAAAGAATAAGTACATGAGGTAAGATAAGGCAATAGTGTAAAAAACTTTATAAAATAAGGTGGCAAATGAGCAAACGGGTCACCTGATGGAAAGCAACTTTCGTTGACACCATGGACACTCGCAACATCAGAAGAGATGCAGGTGCATTGCCGACCTTTTAAGAGGGAATAAGGTAATAGTAGGGGAGGGTAGAGAAGGGAATAGGGTAGTGAATTGGGCCTAACTAATAATGAAGTAAGACCATGAACAGTAAAAGATAGGCATGACGTGAAATTACACTTTGATGTTGGCACACACGTCTGTTTTCTATACGGAATTAACGTATACAAGGACAAGACAGACGGAAAACACAAGAAGTCATTTAACAAATAAGATTATTAACTATTGACGCTTTTGAAAAGGAATTTATCCCCCATTGCTTTCCGATTTACGAAACTGTAACCTGATAAACTTTGAGTTCTTCTTATTCTTACTTACAATCTTAGGTTTCAAACGTTATTTTAACTTAACATTAGGTAAAACTTGCTTGTCTGTTAAGAAGTTGCTTAAGAGCCCGTCCTCTCTTTTCTACTGCTCTCTTCACACTCACGCCCGTCTTTCATATGCCAGGTGAAAAAGGACGATCGCCAAGTTAGCGGGCAGATAGAGGTTTTCTGTTTTTAAAGGGTTTTTTATATTGAAGTGGTAAAAAGTAATTCCAACACTTTATAGACGACTTTCTCAACAGTATATTGTATTTTTTTCATACCGTTAAGACGTCAATACAATCCATAAAAAGGCAGAAAAAAAAATAAAAAATCTAGCTCCAACACTATATTATAATTGAAATGATCTTACATGTTGTGCATTAAAACTTATAGAAATACTGTATTTTAACTGTTAAATCACGTCTGTTAAATGAGCGAAATCGGCAAAATTTCGTATACGGACTCTTAAGGCTTAATTTACATCGCCGCGGAATGGAACGGATGAGTCAATTTCGCCTCATGCGAGGGATTTGACACCGGAGAATTCTCGAGAATTCCGCAGAATACGCGCGACCAATTTTTCGGCTTGTATTTGTATGTATGCATTTAATTCATATTGTTAAGTGTTAACATAAAGTTCATTGTATTATGTATAATTTCGTTACAAAAAGTCGTTTCTATTCCATTTCGCGTCAGTATAAATTGAGCCTTAAAGTTGAAGTTTTTTAATACTTCTCAGTTTTTTAAATAAAATAAGGGGGCATACGAGCAGGGCCACCTGTTGGAAAGCAACTACCGTCGCCCATGGACACTCGCAACATCAGAAGAGCTGCAGGTGCGTTGTCAGCAAGAGAAAATACGCTCTCGTCTTGAAGGTTTGCAGGTCTTAATTTTTTATTTATTCACTTATTCTATTACCTGGACTTGGCTCTATCAATCTGTTTGCTCGGCGGCTTCTTACGTTCTATGCTCGCGTCTGAGCTGTTCTTCAGTGGAGTCTTGCCTTTAGACGCTATTAATGCTTTTTGGAATAGCTCCATTGTATCTGTAATATAAATAGTACTATTTTAATTTTGCATCTTCTATACTTATTATAAAACAAAGTCGCTTTTTTTCCCTCATGTCCCTTTGTTCCCTTTAATCTTTAAAACTACGCAACGGATTTTGATGATTCTTTCAGTTTTAGATAGCCCATTTATCGAGGAAGGCTATATGCTATATTTTATCACGCTAAGACTAATAGGAGCGAAGAAATAGAGGAAAATGTGGAAAAAACGGGGGAAATTGTTTGAAAGGGCTAACTTGAACGCGCAAATCTCAGGAACTACTGGTCCAATTTGAAAAATTATTTCAGTGTTAGATAGCCCAT
Organism: Lysandra bellargus; assembly: GCA_905333045.1. Classification (NCBI taxonomy): domain Eukaryota; kingdom Metazoa; phylum Arthropoda; class Insecta; order Lepidoptera; family Lycaenidae; genus Lysandra; species Lysandra bellargus. Next base: position 3,634,466 of record HG995341.1, on the reverse strand, counting down.
TTATTGAGGAAGGTTATATGCTATATTTTATCACGCTAAGACTAATAGGAGAATGTGGAAAAAACGAGGGAAATTATTTTAAAGGGCTTATCTTGCGAACCACTGGAGCAATTTTTATGTTACTTGGCACAGATAAGTAGGTAGATTTTAATCATTTTTTCAGTGGCTATATATTTTATGCCCGTGCGACGCCGGGGCGTTCTCGCTAGTAGCTTATTTGTTACAACAATCGTACTATCAGAGAAGTTGATTAATAGGCAGATGGCGGGCCCACGGCATTTGGTGGGATTATGCCAGTTTAATACTAGTTATCTTGAATTACTGTCAGTTGAGCTTACCATAATATCACTAATCACTACCAAGTTACGTAGGTCTGCCATATGACTTTGAATCAACTTCTCTGATATAGGTCAGTTAACAAGAGCTGGCACGATCAACACATTTAAACATTGCGCTTATGTAGTGTCTGTTAATAAGCGCGTGGCGTGACGTCGTACTGCATACGCATCATAAAAAGTCTGCCCGTCTCTCTTGCGCGCGGTCTATCTTATGAGCGTGAAGGGGACAGTTATTGTTTTTCTTATGCTACTGTTTATAAATACAACGATGTACGATAGCATATTATTATCGTATGCAGATTATACGATAATTTTTATCATGATGCAAACATATGATATTTTTAAACATACTGTATAGTGAAATTGCATATGTGTGAGCACTGTGAACGTGCCAGCTTTAGTTAACTGATCTATAGCTCACTTACTTACAAGTGCACAGTTTTGTAATGTAACAACGTGACAACAACATATACGTGCGAGAGCCATGCTTCGGCACGAATGGGCCGGCTCGACCGGAGAAATACCACGTTCTCACAGAAAACCGGCGTGAAACAGCGCTTGCACTGTGTTTCGTCGAGTGAGTGAGTTTACCGGAGGCCCAATCCCCTACCCTATTCCCATCCCTTCTCTCCCCTATTCCCTTCCCTTCCCATCCCTACCCTCCCCTATTACCCTATTCCCTCTTAAAACGCACCTGCAGCTCTTCTGATGCTGCGAGTGTCCATGGGCGACGGAAGTTGCTTTCCATCAGGTGACCCGTTTGCTCGTTTGCCCCCTTATTTCATAAAAAAAAAGACTGGTTACACTCCGGGAGTGCCGGCAGAAGTGAAAACTTGATTATTAACGTTGTGCATTTTTTTAACCCATTTTTTATGAAAATCGATTTTTAAAAAATCGTCAATCAAGTTGTTTCGATCAAGTTTCGATCAAGGTATCGATCAAGGTTTCGATCAAGTTTCGATCAGTTTCGATCAAGTTTCGATCAAGTTTTGAACAAGTTTCGATCAAGGTTTCGATCAAGTTTCGATCAGGTTTCCATCAAGGTTTCGATCAAGTTTCGATCAAGTTTCGATCAAGGTTTCGATCAAGTTTCGATCAAGTTTCGATCAAGTTTCGATAAAGTTTCGATAAAGTTTCGATAAAGTTTCGATAAAGTTTCGATCAAGGTTTCGATCAAGTTTCGATCAAGTTTCGATCAAGGTTTCGATCAAGTTTCGATCAAGTTTCGATCAAGTTTCGATCAAGTTTCGATCAAGTTTCGATCAAGTTTTGATCAAGTTTCGATCAAGGTTTCGATCAAGTTTCGATCAAGTTTCGATCAAGTTTCGATCAAGTTTCGATCAAGTTTCGATAAAGTTTCGATCAAGTTTCGATCAAGTTTCAAATTGAGTTCGAGTTCGACACAAAACACTACTCTCCAACCGTCTTACGCGTTTTGTATGATTTTTCGATCAACACGAAAATCTATCGCGAGTTTCACAGTTTTTACCCATCCCACCAGTGCTCAACGCCGCTAAAGAAGTTTTTACTTCAAAAACTATGTTGGCTACTTAGTTTACGTAATAATTAGTTAACGATATAGTAATACATTTTGCTCCAATAAAATCTATCCTATTCATACCTCTCCTGGAACTCAAAGTATTTCCATAACTTTCTTTGGCATATTATAATATTGTTAGCTGTAAGTCCCAAAGAAAATAAAATAAAATAAATAAAATTTAAAATTGAGCAGTTTAAGTATGAGACGTGGCCAGCCTGACTCACTTTACAACTCGCTAGAAATAAAAATTCTTACTGTTCATTTTATTAAAATCTGTTCAGTAGTTATTGTTTAAAGAAACCATCATACTCACTTACTACTTCACTTACCATAAACTTCAATATTGGACACCGTATCATGTACCCTTTGCACCTCTTTATAAGTGGGTTTCCGGGTGGGGAATGGTAGTGCTCTCACTCTCATGTCATCTCGGTTTAGTGGGGAATTCTTCCCGAAGAGCACAGCTTGGTTGATGGAGCCAACAGCTCGGTACAAGACCAGCGAGCATCCGTTCAGGTCCTCTGCCCAGTTGCATATTATGTCATGGACATGCTGAAATATAATGAATAAATATGAACTCAGATGTCGCTTAAACCGAAGCTGCAGCTTTGATAAAATAAGCATGAGCAGCCATACCCTCGATTATGCGCTGTATCTAGGGTTGCCAGGTCGCTAAACCGAAAAGCCGGACAAAGTAGCCAGTTTGGCCGGACATTTGGACCAAAAATTCCTGCTTTCGAGTACTTAGAATCTGAACTCTTACAGTGGTATGAATAAAAAATCTTAGTGAAGGTTTTAACAGCTTTCTAATTTGAATGTTCGCTAAAGTTAAAAACCGTCTTATAACACTCCACACGAATAAACGCTTGCTAAGCATTCACTAAGTAAAATACTTTTAAATGACGTTTTATAGTATTTTTGTTGGTAATGTTGGTAGTGTGCCAATTTATTGTGTTCAATGTGTCAAAAATAATGAGTATTTTGCAAAAAGAAAAATTGGGAAGTGTCAAAGGATAACCAAATGGAACGGAGTTATATTTTATGTTAAAAAACCTGTACATAATAATATACTTAAAAAATATATTTAAAAAACGCCATCTATTGACGCACAGGAATACTATCAACGTGCAACGCCCTCTGCCCTTAACATGCAGGTACTAATAAAAAAGTGTCGTTTATAGTGTCATTTTTTCGGCCTAGCGGGGGCTAATTATTTATTATATTAAATAAAAAAAGGGGTTTCGCAACGCGTGAAAAGGAACTCCGTTCCAAAAAATATACTTTATGGATTTCATAAATACGTCATAGCAGAGCGTCATTAATTGCGTCTTATATACTTTTTGTCGACGAGGGCGGCTAGAAATTTCTTTAGAAATTGCAATAATGTCAGAAATGGCGATAATACTCGATATTTCGTCCATTTCAATCTCTTAAAATGGTCTTAAAGTAGGTCCGAGGCTTCACTAAAGTTTGCGAACTCCTATTTGACGTTTCGAGCCTAAACAACTGTTAGCAAACGTTTATTCATTACGATTATGCTTAAAATGTTCTTTTCACATCGTCAATTATGAAGCTATAAATTTTTACCTCAACAAACTGTGCTTGATTATATCTACGTAAGCTGGCTCCGGCAGACCTAGGAGCATTACCATGCTGGTCTCTCGTAGCTTGAGCCTGGCCTTGCCCTCTACGAGTCACATATGAGTGCATGGTCTTGTGCAGAACTGGCACACCTCCAGAGAAGATAGCTCCTGCAAAGTGACCTCCTGATACCATGAGGATTGCCCACCTCTGGTAGCCGGGTAAGGTAAGCTTATGACATCTCTCTATCCAGGCGTTACCGTCACCATCTGTAGATAGTTGCTCCTGAAGATGTGAGGATTATGGAGTACATTTAATCTAAGTGCAATAAATGCATGTATAAATACAATATAAATATAATAAATAAATAAAAATATGTATTTATTATACATTGGACATCAAAGTTATTTTAAATATAATAAATATTATGTCACTACATGTAAAATTTTAAATTAATAATAAAAATAAAGGATTGTTGTATTTTATTTATATAATATCAAAATATTTTTACCTTTCTGTGGTGTAAAACACATCTGTATATACAGAAAACTTGGCCTGTTTTGTTAGTAAAGAAAGCTTTGCAGTGTCTGGTGGCTGCCGCAAACAAGTCACTAGCCGGGTTTGTATTTGAATTATTGTCATTGTCTGAGTCACTTTCAGAATCACTTGAATCATCTACAAAAAGTATAGAATAATATCTTTAAGCTATGTATCAAATAGATCATTAACAAGAAGCTTGTATGTTATTTGTAACTTATTTTGTCTTGATAGAAATAATACACAACACAGCCGCATGTGGCCGCTTGGGAGTTAAGGCATTAAAAGCTTGTGCCATTCACATTTCATTTATTTAAATAAAAAATATAAGTCAGGCAAAGCAGCAATATCATAGTAAGAAAATAAAATATCTCCTTGTACCTTTTCTAGAGTTATACTGTCCAAGACTTAAAGCTGGTTTTCCAAACAGTTTTCTCTTCAGGTTATGTGTGTGCCAATGATTCTTATAATGTGCTGTCTGCTGTGCTCTCGACTCAAACGGACCGACTCCGCAGCATGAACAACAGTTACCGTCCGCAGCACCGTTTATTGTTAATGCATTTAAGCGTTTGAGGACACTTTCTTCGTCAACTGTAAAAGGTATACATTATTTTAGATATCATAATTGTTTTACTTTCAGTCAAGTCTTTCTATTATCAATGATAGTACAATTAATCACATAATACCTACTCCACAAACATGCTATTAATGCCAATGTTGCATAATTTTATGCATCATCGTCAATGCATGACAAATTATTGTACACGTTCGTACTACTTTTTCAATGAGTTTAGTAATAGTTGTTAAGTAGGTATATTAAAATTTTAATTTATTACACTTACCAATTTGATGTGACTCTGTTATCATACACGATGCTACTTGTATACCCTTTATTAGTTTTTCATAGCCGTCTAGATCAAATATTTTTAAAGATTTTGGTCTAATAATCTCCGTTTTAGACGTCATTTTTATAATAATAACTTGTAAAATATATTAGTCATTAAAATTAAATAGGTTAACTTTTAAAGCACTCTGGCCGCGGGCCGCGGCTCCTCAGTCGTTAAGAGCTTTGTTTTAATCCTAATTGCAATATTATTGTGCAATATTAGTAATAATCTGCTTGAAAATCCAAAAAAATAACCTAAAGGTCAAAAATTTTTTTTTTTTTCCGCCCACGGCGCAGGCTATAGTCTTTCGACCATACTAAAGGTCAAAAAGTAAAAGTCGAGGTTAGTTAAAAACGTCAGAAATGTCAGAATTGACATTTAAGAAGTGTCAACTGTCGACTGACGATAAAAATAGGAAGTGTCTAACGTGCCGCTAGCGGTCGCTTAGCGATGCCCGCTAAAATACCGTTGTCGGCATAATAAGGAGGAAATCGCTAGTATGCTTCTAGTGGTATTTTAGAAGGAAGTGGCTAGCGTGCCGCTAGTGGTCGCTTAGCGATGCCCACTAAAATACCGTTGTCGGCATAATAAGGAGGAAATCCCTAGTATGCCGCTAGTGGTATTTTACCTTGTACAACAAAAAAAGAACTACTAAAATCGGACTTGTCGTTCCGGAGATATGCGAACACAAGCATACAAACATACACTTTTGGAATTTGGCACATTTGTTCAGACGCGTTCTTTACATGGTAGAGCCATGCTTTGGCACGGATGGGCCGGCTCGACTGGAGAAATACCACGGGCTCACAGAAAACCGGCGTGAAACAGCGCTTGCGCTGTGTTTCGGCGAGTGAGTGAGTTTACCAGAGGCCTAATTCCCTACTCTATTCCCTTCCCTACCCTCCTCTACCCTATTTAACCCTATTCCCTCTTAAAAGGCCAGCAACGCACCTGCAGCTCTTCTAATGTTGCAAGTGTCCATGGGCGACGGAAGTTGCTTTCCATCAGGTAGCCCGTTTGCTTGTTTGCCCCCTTATTTCATAATTTGGTACATATTAATACATGCATACGCGTCGAATTGATAACCTCCTTTTTTTGAAGTCAGTTAAAAATATTGTAATGCTAAGCCTGAGTGGCTACAGCGGCATACAAACTCACATACATACATATACATACATAACACTATGCTTTATTTTACCGCCATCTGCATCGGTTTGTTAGCGCACACTAATAAGGCAGGTATAAATAGTCAGTACTCAAGATACATCTCGGTCTCAAGACACGGTTCAGGCTCTGTGGTTGGTTGGCTGTCAAAATCTGGACCAATCACAGAGCCGAACCGCATCTTGAGACCGAGATGCATCTTGAGTACTGACTATTTACACCAGCCTAAAATACCACTAGTGGCATACTAGCGATTTCCTCCTTATTATGCCGACAACGGTATTTTAGTGGGCATCGCTAAACGACCACTAGCGGCACGCTTGCCACTTCCTTCTAAAATACCACTAGTGGCATACTAGTGATTTCCTCCTTATTATGCCGACAACGTTATTTTAGCGGTCGTTTAGCGATGCCCGCTAAAATACCGTTGTCGGCATATTAAGGAGGAAATCGCTATTCGCTAGTATGCCGCTAGTGGTATTTTAGAAGGAAGTGTCTAGCGTGCCGCTAGTGGTCGTTTAGCGATGCCCACTAAAATACCGTTGTTGGCATAATAAGGAGGAAATCGCTAGTATGCCGCTAGTGGTTGTCATTACATACACACCCTAAAGTATTATCACTTAGTTTTGTTACATCCTGTATAGTCGAAGTGGTTCTTCAAATGGATAATCAGGGTTTTCACAAGATAGGAACGAAATATGGAACAGACCGGATTTATGAACCTACGTGTTGTTTTATTGTTTTATCAAGTTTAATTACATCAAACAGACAGACGGACGGACGTACGGATAACGGACGGACGGATAGAGATGGGCAGTGGGAAAAAACTCAACGGGTATATAAAATTATACCCAGGTTCTTTTCCAATTTGGGAAAAACCCGATGTCTTGTGGGGAACAATGTACGGGTCTCTTCATTATTAACGTAATTATCACGATCTTAAAAAATGCATTTTATTACCTTTTTAGAACAAATGCAGCGAAAAAATATGTACTTTGCCATGCGTACAGTACCTACTTTGCGCCATCGTATACATATAAGGTAGTTGGTAGTATCCTGTTGTTCAAAACGGTGAAATGTGTACATAGCCTAATTATTCAGGAACTAAAATAAAGCCAGCAACTTTTAGTGTACCAATAAAAATATGTCTTCTTGTTTTATTCTGCGCTTTCTGATGGAATGTTACTTAATCACAGAAAGAACGTCTATTGAAACTTTCAACAATCTTTGACCAGAAAATAAAAATAAAACAACAAGAGATATTTAGGTACAAACAATTACTTTTTAACCGACTTCCAAAAAACGAGGAGGTTATATGTTCGGCTGTGGATATTTTTTTTTTTTTTTTTTTTTTTTATTTTTGTATGTTCAACGATTACTCCGCCGTTTGTGAACCGATTTTCGAAATTTTTGTTTTGTTGTATTAGGTTTCACTCCAATTTGGTACCATGTTCACAAAAGTGGTGACCTGATGATGGGATCCATGAGTAATCGAGGGAACTCCTCGAAATTTATATGGAAACATATGGTGATTTTGGTTTTATGTGAAGTGTACTAAGAATATGCTACCAAAAAGTCAAATATTGGGTCAAGATATACCATGGTTTCGAAGATGCTGAGAGAACTCCTGACTCCTTATAGATACACGTTTGGGAGTTTCGGCGTTGTTTTAAGAACAGAAGGCATATGCTACTATGCAATTTATATTTATCATCATAATTATCATCATCATCATCGTCATCATCATCATCATTACCACGTCGTGTTAAGGTCACCAATGTCTCATGGCACAGACTAGATAATAGTACAAGGCATAGGTATGGATATACTAATAATAATAATTATGTACTGTATAACAACACCTGTTTATTTAATACATGACGGCGGTCGGCGCCGTAGAGGCGACGGCGTCGCCGCCGCGCGGCGCATGGCGGCAGACGACAGATCGAATCCTTTACTAACTACTTTATATACAGATCGAATACTTTATTAACTACTTTATAAAATTTAAATAGACAAATAGAATTGAAATAAAGTTATTTTAAAAAGAGCATTTAAACAAAACAAAGTCATTAAGTCTTTTTAATTAGTTATACTTATTAATCGATAGATGGCGCACTAAGTATCGATTTGAATTCTTTATTACAAGAACAGCTGTCAATAATTATGATAATATTAAATATTATGAGTAGCTACGCTACATCCTATGCAAGTTTATACAATTTTTTTATCTGATAGATCCTTCGATCGTGGAAAAACGAGACACAATAGCCTTTCTATTGTTATCGCAATCGCCGGTGACCGCTTGGGGCTTGAAGCATTAAAATTGTTAAATTACTTAGCACAATATGTTCACTTCACTGATAATATATTATTTTGTGAGTGTGAGTTGTGACTCTTAACAAATTGTAATAAGATACTTAGGTAAAATATACGCGAAGGTTTATCTACTAGTGTAACTAAAAAGAGTGAAATTATTATTATTTTTAACAAAAAACTAAAACCGACTTCCAAGGTAAAAACAATAATAAAATTAATATGAACTAAAAAGTATTAAATAATTTCTACTATCTAATAGTGCCTTTTTCCGAATTCGGCTAAACCTCAACTATTTCTGTACTCAATCTTCATAATTTTGAAGTCGGTGCCAGTTCCAAAAGTTTCAAATATTCTGTCAGAGGACTGAAGTTTCAGCTATCTGGTACCGAATTCAAAATTATGAAGATTGAGTACAGAAATAGTTGAGGTTTAGCCGAATTCGGAAAAAGGCACTATTAGATAGTAGAAATTATTTAATACTTTTTAGTTCATATTAATTTTATTATTGTTTTTACCTTGGAAGTCGGTTTTAGTTTTTTGTTAATTAAAAGTTACAACAGTTTTTTAGTCACTGTCGCTACCTGTCATGATAGCTAAATAATATATTATTAATATTACAAAATTCTATTTCTTGTATAATTCTGCGAGATGTTGAAGATCGTTCTTCATTCATTGGGCTACCCAACGGAGCCTGGGTGTAAATACAGCTCGTCATCATCGTCATTGTCATTACATCTTTATGTTTGTGTAACAGGTTCAAACTCAGGGTTCAAATTATTAATTATCTATTTTCTATACTTAATTATTATATAAAGCGGAAGAGTACTTTGTTTGTTTGAACGCGCTAATCTCAGGAACTACTGGTCTGATTTTTCAGTGTTAGATAGCTCATTTATCGTGAAAGGCAATAGGCAATATTTTATCACGCTAAGACTAATAGGAGCGAAGAAATAGAGGAAAATGTGGAAGAAACGGTGGAAATTATTCTCACGAGCTACTGGAGCAATTTTTATGTTATTTGGCACAGATATAGAGTAATAATAATAATAATATCTATGGACGCTTCACACCACGTCAATCTGGCCCCGTGCTAAGTACCTAAAGGACTTGTGCTACGGGTACCAGACAACGGAAATATATTTAATTCTTTTATACTATACATGTATTTAAGATTTTTATAATATCATACACATATTTAATACACATCCAGACCCGGGAACATTGAAAAACTTTTTGTTCCGTCGGCGGGATTCGAACCCGTGACCCCCGGCTTGAGCTGCCACACACTCTACCCATTGAGCCACAGAGGTCGTCAAAGGAGACAGGAGTAGACCTCGGGAGAGGACATAGGCACTTTATTTGCGGGAAATGTACGGTTTCCGTGAAATTCCTAAATTACGCGGGCGAAGCCGCACGGAACGTCTAGTAAGTGATAAAAGCTATTTTTGCTGCCTTGTCTAGTGTGGTCAATCTATTTCGTTTATGACTATGTGCATGCGTGCTAAAAGATCCTTAGTTGCTGCTGAAGTACAGGGAGTAGTTAGGATACGTACTGCAACCCTACTCAGCAATTTGGACCTGCAGAATCCTCTCCACCAAACTACCGGGTCCATTTTGGCGACATGCTTCCATATAAATAAATGGTCTGCTCCGTAAACCCTGTCTAGCTGTATAATTGGCTAAATCAACATCAACGCCAATATTGAGCGATTGGCTAGCGTCGCGTCGTGTATAAACTCCATAGCATCCACTTCGTATTCCTCTTCTAATTAATACTTTTGTTTATATCCAGTTCGTTCGTCCCTCCGGAGATTTCTTAATTGACCGTATTTAAAACCTTATAAACTCTTAATCTGAAAGCTACAAAGTTATAGTAAAAATACAGCAATAATCTTCAGTATATCAACGTACCTTTCCCCGTTTTAAATTTGCTATTTTTGTTTATTATACTCATGATATCAGCTTCCAAAGTAATACCAATTTATTAAATTCAAGCATACATTCAGCATCTCCTTAGCATTTACAAATTACTTTTATTTGAAACTCACGCCAATAGATCGACAATATCATAAACTACATATACCCCATTTTAAATTTTTTTTAGGACAATTTTGAACTAAGATAAGTAAAAATAATAGGGTTTGCCGCGATCTCGGCAACGCGGCAAATGCATGGCCAAGGTCGTTTGCTCGGGGGACGGCCTTAAGGGCCCTCTCTCCCTAAATTAGCAGGTCGATTGTCTGTCAGTGCGAATATTGACGTAAATGACATTAAGGCTTAATAATATAATACATATTTCAAAAAAGTAAAAAAAAAACTTATTATTAACTTATGTATTGCAAAGCAGTAGATATTTTTTATATATTCTTTTGATAAATAATGAAGGAGTAAAGTGGTTTCATTCAACGATTTGGAGGTGATTTTTTTTTTATTTCTTTATTATGTGATACCGATAGAAAAAATATGGCAAAACCAAATTACGTATCATATCATGTAGATTACTAATTATTTTTTTCAGATATAATTTCTCTGTTAATGCCGATGAAAAGTTGTTTCATCTGCACGCTTTTTTCGAAAGAGCAGCCTTAAGTATTACTTGTTTTATAAGATTACTAGCTGTTGCCCGCGACTTCGTTCGCGTTAACATAGTATAATAACAAAGATGGATAGTTTTCCCTTTTGTGGTTCCTTATACAAAGGGTAAAAACGGGACCCTATTTAAGGAAACGTCAAACGTAAACGTCCATTAGCTTTCATGTTTCTAACTTAAGAAATGACGGACTTTCATTCAAACTTTCGACCCTAATTTCTCACGTGTGGGGTAGAATTTCCAGATATTATGCTTAAATACGTATCCATTAATTTTTTATCAGTAGCCCAAAAATAAAGTTTCATGTAACTCAAGAAATGTCGGTCTTTCATTTAAACTTTCAACCCCTATTCCACCCCTTTAGGGATAGGTTTTCTAGAAATGCTTAAATAAGTATCTTTTTGTTTTTAACACTAGCCCAAAAATAATGGTTCATGTTTCTAAATCAAGAAATGACGGACTTTCATTGAAACTTTCTACCCCAATTTCAATCCCTTGGGGGTAGAATTTCCAGAAACACTTAAATACATATTATCCATTCATTTTTAATCAGTAGCCCAAAAATAAAATTTCATGTTTCTAACTAAAGAAATAAAGGTATTTTTATACAAACTTTCAACCCCTCTTTCACTCCCTTCGGGGTAAAATTTCCAAAATTCCTTCCTAAGTGAGTGTCTAGTGTCTACCTAATAAAACAACCCTATTCACCAAATTTACCACACACCTGAGACACGACTGTCTTAAGACAGACTATCGCATAATAAAATGCACTAGATGCGCACATTTGAGACAAAACGTCTATTAGACAAAGTTATCTAATGCGCCCTGCGACAAGTCTGACTAACGACAGTCGGCTTCCCTTTGAAGTGTATGTGAGCGCGCACATCTACGACAGCACTGTCTAGCCACAATAGATATAACCAGTAGTTCGACTCAGGGCTCGGAAACCTGGTTAATCTTCGCGATCCTGTTCGTTAGAAACGCCATACATTTCCAAAAGAGCGTTTTCATTTCGATTCCCTCTGAACGGACCGAAATTATTTCTGGTTTTGTTCTAAGAGCAAAATTAAATTGCTCACTGCTCAAAATACCGGTTAGAACCGTTCGCGGTTATGTTCGCCCCGCCCACTCACACACAGCACGACCATCACCATTGTCCAAACATAAACAAGTTATGGCCTATTGGCTATTAGATGGTGCACTAGAAAGGGATAGTAGATATCACTCCACTAGTTACTTTCCGCGAGAAATTAACCAGGTAATTTCAGAAGCAATACCGCTCGCATCTCTATTTCGCTACGAACGAACACTTATCCAAAAACCTGGTCATAGAGCGTTTTAACCTGGTTAAAATAATACCGGTTCCTATAGTTACTTTCCGCGAGAAATTAACCAGGTTAATGTCAGAAGCAATACCGCTCGCATCTCTATTTCGCTCCGAACGAACACTTATCCAAAAACCTGGCTATAAAGCGTTTTATTTAACCTGGTTAAAAAAATACCGGTTCCGAGAGTTACTTTCCGCGCGAAATTAACCAGGTTAATTTCAGAAGCAATACCGCTCGCATCTCTATTTCGCTCTGAACGAGCACTTATCCGAAAACCTGGTTATAGAGCGTTTTAACCTGATTAAAAAAGTACCGGTTCCGAGCTCTGGACTTCGACTGCAAAGAGACGGACAGGTTTCAATATATTATGTCAAATTCGTCAGGTTTCACTAAGATTATGAATGGAATGTGCCTCGCGCTGATATAATTTAATTTTAAATACTTATAGATTTCAAAATTAGATTCTGACAATTTTAATCACATGTGCCAAAACATAAACAATAATACGATCAAAAAGAGAAGCACGTCCAGCGATCCAAGTACTATCTTTCCCGTCGAGTATTTCCCGTTTATTTTTAAAGTTATTTTTATCCGAATGAGAACTATTCTATCCATATCTATAAAATCTTTCAGAACTGCTCGCAATAGACGCAAAATGCACTCCGTTTTAATTTTATTAATATACAACTTGTTATTTGAAATACCTAAGTTGTTTAAAATATAAATTTTATATTTTAAACAACTTAAACAAATTATATTTATTCAAATTATTGACGTGTTTCACAACCCGTTTTTAACGTGTTTAACATGTTTAACATCCCAGAGAAATACATTAATAGGAAACCCTAATGCCTGTAATATGTCATAGTTTTAAGTTCGTAGTGACAAGCTAACAACCGTAGCGATTTTCGTCATATACCTACGTCAAATTAAAAAAAATCTAACTTCTAAGTCAGCATACTCTATAATAATTCTGTCTACTCTGTCCGGGCGTTCTCTACTGTTTAATATTATACGATTGTATGCGATGCGTCAAGACAGTTTTGAATTGGTGTGCGCCACGTGATAGACACCACTGTTTTAATTGTGTCGTAAGACTGACTTGTCTATGTGAAACAAGACTGTCTAACTAGTTACAGTCGTGTCTCCGATGTCGCACTAACTTTAACAGTTTTTGCTCAGCGATGATGAATTAGTCAGTCAGGATATGTTATTAATTTATATAAGTACATATAGATAAAAACGATTATTGTGAGTTAATCTTTAAAGATAGACAATATTATTCCTAGTACTATCACGGATATTTTTTTAGATAATTTAAAGAGAAATAATTCTTTTATACATATTTTTGTGTATCTTGGACCGTTTTTGCAGTGCACGCAATGGAAGCTCTCAAAGATGAATAATTTTTCCCGCTTTCTTCCACACTTTCCTCTGTTTCTTCTCTCCCAAAAGTCACAGCGTGATGTAAGATGTTATATATAGCCTATAGCCTTATTGATTATTCAATAAATGGGCTATCTAACACTGAAAGAATTTTTCAAATCGGACCAGCAGTTCCTGAGATTAGCGCGTTCAAACAAACAAACTCTTCCCAATTATAAATATAATAATTAAGTAAAAAATGTTTTATTTCTGAGTAAATTTGAATCAAATTTTTTCAGAATGTCTACCTGATGCCTACCATCGGTTCGGGAACTACCCCGGCGAGAAGAACCGGCGTAAGAAACTCGCACGGGTCCCACATTTTACCAAAAAAGTGAGAGAAAAATTGTTCTTTTTTAAAATAAGTTTACAATTTTGTAACTTAATATTATATACAACTAAATACTTTTTTTATAATTTTTTTATACCTTGAACTGTTTCCAAGATAGAGATTCCATGGAGAACTAAATATTTGCAAAAAAAGAAAAAAAAAACTATTTTGTGACCTTTGACCCCTGATTTTAAAACTTGCGACCATGCAATTATTTATAATGTGAATTTTTAAAACTGTTTTAGGTTGCGAAAATACAAGTTTTTACGTGGTAATATACCGGGTATGTCGATTTTCCGAGATATTCACCTAATTTGACCTAAAATCACTGGACTATGTGGCAAAATATAAACAACAACGTGCATTGTTGCGGTCCACGTCTCTTTCCCGTCGAGTTTTGATGAAGTAAAGGACATAATATACATGTCACAATATTATGTTTTATGTCCAGGTTTCCCAAAAAATATTTGTTAAAATGATTATAAATCTTTTAAAGCTGATCGCAATAAATGCGAATATTCTTCAGTTACTTTATAAATGTCAAACTTTTTAACCGACTTCAAAAAAGAAGATTATTAATTTGAGCCCTATGTATGTAATATTTCTAGAACTGATCAATTTTAGTATATTGTAAGTCTATAATCAGCGTTTCAACAAGTGCAAAACATTTTCAAAACGTTTTGTGTCCTTGTCTTAACCCTATGATTGCGTATCTATACATATTATAAAACAAAGTCGCTTTTTTCCCTCATGTCCCTTTGTTTCCTTTAATCTTTCAAACTGCGCAACGGATTTTGATGATTCTTTCAGCGTTAGATAGCCCATTTATCGAGGAAGGCTATATTTTATCACGCTAAGCCTAATAGGAGCGAAGAAATAGAGGGAAATGTGAAAAAAAAACGGGGAAAATTATTTGAAAGGGCTAACTTGAACGTGCTAATCTCAGTAACTACTGGTCCGATTTGAAAAATTCTTTCAGTGTTAGATAGCCCATTTATTGAGGAAGGCAGAGATTTGTACAATATGAGAAAATGGCTATATTTTATCACGCTAAGACTAATAGGAGAATGTGGAAAAAACGGGGGAATTTATTTGAAAGGGCTAATCTCGCGAACTACTGGAGCAATTTTTATGTTATTTGGCACAGATA
Organism: Lysandra bellargus; assembly: GCA_905333045.1. NCBI lineage: Eukaryota > Metazoa > Arthropoda > Insecta > Lepidoptera > Lycaenidae > Lysandra > Lysandra bellargus. Next base: position 3,619,276 of record HG995341.1, on the reverse strand, counting down.
AGAAGCAGACTACGTGAAGGATCATAGGCTAAAGGATTTTAATCATTTTTTCAGCGGCTATATATTTTATACCCGTGCGACGCCGGGGCGGGTCGCTAGTAAGTAATATAACCTGTAGTTATTATCTTTATTACCTGATTGTAATAAAACCAGTAAAGTGAATTTAACAGTTTGTAATTTTACGGTAATTACTGCTGCAGAAGAAATGCCTGCATCATGTTTCGTAGTTTTATTGTTTCCTGCGATTTTGGCTAAGTTAAATAAAGAATCTGTAGCTATATGCAAAAATTTGAATTGCTCTAATACAGGCGATTTTGCTTGCGGGCTGAGAGTAGAAGAAACGGGTTTTCGACTAAAACTATTTAAAAATGAATGTGAACTTTTAAAATATGGATGCGATACTAGTGGAGAAAATGGTAATTAGTTTAAATTATATTATATTATGTCATTAAGCCCGGCCGCATATTATATAAGAATTTGAGATCAGACAAATTCGGACGCACGCCGGGTACCACCGCACCTATCAGAAATTTTCTTCCGGCGAGTCCGAGTTTAGTCAGCGGTTGACCGGCGGCAGGATAGCTGGAATGGTCTTGGGTTAACAAAAATAAGCACTTAAGAGCCCGGGGTACCCTCAAAATTCTCATACATACGTAATACCAAAATCATTTTCTCATACGAAAATATTTAACATGTTTGAGTTATTTTTCAGCTTAAAATAGTAATTACCTTGGTTCCTGTACAAAAATTAACTTCAAAATATTTAAAAACTAAAAAAATTTAGGTAATTACTATTTTAAGCTGAAAAATAACTCAAACATGTTAAATATTTTCGTATGACAAAATGATTTTGGTATTACGTATGTATGAGAATTTCGAGGGTAACCCGGGCTCTTAATTAAAGAAATAGAATGGCCGACGATAAATTACTTTTGTTCTATATGATAGAAAAGGATAACAAAACGTCGATATTGGGTTCATCCATTTAACAGAGACAAAATGTACGGTTTTCGTAGCATTTACATTTACACATATAATTTAGTACGTAATCAATATGGGTTATGCAATAACAGATTTATACTTCACAGCCTATGGACTTATCAACAAAGAATTCTGCGAGTCTGAAAATCAAGAGCAGAGACTTGCTGAAATTCTTCTAGAAGATGATTGTGCATGTGAAGGAAATCACAAAACACCGCTCTGTGCTATCAGAAAAGATGGAGAGGGATTCAGAGTTAGATGGTTCGAGAATAAATGCGAACTCGTGGAATATAATTGCAGAAATACTGCAAAATTTATGGAAACAGATAAACACGTTTGTGAAAATGCCAATGTTGGTGTTAATTATAAAAGATCAAAACCAAATGATAAAGAAAACCTAACAGATTATAAAACACATAACGATAAAGTCAATTATGATGAAAATAACATAACAAACTTAGTTATAGTCAAAGCAAAGTATAACGAAGATATAAATGATACTATAGACAAATTCTTTGCGACAACACACATTTATGATGTGCCGTTACAAGAGGTACATACGAGAAGAAAATGGATAAAGAATGCTGGTCCGATTAACGTGTTCATTCCAATGAAGATCATTCCTGAAAATTTAACGGATGATTATGAGCATATACCTCTAATGAGGACTTGTCTACACAAGTGTCCTACCGTAAGTTTTCACAAAAATTATCTAAAACATCTAAATTTAGAAATGCATCTAGGCGTCGCGTTGCGGTCTGAATTAACCCTTAAAATGACTTTCAAGTTTTTTACAAGCCTAGCCGCGATCGACAAAAAATCAAAGAAAATGCCGCTTTTTTCACTGACATGTGTGTGGCGACCCATGCTGCCGCCGCTTGTGGCGTAAAAGCTAGTGGCGTAGAATAAAATGAAACCTATAACCTATGTCATAAAGTGGCATTTTATTTGAAAATTTGTCAATCGCGGTCGCTCGCAGCAAACATCGGAAAGTCACTTGACTGTTTCAGTCGTGTCCGTCGGTGTACGCGCCGGTGTGCGGTCAGACGTCGTACGACACTCGTTCTCCGACGCTGATGTTCCAGAACCACTGCTTCATGGATGTAGCGTCGTGTCGGATGTACTGGGAGGACAACGGACGATCTAGTGCGTATACCATTTGAGGAAAGAAGTGGGGTGTCACTAACCCCCGACGTAAAAGAGGTTTGTTAACCCTCGACCAATAAAAGGGCTGTTATTAACCCTCAAAGAAAAAGAGGGTGTTATTAACCTTCGACGAAAAAGGTGTGTTATTAATACCCGACAATAAGAGGGGTGTTGCTAACATTCTGACGAAAAGAGTGGTGTTAATAAGTCTGTGCTGTGTACATGTATCTGTCCGTGGCTGTAACGATGACACGAGCCAAACAGGTCGACCGATTTTGATCTATATTTTGTATTGTAAGTAATTCCAAGCAGTAGTTCATCATGGCATCAGTTAGCTCATTACTGCAGTCTGCACTTTTTTTTTTTGCGTACGGAATCCAACTTGAATTGCGTTTTTTTGTTTTTGGGCAATGATAATAAATAAAAAACATAAGTAGAATATCATTGGTTTTGGGGTTATATCTCTCATATTTTGATAAGAGGTGGTTTTCAATAAGCATAGGTATTTATAACACGGTCACATATCGCTGGAATGCAATAACATAATATTATTATGCCCGCTCCATCATCATCAAACCATGCGTCAAGTTAATGTGACCATGCTAAAGGTACTCCGCACATCTTGTGATAGTTGGGGAGGCGAAGAGGGGATTTCGGGAGCAGCTCGAGCGTGTCAGATTTAGCTTGTGTAGGCTTCCGACATGTATGTAGTTATCATGGTATAGAAATCAGATTTCTCACGTGGTGGGTTAATTTTTTTTAAGTATTGAAATGTTATCGGATCTGTCAGATTAAGATAAGTTTAGTATACCCCAAAGAAACTTCCATATAAAGCACTGATGATAAAAGGGTTAGGTAAGCCTGTAGGGACATTTTAAAATATAAAAAAGCTTAATATTTTCCAAACTAAGCTTTGCAGATATTTTATTTTGCACTAAACTCAATGATGAATGAATGAGACAACAAGGACTAACCTTGTTGTCTTAAATATATTTACAATTTACCTAAATAAGCGATTTTTTATATACATTTTCTCTTTCAAAACTTTAAAATTTACGCTTTACGTATTTAATTTTATGTTTTTTTTTATTTTAGCAGTGGGTTCAGAAACTGCAACCGTTTCTGAACCCACCGCTAAAATAAAAAAACGCTCATATTATTTTTTATCAGTTTTACCTAACGTAAAAAACCTACTAGGTCTCCATGACGCTCGAGTGACCACACAATTAGCACCCTCCCCTCCCCTACTATTATGTTTAAACAAAACATGTTATAAAATATTTATTTCTTTTCTTTCTAGGTTACTGGGAAAGTCTGATAGTTTTCTGTCTGGGGGATGAAATGGATGCGGCTTATAGGTGAGCAAGCACATGAAGATGAAAGCGACCATAATATTATTATGAGAGTGAAACCGAGTTACCAGTCCTACTAAATCTACCAGGTGTAACAAAACTAAGTGGTAGTACTTTAAGATGTGTATGTGTCGCCTGTATGGAATTCACTGTGAAAGTAGCAACGCCGAGAGAGCAATTTTTAGGACGCTTGCCCATAAAAACCATTACGTAGGTTAACTAAATTGAATAAAATTTTCTAATGGTATTATCACTAGGTTTATCCCAGCAATCCGGACGCTGCAGAAGATGGGGCGGCTGAAGAAGAAGGGGAAGTTCCGGCGCCGGATCAAGAACTTCCGGTACCTCACCGATATCCGGTCCGGACCTATCAAGCCTATGGGGTAGACCAGGAATGGCGGGCACAAGTGTATGTTGAAAATAAAATAATTTTACGATTAAGTATTTGATTAACAACATGAAAATATTTTTTTGGGTCATTTTATAAGTACTTCAGCGAAAAATCAGTTAAAAATAGTTTTAAGAACTGCGGTAATTTTGGGCTTACAACCTACATAACCTTCCTAATAGCCTTTTATAGAATGGCTCCAATAGTTTCTAAAACAGGCACGTAACAGGTTAGTTTGTAAGCATACTAAATAATATAGTGTAAGTACTACATAAAATACCAATAAAAGGTCTTTGATTTTCTAATATTTATTCTATCAAAATATGTTAATTTACATAAAACTATGTAACATTATGCGTATAATAATTATAGAGGTAATACTAGCTGTCCCGGCAAACGTTGCTTTGCCATCAATGATAATATATAAAATTTGGTAAAAATCAGTAAAGCATTAATTTCGGAGAAGTTCGTGGACTAACATTATGATACGAGAATTTTATATATAAGATGTAACATTATACGTATATAACATATTATAGAGGTAATTTTATTATGCCTGTAACTTAAATAAGAAGAAAATAAATAAAAAAATTTAAACTCAAGTAAAGTATTTTAAACAGTTTTACAGAACCAACTAAGTGTATGATACCTCCTTTCTTAGAAAATATATTATCCACTAGAATCTAGACGTGCCTACATATTTTTGCCGCTTGCGTTTGAATCGTGGGGGGACGCCCCATGGGGGGATGATATAAAAAAGTTTTCCTATTTTATATCATCCCGCCTCATAGAACGCACAGGTGACCAGAGGGCTGGAGCGTATTTTGGCCAGCGACTAAGCCTGGCTTTAAAGCGGGGTAATGTTGCCAGCATTTTGGGTACTCTCCATAAGGACAGCAGTCTGGATGACAACCTATTTTATATATAGCTGTTTTTTTTCTTTACTAATTATTATTCTAGTTTTTATTGTAGTGTATGTTTATTGTATTAGGCACTTTTAGATAGGAAAATTTATTTAATACTTTTTAGTTCATATAAGGATGTTATTATATTAAATTAATAAACTATTTTTACAGATATATTTACAGATAATAATTTTATTACAAAATCACTTAAAAGAGTCTACTATCCAATGTTCAACATTTTAAGCTAGATGCACGTAAAGTACTGTTTGAATCTAGATGATGCCTATAACTCCATTCCGTCAAAATTGTAATACCGCAAAACCGTACAATTTTCCGGTATAAAAGTACCCTATGTCCTTTCCCGGGACTCAAAGTATCTTCATACCCAGTACAATCGATTCAGAGGTTTAGGCAACAGACAGACAGACTTGCATTCATAATATTCTGTACACCAAAACCCTCGGCTAAAGGCGTCTAGAATGCCAGTGCAGCTTAAAATGGATTACTGGCAGACGAGGTATGAAAGCCTTGATTTTCCCAACAAATTGACGCGATTGTTTCACACGGGGTGTGGTTTGGCGTGTGCCTAAATATGGGTATTGTTGCGACGCTTCAACGCATACTAAATGCGGAGGAATACGTGACAAAAAACACTTCGGTCATCGGTCGTCAGCCGCAATGAGACAGATTTAATGATTAGTTAACTTTAATTTAATGACGATATAAACTCTACAAGGTATAACAAAACTAGGTGATAATACTTTAAGGTGTGTATGGGTATAATAGAGTTCGGTGTAAAAGTAGCAGCGCTGAAAGAGTAACATTTTTTTACTTTTGTATGGGAAAATTCATGACGCTGGGGTCCATACAATTAATCACAAAAAATGTGCTTTTTCAGCTCTGCTACTTTTATAGTAAGCTCTATTTAAGGAACTGTACACACTACACACCATAAAGTATTATCAGTTTGTTTTGTTACACCCTGTATGTAACTGTCTGTCACAGTAACGATTATGTCTAATCAGCCGACTTGATGGAATAATAAGGTTGGGAAAACATTCTTTCCGCTTTTAGTATGATTGAACTTACAATATATTTTAAACCGACTTCAAAAAAGGTTAGATTATCAATTATTCGAGCCGTATCACGTATTGTATGATATATTTTTGGAGCTGACTGAAAAGAATTAAAAATGTAAATTAGGAAAAGGTGTTAGGGCCGTTACACAAAAACACGACACGATGCCGTGTCGTGGGAAGCCACGACGCGCGTCGTAAAAAACCACGACACGGCGTCGTACGGCGTCGTACGACGTCGCGTCGTAGAAACTCACGTAGAAATTCAAAGACGAGTTTCTACGACACGACGTCGTATCGTGTTTTTGTGTCCCGGCCCTGATTCTTTATTACGACGCGTCACGCGACATCTAAAAGATGGATCACGTGCAACAAGCACGTGCGAAAAAGATCGTGGCTGGTCAGGTGTCACAGTGTCGAAACCCGGGGTAACTCGTAACATGATGATTGATGAATGAATGAATAATGCGCTTCTTATCCCACCAGAAAGTATTCATTATGCAGCGGATTATAAAAGGGAGCAAAATAAACACGATTTTACGAAATAACACAATACTTGTTTTTTATATTATAAACATAAAAAATGTCTTTGCAAAACCGGTGCCACGTTTGCTTACTAAAATGATTTTCAGTATGAAGAAGCTGAAAGCATAATGAAGGTTACTGCATAAGATCTCAATCGTACTATGTCCGCAAATGTACATACATACACGAATAAAAGCATACAATCCCGCGTACACACATATTCACACCCACACGCTCAAGGACACACTCACAAACCCACACACACACTCACACACTAGTCATAAATAATTTTGCCTCTTTTTTAGGGTTCCGTAGTCAACAAGGAACCCTTATAGTTTCGGTCTGGCTGCGGTTTTACTCAGAGACCTAGAAAACTGTAATTTGGCATGAATACACATCTTAATAATGCCGACAAAATGGTACTACAAAAATCTTATAAAGATATTTTTTATGGTACCTCCCCTACACATCAAGCGGGGATGATTTTTTTATTTCGCGCCCACCCCAACGTGTTGGGTGTCGTTGGATAGGTTTTTTAAAAATATTATGAGTATTCATAGATCATTTTCCGATTTAGGGATCCATTTGTGAAATATTAACGATTTTTTCCATTAATATTAATGGAAAAAATCGTTAGAGTCCAGTGTCCCCCCTTCTACCAGCTAAACGGTTGTTTTGTAAAAAATATTTGTACTCTAAAAAAATATTTTTTAGTATTTAAATATTTTGTAGTAAATTTACTATTTGTTTATATATTTTTTAGTGTTTTACTCTATATTTAGTGTTTATATATTTAGTAGTAAATTTAGTAAGTAAAAAAAAATTATACACATTTTTTTTTGTGTTTAAATATTTTGAACTTAATTTTTGTACAGGAACCTAGGTAATTACTATTTTAAGCTGAAAAATAACTCAAACATGTTAAATATTTTCGTATGAGAAAATAATTTTGGTATTAGTTACGTATGTATGAGAATTTCGAGGGTAGCCCGGCCCCTTAAGGCTCCATTCCACCACGGATTTATTTCTTTGACTTGAGTCAATTCGTGCGTAGCGTATCCGTAGGTTGCAGTGGACACAGTCACATATAAAGCGAAGCTTGACGCACGTGCGCCGCGATGGAATGGAGCCCTTAAACTGGTGTGTACCATCGAGGAAATTGATTCCTAGACAGTTGACGGACCTACGTCATGTGGTCATGTGGTCGGCTTATGTCGATTCAATGTTAGCTGTGATCGGACGTATGGGTTTGACTTAACGCGACCAACTGCCTAGGAATCAACTTCTCTGATAGTACCTACATTGTAATTTTTCCGGAAAATAAATTACATATTTGTATTTGTATACAGAGTGTAACAAAACTATGTGGTAAAAGGTAATACATAAGGATGTGTATGTGTTCCTTAGAGTTTGCTGAAAAGTAACAGTGCTGAAAAAGCGACTTTCACGCTAGGGCGCTTGCCCATATACAAATCACAAAAACATTTTTTGTCTTCTTTCATAGATAACTATATATAGGAGACCAATACATACCCTAAAGTTTATCACTTAGTTTTGTTACACGCTGTATACTTATTATAATTTCAAACTAGAAACGGCAGACAGATACGTCAAACTTATACCCTCTATATTTCTCATCAAGGGTTAAAAAGGACGCAGTATAATTATGCCGTAGCCTATCATGCTAAGTACTCACATACGTTTTTGCTCGATTGAGCAATAACGTCGAGCAAAACCCGCGGCTCGGGATTCAGCATTGCTCGATAGTTTTATTCTATATCGATATATTTAATTCCATCGAGCCGGCTCAATGCAAGCCTTCGGGCGGCTCGATGCGAGCCTTCGAACTATGAGTTTTGCGGTCCACACAGTAATTATTACTCGATTTGGAGTAAAACAATCGATATATGATATTGAATGTACCGTAACTTCTTGATGGAAATTCATGTTTCACAGTAATAAACGAATAACATACACTTTTCATGCACTTTTTCACTTTTATTAATTTATTTTATTACAATTATGTTTCACACGACCGGTTTCGATAAAATCATCATCAGGTGTAGTGCAGGTAATTTTAAATTTTTAAAAATTGGTACTATTTTTGCTATTTTTAACTATTTTTGTTTACCAATTTTTAAAAATTTAAAATTACCTGCACTACACCTGATGATGATTTTATCGAAACCGGTCGTGTGAAACATAATTGTAATAAAATAAATTAATAAAAGTGAAAAAGTGCATGAAAAGTGTGTGTTATTACTGTAAAACTATCGAGCAAAACCGCATGTGAGTACTTAGCATTAAAAAGTCTAGTATTCTAAAACTATCTCATTAAACTGACTTAGCCAGTCCTAACTAGTATAATACATGATGCGTTTTGAGTTCCACAGACATAGATCAAGATAGATACCGCATGTCGCTCCATTTGTATGAAAACGAGTGTGTCACTTTTTTCCTACCACTGTGACGTACCGATGATAAGAAACGTATCCATTATCAAGGCCAACGTTTCTATTTTAATTTCTACAGCTCAATACGGCACTTATAAGTTTTAAGCATTTAGGCATTTTTAAAATTCCGATCGACGTCCGATTCCGATAGCAGACTAGAGAACAGACTTTCGAAAGACGAGCATTGCTCGTCGTTTGGGAACGCGATATGGCACGGAAAGTACATACACATGCGGTATCTATCTTGATCTATGTCTGTGTTGAGTTCAGTATCTAAGCTTAGGAGGAGGAGCTTAAGTTTCAAGCCTCATAATCCACTCTGCTAATAAGCTTTGGTAAGCTTTCAAGTAGAGCTTTCAGGGATATTTCATTGGTAATAGTTTCCATGAAAGAAGACCAGGGAGCATAATATAGGTACTAATATCCTGGATACTTCCATACTAATATTATAAATGCGAAAGTGTGTATGTCTGTCTGTTTGGCCGTTTGTCTGCCTGTCTGTTATCTCTTCACGCCCAAACCGCTGAACCGATTTTGATGAAATTTGATATGCGGATACTTTGAGAACCGAAAAACGACATAGGATACTTTTTATCCCGGAAAAATGTACGGTTTGGCCGCGATTTTGGCGCAACGGAGTTGCGGAAGTCATCTAATTAGTTATAGTTTATAGTTATAATAAATATCCTATGGCCTATACACATTACTCCAATAAAATAAAAATAAAATTGCACATTTTTGCGGGCTAAAAAGTAGCCTATGTACTTTCCCGTGACTCAAAGTATCCCCACATCAAGTTTCAGCAAAATCAGTTCAGCGGCTAGGGCGTGAAGAGGTAACAGATAGACAGACAGACACACTTTCGCATTTATATTAGCATGGAAGCATGGATCTATCTTGCATCAAAAAGTGAAAAGTGTGTCACGGAACGTGGCCGAACTAATGACCTACATTGCTATCGACTGCAGCATATGGAAATCAAACAGGTCATCAACAATGTAGACGACGCTCGCTCGTTGCGTCAAAATTCGTCTATCGCGCGGGAACTTATTATAGTCAGGGAGATAGGGCTCTACCTACTTTGCCTACTAAAATTAATTACTTAAAAATTAGCTACTTTAGTTTTATTTCAATGTTTTTAAACAAAAGAACTACGAAGAATCTTATGTCATTAGTTTTAAAATACTTTATATTAATATTATAGGCCAAATATTGATTTATTTTCTATTATTTTTACTAATTGTTTGAAGTTTTAATTTGTCTTGAGAGAGTAAATACTTTCATACAAAGTAATTATTTTGTTTTTTATTCTAATCTACAACTTTTTTGCTAGCCCTACGGACATAAGCCCGGCAGTCATAAAAAATAATTACTTGGGTCCAATCGCTAGATGAAAATATGTTAAAAATTCATTTCTAGTCATTGGACCCGATGGGTCCAATTTTTTGGGTTCAATAGCCCGAGTACTCATTTTTAGGACCATCAAATCAAAATATGAAATCCTTTCTATCTCTGTTAGCTACCACTTTCAAGATTTTTCGCAAATATAAAAGTTGTTTGTCTTATCAAAATGAAGCTACTCACGAAAAATAAGCTTGTTTGAAATATATAAAAAAAATTGTTCTAGGGCTCCATCACTATTACATTTATTCGGGATAGAAACTATCCTATATCCTTTCCTCCGACTCAAAGTATATCTATACTAAATTTCATAAAAATTGGTTCAGTGGTTTATGCATGAAGAGGTAATTTTGATGTAGATTTTTTAAAATTAATATTTAATAATCCTTCAGGCCCCGCGCGAGCACCGGTGATCGCGACAACAATAGAATACAATAGCAATTCCTGGAAATTCCGACTGAAGTAATAATATCATGTTGAAAAGAAGATCAAACGACGCAAAAATATGTCATAATAATTTTGTCTGTCTGTCTAACATTGTTGTGAATAATAATTAAAGTCATGTTTTTATTTTTTAACCGACTTCCAAAAAGGAGGAGGTTAAATGTTCGTCTGTATATATTTTTTTTGTATGTTTAACCATAACTTCGCTGTTTGTGGACCGATTTTCATGATTCTTTTGTTGCTGTACAAGGTTGAATCCGAATTTGGTACCATGTTCACAAAAGTGGTGATCCAATGATGGGATCCATGAGGAATCGAGGGGACTCCTTGAAATTTGTATAGAAACATATCATAATTTCGATTTTTTCTGAAGCGTTCGAGGTAAATGCTACCAAAAAGTAAGACTTCGCACTAGTTTATACCCTGGATCCGAAGGTACCGAACAGAACTTTTGAATCCTTATAGATACAGGTTCGGGGATTTCGGCGTTGTTTAAACAACTGAAAGCAAAAGCCAACACATCAATTTGATTGATCATCATCATCACAGCCATAATTATACCATGGGTATAATTATGGCTGTGATGACCCAATTATTGGTACTTGGTATTACTTCGTGATATTTTTCATCGAAGCAGATGTTTTTGATGATTGTTTCGCTGTTTGTGAACCGATTTTCAAAATTCTTGTGTTTTTGTATAGGGTATAATCTTAATTTTGTATAACAATTATGAAAGTGGTGAACTGATGATGGGATCTATGAGCAATCGAGGGAAATCCTTGAAATTTATCAAAACAGTAAATGTTGATTCTGTTAACTTAAACATATGTTACGAACAGCGTTGCCAGATTTTTTTTCTGCCACGTCGGGACTTAGGCAGTTTTTGAGTGAAAAAGCGGGATTCTTCTGTCAAAAGCGGGACATCGAAAAAAATCGGCAAGGTGCGAGTCGGACTCGCGCACGAAGGGTTCCGTACCGGTGTCTAGAGCGAAAGTAGACAAAAAATTGTGTTTCTTGTATGGGAGCCCCCCTTAAATATTTACTTACTTAATTAAAATTTTATTATTAAATAATTATTAAGGCCCAAATATAATTAATTTTGTGAAAATTTCAAGTGCCTGCTGTTACCATTATTGATTACGAGCGAAAAAACCGAAAAAAAAAAACGTTTGTTGCATGGAACCCTCCCCCTTAAATATTATTTTTATTGCGTTTTTAGTACTTGTTGTTATAGCGGCAACAGAAATACACAATCTGTGAAAATTTCAGAAGTCTAGCTATAGCGGTTCTTTAGTTACAGCCTGGAGACAGATGGACAGACATCGAAGTCTCAGTAATAGGGTTCCGTTTTTATCCTTTGGGTACGGAACCCTAAAAACGTATGAAATCAAACGTTTTCGAATTTTTATCTCTTTATTTGACTTAAAATTACATTTATCTAACAGTAGATAGCAAAAGTAGCCACAAAAAATCCACCCCCTATAATCCTCCCATTCTCTAATATCGCCGAAAAGCGGGACTGAGCCTGTCCCGCGCGGGACATTGAATTTTGGTTTAAAAATCGGGACGTCCCGCCAAAATCGGGACGTCTGGCAACGCTGGTTACGAATAAGAGAAATTTCATACGAAGGTGTCTCTTGGTCTAAAGGCACTGAATAGAACTCCTGAACCTTTAAAGATAAAAGTTTGGAAATTGCAGCACCGCTTAGATAACTGCAAACATTTACCACAATTTCGCTTACAGTAACATAATGTGAATAGTTAACATTCGTATTGGTTATTTACGCATAAAGCCTTATTTTGTAGATAACTATAAAGAGTGAAATTATTATTTTTAACAAAAAAATTAAAACCGACTTCCAAGGTAAAACAATATAGTAATATGAACTAAAAAGTATTAAATAACTCTTACTCTTTAATAGTGCCATTTTCAGAATTCGTCTAAATCTCAACTATTTCTTTACACACCTACCACAGTCTTCATTACTTTGAAGTCGGTACCTGCAGTCTCAAAAGTTTCAGATATTCTGACATCGACTGAACTCATGATTAAATTAGCTGGTACCGACTTCAAAATAGTGAAGACTGTAGTATGTAAAGAAATAGTTGAGATTTAGACGAATTCTGAAAATGGCACTATTAAAGAGTAAGAGTTATTTAATACTTTTTAGTTCATATTACTATATTGTTTTTACCTTAGAAGTCGGTTTTAATTTTTTTGTTAAAAATAATAATTCCACTAATTAATTAATTACAATTTAAACACGATCGGTTTCGAAATAAACCGACGTTAAGTACACCTGATGATGATTTATTTCGAAACCGGTCGTGTTTAAATTGTAATAATTAATTAATTAATGTGGTGGAAAAAGTGCACGCAATATTGTGTTTAAGTACCTGTTTCATTTATGTATAAGTACCTGAAGGACTTGTGTTACAGGTACCAGACAACGGAAATATATTTAATACTTTTGTACTATACATATATTTAAGATTTTTATAATATCATACACATATTTAATACACATCCAGACCCGGGAACATTGAAAAACTTCTTGTTCCATCGGCGGGATTCGAACCCGCGACCCCCGGCTTGAGCTGCCACACACTCAACCAATTGAGCCACAGAGATCGTCAATTAATTAATACACAGACTGCGGACATTATTTGGTCGGGTTATGACTTATGACCACTCAATGGATAAGGATTGATATAGCACGACAAAATAACGTAGGTCCGCCGTCGGCCTATAAATAATATTCAAATAATGTATACGAAGATTACAGTGTTGCAGAAAGTCTCATTCAGGTTAAAAGACTACTGAATTATTAATTCTACTTTGTAATTTAGTAGATTACAGTCACACCACGTAACGATTTTCTATTGGACAGTCTGAACCACGTGAGCTTAAGGTGATGCCGCGTTAAAGTAAAAAATATTTTTGGATACGTTTTAGATCGCTTGTTTTCTTTAAGAGGCCGGGCCGGGCTCTCATAGAAAACAGGGCGTAAGCTACAAAATGGTTTTTGTCGCGTAATTTAAAAACCATAAATATATTTCATATAAGCTACGGGCAAATTATAGCGTATGATTGAACCAATCTATATACAAATTTTGGAAGCTTAAATCACTCTCCTCTGTTGGCAAAACTAGAATCCCTGTTTTTATAGAGGTCTTTTTGATTAATTATTCTGTGTTATAAAAGTTGACCAATCGTGTTATGCTACGGGTAATTCAAAGATAAAGACATGGTAAATACTGACAATGAACTTTAATTTCTTAGCTTTAGTAATTGGTGAGAAAAATCGATATCGCTGCAGCCAAATTATTAACGCGTCACCTTAAACAAACGCTATAATAGGGTCATGTTTAAACTCTCTGGCTCAGTGATGAATGTGCGGTCGCGGGTTCTAATATTATACGAAAAATTCGGTTAGGTGTATTAATTTAGCTTTATAAAATCATTATGCCATTTCATTTATTTTCAGCTAAATGTGAACAAAAATTAAAACCTGTGGGCGCGCGTATTTTTAATATGCGCTTGTTTTATAAAATTTTGATCAACTTGAAATAAACTGAGGTACATAATATACACTTTATTGTCTGTATTTTTGAGATTTTAAACGTAAGAACAATATAGAAAAATAACACCCCTAAATCAGACGTGTCTATTTCTTTATGGTATCATAGCCACTAGCCCCCAAACTACGTAATTTCATGAGTATATGAATATACATTTTGTAGTTTGATAGGAAACTGACTGGATCAAACAAGAAACTACACTGCATTGTGCATTAAAATAGAAGAATCAATATGAACCCCACATATTGATTTTGTGGGGCCACACTTCAATGTAATATTAAAAAATTACGCTCTCAAAAAGGCTTTTAAAGGCTTACGTAAGCCCTGAGCGGCTAACTAAAAACAGCAAAACCCACACACGATGTAAAAAATGATCTTTGTCTCCTATTTCCAACACGGGAGGAACCGGGATGGCTATACTTTCGTCACTTCCGTTTTTAATTGGGGGCGGGAATCTGTTGCGTGGATCCGCCCACCCACTTCCGATTATAAAGTATAAAAGCCAGCTAGCCCGGCAGTCCTGAAATAGCTACGGGAGAGTTCGCACGCACTTTGTTGCAATAAAACTTTTTTTATTTTGTCTTCTTTGTGTTCCAGTTAGTAGTTCAAAATGTAACTGTAATTTTGGATTTTAAGTGAAATTAACGATGATTTAGATAATTACTATACTCAAATTGGTTAAATTAATTGGATAATTAAAGAATGTGAAAGATTTTTTGCAAACAATGACTTATATTTTCAAAACAAATAATATTATGAACCAAAGAAATAATTTAAAGTATAAAAAATCGTGAAAACATCATCTAAAAAAATTAAAATTAAATCCTGATTCATGAGCGAAGAAGAGAGACTCAAGAAGCAGAAAGAGTTGAGGCGGGCGTGGTATGAGATGAGGAAGCGAGCTGAACCACCGCCGACAAGACCGACATGTGAGGCGCCGTTGGATCTGTAAGTTACTATTGTCAAGTTTTTTTTTTTTAAATAAGGGGGCAAACGAGCAAACGGGTCACTTGAGGCGTGGTATGAAATCAGGAAGCGAGCTGAACCACCGCCGACAAAACCGACATGTGAGGCGCCGTTGGATCTGTAAGTTACTATTGTCAAGTTTTTTTTTAAATAAGGGGGCAAACGAGCAAACTGGTCACTTGAGGCGTGGTATGAGATGAGGAAGCGAGCTGAACCACCGCCGACAAGATCGACATGTGAGGCGCTGTTGGATCTGTAAGTTACTATTGTCAAGTTTTTTTTTTTTAAATAAGAGGGCAAACGAGCAAACGGGTCACTTGAGGCGTGGTATGAGATGAGGAAGCGAGCTGAACCACCGCCGACAAGACCGACATGTGAGGCGCCGTTGGATCTGTAAGTTACTATTGTCAACTTTTTTTTAAAAAATAAGGGGGCAAACGAGCAAACGGGTCACTTGAGGCGTGGTATGATATGAGGAAGCGAGCTGAACCACCGCCGACGAGACCGCATGTGAGGCGCCGTTGGATCTGTAAGTTACTATTGTCAAGTTTTTTTTTTTTTTTTAAATAAGGGGGCAAAGGAGCAAACGGGTCACTTGAGGCGTGGTATGAGATGAGGAAGCGAGCTGAACCACCGCCGACAAGACCGACATGTGAGGCGCAGTTGGATCTGTAAGTTACTATTGTCAAGTTTTTTTTTTTTTAATAAGGGGGCAAACGAGCAAACGGGTCACTTGAGGCGTGGTATGAGATGAGGAAGCGAGCTGAACCACCGCCGACAAGACCGACATGTGAGGCGCCGTTGGATCTGTAAGTTACTATTGTCAAGTTTTTGAAGTGAAAACTTCTTTAGCGGCGTTGAGCACTTTTGTGGGATGGGTAAAAACTGTGAAACTCGCGTAAGATTTTCGTGCTCATCGAAAAATCTTGGATAAACCGTAAGACAGTTGGAGAGTAGTGTTTTGTGTCGAACTCGAACTCGAACTCGAACTCGAACTCGAACTCGACCTCGAACTCGAACTCGAATTGATTGTAAGGGTTTCGATTAATTAAAAAAATCGATTTTTAAAAATCAATTTTCTTAAAAAATGGGTTAAAAATTCAATCGATTGTAAGGGTTTCGATTAATTAAAAAAATCGATTTTTTTAATAATCGATTTTCATAAAAATGGGTTAAAAAATGCACAACGTTAATAATCAAGTTTTCACTTCTGCCGGCACTCCCGGAGTGCAACCCGTCTTTTTTTTTAATAAGGGGGCAAACGAGCAAACGGGTCACTTGAGGCGTGGTATGAGGTGATGATGCGAGCTGAACCACCACCGACTTCTACAAGACCGACATGTGAGTCGCCGTTGAATCTGTGAGTTACTATTGTCAAGTTTTTTTTAGTAAGGGGGCAAACGAGCAAACGGGTCACTTGAAGCGTGGTATGAGATGAGGAAGCGAGCTGAATCACCACCGACTCCTACAAGACCGACATGTGAGGTTGGATCTGTAAGATCTATTGTCAAATTTATTTATTTTTTAATTAAGGGGGCAAACGGGTCACCTGATGGAAAGCAACTACCGTCGCCCATGGACACTCGCAACATTAGAAGAACTGTGCGTTGCCCGCCTTTTGAGAGGGAATACGCTCTCTTCTTGAAGGTTTGCAGGTCGTATTGGTCCGGAGATACCGCTGGCGACAGTTCGTTCCAGAGTTTGCGGTGAGTCATTAGTGGAGACGACATCGACGTTTACCACTGTAACTCAATGCAAATAACTCACGGCAAACTAAGCGTAAATTTATTTAGAATGCTCTCCGATGTTTATAGCTTAATAGGTGGTAGAATCCATACTAGTACATACTGTATTTATGGCCTATGATAGTACTATTAATTGGACCTATTTATGCATACCGGACTCAACCAACACGATGACAGCTCTGAGAAGAAGCCGTTTTTATTAAAATTGTGTATTCTTTAAAACTGATTGTTATTTTAAGTAAAGTTAATTTACAATAGTATATTTGGTAATTTATTATATGCGTACAAACATAAATATTTTAAAAATTACTACTATTTCCAACAAAAATTAAACAAAAACAGGAGGGTTCCTTTTAGAAAAACTATATTAGTGTTGGATACATATAATCCAAAGCGAACCATCTCTTTAGATTTATTACACAAGTCAACAGGATTTCCGTGCATGAGATCTGTGCACCCGATTTGGATGTCTAACATCTAATTAGTTATAGAAACAACGATTTTAACTTATAAAATTTGCTTTTAAATAAACTGAGGCCTCATGAACTTTCAAATTTTGAAGAAAACCGGCATTTTTTCTTTCGGTTATGTAGTAATAGAATGAAATATATATTCATTATTTTTTAGTTTATATGCTTATATTCCCGAAAAAAGATTGAAATGAAAAAAATATGTAATTTAGATTCAAAACTTAATATTTTTTTGTATCTAGGTGAGCATATCCTAAATATATCTTGTTGTATGCTTCGGCAGTAAGTACCTACCTGATATAATGTGGCGCTCCTATTTTTTCTGGTTTTTACAAGGATGTTTAAAACTAGATGATGCCTGCAACTCCGTTTCGCCAAAACTCGATTATCATGCGGGAACCGTACATTTTTCCGGGATGAATTGTCCTTTTCCGGTACTCAAAGTATCTGCATACCAAATTTCAGCAAAATCGGTTCAGTGGTTTGGGCGTGAAGAGATATCAAACAGACAGACAGATAGACAGACAGACGGACAGACAGACAGACAGACAGACAGACAGACACACTTTCGCATTAGTAGTGATGGTTTCAAGCAATGTTGCAAAAATCTTAATGTAAAAAATAATAATAATATAACAAAAAAAATAGTAATGGAGTATCATACATTGCCCTTTACAAAATAATGAGCCACTATCGAACCTTCATTGTCCATTAAATGCAAAGAATGTGTGATGTAAAATTTGTCCATTACATTACTGTAACAGACAAATTTTACATTATTCATTTAAAAGTATTGTAAGTATAGTAGAAGATTCGTCCTTGAAGTTTTGATGTCTCCGATTTAGTTCAAATTCGGGGAGGGGGTAGCCGAGGTGTTACCTTTGATGTTAGAAGAAACCCCGTTCCTCTAGGCCTATTGGGAGCGGAGTTATGGCCGCTTTTGTTCGACGTTTGACAGTTACCGAGCTGTCAATGTCAAACTTTGGGTGCTTATAACTCGGCAACTGTTTGTCCTGGATATGGGGTTCTTTGGCTTGTTCTTCCTGGATTTTCCCCCTCTATACGATCGTGTCGTAACGCTCGTATGTGCGCAATACACAAGACCACTCTGGTTTCAATGAAACCAGCCCAGTTACGCAGGAGTAATTTTATAGTGCCCAAGTGTGTGCGCAATACACAAGAGCACTTTGGTTTTTTTTTTAATGAAATAAGGGGGCAAACGAGCAAACGGGTCACCTGATGGAAAACAACTTCCGTCGCCCATGGACACTCGCAGCATCAGAAGAGCTGCAGGTGCGTTGACGGCCTTTTAAGATGGAATAGGGTAATAGGAGAGGGTAGGGATGGGAAGGGAAGGGAATAGGGGAGGAAAGGGAATAGGGTAGGGGATTGGGCCTCCGGTAAACTAACTCACTCGGCGAAACACAGCGCAAGCGCTGTTTCACGCCGGTTTTCTGTGAGAACGTGGTATTTCTCCGGTCGAGCCGGTCCATTCGTGCCGAAGCTCTCCCACGTATGAGTTTCAATAAAACCGGGCCAGTTAAGCAGAAGTAATTTTTATAGTGCCCAAGTGTATGCGCAATACACAAGAGCATTATTCTTTACTCTCGTAACCTAACGGAGCGGAAGACCGACATGACTGGTGAGAGATCAGGTGCACGACCGACTTTTTACACGGGCACACACTTGGGCACTATAAAACTTTTTACTTCTTATTAATTTTGCTCTATAATGGTATGGAACCCTTCGTGCGCGAGTTCAACTCACACTTGACCGATTTCTTTTTAAATGTACCTAAGTAAACAAAATATTTTTTTTTTGGTTTTGTGTTTTTCTTTAGGCACGGTATGAAAATAATAATTTCTAAGTGTTAGCCACTGATATTGAATATCTAGTTCTATTACTTTAAAAAAGGCAGTTTTTGAAGCAAACTTTATAATAATATTGCGTTTTTGTGTTTTGTCCAATAACTGGTACTGTCCAATCACTAGTCGTTTTACCCTAACTTGGATAACCATAACATAACGAAAAAAAGGGATATGTCCCTTTTGTGTCGGGCCTGTGTCACAATGACCGGTGAGTCTTTGTAAAATATTAAGAACTAAGCCTTTTTTAATATGCAAACAGCAACCAAGTCGCATGATTCTACTTGCCTAATTAAAAAAAAATCGAGAGACCATGTATCTAGTTTGGATCTATGTAAAAAAAAACAATACTTATTAATTTGTTAGTTGGTAACTTTGTTATGAAAATGTTTTGTTCTGAAAAAATTGTTAGATTAGTACGATCTTGATAGGGTCGATAAAAGGGCCATTTTGGAATACTTCTGCATTATTAACTCAATTTTGGCAATGGTGTGGATTGGACTCATTTTGCATAAATAGGGTCAATTATTATACGCGAAATTGTGTCTGTCTTTCTGTCTCTGTTATCTCTTCACGCCCAAACTGCTGAATCGATTTTGCTGAAATTTTGTGTGGAATACTTTGAGTTTCGGGAAAGAACAATAATACTTTTATCCTGGAAAAATGTGCGGTTCCCGCGCGATTAACGAATTTTAGCGGAACGGAGTTGCGGGCGTCAATATGTAGTATTTTTATAATTGAAGACATGAGTGGAAGGAGCAGGTAAATAACAGTTAAAAATTACCGTTAAAAGCTGCCGCCGAAAGAAAGAAATTTCCCTATAATAATTGAAACAAACCGTGTAAATTCTCTATTTCATCACCTGGCTAATATGGCTACACATAAAATTTACAGTTTTTTATTTTATTTCAAATAGTTTTTTCGTCCCTTAAGCCTCCATTTATGCAAAGAAAGGCATTTTTTACTGTTAGTTATTGTGTTCTTCCACTCATGTCTTCAATTGCTTTTGTCACTAGATTTCCAATAATTATAAACTGTCAAAGATTTTTTTTAACTAAGTGAAAATATATGGTTGTATTTTGACGCCATGGCGAAAACATAATATTGTGTTGCTACTTGCTGTATGTGTGTGTGTTCGGCCAGTGGCGGAGCAAGAGCAAAATTTTATGTGGGCAAGATGAGTTTTGTGAGGCCCCCTGCTGCCCTAGCATGGCCACAGTAGAAATGCGAAAGTATAGAAAAACTGTGGAGATAAACTGAAGGGGGCCATTCCGATCTTTACCGCGGCTAACCGTGACCGACAAAAATTCAATTTACATGCCACTTTATGACATAGAATATAATATGTATAATCTATGACACATAGTGGCCATGCTAGGACAGCAGGGGGATGGATGATCCTAGAGGACCTATCCTAACTTTTTTTTTTTTTAATATTTTGCAATTTTTTCAAATCCCAAGTGAATATTATCTATTACCATAGAGGTGCGAGGCCCCTTCGACCGCGAGGCCGTGGGCGGTCGGCGGTCGCCCACATCGCCCACGCCTTACACCGCCTTTGTGTCTGTCCGTGGCAGTGTAGCATTCAAATATACAGGGTGCAATAATATATCCTTTCGGCCAAATTTCGATATATTGATCCTTGTTAAAAATAAAAATAAACGTAGGTATTTTTTTAAATTATCACTCAGTACTAAAACGTCGAGAAATAGCTTCCGAAAGTTTTCCTAGAAAACACCACAAATAATGGACAATACGCGTCGCCGACGCGTGCTCCCGCGCCACCCCCGCTCTACCCATCGCCGCCGCCGGGCTGCTCTACAGACCCCGCTCTAGTGACCATCCTGCAACGATTTTAATTGGGATAAAATTTATTTTTGTAAAAAAAGTACACCCTATTTCTTGGACAAATGGATTTTCCTAATGATATCTAAGCCCTAAAAAAATTTGGCCGGTAGGTTTAATTGCACCCTGTATACAGAAACCAGAGTTTTTTTTATCAGTCGTCACTCAAATTATAACACACTAGCTTTAGCCCGCGGCTTCGTCAGCGTGGATTTCCGAGATCGACATACTTTTAGGAAAAAAAACAAGTGTCCTTTAGACCATACAACTGAAGAAAAACTTCTAGAGCCCCGTTTGCCTCGTTCGATCACACTTTCGTAACGTTCTCGTCACGCATTTACCAGCTTACTCCCCAAGTCAAGCATGTACGTACGGAAGTTAGAGAATGCGCACGCGCACCTTTTCGTTCGCCTCACCCGATTACACTGTTCGTAACGCTCTCATCACGCATTTGCCAGCTTACTCCTAAAGTCAAGCGTGCGTAAAGAAGTTTCACTTCAAAAATTAATAATGTGGGTCCTTATCTAAGTCATGATACCCCCTGCGCCTGGTCCTCGCCCCACCTCCTCAACAGCCACTGCTCTCCTAGCCTTCGGACCCGCCGGAGCTCCTCCCATTGTAGGCCTTCGCTCCGCGACCTCCTCTCTGAAGAGAGGATGTGCAACTCAGCGAAGACCCTTGCAACCAGCTCCCACGGCGGGCAGTAGCTGCCGCCCAGGAGACCGTACAGTACCCTCTGATGACCCTCACTGCTATGACCCGCTGCGTTTTTCGCAGCTGGGCCTTATTGCGAGCAGTGAGGGAATCCGCCCAAATTGGAGCACCGTACATGGCTATACTCCGACAGTTCCGGAGTATAGCCACCCGCAGGCTTCCCTCCTATATTAGGCAGGAGCCGGCCCAGCGCTGACGCCGCCCTCACGATCTTCGGTCCCAGCTCTTGGAAGTGTGGGCCGAAGGTCCACCTCCCGTCCCACCAAAAACATTATGTAAAAAAACAAGCCAAGTCTCGAATCTTGATGGAGCTGCTTGTTTATCTCTAATAAGGGTTCCTTGTTGACTACGGAACCCTAAAAAGTAATGAAATCTAGACAAAGTCGTACCAAGTCTGAGGTTCCTTTATTTTTATAAAGAAATCTCAGAAATATAATTAAATAATGAAAAATATAATTAAATAAATATTTAAATAAAATAAAAAAGTAATGTTACAACTACGAAATTAATAGTATTTTTGTATCTTCTTTTAACTCTATTACTAAAAATGTAACGACCGACATTAAGGTCCCTTTTAATATTTATGAATACTTCTATGGTAACTATGAGAAATTACATGTTTTTGGTACACGTCTTGTTACCAAAGGATAATTAAAGTTATTTAAAAAATAAGAACTTCAATGTAAATAAAAATGTATATTTATTTTTATGTGATATTACTAAACTTTTAATCACCGACAATAAGGTCCCTTTTGAAAAGTGTTAATTAGTGTTTGTACCAGCTTTTTCTAAACTATACCTTGAATTTTAAGACAGAAAAGAGTTACAGTTTAAATAGAAGTTTATGTATTTGATCTCATTTGACTATGTTTAAGTGTAGTAAATATAATATATTTTTGTTGATATTGACTGATTAAGGCGACGCCTTGATAATTTGGCTATAGCGATGCCGATTTTTCTCAGCAATGACTAAAGCTAAGAAACTAAAGTTCATTGTCAGTATTCATCATGTCTTTGTCTTTGAATTGCCCATAGCATAACACGATTGGACAACTTTTATAACACAGGATTATCAATCGAAAAGACCTCTGTAAAAAAAGGGATTCCTATTTTTCCAACAGAGGAGAGTGATTTAAGGTTCCAAAATTTGTACATAAATTGGTTGAAGCATACACTTTAATATGTGCATAGCTTATATGAAATGTATTTATGGTTTTTAAATTACGCGACAAAAACCATTTTATCGCTTACGCCCTTTCCATTTTTTGCTGTTCCATTGCTTGTTTTCTATGAGAGGCCGGCCCGGCCTCTCATAGAAATCTAAAACATATCCAACACGGTTTCTTACTTTAACGCGGCGTCACCTTAATAAGATTAGTAGAAGCACAATGTTTATTTGTTCAAAAAATTTTTTAATACAATAAACAATGTTGTTTAATATCGAAGACGTCTCTATTTAGTAAAAACTGGTTCGTTTTACATTATTCTTTTATAAAATTCAATAGAAAACATACTATAAATGAAATATTTAGAAAAAAACCATCTTGGGCATTTTCATTACATCATGCACTTTGGCGTGGTAAACAACAGGAATAGAGTAATACAATTATATAATTGAAGTTAAATTCTAAAAGAACATATAACGTAATTCTCAAAAAACATAATATCTATGTAACTTCCTACAATAACATACTTTTTTAGGATGTCGAAGTTTGAATGCGATTTTCTCAATATCACCTTTTACGACTTTCGAGTTTAAACATTTTTTAAAAAAATATTTTCCAGACCTACACGCATGTTATTTACATGGTTCGATAGCCTATTAAAATATGTAGATTATGGAGATACTAATAACTCAATACCGACAATAAGGTCCCTTCACACTGATAACGTCACATTTCTATTTCATAAGTACCAAGCGTTGGAGAGCATTAAAACGACAAACAATAAGCACATGGAAGATTCAATTAAAAATAGAAATTGAATCTATTATTATTATTAGTAAGCAAAAAGTTAGAAGTTTACATTACGATGTAAAAAGTATATCATATTATTTTATCAACAGGCTATAATAGTAATTAACTTTGTTTCAGTAAAACCAAACGGTCTAACCCAAGCTCACAACAAAGTACTAGTGGCAATAACTGTATCGAAATATTAGAGGACAAAATTATCCACAATGCTGCAGCCTACGTACCACCCAATGTGTATATAGAAAATAATTACTACGAACCAATAAGTCCCCCAGAAAGCACTAACATCGATTATCATGAACCTAATACTACAACTGTAGTACAAGATTTAACAGAAGAGTCAATAGAAGAATATCACGTCATTACTCGTGATCAATATCTTGAATACCTAACGTTGAAGAGGCGTTTTGAGAATACTCAAGACGAAACAACGGAAGGTACCAAAGATGCAATTGAATCAGGAAATAATGGTGCTCAGGAACAAGAGAAAATACCTAGTACCCGTGAAAAAAGGATACAAGAACTTATAGGAATGAGCGACGAATACAAAAACTACATTTTAAGCCTCCTGAACAAAGTAAAGACATCTGATATTTTGAGAAATATAAAATGACAATTTTGCTTTTAGCCAAGTACCGCATGATTTAATGGCAAACCTTAGAAATTATTCAGAAAAATAGCAGTCGTATTTTTTGTATGACGGTTGTTTTATTATTCCGAATTTTTCCGATATCATCTTGATTCAATAGTATGTTGAAAGTAAAAGCGGTAATAATTTTCAGGGACAACAAGTTAATGGCACGGTGACAGCAAATCCTAGTCAGGAAAACGTTCACTTAGTTAGTGGAGGGATAAACACAACACCTGCTCATGTACCAATTGGAATACAAGACAATCCTTTGTTGTACGTAAGAAATAAGTGGCAAAACCAAAGGATACACGTAGATGTTGATGCGACCATCTATTCAAAAGTAATTGCTCTATTAGAATTTTTAAAAGATAAAACCGACTTTAAAATTGTTGTACGTAAATAAGAATTAAAATTCCTTATCTCAAAAACTGATAAACCAATCTTGATGAAACTTGCAGTTTTCTTAAGTTAAACAAACATTTAGTACGACAAAAAAAGAATTACTTAAGTAGGACTTGTAGTTCCGGAGATATGCGGACACATACATAAAAACATCACACATATATATATATATATATATATATATATATATATATATATATATATATATATATATATATATACACTTTTGAATAATTATTCATAAACAAACATAATAATATACGAAAACTTCCTTTCTGGAAATGTTACATACATACGGGTCGAATTGATAACTACTTTTTTACTTACACATATTAATAAATGTTTTATTTTAGGTACCAAATGTCAGTCAAGTACCACGAAGAGACTACCATCAAAATGAACAAGAGGTAGTACCGACCAAAATAAATAATAATCATAGATACACATTTATTCCAAGTGGCCCACAACAGTTTGCTCCTCATACGTATGCTCAACAGCAAAATATTCCCAATACTTTTGGCCCAAGCACCGAGAGATTTCCAGGGCCTATCACTCAAAGCGATCGACAACATCTTTATCCTGACACCGATGAATCAAATTATTGTCAACAAAGGTGGAATAATCCAGTTACACCAGCTAATAAACATCAAACATATATTCAAAAAGTAGTTTCTAGTGGCCAAACACAGGCATATCCAGAGAACGAAATAAATCCAATAATACCGATTCCACAACGAAAACTAAACCCAGTCGTTTTGAGAAGCCAACATCCCGTTGAACATAATATTGCTAGAGACCGGATAACATATCCTGACCGGATTGTTCTAAACAATCAACAACAAATTTGTCCTGAACAAGTTGAACGAGGTGCTCAATATTCTGCACCTACTGTTTTAAATAATTATCCCCCTCAAAGGTACGAGGAACCGGCTATGCCTAGTGATCATCAAGTTTATCCAGAGGTAATCGGACCAAATAGTCAACAAAAATATTACGAAAGAGTTAATAGACAACAAAGACAATATTATGAACCAAATATTCCTGGTCAACATCAAATTCATTCAAACGCTTCCCAAAACGTTGAACAAAATATAAATTTATATCGTGACCCGTATGTTATGCAAAATCATCAGCAATTATATTTGAAAGAAATCGAAAAACGTTCTCAAGAGCAAAGATACCATGGTGTTCCCTCTGAAAGTCCACAGCGTTATCATAACCCAATACCAACAAATGAACACCCAACGCATCCAACTGCTATGAATAGTCAACCATACAGGCACCCTATACCTCCAGTGCCATACGCTCAACAGCAGGCATATCCTGAACCAACGGAAACGTGTTCTAAATCAAATACGCAGCCAAAAAGACAATACCAAAGACGAAAGGAGACAACACAGAGGCAAAATGCTGCATCATTGAGGTGGCAACGAATACGTACATCTCCAGTTCAGCCCCATTCCATCCCACAAGGTCCACCCGAAATGATCAGAAGAATGCAGCCGACAGCTACTGAGATGGCAACCTCGGTACAACCCGCACCTGAACAAATGCCCGAATACTACCAACAGTATTACAATCAACATTATGAGAATCCACAAGTGCACAGAGATCAAAACTATCATCTTTCGTATCCTTGGAAAGAATGAAGATAGAAGGCAGGCAGGAAATGGTACGTCATCAATAACCATTATTTTGTACTAGCTCTTTTTCCCCTCTTCCTCTCATCTTCACCAGAATATGAAGAAATTTCTGAAAATATCTTTTGTGGAATAAAAATTGAAAATATTTTTTCAGCGACAACAAGCTAATGGCACGGTAACAGCAAATCCTAGTCAAGAAAACATTCACTTAGTTAGTGGAGGGATAAACACAACACCTGCTCATGTACCAATTGGAATACAAGACAATCCTTTGTTGAACGTAAGAAATGAGTGGCAAAACCAAAGGTCACACGTAGATGTTGATGCGACGATCTATTCAAAAGTAATTGCTATTTTGAAATGTTAAAAAGATAAAACCGACTTTAAAATTGTATGTTATTAAGAAATAAAGTTGCTTATCTCAAAAACTACTGAAACCTGCAGTTTTCTTAAGTTGAACAAATACCTATTAGTACAAGAAAAAAAGAATCACTTAAATTACACTTTTGAAATTGGCACTTACACATAAATGTTTTATTTTAGGTATCATATGTAAGCCAAGTACCACGAAGAGACTACCCTCAAAATGATCAAAAAAATAGAAAAGAGGGAAAAGTGCCAGTATAATATAACCAATATTTTGTACTAGCTCATTTCTCCCCTTATCCACTCTTCTTCACCAGAAGATAAAGAAACTGAAAATATCGCTTGTAGAATAAAAGTAAAAAATAGAACGATTGACAGCAAAAACACAAAACATTTCACTGGACTCTACTCAAAAATTAACATAAGTTATTGAAAATCAAGATTTTGAAGAACTGTAAGTATGTCATCTTATAATCGACTTGCATGACCTTAAGTTAAACTTTAAAGGACCTATCAGACAGAGAGCGGAAGCGTTCCATTCATCAGTTTTGCGTTCTTTGTTTTCTACTATCTTACAAAGATACTCCCTCGATCGTGGAAAA
The DNA here is from genome assembly GCA_905333045.1 of Lysandra bellargus. Lineage (NCBI taxonomy): Eukaryota > Metazoa > Arthropoda > Insecta > Lepidoptera > Lycaenidae > Lysandra > Lysandra bellargus. Next base: position 3,591,801 of record HG995341.1, on the reverse strand, counting down.
AACGAGACACAATAGATTTGTATTGTTATCGCGGACGCATGCGGCCGCTTGGGGCTTGAAGGAATACTATGTAACTACTTACATAGATACTATGTATTATAAATGCGAAAGTGTGTCTGTCTGTCTGTCTGTCTGTGTGTTACCTCTTTACGCTTAAACCGTTGATCCGATTTTGCTGAAATTTGGCATGGAATCTTGAGTCTCGAGACCTTTCTCGGATAGTTTTTATCCCGGAAAAATGTATGGTTTGGGCGTGATAAACGAATTTTGGCGCAACAGAGTTACGGGCGTCCTCTAGTGGTGAATATAATATGTTGTACCAATTTGTAAACTAACTTTGCAACTCCGTTGCGCCAAAATTCGTTTATCGCGTGGAACACAAAGGAGGCGTTCTGACCGCGTCATAGTGCCTCTTTTTTTTTTTTTTTTTTTTTTTTTAATTGTATTTATTCATTAAAAACTACGTATTATGGTTACAATTTAAATCTCGCCAAACTAATTGTTTGACGGCGAGATTTTTTTCTGAGATTTCTTCAAGAGTGTCAACACAAAGAACGCAAAATTGACTACTTGAATTTTTGACTGCATGACTGCTCTCTGTCTGATAGAAATCTCTTTATGGTACAATTTATATATTTTTTAAATATTTTCTAGGCCATACCGACACAAGAAAAAGGTGGCCCATCAAACATCACGTCTGCAACATCGTTCCATAAAACTTGAGGTAAGTTGGCATATTATATTTTCTTTTTAGTTAAAACCTAATCAAAGACATTTCTATATAATATCTACAGATTTGCAGTTATTTTGAAGCACAAGTAAGACTCCTATCATCTGCGCGCATCTCAAACGAGGGGGAAACATACACACAAGGTAAAGTAAAGACTATTATTATATTTCTTCACTTCATTCTTCGATACATAATTATTAACCAGTAGTACCTCTGTATCTGCTAGGCAATCGCGTTTTTTCAAAGACGTATATGGGTAGTTGAAAAATTACCGGCACGCTCGGTTACTGGACGTTCCGGCATGTTTCATTGTTAACGCGAGGCAACGCGAGCACGAATACTTAGTAACCATGCCAAAGCGCTGCAGCTAGTTATAACTATTATTAAAATGATTGAGTCAGTGTTGGAAGTAACTAAAGTCAGTGTTATTTTATCGTGTAGTAAGAAAATACATGTAAGTACTATTAAATACTTAAATAAACGGCAGGCACTACCGAGGCCTAGACGAGTCAAGTATATTCAATACTAACCGGCTTGTACTGCGACCGCGAGTCAATAAACGTACAATGTGTTGGGACTGCGAGTCTTTATACACGATCTATAATATTATGTATGCTTTATCCGTTCTATAAATAGAATTATAAAACTATATGATTGCCGGTTTGGGGGAAACAACTGCAGGTGATTACTGCAATTATTTTAACTAACCGGCTCGTACTGTGACTGTGAGTCAATAAGTACAGTGTGTTTGGACCGTGAGTCTTTTTACACAATCTATATTCTATAATATGCATCGGAATTGATTGCGGATCTCTGACGATGTTTTACCTATTCTATAAATAGAACTATATGATTGTCCGATTGGGTGAAATAACTGCAAGTTAATTACTGCAAGTTTAATTATATATTAAGTTATTTTATAAACCGCCATAATGTGTGGATTGACTACGAGTCTCTAAGCACAATTTATATGCATCGAAATTGACTGCGAGTCTCTGACGAAGCTTTATCTGTTCTATAAATAGAACTATACGTTGGCCGGTTTGGGGGTTAACAGCGAGTTATTTTATAAACCGCTATAATGTGTGGATTGACTGCGAGTCTCTAAACACAATCCTTAGGCATCGGAATTGACCGCGGGTCTCTAACGATGTTTTATCTAAAAATAGAAGTACAATACTATGTAGGCTGGTTTGAGGGGATTAACTGCGAGTTAATTACAATTTAAAATATGTTGATATTTTTCAAATCAACATTATGTATGGATTGACTACGAGTCTCCGACAATGCTTAAAAATAAAAAATTTGCAACTACCGCACGTTTTTCCCGCGCTCTTTGTTCTATAAATATAACTACATAATTATTATTATTATTATATTAATATCTTTGCCGTTTTATAGAGAATAGCTATTTCGAGCTAATAACTAGATAGACTGCGAGTCTCATCAGTTAACAACCAATGCGCGTCTCGCGCGATCCTTTTGTTCTAAATATAGAACTACGATTATGATTTACTACGTCTGCCGGTATATAATTATTATTATTAAATAAATCTTGCACCAATTTTGGGACTCGGGATACACCGCGAGTGTACATAACGAAACTTACTTAATATCTACGTAACGTTATAGTTACTACCCTCAATATTTTTACAACATATTTTATCGACAAATAAGTCGTTTATAATGAGCTACCCCAGTATTTATTATTTTAGGTCACTAAGATCAGACAATCGGGAAAATATCACTAAAAGTGACCAATATAGGTACGGGACGATCAGGTTACGAATGAACCCGAAGCCTACCCGAGTACCAGCACTGATAGAACCGGACCAGATCCGGATAGATTCAGGGCTCCTACTGACGTTAGGTGCACCCTCGTTGGATTCGCCAGATTATTGTTTTAAATGATCCCAAAAACGATTAAGTTAAGCTTATAAAACATTCCTAATAATAAGTGTTGCAGATCGATTCCATTTCGATCGATTATAATCATTATAGATCTCACCTTACAAAGTCTCGATATGATCAGACTTATCAACAGTATCTGATTTATCTCGATATAAATTATTATCAAACTTATCAGATAAAATATTATCAGAAAAGACAACGTCGTAACGGAAACCTATAACACTCAAACTCGATAAGTCTTGTCCCAATATCAGACCGAGATTATTATTGTTTCGTTGGATAATTTCAGTATTTGTTCTCAGAGACAAATTAGTACATCCCATCAATCGGGTACCTTTTGGGCTGTGGCAAACCCTTCCCGCTACCCGTCAAAAAAGGGGGGGGGGGCAGAGCTGGTTACCGTCGGTTGGCGCCGCTAGTACTGTACCGCTACAATCAAGGGTCTAGTTCGAAGAGCGTTGAGGCGACTAAACGCTCAACACCGCAGCCGTAGTGCTGACAGTTAATTTTATATATATTTTATAGATGTTACTATTATAATTATTGTGGGATTTACACAGCTATCCCCAACCCGCGGCCCGCGGGCCGCATGCGGGCCGCCGGGACTTTATTTGTAGCCCGCGTGATGTTGAACCATTTTGAAGTTAACGCCCACGGGCAAAATATTATACAGTCAACGTGAAAGTCTTTTTTCACTTGTAAATCATTCATTTTGAATTACGTTATTTTTTAAACCTAAAATTGTCTGTTGCGGCCCGCGACACCAAGACCAGGGATGCTTGCGGCCCGCATGAAAAATAAAAAAATTAGGGAACTTCGTTCCAAAAACAAAGACAGGTTGGGGACCACTGGCTTAATTTAATATATATTATGACATCAATAAACTATTAGAATTTAAAACTATATATCTTCGTGTACCCTTATCGAAGGTTACCTTATTTCAAAGATTTTTTTTTCCCCAAACAAAGCGGTGGAAAATATTGTAATATATTTTAAATACAATTATTGAATTATTTTAAATTTGAAACCACTTCGTAAGTTTATTTCAAAATTACATGTTAATTTGGAAAATTAACTTTTAAGGCTTTCAAGCTAATACCCAAAAGTGGATATCTAGCAAAAATAGATTTAAGAGCCTACTTCTTGTTTTCTATTAACTCGCTAGTCGATCGAAAGATTTTAATTAACGGATTAAGAACCTTAAGTCTTGACATACAGACTATGATGCGCTTATATTTCATTATTTTTTTCACAAAAAATATAAAGAAGGAAACTAGACTAGGCGTAGGCTTTATCTAGACTAGACTTACCACGTTTTAACAATATTAGTTTTCTAGGCGACAATTCTTCAGCCTCAGGTGCCCCCTTTTTGTTAACGTTTTATTGTTAATAGTGCCATGGGTGTATTAAACCCACAAAAAATATGTAAATATTTAAGTCTTGACGTTTATAATATAATATATTATTATAACATAACTAGCTGTCCCGGCAACGTTGTTTTGCCATTAAAAGTATTTCCCCCATAATATTATTATTTTATTGAATTGACTATACCTACTAAAGAGTATGTCACCATGGCAAAGTTCATGATTGCTATCCCGTCGCACAAACAATAGTCGCCGTCAGTCTCGAGTTGTAACAATTTACTATTATTTATTCAACAAATGAATACACTTATTAATATAAAGATAAAAAAGTAGATGTTGCCCGATTCTCAACCCTAGCTCGCTAAGATTCACGACAGTCGGTCGAGCCGTTTTAGAGGAGTTCAACCACGCACACCGTGACATTAGAATTTTATATATTAGATATATTATATAATAATATATGCCTATTAAAACGAAATAATATAGAACAGTTAAATCAATGTACTCGTGAGCTATCTCAACTGATAGATATTTTGACACCTTCATATCCTGATTCCTGACCCCCGCCGCGGAATGCAACTAGTTTTAAGCGATTAAAATATTTAATACTAAATAAAATATGCAATGATAAATAAGATAACAGAATCACACTTATTCTTGAATAATAATTGTTAAAATATTCAGCCTGGTGGACCGAGAACACAATATTCTCGACTTTTAATCGTATTAATATGCAATAATCACATTATCGACGACCACAGAGCTGGACCCAGTTAAAGCAGTAGACTCCTTAAAATTTATTCCAAAATACTTTACTTCGACTTAGATTTTAGATAAATACTCTGTTTAATCTTATTAACTAAATAGACTTATTACAGAGATCTTCGTCCGCTCCATCGGAACCTTAGCCAAACAATTTGACAATGGCTGTAATACGAATCACGATATTATCTTCTACAGCCATCACTGTGCACTGTCATTGTTTATGAACAATGTTGACTTTACTGGTTGGTGACATTGGCTCAGATGAATGTGTGAAGACTGAAGCGTCTTTCGAAAGAAGCTTTCCGGTAAAAATACCTGTATAATAAATACATACCTGAGTAGTATAGTACCCGGGATCCACTTATAAATTATTTGTTTTTTCTTGCACTCTGTACCAACTGAATACTGGTCATTGACTGAAAACTTTCTGCCTAATAAAACTCGGCAAAATAAAAAATTACGGTTTTGAATAGCGGTACCGAAATTTATATTACAAAGACATCAACTCTCGGGCGTGATTGGATCGGTGATGTTATTAATTTGTGTAATTCCTTTTTATTAAAAAAGAAGTTTCATGTCATATTTAAGTTATTACGTCGTGCGATGGTTATTCAAGATTATATTAAATAGGATAAAGCAGGTGCTGTGCGAGATCGGCGCAGCGTTGACACGAGCGTCGACACGAGCATCGACACGAGCGTCGACACGAGCGTAGACACGGGGACTGAAACTGGACACGATTAATGACGAGTAAGACGACAGTCGAAAGGCAGGACTAGCGACTCCAATACTTTCGATATTTTCCTTAGCCATAATTTTATCGACGAACAAAGTTACGCTAAATCAGTTATAATATTATGTATAATCACCATGATCCCAGTATGTTATCATTTAGATCACAAACCATAGAGGTCTCTTACGTTTCGTTTCTGACTATTATTATTATTTATTGTTAAATTCTTTCTCCAATATAATAATGATTACTATTCATAATGAATATGGTATTTCGTAAAAAAAAATCTTTCTTTCGTTACTCTGAAAATCTACTGGGTAATAATTATATATCGAAGAATGAAGCGAAGAAATATAATAAATGATCAAACGAACTTACCAAGTGAAGTTCGATCATTATTATATGAGTCGCTTCATTCGAAGATATAATCTCCCTCCCGCCCAGCCAGCACGAAACTATGTTTGCTGCAGTACCCAAAGAAAGAAAGAAAGATTTTTTGCATTACTTCTCTCTAAACATAATGAAACATGCCGGAACATCCATTAACCGAGCGTGCGGGTAATTTTTCAACTACCCACATACGTCTTTGAAAAAACGCGATTGCCTAGCAGATACAGAGGTACTACTGGTTAATAATTATGTATCTTCGAATGAAGCGACTCATATAATAATGATCGAACTTCACTTGGTATGTTCGTTTGATCATTTATTATAGGTGCAAAATTAAAACATTTTGTCTATTTTTAACCGATTTAAAAAAAATGAGGTTATTAATTCGACTCGTATGTATCTAATTACTATAAATATAAAATTTAGTAACGCAGTCGGTCACCTGGGGTCTTTAGAGACCCCAGCGAGAATAAACGCAATATCTATAGCAGATGGGCGTGAACTCAAATTAGTTGCGATTATATCGAAATATATTTCTTTTCAGGAAGCTAGCCAAAGAACGGAGATGCTACGATTAATTTAAATATAAGTTTTTCTCTACGCGAACTCTCAAGGTTTACGTACAATTTTGAATTCGGTCTTATCTTTTTTTAATACTATTGTATAGGTACCTACTGCATGTTAAGTACCCCGTAAACGATCAAATTTGTTTGACAAATATGTTGGTGTAATTTACGTTTTCATCAAACAGCAGCGCAGACGATCAAACGTGCATCAAACAAGTTTGTCGAACAATTAGCTTGAATCGGTTTGAGATCATGAGATCTTGTTTGACAAATACAGCGGAACACGTTCAAACACGTTTGTCAAACGCTACGCAAATCTATATTTTCTTCAAACAGGTCAAACACGTAGTTTGTTTGACAAACGCTTCAAACAAAGCTGTACACTATCAAACTGTTTGACAAACACGTAAAAGACAAACAATTTGATCGTTTGTGGGGTACTTTAGAGCCAGTCCACACGGCGCATTGCGTCGACGCAGCGCTGCCGTTGCGTTGTTTTACATACAAATAACCAATCACACGGCCTGCTGCGTTGTCGCAACGCACACATGACGGACAGCAGCCCCCGAGACGAAGCGGGAGGGGGTGTTGACGTTAACACTGCTTCGTAATAACTCTGCGATGGCGCAGCGCTCATGTGACCGGCTATGGCCTATGCGTCAAAATATTTGCGGAGCGTCGTCGCGCGACCGCGCCGTTACATTGCCGCAACACCGCGAGATCACAAACCTCGCGGTATTGCGATAAAAATGCGCGTTTGCGTGGACGCCTAATATAAATCCAGACTAAGTGTACATGCATTAGTAATAACAAGTAACTAATTTGAAAAATGAGTTATATAAAGTATGGCATGAAGAATAAAACTATAAAAATAATGTAGGTATGAAATCTAAATGTTAGATCACAACAAAACGGGACTAGGCGAGGCATAAAAATAACGTGAGTCAACGTCTGACTACTACTGTGTATCACAGCGTTGATTCTAGTTTGTTAATACTTCAGTCGGAATTTCCAGGAATTGCTATTGTATTCTATTGTTGTCGCGATCACCGGTGCTCGCGCGGGGCCTCAAGGATTAATCGTATATATTTTATGTAAGGCATCAGACATTGACAAGCATTTTATGATTTTATCGTCTGTAATAATTATTATTAGCAAATAGAGTGTGGAACTATATAATATAACTAAGGATATAAGCATACATAAGTATATATATTACTTATGTACTATATTTAGCACAATATATACCTTTATAAATGTGCCTACGTTTAGGCTATATTAAAAAAATACTTAGAGTGGATGTGCGTAGGTTTTTTGGGCTTTAATAATATAAAAAAATTGGCGTAGGGAAGTGACGCCCCCATCGCCCGCTTGGTGTTATCTTCTATCAAGGCTCTACCTTGTTGGAGGATAGGATCAGGCGCAGTCAGTCAACCGACGATGGCGGTATATCCATCGCTAACCAATCAACCAGGCCTTTTAGTTAAGATGCATTCGAAAATTTCAACGGCAAAATAAAAATCAATAATTATATTGAGACAAGCCATCGCCAAATGATATTGTATCACATGCCTTTCGTATGCTTTGTGGTGGAAAATTATCGAATGCATCTTGAGTAAAAGCCCTGGTTGATTAATTTTTTAGGCCTTATTATTTTCTAATGCCCGTTTTCACCAACTACCTCCTAACGCTAAGTGTCCTCTAGCGGCCATTAAGTGTACGTATCTTTCAAGAATTAATTATATTGTTTATTGTATCATCTACGTTATTAGGGCCTAATCTGAACATTGGCTAAACATAAGGGTTTTCAAAAACGTGTTTGTGTTAAGAAATACATGACCCTAAAAGACCGCTAGGTGATACTTTAGCGTTAAGAGCGGTTGGTGAAAACGGGCATCACTCCCTTCTTTTCTTAGTCCCTGCTCTTCCAATAGACTGCACTGAATTTAATTCTTGGGTAAATAATATTAAACAAAAAACTTGCAGAGTGAGATATAATATTTAACTCTTTTGACTTTAACGAAAAAATGATCATTACTTATCAGTTGTAAAGAAAACACTAATTTTGTTTTAAAATTGACAACTTATAAAAACTAGAAGAAATCTTTTGAAGTTTGAATATCTTTAGTAGATACCTAACAAAGTATAAGAAGTCAAAATGTAAATATTTTTAAGATGTAAATGAAAATCTTCGTAACTCGGATGTGATACTACTTAAGTTGAGGCTAAACCTACGCGACCAGCGCGACTACGAAGTGGGAGCTGCCCATGTAATCTTATGGCGCTGTGCACACCTTCACGACCGCGACGCGGGATGATCGCGTCGGCAAGCGGAACGTGCGCGTTAAGTTGTCAGACGCGTGTTTTGAAGTGTACATAACTAGACTTCTTTAAACATATTTTTTATATTATTTTGTACAACTCTTTAGTTTATAATTTTTTGATTTGTTTACGTTTTGATAGATCGTGTCATGATAATAAATTAATTCGACTTCAGTGACTGTTCATTAATAAACGAAGTTTGACGGTTCGCACCGTAGTCGCGCAGGTGTGCACCTACGTCACTGACGCGTAGATTTGTTCAATCCTAGAGTTCAGAATTGTCCTTCCTTTGTGAAACATTTTATTATAAATTAAATTACATGTTTATTAAACAAAAACTTCATAAACGTTTTTAAAATGCTGTAAGTAAAAATGATGCTTATATTATTACATAATATTAAATTTAATTATGTGTAATAATTATGCTTAGTCTTAAAGAAGTTAATGAAAATTAAACATTGGGTACTTAAACTTTAAAAAAGTAGATTTTGTGGTAGTAACTAGTTGTTAATAATTTTTTTAATAAAAATTAAAACGAAAAGTAAAAAAATATTGTCATATTAAGTCTTCATGTAGCATAATCATCACAATATACAAAACACTGCTGATTTTTCCATCCTATATCTTCTGCTCATAATCATCGTTGAAAATAAAAAAATAACATTTAAATTGTATATAAAATGTAAGAAGTCTTAATACTGCTCTTTGCGTAGAGCCCTTGTAAAAGAATCACATATCACAAAAATCTCAAAATGTATATATAAATTAGTAGAAAAATATAACATAAAAAAAATAAAAATATATATTAAGCATTTCTTCTGTTAAAAACAAATTAAAATAAATTAGTTATTGCAAAATTTAATTCTGTTTATTAAAAATTAAGTAACTTTTTGAATACTTAGACGTGTACTTATTTTAAACTTAAGAAAATGGCTGAATGGGGCCAAATTTACTTTCATGTCGTAAGCGTCTAAGAATTGTATTCGTTTTTAAAAAATAATTGAATCATAAAGGTAAAAAAGTATTTTAAATTATTTTTTTAAGAAGGTGGTATACCTAAAAATGATGCAAAATGGAATTGACTTTTTAGAAATGAAATGTTCAAAAATAAATGTTCACTTAGTGATTTTTTTTAATTTTATATAATTTGGAACAATTTAAATTGATTTTGAGTGAACAACGCAGAATGAGAAATGAAAATAACACAGTGTTCGTGCCATTTTTAAATGTAAATAATAAATATGTTTATTTTTTATTAAATGATTCAAAATGTAAATATAATTTTTATAGTTTTAAAATTATAAATTATAATGTAAATATTATATAACCCCCCACATAGTCAATTATTAAAAAGTGAATAATAAATCAAATTTCGAATGAATGAATAATGAGTAATGACAGATGTGGACATAATTTTAACAAATAATAATTAATTTATTATTATTTATCACGTGTATTATGATGACTGAAAAATCGTCTTTATAAATATTGTAGCTTTAAAAAAAAATGATAGTTAAGAATCTAAAAATTTATGTTTTCTGATGATTATATTTCAATTTTTTATTCCATATAAATTAGTATTATAATAAAAACATTTATGTTATCAAATCATTTAGGTTTAGGAATGAATACAGCCACATATGTCATTAAAATGTATAGGTAAAATTATATTAATTTAATAATAAAAACACAAACGATGCAAAAAAAAATGTCTGCACCTGATAAAAGTATGAAATCCATAGAAATAGAGTAGACAACTATCATTAATAAATATTCACAAATCATCAAAGTAATTTAAAAATACTAACGTGATTTTTTTTTCTGTAAATTTGCTAGCATCTGATGATTTTTTGATAACTAAAATATTAGGTACACCGTAAATATAATATTCATCATATTCATCATACATAATATTCATCTGTAGGTGCTTCTTAGAGCTGTTACAAGGTGCTACGTAGTTGTAGAAGTACTACGGGATAGCCGTTACGTTTTCATAGAGCTGCTACGAGAATGTATAGGTGCTACGTTTCGTAGAGGTGCTACGAGATTGTAGCCGTTAGGGCGACCACACATTTGAGACAAGACAGACTATCTATTTTTAGACACATAATAAAAAGAACTAGACGCGCACATTTGAAACAAAACATCTCATGGACAAAGTTGTCTAATGCGTACAAGAACTGCCCCGCGACAAGTCTGACTAACGACTGTCGGCTTCCCTTTGAAGTGTATGCGAGCGCGCACATCAACAATAAAACTGTCTAGTAGTGTACCTAGTCTGATCCGAGCGTTCTCTACTCATGAATATACAATTGTTTCGATACCTGGACGGCCAGGGATTACTAAGCGACAAACAATACGGGTTCCGTAAGGGTCGCTCGGCTGGTGATCTCTTGGCGTACCTGACTCATCGTTGGGCTCAGGCAATTGAGTTGAAGGGAGAGGCTGTTAGTTTGGACATTGCGAAGGCCTTTGATCGGGTTTGGCATAAAGCGCTGCTTTCAAAGCTTCCATCATACGGGCTGCCTGAGAAATTATGTAAGTGGGTCACTGGTTTCTTAGCAGACAGAAGCATAAAGGTCGTAGTTGACGGCGAATGCTCGGAGACTCAGCCTGTTGCTGCTGGTGTCCCTCAGGGCCGTGTGCTATCGCCTACTCTATTCTTACTGCATATCAATGACATGTTGCAGACCAGCGGTATTCATTGCTATGCGGATGACAGTACAGGTGATGCTGTATATACCGGCTCCCCCAATATTTCTCGGCAAAATGTCACTGAGAGTCGAAACGAACTTGTGTCTAAGGTGGAGAATTCATTGGAGAAGGTCTCTGAATGGGGTAGACGTAACTTAGTTCAATTCAACCCAGCCAAGACACAAGTCTGCGCGTTCACCACTAAAAAGTTACCAATGGTCGTATGTTCTCGTTTCGAGGGCACATCTTTAACCATCTCCCCTAGCATTGAGATACTTGGTGTCAACATATCGAGCGAAGTCCAGTTCCGATATCATCTAGAGGGTAAGGCCAAATTAGCCTCGAAGAAGCTTGGTGTTCTTAACAGAACGAGACAGTACTTCAGTCCGGACCAACGCCTACAACTCTACAAGGCGCAGGTTCGGAATCATATGGAATATTGTTCTCATCTCTGGGCAGGGGCGCCAAAATACCAACTGCTCCCTCTAGATTGTATCCAACGAAGGGCCGCTCGAATTGTTGACTGCCATAGTGTTTCAAACAGCTTGGACCCCTTGGAATTACGCCGAGATGTAGCTTCACTCTACATCCTCTATCGGTTGTATCATGGGGAGTGCTCTGAGGAATTGTTCGGAATCATACCACCTACAACTTTTCGCCATCGTCCCACGCGAAATACATACCATCCTCATCACCTTGATGAGTGGCAGTCTTCCACAGTGCGTTTTTCGCGTAACTTTCTGCCGCGCACTGTAAAACTCTGGAATGAACTGTCACCAGCAGTTTTTCCGAACCTATACGACCTGCAAAACTTCAAGAAAAAAGCGTGTTCCCTCTTAAAAGGCCGGCAACGCACCTGCAGCTCTTCTGATGTTGCGAATGTCCATGGGCGACGGTAGTTGCTTACCATCAGGTGACCCGTTTGCTCGTTTGCCCCCTTATTTAATTAAAAAAAAATTGTATGCATTGCGTCATTGTAGACAAAACAGTTTCGTCTTGGTATGCGCCGCGTAGTAGACACAACTATTTTTATTTAATCGTAAAGCTGACTCGTTTATGTGAAACAAGATTGTCTAAAAACTGTCGTGTCTCTAATGTGCGCTATCTCTTACGTTTCGTAGAGGTGCTACGAGATATCCGCTACGTCTTCGTAGAGGTGCTACGAGATTGTAGCCGCTACGTTTCGTAGAGCTACCACGAGAACACAGCGTCTCACTTATTTTTTTTTATTTGCCAAGTTTTCTGCGAGATTTTGTTTCCAACCTACCTTGGTTAAGAAAATAAGTTTTTCTTTTTCTATTTAATCATATTAAAATGTTAAGATTTAACAATAAAATTGCCCCTTTTGTAAATTGTATATTGTAATTAAGCGTAACTTATTCTAAATAGAGATAAAATCGTTGATAATTTATTTCGATAGCAGAACATCATCACTTCATTAAGAAAATCATTCGCAAAATAAGTTATGAACACGTAATTTGTATGTTATAAAAATAATAAAAAAATAAAAGCAAGAAAAAAGAATGTAAATTAAAAAATAGTATGTATATAACACATATGTCTCTTAAATTCATATAAAGTAACACAATAATATTTGTTAATTTAATACGTTTTTTGTTACAAAAATAGTCAAAAATTCCTTAAATTAAATAACGAATCACGGCAGATTAAGTTCCTTTCCATGACATAATTATTTTATGTCTTCATAGATTTAATATATTATTATAGGTATAAATTGTACACTAGCTATTTGACCGAGCTTTGCTCAGCATTCGCTAAAACACGAATAAAATTACATTTTCTAAAAATGATTCCTACCTAGATCGATTTATCGCCCCCGAAACCCCCTATATACTAAATTTCATGAAAATCGTTTGAGCCGATTCCGAGATCCCAATTATATATTAATATATATACAAGAATTGCTCGTTTAAATATATAAGATAAGATGTAAATGCACAAAAATTGAAGCGTACTACAGTACATGACTATTAATAAGTGTAGTGAACTATACAATAGAACTTAAGTTATGTTAAGGTATATTGTTAGGACATTCCATTAAAATTAATAGATACAGATTTTATAATATCCATATTACAAATAACTAGGAAGGTTTTAAAAATACATACTTATATTGTAAAAGTAAAAGTCTATCTATTTGTCTGTTACCTCTTCAGTGAAAGGTATGAAAATACCAAAAAGTCCCGGAAAGGACAAAGGATACTTTTTGTCTGGGAAAATGTACGGTTCCCACGCGATATTTGGCGCAACAGAGTTGCGGACTTCACCTAGTCTTCTCTTCTTCTAATTTAATTTAATAAAAATAATATCAAAAGGCATTACAGTTACTTTATGTATTGAAATCGAAAAAATATCATAATATTATTAATATTAAACCACGACCAAAATCAGTTCGTTTTACAACTCATTTATTTATGAATGGCCAATATTTTTAATGGTTTCAATTTCTGAGCTAGGCTCAGAAATTGAAACCATTAAAATATTAAACCATTAATAATATTATTATTAAATTAAATTATATATTATTATTTCTATATTATGAAATGCGTAGTAAGCAAAATAATGGTTGTGAACTAAAGAAATTAATTGTAAATACAGTAAGATTAAGTTAGGTCGTGTTAATAAATAATCCATACAAATTATACTTGTAAGCGTCGGATTGTCGAGCATGAAGTGGTATGCTCAAACCACTGAACAGATTTAGAAGAAATTTTTTACAGAAACACTTTGAGTCACGGGACTCTAAGTGTCTCTGTACTCAATATCTTAATAATAATGGTCTTTTCTGCTATATATTCACAAGCAACCTCCGTGTTTTAAAGTTTTTTTTTTATTATAAAGAATAAATAAAGAAAGTAATAAAATAACAAACAGCCACTGATTTTGAATATAAAAATTACATATCTGGGATACCCTTATTATTATTTGGATATATGTGTTACTTGGATATATTTATTATTATTATTATTATTATTATTATTATTATTATTATTATTATTATTATTATTATTATTATTATTATTATTATTATTATTATTATTATTATTATTATTATTATGTTTTTTTGGGGTTTTAATTCTCCTTTACAGGGTTCTACTAAAATTTCGGGCTTGTGGCCAAACAACTTCAGCTAATGTGATGAATGATGATTAATTGTTAATGGCTAAAAACTTGCGGACGATGCGGCATGTGTTGAGAATAACAGCTTTTTGTAAGGTGATGTATGTGAGTGGATGGACGTTGAGTGTTTTGAGGGAAGTGTGCAGCGTTTTAGGTACAATGCCAGTGGTTGAAATGACTATCGGTATTGTTTTGACTGTATTAACTTTCCATTGCGTCTTTATTTCTATTGTGAGGTCAGTATTCTTAAAATTTTCTTTTCTCCCTTGCGGGGAATACTAAAGTGGCGGGCTTGTGGCCAAACAACTTCAGGTGACGTATTTTTCAATTATTAATTGATAAAAACTTCCGGACGATGCGACATGTATTGAGAATTGCTGCTTTTATTATTATTATTATTATTCTTATTATTATTATTATTATTATTATTATTATTATTATTATTATTATTATTATTATTATTATTATTATTATTATTATTATTATTATTATTATTATTATTATTATTATTTGTGTAAGGTATTCCTTGCTCACGGGCAATTAAATCCCGGACCTTTGGAAGGCATGCGTGAGGCCGAAGCCAACACGTAGAGGCCCGTTACACAGTTTTAATCTAAATGTAATGTGACACTAGCCGGCGACTCTCCCTGTCCGCACTATGGGAGTACGACCAAGGAGAGCCAGCGGCCAGTGTAGGACTATTGCAGGGAATGGAATTAAAATGATATCGGGCTATGGGGGTGAGGTGCTAGTGGACTGGATAACTGGGACTATGGAAGGACTGTGGCGTCTGCCGATACAACGTTGTAACATGTATCATAAAGTTGGCAGACGGGGCCTCGCCAACTCTTTGAATGGGCCCCTCAAAATGGTCGCACGCACGGTGCATCGAGCCTTCAACATTGACAGAGCGGCTTGAGGCAGGAGAGGTGTCGCTGGACTTTAAACGCCGATCATTTGCACCCTCAGAGGGTCCCATCACGTCGCCCACTCGCCACTTACGCTTATCCTCCCTCCGAGCCGAAGCTCTCGCGACTCCACTCTGACCGGCCGGTTAAGGCAAGGCAGAGGTAGGGCCTGATTCTCCGTCAGTGTTCACTCCGACCGGCCGGTGAAGGCAAGCCGGAGATGGAGAACAGGGGTTTCCCTGGGAGCCCTCGAGTTCGTGGGGTCGCTACTCCCCAACAGCTCGCCACAAGCTGCCCTGCCTTATTATTATTATTATTATACCCATAATATAACAAAAAATGCGATATATCTCTTTTGTGTCGGGCCTGGGTCACAAAATATGACCCGTCGCCTTTAAACGGTTTAAATTTGTATTGTATTTCTACGTTACGTAAAAAAAATAAAAAAAGTAAAAAAATATCATAAATTGTAAATTGATGGACTATATAATATATTATTAAAGTATAACTATCATATTTTAGCGTACAGTATTATTTAATTATTCATACTTAGGTAAGTAAGTATTATAAAGTTGAAACGTCAGTATTTTCCGCCCAATTTTATTTATTTCAATCATATTAGGATTACTTAAATTTATTTTGCTTTTTATATTCAGGATAGCATATTTAATATGATGTTTGTAAATATACGTCATACATTATTAGCTATTTTAGGATAATACTTTAAGGGAATTTAAAAATCATCATTGCAGACAAAACTGTATTATTATAGTAAAATTGTTTCTAGAATACGAAATATATTATGCTTTATAGAATAAAATTTTTGTAACCACCATGGTTATAAAAAAATATGAAATATTGTAATAAACGTAACATAAGGTATTATGCATTCTTTGTATCATAAATAGTAATTTATTTAATTTTAACGTGATATTAATAGTTTTAGCTTAGATCTTAAGAATACAGCCCACTACAGATAACCATGGTGCCGCAGGGATGTCTTTTACGACGAGACATTAAAATAATAACTTGCATATAACTATGTAGAGATCAACTACGATAACATGGCGCGCCCCTCCAAAATTCAAAACGTTTGAAGTGCATTGTAAAAACATTTGAAGTGCGTTGTCTTGCGCGGTAGGCTAGTTATGATTAGTTGACCAACAAATCTTGGTAATAAGTGACATAAACTGAAATATTAAGTGTACTGTGACTGGTTGAATACTTACTACATACAAACTCTTTCATAAGAATGTGACTACACACATTGAAACAGTCATTTGGAGGGGCGCGCCATGTTATCGTAGTTGATCTCTATTCTCAAATTGCCAAATTTCTGTCCGTGCGAGCATTGACCTGTCAAAAAAACTTGTCATATTTCATTTTTACAAGTTTTCTATACAAACCGTGATTGAAATAAATATTTTGTTTGTATAGCAACATCCCCATAAATAATATTTTTATTTTGTTTTTAGTATTTGTTGTTATACACAACCCGTGAAAATTTCAGAAGTCTAACTATAGCGGTTCTTGAGATACAACCTAGAGACAGACGGACCGACAGACATCAAGGTCCCAGAGCGCGCGACGGGCGCACAGCGTAGCGCTACGAAACTGCTACGGCGCGCGGCGTAGTGCTACTACGCTACGACGGCGTAGTGCTACGAAACTGTTACGGCGCGCGGCGTAGCGCTACAAAACTGCTACGGTGCGTGGCGTAGTGCTACTACGGTACGGTGGCGTAGTGCTACGAAACTGCTACGGCGCGCGGTATAGAGCTACGAAACTGCAACGGCGCGCGGCGTAGCGCTACGAAACTGCTACGGTGCGTGGCGTATGGCTACTACTCTACGGTGGCATAGTGCTACGAAACTGCTACGGCGCGCGGCGTAGTGCTATGAAACTGCTACGGCGCGCGACGTAGCGCTACGAAACTGCTACAGTGCGCGACGTAGCGCTACGAAACTGCTACGGCGCGCGACGTAGCGCTACGAAACTGCTACGGCGCGTGGCGTAGTGCTACTACGCTACGGCGGCGTAGTGCTACGAAACTGCTACGGCGTAGTACTACAACGCCACTTCAGTCTTAAATTTTTTTGTGCAGATCACATTTTAAATGTCTAAAATAATTGTAGTGTGTAATATTCAGTGGGTCTGTTACATATTTTGTTCATTATTATAAAATAAGTTGCTCATGCGTAACGTGATATAAATGTATTACTCGTATATAGAATAGATAAGTAGATTAATAAAACTAAATTAAACGAAAATTCATTCAACGCATCCTCTATTGGTTGCATCACGGGGAGTGCGCTAAGGAATTGTTCAGATTTATACCTCCTGCAACTTTTCGCCATGTTTGGCAGTCTTCCACTGCACCGTGCGTTTTACGCGTATTTTCTTAACTGTGAAATAATATTTTTTCATTCTTACTTAATATGAATTTTTTTTTACATAAAATACCTCTATAAGTTTTTTATAATTATTACAATCTAGCCTAATTAAAAATAATAAGTAATTTTACATTAACTTTACTTACACTGATTTTAACACTTAATACACTAACTCAAAAGGTTTTGTCCTTTTCAGTCTTCTAACTAGGACCGTGTTGTCGAGGAGCTGGATGGCCTCGACATTCACGTGATGGTGAAGCCTCTTTTCATGGGCTTCGGCGTATCTTTTTATAACTATAGAGACCATGTCCACATTAAGGTCCCGATGTAGGTTTTCGTTTCTAATGTACCAGGGTGCATTCACAATTTCTCTGAGTACTTTGTTTTGGAATCTTTGTATCATCATGGTATTAGTCTTTTTGGTACAGCCCCATAGCTGAATACCATAAGTCCATACGGGCATAAAGACTTGTTTGTACAAGAGTATTTTGTTACTGATGGATAGGGATGACTCTTTCCCATTCAGCCAGTACATTTTCCTGTAGCGAAGCTCCAACTCTTCGCGCTTCTTTTTGACATGAGCTTTCCAGCGAAGCTTTGAGTCCAGTGTCATGCCGAGATATTTGGCGGTGTTTACGTGCGGTATAGCAGTATTGTTAATGTATACCGGGTTATAGTTTGGTATTTTATTCGTAAAATCAACATGAACTGATTTTGTTTCGTTTAGCTTTATTCGCCACTTTTTCGTCCAGTCATATATGGTGTTAATAGCTTTCTGAACTTTTTTCACTGCTTCTGCTTGAGTGTCACCTGTAGCCATTGCTGTGTCATCTGCAAAGATCGCAATGGTGCTGTTTTCTATTTTTGGAATATCTAAAATGTAAAGTAGGTACAGGACCGGGCCTAGGACACTTCCTTGAGATACTCCAGCATTTATATGTTTCAGCTCTGAGTATGCTTCATCTTGTCTCACCCTAAACATTCTTCGCACTAGGTAACACTCTAGGATATCAGCAAACTGTTTTGGGAGGAGTTTTCGAATTTTTTTAATTAGTCCCTCATGCCAAACCTTATCAAAAGCCTGCGCGACGTCCAAAACACTGTTGTGCAGAGTTTATTTTCCTCTAGTGCTTTTTCTATTACTGCAGTTATTCTGTGGACTTGGTCAGTCGTAGAATGTTTTTCCCTAAAGCCAAATTGGTAGTCTGGTATCAATTTTCTTTCTTCTAGTACAGGTTTTAAGCGTTTGAGAAGAAGCTTCTCAAATAATTTAGATATAATAGGTAATAGAGAGATTGGCCTGTAAGATTTTGTTTCGTGTGGTGGTTTCCCAGGTTTTGGCAGCATTATGACTTCTGCTACTTTCCACATATCAGGTACGTATTTGAGTCTTAATGCGGCATTTATGTGCGTAGTTAGTTTTACTATTGCCTTTGGTGGCAAGTTTCGCAAAACTTCTCCTGTGATAAGATCGAATCCAGGGGTTTTTTTCAGGCTAAGCTTTTTTATCTCATTTTTAACTTCCCTTGGGGTGACAAGTTTTATATTAGGCTCGTCTGACGTTAAATCTTCAAAATTTTCTTCTAAGCTAGATTGTTGCTCTACTTCTATATTTGGTTGGAAGATTTTTTCCAGATGATAGGCTTTTTAAGTCCTTTTGTTGCTTTCCATAAAGAGTATTCTGTTGAACGGTCGTTAGTCAGATGAGAGAGATATGTGCTCATACTGTTTTCGTTGAACTTTACAATTTTCTGCCTGAGTTTTTTTGTGACATTATTAAGCTCTTTTTTTATATCAGGACATCTGGACACTTGCCTTCGCGTTTTCCTTTTCTCTGCTATAAGTTGTCTTATTTCTATTGGGTAGCAATTTCCTTTTCTGCTAGTGATTGGTGTACTGTTCCACACACAATTTTGGATATTTTTATAAATTCTCTTACATCTAGATCCAATTCTTCTGGAGTTTTAAGAGGAACCTTCAGGTTTATGATAGATTCTAAATCTAGCTTAAAGCTTTCCCAGTCCGTGTTTTTATTTACATTTGCTCTCTCATTTTGATATTCTCACTAAATGTCAGAATTATGGATGAGTGATCCGAGCTCATATCAAAGCCTTCCTCGATTCGTAGAAAATTTGATGATATATTTTTGTTTAAGAAGAAATCAATTAAGTCAGGAATTTTTTTGGGATCTGTGGGCCAGTATGTAGGCTTTCCTGTTGATATGACTTTGCAATTTTACCTCGTTTATAGCGTTCAATAGCTCTTTTCCTTTTGTAGTAGTAAGTCTGGATCCCCAGTAGGTGTTTTTAGCGTTAAAATCACCATCGTTTAAATCTATTGCCAAGATTTTCTAAAAAGTTCATGTACACATCTAATTTTATAGAATACCTCGGTGGAGAGTATATAGAGGCTAGAGTTACCGGAAATGATTTTGTTTTTACACATACAGCCACTGCCTGTATTTCTTGTTGCTCATATTTGTATACTTCATAGTGACAAATATTTTCTTTTATGATGACAGCACTGCCACCTCTGGCAGTATTATCAGGGTGTAAGGCATGGTATGTTTTGTAGCCCTTTATTTGAATATATGTTTCTGTTGTGAAATGAGTCTCAGATATAAGACACACGTCGATATTCTCTGTGCTTAGGACTACTTGCAACTCAGTTTGATGTTTCTGTAGTCCATTTGCATTCCAGGTCATAATCTTTAATGAGTTGATCATTTTGATTTCTGCGAGTGAGTAGCTATGTTAGCGCTACTTTCTAGTTTTTTTCAGTCTGTTATCAAATGAAGTCATTAAATCGAGAATTTTGTTTATTTTTTCATCCGTATTTGAGATAACCTCAGGCTGTGGTTGATGATTTTTATTTGCTTTAGCCATTTGCGCAAAAGTAATATTTTTAACGACTTTGTTACTATTATTTCTACTAAATTTTGAAGTATCAGTTTTACCTGCTGACGGAGTAGAAGTTGTAATGGTTGTCGGCCCTTTTTTTTCATTGCTTTTAATTTCATGTTTTGAAACTCTTTAGCCACAACACAGCCCCTGTAGTTAGCTGGATGAGCTTCGCCACAATGAACGCATTTTGGTTTTGCCTCAACTGGTTTCTGGCAATCCTTAGTTAAGTTTATCCGTGTACTTTACGCATATGGGTTCTTCTAAGCAGTATTTTTGTGTGTGGCCATAAGCCTGACATTTCTTGCATTGTGGTATCAGTTTTGTGGTCTTCAATGGTTGGATATCTACTTTGCAACCTAGCACTGATTTTATGTGATATATTTTATTTATGTCCTCGTCCTTCTCAAATGAAAGTACGAACATATTTAATGGTAATTTATTTCTCCAGCTGAGTTTATTAACCGCTTCCTGGATCTTATAACCTTTTGATTTTAGGTCCTCCACTATTCTCTCTGGCAAACATGGAGAATGTAAGTTTTTTGCAACGACTCGTATTGGTCTGTCTTGCTTATTCTCGTATGAGTACCATAAGAGCCCATTTTGCCGAAGCAACTTAGTAATAGCTCTATATGAGTCTTCATTACTGGCATTTACTTTCAGGCTTTCGCCATTCAGCATTTTTGCAGTAAAAGTAGCGGTGGGTATGCTCGTCATGAGTAAGTCATAGAATTCTTGGTAGCTCTTGACATTTTCGATAATTATAGGTGGTGGTTGGGGCACCTTCTTAACTTTCTCTTCTTTTGTCCCTTTACTAGACTCTGGTTCTAGCTGTTGCAGTGGGGAGAGTGAAACGTTAAGCTTTCGCTTCTTCCTGCTTTTTTGTCGGACCCACTCAGTTTCTTTAGCTAACTCCTCTTCATCCGTCTCATAATCAACATCGACAGGAGGAGCCTTGATAACACGACGTTGGCTTGGAGATTTGTCTTTTTCCTCTTGTACTTTTTTCAGTTGTTCCTGAAGTTTTTCTATTTGATCCTGGAGATCCTTTACTAGGCACTGTAGTTTTTCACGTGCCGCCTTCTCTTCTAGATAGTGGTTGTATATGAATTTCTCTTTTGCTGTTTCAATCTTTATCTCGTGGGCAGCCATTATAATAAACTAATGTAAATGCTTCTTAACAATTGTTTACATTACTCGAACAACAAAATTTGCGTGATTCACTATCGGTATCTGGGTCATCGCGATGTCTGCTGCGTCAGCGCGGCGCGCGGCACGTACGCGCAAGAGAGCGTTAGACAAGCGACTAATCTCAGCGGAAGACAGCTGATCACTGACTTAATATTAATGATAGAAAATAAACATAAAATTATTTAGAACCACTTTTATTTTGTAAAAATAGTTCATATAACAAAATATTATCTATATTCTATTTTAAATTTGACAATACATACAGCCTATTCTTAGACTTAAAATTCTGGACTACATTAAAATAAGGTAAGATACCCTTTTAGTTATTGTTTTGTTATTTACGTTCAAATATAGACTTTTATCTTTAAAAGTATAGAATGTTTTTTTTTTGGCAAAATGTTTTCTTTTATCTTAATTACAAACCTACAGATTGACACTCTTTAGGAACGTATCAGACCAATGGTCCCCAACCGTTTTTTCATGCGGGCCACAAACATGTTTTGGTATTTGTGTCGCGGGCCGCAACAAAAATTTTTATGGTTAAAAAACAGTCTTCAAAATTAACGATTTTAAAGTGGAAAAAATTTAACTACTATCACGTAGTCTTTACGTTATTTTGCTGGTGGGCGTGAATTTTAAAATTGTTTAACATCACGCGGGCCACAAATAAAGTCCCGGTGGGCCGCATGCGGCCCGCGGGCCGCGGGTTGGGGATAGCGGTATCAGACAGAGAGCGGTCCCGCGTTCACATTCTGCGTTCGAACGGTCAGAATGCCCCCTGTGTGAGTATATTATCTATGTAACCTATACAACACAAATAACGCGAAACCGGTGGAACGCTTGACCGCGTGACCGATCTCTGTCTGATAGACTCGTATTAGATTTCGTATTAGATTATAGTATAGGATTCGTAATAGATTTGTGAGTCTCGATTTCAACTATAAATATAATAAATTGTTTTAATGTTTTAGTTGTTATCTTGTTGTTCTTATACAGGGTGCAAATAAACCTTCCTGCCAAATTTTGATATATTGATCCTTGTTAAAAATAAAAATACACGTATTTTTTCTTTTGTAATCACTCAGTACTAAAATGTTGAGAAATAACTTCCGAAAGTTATCCTAAAAAACACTACAATTAATGGACACGACGCGTCGCCCGCGCGTGATGTGACCTCGCGCGCGCGCCTCCGCCCGCGTTACCCCCGATCATTCCCCTGCGCCGCGTATGACCCTTCTGCAACGATTTTAAATGGGATAAAATATGTCAATAAAAAAATATAACACCCAAGTTTTTTTGGTTAAATGGTCGCTCCTAATGATACCTAAGCCTTGGAAAAAATTTGGCAGGAAGATTTAATTGCACCCTGTATATGGGGTCAAAGTAACGAAAGCAATGATCGTTTACGAGCGAAGTATTAGGCCGATTTTGATGAAATTTGACACAGACTGCAGCTCGACTAGAAAGAAGAATATTTAGGCATACTTTTTATTTTGAAAAAATGTAAGGTACTCACGGGATACTGATTTTACGCGGGAAAAGCTATGTGAAACCTCTGGGTTGTTAACCTAAGTGTGTTCGCACAGACTTCAAGTTCACTGTGAAGAAGCTTGTTCAGTAAAGTACTACTTTATTACTTTGGCCTCAGTTCAAGAATTGATTTTCAAATTCTAGTCAAGTTGGCCCAGTGCTTTAGTACAGGGATTGTCGTTCATCGCGGCTGTGTTTCTATATATCTATCTGTAACCACTTAGCTCTTAAATTGTAAATAGGGTGTATTATAAATGTAGTTTTGACCTACCTTTACTCATCATAATGTTTCCATCCAATAATCTTTATTGTAATTATACAATATCGTACTCTTTTATTATAATACAGTATATTATATGATATTATACTTTCATAATTCCATGTTTACTGCTGTTGGCATATGGAACAATATTATATATCAACTTTGTATAAAATTTAGTTTAGTGTCATAAATATCTTAGCAAACTTTGAAACCTCGATTTCCTTTAATATGGGAAGGAATTTTTAAACTATATAATATTATGTAAAGTTAAGTTATTATATTATAGACAATTATTTCATGTCCAATATTTACCTAAGAGAATTCTAATGATCCTTATAAGCGAAGCCATATAGCGTCGTTGTGCTTTGCGTTGTGGCGACGCCTGAAAATACAACGCAAGACTTGACAAAACGTTACAGCGCTGTGGGTACATCAAACCTTACATTTCAACCTCTGAGCCCCTAACCAACTCGTTTTATTTATCGCTTCTTTATAAAATGTTAGGTATTGATATGTCGACTTCATATTATCGAACGATTATAAAATCAATTCAATACATTTTTGATCGGCGATTCTATAAAGAAGCGATAAAAAGTACATTTAGGTAGAAGCTATGTTTGTTGTACTGTATACACCAGGTCTTCCCAACGCATCGATGTGGCATAATATCATCACGAAAAACGCTGCGATGACGCACCGAACGGGGCACTGTGACCTCTCTTTAAGTCGTAGATAATACATTAAGCGAAATGTAAATACCACCAGCAATTTGTATTTTGCGAGAGCAACACAACAGGTCAAAATTGTACAGCTAAAATTTCGTATGCCAAATTTTTGATAGCCTGTTGCATTGCTGTCGCAAGGTCAACACTCTGTATTACGATACCCTATATCTGTATTTGTACATACTAGTAGTTATTATCATCTGATAATAAATAATATGGGGATCAACGCTTATACAGTTTTAAGATAATAGGCATATTGGTACACCTTCTATATTTTTATTTTAATGTGTTCAGATCACAAAAGTAAACTAACAAAAGATAAACTTGATATTTATATGTCAAATTTGTTTCTGATATTTGTGTTGAAAACTCATGATTGGGTCATAGTAAAAAGTATGTTTTTTATTTTGTAAAAGTTAATTTTACTGTAAAAATAAGAACTTTGTAAATAATAATGAAAATTTTTATATGAGTAATCACATTGAAATGAAATAAAAATTTATTAAAATAAACAAAAAATGCGTCTGTACAAAGCTTATTCAATTCAATATTAGTGTGTACTTATATACACACTAATACGTATATTCATATAATTACTAATTACTAAAAACTAGAAACTAGTATTAAGTAAAAGTTAAATAAAAGTAAGCATAAAATAATACTCAATTTTTAAATTAAAATTCAGTGTTATGTTTAATTAAGTGTGCTTAGAATAAAATATTTATAGTCATGCTCTAGAAATAGTAAAAACTCATAACATATTTCATCATTTTAATAGGGTATGGTCGGATTATTTCCTGTATGTGCTAGTAGCGCCCTCTGCTCCGACCTTTGCGTAATACTCCCTATTGTATATACTCACTAAAATACTATTATAACTTCGTTACTTGAAATAATAATAAAAACCTAAAACGTTAGTATATAAGGAGTCTATAAACCCCACAGTTAAATGTGTTTGTCTGTGTGTTTTATGTGTGGGGGAACGAAAATATTATCACGTGGGCTCCGGCCTGCTCGCTCGCTCATTCGGAAGGTCTTCCTTTACGGCCTCCTGGCATTTATCCCACATTGGTGAACCTCGACAGAACACGCCTCCTTCATCATCATCACTCCCCTCCCCTTCGCACCGCGCCAGCCAGCATCACCTCATCGAGTATCTCGTCCACTAGCCGCCATGTATCGCGGCCTGGGCAACTCCACATCAGTATCAACGGGCTTTCTCACTACAGCAACCGGTCAGCAAGCAGAGCAAATCTCTCCTGGTTAGCACGTAGCATCGGCCCCGCATGGCAGCTATCAGACTCACTGGATCCCGTGCAGCAGCATCACAGTCCCGACTCACTGGGACTTAACTGCAACAGTTCCGACTCTCTAGAACTCTCTGGCACTGGCGACTCAAGCACAAGACTGCAAGGTTCGACCTTCGGTCTTCGGAGGGAGTGATTTAGCAGTACCCACAATTAGCGCTACATTCCTACATCGCGCTATCGGAGTTTTCTATGTGCGTGGGTATATACGAAAGCTGAAATGTATCACGTGGGCTCCGGCCTGACCGAGCATAACACCTCGCTTGGTAGGAAGACCTTCCTTTGCGGCCTCCACGCATATCCCACATATATATTTAAAGTGTATTGAAGTATGTGTAACTTTAAGCTTAAGAGAGCACTTTAAGCCTAATTTTAAGGCATATTAATTAGATTGTTGCAACTTATAGCTGATTATTGTGAATTAAAACTTTAATATTATAATGCATGTACTCATTTATTATGAAATTATGGATGTATCAAATCGATGCTAGTAAAACTTGTGTATGAACTCTGAACTCAAGAATACATTGTTTAAAACCTAGATGTCAGAGAACAAAACTAACATCTACTTTGTATCTAGTCTAGTCTATGTCTATGTAATATCTAGTTTAAATGCAAAAATCCCTATTGTTTTACATTCAATATAGTAGGCCGCAAATTTTGATTGAAATAAATAGTAAATATTATTAAAATATTCTTGATGTAAAAATTATAGGACAAACATAATATTAATACCGCATAATAAAAATAAATTGTGAACAGGTAGTTCTACTACCAGGTAGTAGTATACTCGTAAAATCTACATACAGCGTTTTTATTAGGGGATTAAAGTTTACTCAGAATTCCAAATACTATTCAATATCATTTATTTATTTACAAGTAAATAAATATTTCATTTCACGAGGTTTTTCCGAAATATACTCCTTGCTTACTTAATGTAGTCGAGAATAAATAAATATTATGTTTGTCCGACTTCGTACTTAGTGTTGTGCTGTAATAAATGTTTTCGCTGTTTCATTTGTTTCATTAAACACCCTACTTTATATTACTTTTAATATCAATGTAAAATAACCGCACTCAGATTTAACGATTACTTAGTATGCGATTGCCGAATTCGTTTTCCGTATTCGGAAAGCCGAATGCATGAAATTAGTAAAAAAAAAAGACGGGTTGCTCTCCGGGAGTGCCGGCAGAAGTTAAAACTTGATTATTAACGTTGTGCATTTTTTTAACCCATTTTTTATGAAAATCGATTTTTAAAATATCGATTTTTTTAATCAATCGAAACCCTTACAATCAATTCGAGTTCGAGTTCGAGTTCGACACAAAACACTAATCTCCAACCGTCTTACGGTTTTTCCAAAGTTTTTCGATCAGCACGAGAATCTGACGCGAGTTTCACAATTTTATACCCATCCCACAAAAGTGCTCAACGCCGCTAAAGAAGTTTTCACTTCAAAATACAATAACTACCACACACTTTCGTTTTTCTTCGTACAGAATGAATTCCGCACGTACGCTTCAAATGCAAGCCGGCGCGTTTGTGCGTGAAAAAAAACGATCGTTTGCGGTGGTCTCTCGGGATTCCAAATAAGGAAAACGAATTCGGAAATCGAATACGAAAAACGTGCGTTTGCGGTCAGCCAGTAACATCAGTGAAGATTTTCTGAGAATCGGCTACTCGGTACTTTATATATTGATAAGTGCATTTGTTGAATAAATAATAGTAAATTATTACAACCTGAGACTGGCGGCGACCATTGTTTGTGCGACGGGATAGCGATCGACGTTGCCATGGTGACATACTTATTTATTCACTTCAATAAAATAATATGGCAAATATATTATGGCAAGGCAACGTTTGCCGGGACAGCTAGTATGATATAAGTATATTTTATGTCAAACGCTTAAGTCGTAAATAATCCTTAATTATTATGCAATATGCAAAATTAACAGCCGCACTCAAAGACTTGTAATATTTTAATTTACTGAAGAGTTTGACGAAGACATAATTTGATAAAATGACAAAATATTTGGAAATTTATATTTTTGCATAAATGGATGCTTTAGGCCCAGGAAAATGATTTGAAATAAAAAAGTGGATTTTATGTATAGCCAGATATATTAGCCAGGTGACTAAGCAGCTAAATTACAAGGTTTGTTGAAATTATAACGGAAAAAATGACTATTGTCTTTGTTTATAAAATGCTAGTTATCTACTTCATCCACTCACGTCTTGGAAACGCACGTTGCGTGTTTTCTGTTTCTGGAGCGTTAGGAGCTGAATCCGCCCGCGAAGAACGCGCACGTTTGAATGCGTAAGGCATCCACTACACGGGCATGCAAGCGTCAGTCAATTCCGTCAGTCATGAATTATGTTTGACTGATGGTGACTGATGGACTGACGAATGGTATTAGACGGTCACTCAATTCTCTTCAGTTGTATGTCAGTCAAAGGTATACGTTTCTAATTTTTTACGTTTAATACGTTTCAATTTTGTCAGATGTGACAAAACTCACTCAAAATTCGTAATTGATGGTTGCATGAAGCAAAAATCAAAATATCCAGATTTTCATCAATCAGCTTCATACAACCGTCAGTCACGCTCTTACACGGTAGGTTATCCATCAGTCACAGTCATGACTGTGGTAAAACTAACAGCTAAACCTACCGTCTAATGGATGCCTTACAGTATTAATTACAATTTTACCGTCACATACGAGGTTTCGATTTGCAAGCGGAGACCAAAACAGAGACTAATAAAGTCTGTCAGCTGATTCAATTAATCATCATTGGATAGCCCCGCCGGTCCGCCATTCCCTCCCTCTTTCCCTCCCGGACAAATCCTCTTTAAACAAACTTGCTTTTATTTTACACTTCCAAATGAAAAGCACTCAACCAACTCCGATCGCACTGCAGACGTAGTAATAAAAACGTGTTTTATTGATGAAAACATACTTTATTGCATAGGGTATTTAGATGTAAAATGCGATTCACTATTACATATTCGAGGGTGAATAAGGTTAAAGGACATCAGGCAATTTCCATACAATGTTGGTCTAAAAAAAAGCTGCGCGGCCAGACCTAGGATTACTTACAATAGCTAGGCCATATTATGAACTTAAAAAAATATATGGACTTAACCCTGTCACAGCATTTTTATATCAAGTACTATTTATCATTATTATGAGTGACGGTCACTCATAATAATGATAAATAGTACTTGATATAAAAAATGCTCAGTGACCTACGTACGAAAACTTAAATAACTACTAAAACATAGAATTAGTTTAATGTATAAATAACCTAGCTATTAGAAATATTCTTAAATCTGGCTGCGCATTTTAATTTTTTTTAGACCAGAATGCCTGATGTCCTTTGATGTATAAATTATTTGTATAATTAAAAGATGACTCTGTGAACTTCGTACTGCTTTCCTCCTAATATAAACCTTCTCTGGACTTTCACGAATATGTCAAGACTAAAATTAAGGAAGGAAAATTAAGGACATAATATAATACTTTTATCCCGGAAAACAGATAAGGATAACCGAATTTTGGCGCAACGGAGTTGTTGGCGACATCTAATTATTTATAGATCGAAAAAAACTCTTTAATAATTCTATTCCCATAACTCCACAGGCTGCTGATTTAACGTATTCACGTTAAATCAGCAGCCTGTGGAGTTTACATCCATACTGATATTATATAAATGCGAAAGTGTGTCTGTCTGTCATTTTATTACCTCTTCACGCCCAAACTACTGCACCGAATTTGCTGTTCGGTATGAAGGTACTTTGAATCCCGGGAAAGGTCCGGAAAAATGTATGGTTCCCGCGCGATAAACGAATTTTCGCGCAACAGAGTTCTCTAGCAATCTAGTGCAGCATAAGCCTATTCGAATAACATTGATTACCAATGCATTAGAGCATATAGGATTAAGCTGTAAACTTTTAAGCTTAATATGCTTTCAACTAAAAATAGCGCCGTAAAAGCCGGATTTAAAATACAGTTCGTGGTAATAATATTAATATTTCACTAGGTGGTTTTTAAAAGATGAACGCGACAAGACGCGATGCGGCTCTGAATATCCAAACAATTATTTTAAATTGAACCTTAATAACATATTTTAGGTAGCATATTTTATACTCTTCTTGGTAAAATATGACCCTGTGTGAGTTTCTTACGCTGGTTCTTCTCGCCGAGTTAGTTCCCGAACCGGTGGTAGGGATCATAGTTTCGACGTTCAAAAATGTTTTTTGTAAAAAATTAAGTTTGAATAAAAATTCTTTTATTTTAATTTTGACTGTGGAACAATTAATGTCTGATATACAGGTTAGCAATTTAATAATAATAATGTAATATCTATGGACGCTTCACACCACGTCAGTCTGGCCCCGTGCTAAGTACCTACCTGAAGGACTTGTGTTACAGGTACCAGACAACGGAAATATATTTAATACTTTAAAATATATTTGGGGACATTATCTATATCATATACTTTAAAACTTCACATATATTTAAGATTTTTATAATATCATACACATATTTAATACACATCCAGACCCGGGAATATTGAAAACTTTTTGTTCCGTCGGCGGGATTCGAACCCGCGGCCCCTGGCTTGAGCTGCCACACACTCAACCAATTGAGCCACAGAGGTGGTCGTCAGAATTTCAAATCTAGATGTATTTTAGGTACCGGCGTGAAACAATTATCAGGTTTCAACTTCTGTGGAGTTTCACATTGCAGCGTTGGTCGAAGCCAATTATTTTTCACCCAGCCAATTATGATATCGACAATTACGTGAAAACATATTTTTACACATGCATGAATTCTGAAAATCAACTTCAGAATTCACGCATCTGTAAAAATATGTTTGGTATGTTTTTACTATTCGTCCGTTGTTTTTATTTTGGCGTATCTTTTGTTTATTCGTATATTCTCTATAAAGTAAAATAAAATGTAGATTAATATTATATGTCCTTCGTATGTACACTTTGTATACATAACGTAATCTAAATTTATACAAATCTCGTATCGCAGTGTATGTTGCTAGCCGAAAAGCCTGTCGCATTCGAATCTATTATGATGGATCAGCTAGCAACATACCCCTGAGACCCTAGCCAATACGTTTTATTTATCGCTTCTTTATAGAATCGGCAATCGAAATTGTTTAGAAATTACATTTAAGCGTTCGATAATATGAAATCGACATTCGGCTCATGTCATGTCAATCCATACATTTTTATCGGCAATTCTATAAAAAAGCGATAAAGAAAACGCGTTGGTTAGGTACTATAATCTATACTAGCTATTTGACTCAGTTTTGCTCGGTATTCGATAAAACATGAATAACATGACATTTTCTAAAAATGATTCCTAGCTAGATCGATCTATCGCCCCCGAAACCCCCTATCATGAAAATCGTTGGAGCCGATTCTGAGATTCCAATTATATATGTATAATATACAAGAATTGCTCGTTTAAAAATATAAGATTACTACAGATAATAATCTCAAACCAGGCGTAGGTACAATATGATTTCAGATAACCTGAAGTATCAAAACAGTACAAATCAGGACCGGACACCCGGGAAATGACTATTGTCAATATCCGTCAAACGCAAAATGGACGGTAAAAAATAATAAAAATATCGATTTCCCTTCCGGGAAGCTAACTTCATTATAGCCCAGTGCTCCATCATTCAACTATTAAAACCTTTCAAACTACAACGCAATGTTTTTTAGTTTGTTATATCTACTGAATGTATATCATAGTGCAGGGGTTCCCAAAGTCATTATCCGAAAACCACAAATATTTAAAAAATATAAGTATTATAATTTTGATATTAATTATTATGCAAAGCAAATAGATGATAACACATTTGTTAATTATCATTTACCTGCTTAACCTAACTATAAGGTAGATGTTATGACGTAGGCATCCGCTAAGAAAGGATTTTGATCAATTCCACCCCCAAGGGGTTAAAATAGGTGATGAAAGTTTGTATATAATACTTCTTAACGCGAGCGAAGCCCCGGGCAATAATAGCTCGTTTATGTATATTTTCCTAATAGCTAGGTAGAGTATGGCGCCGTAGCAAAATATTGCGATGTGTAACTACCCCGCAGGCTAAAATAGATTGGGAACCTCTGCCACAGTGGACAGAGGGGTGGCATGAAGGTGGAAGGTGATTTTTCAGTTGTATGATATTGTATGCTTTAAGGTGATGCCGCGTTAAAGTAAAAAACCGTGTTGGATATGTTTTAGATTAAAATGGAACAGCAAGAAATGGAAAGGGCGTAAGCGACAAAATGGTTGTTGTCGCGTAATTTAAAAGCTATAAATACATTTCATTTAAGCTATTGGTAAATTAAAGTGTATGCTTGAACCAATCTATATACTTTGGAAGCTTATCCTCTGTTGGCAAAATTAGAATCCCTTTTTTTACAGAGGTCTTTTTGTTTGATTATTCTGTGTTATAAAAGTTGACCAATCGTGTTATGCTATGGGTAATTCAAAGACGAAGACATGATGAATACTGACACTGAACTTTAATTTCTTAGCTTCAGTCATTGCTGAGAAAAATCGATATCGCTACAGCTAAATTATCAAGGCGTCGCCTTAAGGTAAATTTGACTCTGTTTTGATTACGTTTATATTTTATACTCGTTTTCGTTTAATAATTCGTTTATCCCGATAGAACCGTATATTTTTCCGGGATAAAAAGTATCTTATGTATCGTTTCGCACATAAATTCTGCTTATAATATCGCTTTGTAGCTCCTAAACCGTTCGGTTTAGCGGCTACACCTCACATTGCAACGATAATTCTCGTGCCAAATTCAGACGAATACATCATTTTATGTTAAATTCAACCACAGGCAGTAACTCAATCGACGCGCAGCAAATATCTAATTTTATGAACCTTATGAAAACCCGCCAAAGCTACCTTTGACTGCAGGATATTGCGTCGTGTTTTTAGCATGGGTTTTTGTATTGGAACTACAGATTTGTCCTGAATTATTTTACCTCCAGTTTAAACTTTATGTCAATGATAAAAGGATCATATGTTCATAAAAGGCAGGAAGTAAATTCTGGGGCCCTATTCTAATAAAATACATCGTGTTGCACTTCGGAGTGCAGATAGATGTGAAACAGGGAACAGGCAGGCATATTCGACTAGTGTAGAAAGGTAGAATGTGACTTTCTCTCCTACTCGGTGGTGGTGTATTTTCTCTCCGTCTATGAAGCCGCTAAAGAAGTTTTAACTTCAAAAATATTTTATGCTTGAATACATTTAAAACAAATGTTTTCAGAATAGTCCTATTTGTTGACCTACCGCCACCACGCCACGCTGGTTTGGGAACTAACCCGCCGCCGAGAAGAACCAGCATAAGAAACTCGCACAGGGCCTTTTTAAGCTATTGCACAGCTTTTATCGCAGGCTTTGAGCGCGGCTACCGAATCAATAAACGCAGTAACGAAAAAAACCTAACAACGACCAGCACAGCAGTGCGGCGTTGCCAGACTTCGGCACGGTATTTGTATGCCTGCGACTAGAAGTATGCGAATCATTATTGCATAACCTGATAAAATGCCATGCAATAGCTTTACCGCGGCAGTCCTCGAGTGCCACACGTATTTTGTTATAAAGAAGTACCGCATAATTATTACGAAGGCAGTTTACAGGTTGTTGCACTCGTGCTCACATGTTATTTTATTGAAGTGACTAAATAAGTATGTTGCCATGACAACGTCGATCGCTATCCCGTCGCACAAACAATGTCCGCCGTCAGTCTCAGATTGTAATCATTTACTATTATTTATTCAACAAATGCACTTATCAATTCATAAAGTACCCAGTAGCCGATTCTCAGACCTACTGAATATGCATATAAAATTTGGTAAATATCAGTAAAGCCGTTTCGGAGGAGTTCGCTGACTAACATTGTGACACGAGAATTTTATATATAAGATTTATTTATGTTTTACGTGAGTCTGCCCGCGATCGAAGCCTCATTCGAACTGCGAGAATCAGGCCCCTGGACGCACTATGGGGGCGCTCAAAAGGATTCCAGGGCACGGTTTAGTTTGGACTTAATTAATTTTTGACAGGGTAATGAAGTTCGCCCTTTAATCAGGCCCTAGGTCTAGGTATTGTTTATGATTGACGCGTAATTTGCTGACTCTGCGAATAATGTACGGCTTGGTATGACCAAGCTGTACATTATTCGCAGAGTTTAAAATGAGGGCGCTAGTTTATTTATAAGTGTCACAAAGATGCAAAATCTTGTATGGCAGTTTTTAAATAGCAATTTTCAACACGTTTTAGACATGCTGCAGTATAAAAAACTGAACTTAAATGCAAAACATTCAGATATTTAAGGCGCTTTATTGAAAAAACTGTCCTTTTTGACGTAATACTATAGGACCCTCAGAAATGTTACAAATCTGGTAATGACATATACATATCTTCATAGCCTTATCTAGGTTTGAGAATAACCAGAAACAAGATTAATGTATTTTGCCTCGATACATTTCTCGATCGAAATGACCTCTTAAAAATACGAAATTTGAATAGTATTTTTAAACGAAAATAGATGTAATGTAGGAAATTAGTCTAATTTATAGATACCTTTGCAACTCAAAATCGTATAGAAGCATTTTGCTTAAATGCTTCTAGTTATTTTTTAAATAATTAAAATTACGTTTTTCGCATGTTTTCCGAGCACGCCGATAGCTTCTGGCCGCAGCGTATTCACGACTTTATAGTCATACAAATTAAGTATAAATTTGCCCTTGCGGTAAAATTACTTTCGATAAAGCGCCTTAACGCCTCTAGTACACCGACGCTGCGAAACGCGAAACAACTGCGAAGCTGTAATAGAGCCAGATGCAATATAACGCATTGTCGTGTGGCGGATGAGACAGTAAATCGGTTCGCCGCTGTTTCGCAGTTCGCAGCGTCGGTGGACTAGAGGCGTCAGTCACGTTATTTGATGCATTTTTGACATTTTTAGACCACTCTCAAAAGTGAACAGCTTGTCACAGTGCGCTTGCACCCTCTGCACTCCCAATCCCACTAAACAGACCTAAGGGCAGCGCAATTTTGTAGAGAGATCTTAATTTGTGCGTGGCCTATACGTGCCTATACAGAGTGTAACAAAACAAAGTGATACCATAGGGCGTGTATGTGCCATTATAGCTCTAGTTCACTACAAGAGTAGCAGGGCCTAGCAGCACTGAAAGAGCAAATTGTTTTGTGATTTGTATGTGCAGGTCGGTCCGAGCTTCATGAATTTTCCCATACAAAAAGTTTTACAGTTGAACTCTATACAGGGGAAAGTAGCAGCGCTAAAAGAGAAGTTTTTTGTTATTTGTATGTGCGGGCGCCTGGTCCGGGCGTCATGAATTTACCCATACAAAAGTTACAAAAAAGTAAGGCTTTCAGCGCTGCCACTTTCATAGTTGAACTCTATACAGGGAACTCATACACCCTAAAGTATTATCACTTGGTTTCGTTGCACCCTGTATAGTGTATACCCTATGCACGGCCTATCACTACAACTGCGTAAACAATGCTTAAATGGTTTATCTATCTGTACTACATCGCAGGCAACATGCAGGATTGCGGTTGGCGGCTGCGGTCGTTGTCGATTGATTCACTAGCGGTTGAGGCTAGTGGTTGTTGCCAGTGGTTGTAGCCTGTTGCTATTACTATACTTTAGCTTTTATGTGATTATTGCTTTTGCATTTAAGTTGTTGGAAAATTAATTTGTATGGTCCAATTTCCAAAAATATAAATAAAACCGGCGAAGTGCGTGTCGGGCCGCGCGCAATATAGGGTTCCGTAAAACCGCTAGTTTTTTTTTTTAATTTTTGTGTGGTCAATGAATGTACATTTATAACGTGTTTTACACTAATAACAACATCATCTCAGTTACTTTCAAAGGTATTTGAACGAAAAGTTCCTTTATACTTCGCCGAATACCAGCCAGCATTCTCGGAATATAGTCATAGGAAAGGACAATACGTCTGGGACAATGTTTTCCTTCACCGTACGAGCTTCCGAATTGTTTACTTGAGATAATCTTATTACACGCCTCCACCCGGAATCGAACCTGCACCCTATGCGAGTGCGAACCAAAAGTCTACCCATTAGGCCACGGACGCATTTAAAGCAAACCTAAAAATGGCTAGATTTGTCTGCCGCACGCGACTAATTACGCTGAACGCACCGGCAAATGAAACACGCCGCGCGCAGCGCACCAGACCGGGGCTTGATACGACAGATTATTAACCGACTTCCAAAAAACGAGGAGGTTATATTATGTTCGGCTGTGGATTTTTTTTTTTGTATGTTCAACGATTACTCCGCCGTTTGTGAACCGTTTTTCCGAAATTTTTGTTGTGTTGTATTAGGTTTCACTCCAATTTGGTACCAAGTTCACAAAAATGGTGACCTGATGATGGGATCCATGAGTAATAGAGGGAACTCCTCGAAATTTATATGGAAAGATATGGTGATTTTGGTTTTATGAGAAGCATCCTAAGCATATGCTACCAAAACGCAAGATTTTGCACCAAGGTATACTATGGTTCCGAAGATACTAAGAGAACTCCGGATTCCTTATAGATACAAGTTTGGGGGTTTGGCGCTGTTTTAAGAACTGAAAGCATATGCTACTATACACATTACATTCATCATCATCATCATCATCATTACCACGTCAGGGTCACCAATGTCACCAAAATGGAAGATAACAAAATATTCAACCTTATCTCCAGAGCGTAAGGCACACATTTGACATTACTTCTGAGAAGTAAGTTGCTTCGATAATACAAGTAACATGCTAGAGTGCAAAGCTGTCACACTTACCAATCGCGGCCACGGGCGGCCGTAGACTTCTCAAGCGATACTATGTATTACAATAATAAAGATAAAGTTTAAAATCATATGACACTGAAAGCCTCGCCGCTGCTAAAATTCCGGTTTGGCGCGGCCCTAGCACGTGTCCCATCGATTTTTTAAAATTTTTGTTTAAAATTATCTGCAGTGATATTATATTTTGTAAGTGTGACTGTTAACAAATTGTAATAAGATACGTAGAATAGTATACAGTTGTATTAGGGCCGATTCACACCGGAATGGCGGAGGCAAGGCGAGCAGTTTCAGTGTCATATGATTTTAAACTTTATCTTCATTGTTGTAATACATAGTATCGCTTGAGAAATCTACGGCCGCCCGTGGACGCTCGTGGCCTCTTGCGGCCCCCGCACACTGGTCCCAAAGTAAAATAAATGGGACATTAAGAATTTTCGGATCGAATTTCAACGGATCAGGCTGATTTTTTTTTTGTAGACAGCTGATGCAATTACAAGTCACTTTTATAGATGTCTTTTTTTTCAAATATGCCGTATCTACAGAGATAAAAAATTATTATTATTATTTTGTATGGACGAAATCATAATTTTGTCATTTCATTCCAAGATTCAAACGTATTCAAAATAAATCATAGCACAGCTTATAGAGGGACTCTTGTCGTACATTTTTGTCATAGACGCTCAACTGCGATTTTTGCGCCTTTTAGAGCAACTTGTAGCATCTGATGCAATTACAGGTAACTTTTATAGATGTTGTTTTTTTCAAATATGCCTTATCTACAGAGAAAAAAAAATATGAATTATTTTTTGTATGGACGAAATCATAATTTTGTCATTTTCTTCCAAGATTCAAACGTATTCAACATAAATCATAGCATAGCTTATAGCCCTGACTCTTGTCGTAGATTTTTGTCATAGACGCTCAACTGCGATTTTTGCGCCTTTTAGAGCTACAGGCACTTTATTTTTTTGGTCAGCGGATGGGACTGTTTTTTTTGTAGCATCTGATGTAATTACAAATAACTTGTACAGATGTTGCTTTTTTCAAATATGCCGTATCTACAGAGAAAAAAAAAATTAATAATTTTTTGTATGGACGAAATCACAATTTTGTCATTTTCGAGTATTTCATATGGATTTTAATAAATATTGTTAAGGATAAACAAATAATAATGTTTTCTTTATTGACAAGTAAAGTAACTCTTACAAATGTCTTATTCGTAAAAAATCCTATATAATATATACTTAAACTAAACAAATTAAAGTAGAAATTTCAAAACATGTACGTACAGGTAAATTATTTTATGACTCATCCAGTTTGCAAACATTGTTTGGTAATGACTCATTGCCTAATTACCTCTGTACTTGGAATTTGTGCTCTGTTTTGCATCAGCTGTCTACAAAAAAAAAAAAAACAGCCTGATCCGTTGACCTTCGATCCGAAAATTCTTAATTTATTTATTTATTTTAAAGGAAAACTTACAGCAAAGGTAGTATTAAAAAGTAACAATACAAATGCCAATTAAAAGTTTTCGCGACTAGGTATTTGTTTAAATTGTACATAAATTTGGTTGACGTCAAATTGACGCACTGTGATGACTATAATATAATATATAAAAAAAGAAAGAAAAGAGAACAATAAAAATGATAGCTTATCTTTGGATTATTGGTTATGTGTAAATTATTATCATAAACTAAATTAGCTTGTATCAATAGCATTAAAGATATGGTCTGTTAACACTTTTCTGAGACTTCTAATATTAGTATTAAATAGATCTACGTCGGTACTTTGAGACGCTGTATTGTACGCTTTGCTAGCTCGCACGATGTAAGCATTTTGCCGGTAGGTGGTAGGGGCATATGGAACGTGTAGGAGTTGACGTCTTCGGAGCGAGCCGGTGGGTATTTTGAGCTCAAATTTACTGACTAGTTCCGGGCAATCAATTGAACCACTGAATATTTTGAAGAGCAACGACAAGTCGGCAATGTTTCTTCGTTCAGCAAGAGGCAAGATGTGAAATTTTTTGCATCTTTCGATATAGTTAGGTAGGTGGGTATTTGACTTAAACTGTATAAATTTTAAAAACTTTTTCTGAATATTCTCGATTCTATCAATGTAGGTGGCGTAGTTGGGGTTCCATACAGGCGAGCAGTATTCCAAATGACTGCGAACGAATGCACAATAAAGTATTTTAATTGTTTTAATGCGCGTAAAATCAGAGGAGAGTCTAAATATAAATCCTAAAGCTTTACGAGCTTTTTTAATTATGTGGTCAATGTGCGAGTCGAATAGAAGTTTGGAATCAAAGATGACACCTAGGTCCCTGATAGCATTAACTCTCGCTATGGTAGTATCGCGTAGTTTGTAGGGATATTCTATAATATTAGATTTGCGGGTGAAGGAACATACGTAACATTTTGACACATTTAAATCTAATTTGTTAATGACACAATAGCGGTAAAAATTATCAAGATCTTTTTGAATTTTTTGGGCATCATCTATATTTCTCACTAGACATAGTATCTTCATATCGTCGGCGAATAGAAGCAATTTACAGAAAGAGAAGGCGGAAGACACATCGTTTATAAAAATGTTAAACAATAAGGGTCCCAAGAGAGATCCTTGAGGTATTCCCGAAGGAATATAAGAGCATCTGGATGAGTAACCATTGAGTACTACCGTCTAGCATCTGTTGTGTACGTAGGAGGTGAACCATCTGTACAGATCCCCCTTATGCCGATAGCTGACAACTTGTGGAGTAGGACAGTGTGATCGAGGCGGTCGAAACACTTGCTGTAATCGGTGTATATGACGTCCACCTGTGCAGGCTGCGACATACAGCTCGACAGGTAGTCGGCGCAGATCGTCAGATTCGTTGTAGTCGACCGGCCAGATAGAAAACCGTGTTGATGTTCACCGAAACTGTGTTTTAATGCGCTATACACTTGCCTATAAATTATTTTTTCAAATATCTTACTAAATATGCAGCGGTTTGGTCGCTGCACCGCGCGGACGAGCGGTTTCGTCGCTGCACCGCGCGGACGAGCGGTTTTGTCGCTGCACCGCGCGGACGAGCGGTTTGAGCGCTGCACCGCGCGAACGAGCGGTTTGGTCACAACACCGTGCGAACGAGCGGTTTCGTCGCTGCACCGCGCGGACGAGCTGTTTCGTCGCTGCACCGTGCGAACGAGCGGTTTCGTCGCTACACCGCGCGAACGAGCGGTTTCGTCGCTGCACCGCGCGAACTAGCGGTTTCGTCGCTGCACCGCGCGGACGAGCGGTTTTGTCGCTGCACCGCGTGGACAAGCGGTCTGGTCGCTGCACCGCGCGGACGAGCGGTTTTGTCGCTGCACCGCGCGAACGACCGGTTTGGTCGCTGCACCGCGCGAACTAGCGGTTTCGTCGCTGCACCGCGCGAACGAGCGGTTTCGTCGCTGCACCGCGCGGACGAGCGGTTTTGTCGCTGCACCGCGTGGACAAGCAGTCTGGTCGCTGCACCGCGCGGACGAGCGGTTTTGTCGCTGCACCGCGCGAACGACCGGTTTGGTCGCTGCACCGCCCGGACGAGGGGTTTGGGCGCTGCACCTCGCGAACAAGTGGTTTGGTCGCAACACCGCGCGAACGAGTGGTTTCGTCGCTGCACCGCGCGAACGAGCGGTTTCGTCGCTGCACCGCGCGGACGAGCGGTTTTGTCGCTGCACCGCGTGGACGAGCGGTTTGGTCGCTGCACCGCGCGGACGAGCGGTTTTGTCGCCGTACCGCGCGAACGAGCGGTTTCGTCGCTGCACCACGTGGACTAGCGGTCTGGTCGCTGCACCGCGCGGACGAGCGGTTTCGTCGCTGCACCACGCGAACGACCGGTTTGGTCGCTGCACCGCCCGGACGAGCGGTTTGGGCGCTGCACCGCGCGAACGAGCGGTTTGGTCGCAACACCGCGCGAACGAGCGGTTTCGTCGCTGCACTGCGCGGACGAGCGGTTTCGTCGCTGCACCGCGCGAACGAGCGGTCTGGTCGCTGCACCGCGCGAACGAGCGGTTTGGTCGCTGCACCGCGCGAACGAGCGGTTTCGTCGCTGCACCGCGCGGACAAGCGGTTTCGTCGCTGCACCGCGCGAACTGGTCCCAAAGTAAAATAAATGGGACATTAAGAATTTTCGGATCGAAGGTCAACGGATCAGGCTGATTTTTTTTTTTTTTTTGTAGACAGCTGATGCAATTACAAGTCACTTTTATAGATGTCGTTTTTTTTCAAATATGCCGTATCTACAGAGATAAAAAATAATTATTATTTTTTTGTATGGACGAAATCATAATTTTGTCATTGCATTCCAAGATTCAAACGTATTCAACATAAATCATAGCACAGCTTATAGAGGGACTCTTGTCGTACATTTTTGTCATAGACGCTCAACTGCGATTTTTGCGCCTTTTAGAGCAACTTGTAGCATCTGATGCAATTACAAGTAACTTTTATAGATGTTGTTTTTTTCAAATATGCCTTATCTACAGAGAAAAAAAATATGAATTATTTTTTGTATGGACGAAATCATAATTTTGTCATTTTCTTCCAAGATTCAAACGTATTCAACATAAATCATAGCACAGCTTATAGAGGGACTCTTGTCGTACATTTTTGTCATAGACGCTCAACTGCGATTTTTGCGCCTTTTAGAGCAACTTGTAGCATCTGATGCAATTACAAGTAACTTTTATAGATGTTGTTTTTTTCAAATATGCCTTATCTACAGAGAAAAAAAATATGAATTATTTTTTGTATGGACGAAATCATAATTTTGTCATTTTCTTCCAAGATTCAAACGTATTCAACATAAATCATAGCACAGCTTATAGAGGGACTCTTGTCGTACATTTTTGTCATAGACACTCAACTGCGATTTTTGCGCCTTTTAGAGCTACAGGCACTTTATTTTTTTGGTCAGCGGATGCGGCTATTTTTTTTTGTAGCATCTGATGTAATTACAAGTAACTTTTACAGATGTTGCTTTTTTCAAATATGCCATATCTACAGAGAAAAAAAAATGAATAATTTTTTGTATGGACGAAATCACAATTTTGTCATTTTCGAGTATTTCATATGGATTTTAATAAATATTGTTAAGGATAAACAAATAATAATGTTTTCTTTATTGACAAGTAAAGTAACTCTTACAAATGTCTTATTCGTAAAAAATCCTATATAATATATACTTAAACTAAACAAATTAAAGTAGAAATTTCAAAACGTGTACGTACAGGTAAATTATTTTATGACTCATCCAGTTTGCAAACATTGTTTGGTAATGACTCATTGCCTAATTATCTCTGTACTTGGAATTTGTGCTCTGTTTTGTTATTCAGCGCTAGCAAACCTGACCTGAATCCTGACCTTCGATCCGAAAATTCTTAATGTCCCATTTATTTTACTTTGGGATCAGTGTGCGCCGGCGACGTCGATTTCTCAAGCGATACTATGTATTACAATAATGAAGATAAAGTTTAAAATCATATGACACTGAAACTGCTCGCCTCGCCTCTGCCATTCGGTGTGAATCGGCCCTAATCTACGTATAGTACGCGATGATTTTACTAGGTAACTAAAAAGAGTGAAATTATTATTTTTAACAAAAAATTAAAACCGACTTCCAAGGTAAAAACAATAATAACATCCTTATAATATGAACTAAAAAGTATTAAATAATTTTTCCTATCTCATGGTGCCTGTTTCCGAATTCGGCTAAAACTCAACTATTTCTGTACTCAATCTTCATAATTTTGAAGTCGGTGCCAATTACAAATGTTTTAAAATATTCTGGCATCTGGATTCAGCTATATGGTACCGACTTCAAAATTATAAAGATTGAGTACAGAAATAGTTGAGTTTTAGCCGAATTCGGAAAAAGGCACCATGAGATAGGAAAAATTATTTAATACTTTTTAGTTCATATTATTAGGATGTTATTATTGTTTTTACCTTGGAAGTCGGTTTTAATTTTTTGTTAAAAATAATAATATTAACTTGTAAACCTAAACACCCGTGCATACACAGTATAATAGCAGACAGTAAACCATCAAAAGATTTTCATAGTTACGGCTGTCGATCCTACATATTATAGCAGATACAGGTGGGCCATTGAACATTTTCCATTTTTGTAGCTCGTTATACATTTAATATTATTTAATACTTATGAGGCCCACACACGAATTTACAGTAGTACAAATAAGCGCAAATAAGCGTGATTTCAAATAACTTTAATTAAGATAATTTTCTTAAAATTCTGCATTGAGCTTGAACAATGAACATGGCTTACATTATTCCAATCCGGTTATCCAATCCAGCACTGGTTTAATGTAAACCGGCTATTAGTTATGCTACTGTATGGTATTAGTTATATTGTGGCATAGACGTAATACGCATATCGAGGCAAAATATCAATTGAAAGAGGTTGTTTCGAAGCCGTTTTGACTTTTTAGGTTAGAAAATATTTGACGACGTAATCTTTTCTATACTGTATAACTCGGCGAAACATGGCGGTAGCGGTCATTGACTCCCTGTCAAAACTTGTCATTTTCTATACAAAGCCACGATTGACAACATCTGATACTACATTGTCAATGGCGGTCAAAAGGGGGTACTAAGTAGCAATTAGAAAATGATCATTTTGCTTTGTTCAATCCTACGCGACCAAGCGACTGCGAAGTCAAGTTGTCAATTGTGTGTTTTGATTCAAAACTAGACACATGCGGAAGCCTATGCAAGCTTAATCTGACACGCTCGAGCTACTCCCGAAATCCCCTCTTCCCCCCCCAACTAGTAGGTTTTGAAACTTCTGAGATAAACAGATATTTATCTCAAAAGTTTCCATAAAAGTAAACCTTATCCCGTAAACGTAAAGTTCATACCACAGGTACACTTCAAACAACATAGTCTGTTGGTTCTCTGTTCGTAGCTGTCAAATATTGACAGTTTATACTTTTTACGCGAATATCAAAGGCAAGTGTAACTACAGCGAAACTCCAAACATTTTTAATTTACGTTTGTAACTGAAAAGTTTTTGTTTGCAGTGATTTGTA
This sequence comes from Lysandra bellargus, assembly GCA_905333045.1. Taxonomy (NCBI): domain Eukaryota; kingdom Metazoa; phylum Arthropoda; class Insecta; order Lepidoptera; family Lycaenidae; genus Lysandra; species Lysandra bellargus. The sequence continues at coordinate 3,548,006 of HG995341.1, read as the reverse complement.
CACGAATAAAAAGTTAGTTTCGGAGTGTAGACAATAGCTATGTAAAACAGATCATATATATCATGGCCTCACACAAAACTGACGTAATAAAACGCTTGCGTTCGTAATAAAATGCGAATGTGTGTGTCTCTTACGTTTTGTTTCAACTATTGAATGATGATGATGACGATGATTGAATGATAATGAAACTATGAATATAATTTTAAATTAATTTTCTATTGAAATACTTTAACACCCTTAAATAAGTACTTAAAACAGTCTATACCCTATACTTACCACAAAAAAATCACATAGTAAACAAAACAAAGTCGATTTTAGTTATCTGACGACCTCTGTGGTTCAGGGTAGAGTGTGGGGCAGCTCAAGCCGGGGGTCGCGGGTTCGAATCCCGCGGACAGAACAAAAAGTTTTTCAATGTTCCTGGGTCATTGTTGTGTATGAGAGTATGATATAATAAAAAATCTTAAATTTATGTACATTGTATATGTATAGTATAAAAGTATTAATTATATATTTCCGTTGTCTGGTACCTGTAACTCAAGTCCTTCAGCTACTTAGCACGAGGCCAGATTTTGGGACAGATTGACGTGGTGTGAAGCGTCCATAGATATCATACAGGGTGCAATTTAACCTTCCTGCCAATTTTGGATATATTGATCCTTGTTAAAAATAAAAATAAAAATACACGTATTTCTTCTTTTATAATCACTCAGTACTAACATTTTGAGAAATAGCCTCCGAAAGTAATTATCCTACCAAACACCACAAAATATGGACAACTGATGCGCGGCCCGGCCCCGCCCCGCCGCGCCCTTCCGCTTAAACGTTCATCATTGACATTCTTGTTTATATCATAAGTTGCGAATTTCCCCTTCATACTTTGACGGGCTTAGGACCGTCAAAATGACAAGGACGTCGACAGGTATGTTTAGAATAAAATTAATTGATACGCATCAAAAGTATGGAAAATTACAACTTAGTAATTACGAACAATAAGCACTTTAGAAATTAATAAATCTAAATCACATCCTTTGCATTTAGGCGTATTTAAAAAATTCAATTAACTTATGTACACATTACAACTAGGTAATTATAAATCAAAACCCACCTATAAATCTTATTATCTTGTTTACACTAACAGTACTTTTGTTAAAACTGCAATCCGTTTCGCTCTCAGCAGAGTCTATTCGTAGCACGTTTTTACACATTGTTTTTAAGTATGATCACAACTCTGTCACTTTTAACCTCGTCAGACGCATGTTCGATACGCGATTTTAGGTCTTCGAGGCTGGCCAGGTGTGTGCAGGACGTATTGCGAACTGTCCATAATCCGAGTCTTTGATTAAACGGACAAAATTGTTTCGCGGTTCAGATTCAGGTACCTAGAACTGCATTCGTGATCAGCTGTTACGAAGACGATCGGAAGGCTTTCTTGCTCGTACAGTTTCTGCGCTCCGCGTAAACTTTCGCCGCTTGAAATGTTAACACTCGCGAGTTGCGGTTAGAGTGCATTTTGTCACAGATACTTAATTACGAGCGCGGCGGGGGTCGCGGCGGCGGGCGCGGCGGTGACTAATTACGTCACTGCAATTCCGCGGACGGATGACTGCGGCGGCCCGCGGCTGCCGGCGGGCGGCGCGTGAGACGGGCCCGCGCGCCACCCCCGCTTTACTCCTGTAGATATATTCTTTGCCTGTAGCCTGACGCCGTTGCCAGTATAACAAGGCTGTACTGAATTAGGTTGGGATAAAATATGTCACTGTAAAAAAATTAACACCCTATTTTTTGTGGTTTAATGGACTCTCCTAATGACACCTAAACCCCAAAAAAAATTTGGCAGGTAGGTTTAATTGCACCCTGTATAATTATGATAATCTACTAAGCCATGACTCGCAGATACACAGTCACTCTTCATTAGCACTAAAGCTACCACAATTCTCGTACTTACAATCACAAAAGGAGTATTATACATCTATACAGTATACATAGCTATACATTATACAAGCTATTCATTAAGCTCCTGTAAAGGGTATCAGAGCTAGACGTCATCTGAGTATATTCATTGACAAATTGATGTATATCAATTTCCCTTTGACAAATCTGCTTGTTGCAAATTAATGCATACTGTACAGGCATAGAGCCTGTCCACATCTCCACGTCACTACGTCATCAACGTGGAACGGTGCGGTAACGTGGCACGGCATGTTGACGTGACGTATAAATTTACTTTAACGTAACGTAAAATGCACGTCACGATAATATAGCAACATTGTACGTTTTCTTCTTCACTACTGATCTAGATGTGGACCGCACCATACATATTCTGCTTTTGTTATTGTTAAAAACGGCAAAAGAGAAGAAAAAAGACGAGCATTTTACTAAAAGTGTTTCTGAGTCCTGATACATATTACTAAAAGTGTTTGTGCGAAAATAAAATTAACACTTCTAGCTTGTTCAATCATAAGATAAGTTGAGTCATGGAAATGAAAGAAAAATGAGTCACCGAAATAAAATACTTACTTTTAACGCTTCAACTCCCATAAGGCCCAAGTGGGCCGCGAGAACAAAAGATTTCCAAGAATCCGTGATCAAAGGATGAATTTAGTGAGAACACGAAGCGATGCAGCAAACGATCTCTGAAACGATTAGACCGCACTACGCGACACTACGCAGCAGCGATGCGTCACGATCACGTTCCATAGATGATAGAACTGGGGTGGGCCAAAATGTTTTCGTTTTCGCTTCGTTATAGAATCGCCGATGAAAATGTATGGAATTGACATAAGCGTTCGTTAATATAACGTTGACGTTCGACTCGTCTTATGTCAATTCCATACATTTTGATCGGCGATTCTATAACGAAGCGAATACGAAAAAGTTTCGGCTAAATGGCCTGAAGTTTTACAAACTCTCTGACGTTTAAGGGTTGATTCAGACCACAACGCGACGCGTAGATGCATTTCAAAATTAGTATGAATTTGACAGATTCGCAAGACGTCTCACGCAATTGAAATCTGTCAAATCCATACAAATTTATGCCGCGCCGCGTATCGCCTCGCCTCGTCGCGTTGCGGTCTGAATTGACCCTTAGAAACGTTAGTTCTATGGAACGTAAGGACGTTTTCCCACGTCTTTATGACAGATATGAATTACTAAAGTGACTGTGTCGTCGCTGAATTTGTCAAAACGTCCAAACGACAGCCTGTGTGCCGTGTGTCGTGTAGTTCTTAAATCGTGTCGTGTCGTGTCTCGTGGGAAAACGACGTAAAGTGTCGCATCGTGTCGTGTCGCTAGTGCAGTCTCGCCTTTAAACAATTTTACAGACTTCACAGTGCTTCCTATTCATAAAACAAATAGAATACATAGTAACATATTAACATATTAACGCAAACAAATGCAAACGTTTACAGTAAAATCCTTGCTTTGAGAGGAGTTTTATTAGAATTCTGTAAAATATAAAATGAACTCGACAAACTAAATAGCATTTCCCTTTAAAACTGCATATCAGTTGCGGAAATTCATAATTAAATACCGTTCCTGGTATCGCGTAATTGAATATTTTGTTTTGTAAAAACTGTATGCAAGAACAAATAGCTTTCCATATTTGAATTCGCTTGTATAGCTTCATTTTTTTTTTTTTGATTACATTTTACACAACGGTGTTCTTTGTGTACTTTTTTAATATGCTTATTCTTACTTTTTTGCTTTATGAGTAGACGGTGTAACTAAATTTTTTACAACCGAATGATGTTTTTTTTTGGTTCGGATTGCCATAGATAACTTTTGTACACATTATAAAGGTGAACGCAGATTTGGGCCGCACCGCAGTCGCCGCGTTCGAATTCTTTATAATAATATGAAGTTGTGAAGACTGCGGCGCGGGTAGGTATGCGAGCTTGCCTCATGGAGCTATTATAGAGCTCTATAATAGCTCCATGGCTAGCCTACTCGTATAACTTCATATAAAGAATTCGAATGCGGCGACTGCGGTGCGTGCGGTGCGGCCCAAATCTGCGTTCACCTTTATTAACCTGACTCATTTATAACTGAATTTCGGTTTTTATACTATTTATGTCATAAAAAATTATGTTCGGCGTCTACTCTTTTTTGACAAGCTGGACATACACCTACATTCTATTATCAGCTATACTCTACACCAGCTATCCCCAACCCGCGGCTCGCGGGCGGCATTCGGCCCGCTGCCGGGACTTTATTTGTGGGGCGTGTGATGTTAAACCATTTTGAAATTCACGCCCACCGTTAAAATAGTGTAAAAGCATCGTAAAAGATGTAAAGATTTTTCCACTTTTAAATCGTTAATTTTGAAGAACGTTATTTTTTACCCTAAAACTTTTGTTGCGGCCCAAGTCCAAGACATGTTTGTGGCCCGTATGAAAAAAGGTTGGGGACCACTGCTCTACACCTATAACTGTAGTCTGTGTACCACCTAGCCTGTCCGTCGACCGTCACAGCGTCGAGACAGGGGTGCACTAATTATTATACATCAATATACTATTATTAATTTTGATCATTCGATACTGCTGTCGATGGAGCCCGTCAGATGCCTGTTTTACATACAGTATACATATTACATAATATACATCTGTTATACAACTTTGACATTCAAATGAACTAGTACCACTGATCTCTGTACGTTGATCGATGATACCGATCTGCTTTTTGTGCCTATTTGAAGCGGAATCAGCGCCCCCATTATGGGGGCTGAGAACTAAATCTGACGTAACCACAACCAATAACAACAGTTGTCATCACTAGTGTTAGTTCCAAGTACTCTCACTACTGCTATCAGCGCCAATATGGCGGCTTTCAAAAGTCATTTTTACGTCAGATTTAGTTCTCAACCCTCAAATAATGGGGGCGCTGATTCCGCTTCAAATAGGCACAAGAAATAGCTGTCATTTCAAAGTGTATCAGCGATCCAGCGTACTTGTATAACAGAGGTCAGTGACTAGTACCGATACCACAGATTATTGTTTACAGTACATCCCTAATACATCGCTGAAATACCTATTTTTTGTGATTTGTAAGTTAGTTTAAAAAGTAACTCTTTTAGCGCTGCCACTTACACAGTGAACTCTATACAGGCTTACAAACGTATTTATTATCACTTAGTTTTGTTATACCTTGTGTAATCTATAATATAAAAATGAATCACAAAATGTGTTGGTAAGCGCATAACTCAACAACGCCTGGACCAATTTGGCCCATTCTTTTTTTCAAATGTTCGTTGAAGTTCAAAGATGGTTTTTACGGCGAGAAAAATTCGAATAATTGCCAGAAAAACCCTAAAAACAGCCCTTTTCTTTTTCCCATACAAACGTTTTCTAACTAAAACCATACTAATGCCCTTAGGGCACATTAAGGGTGGAAAGGTTTAGACGCGATTGCCACGGGGTTCATCTGAATATTGTTAAATGAGTTACACGTTTGAATGTTTTATAGATGCTTCGGCACTTATAGGTTAGCTAAAGGTCTAATAAATATATGCATATAATAAAACTGTAGAAATGAAGATTCTGTACATTAAAGATATTAAAAAATAATAAGCGGAGGGTGTTACTACGTCGCTATAGAAGCCAAAAATGTGGTCGTTTTTTTGTCTGTCTGTCTGTCTGTCTGTCTGTCTGTCTGTCTGTCTGTCTGTCTGTCTGTCTATCTGTCTATCTGTCTGTATGTTTGTTCCACTATCACACGAAAACTACTGATCCGTTTTGAATGCGGTTTTCGCAGATATATTTGTCTTCTTCCAACTTAACATCTGGTGTATAAAAATGTTTCTCCCCACCCCTCTAAATGGACGAAAGAGGGGGTCAGATTTTGTATTAGACTTTTGCTTTAACACGAAAACTACTGAACCGATTTGCATACGGTTTTCTTAGATATATTTGCCTTCTTCCAGCCCAACATCTGGTGTATAAATTTTTCCCCCCACCCCTCTAAAGTCTAAGGGGATGAAAGAAGGGGTCAGATTTTGTATAAGACTTTTGCTTTAACATAAAAATTACTGATCCGATTTGCATACGGTTTTCACAGATATATTTGTCTTTTTCCAACTCAACATCTGGTGTATAAAAATCTCCCCCCCCCCCCCACCCCTTCTAAGAGGACCAAAGAGGGGGTCAGATTTTATATCAAACTTTATTCTTTAATGGACTTACTTCATAATATTATTAACTATGTTTTTCAACTTAACATCTGGTGTATAAAATTCCCCCACCCCCCCCCACCCCTCTTAGGGGACAAAAGAGGGGGTAAGATTTTGTATTTACTGATGACTGATGAAGTAGAAATACTTTAAATGGCAAAACAACGTTCGCCGGGACAGCTAGTTTTAAAATAAAATTATGTTAGTCTTGCTAAAACTCGAGAATGGCTTTGGATAATTTTAGTCTTGAAATATTCGTAGAAGGTAAGGAGGAAAGTAATACAAAGTTCACCGGGTAATCTAGTAGTAATAACTTATTGAATATGTGATTGTGCATAAAAAATACTTTTGATCTAGAAATGTATACTGAACTGAACTTGAAACTAATTTAAATAAACTAGAATTTTTTAAGCCATTGTATTGCGCAGAAAAATATATAATATATTATAATCACCATCATTTTCATTTGAGCCATAAAATTAATACTATTATTATGGTATTCATAATATACGGCCGCTACACCAGTTCACGCTTACACCATCATATTAATTCCAATATTTTGAAACCTGCAGGCTTACAATTATTAATACTAAAAGATTGGTATGGGATTAAAATCAATTCAATAAAAGCCCTTTGTCGCTTTAGGGTTCTTTTTAATACCTAGGTAATACCAGAGAAATTAATTCGTACATATTTTTGTCGGGTTACATCAAGTCAAAAGGATATGTATGGAATATCCCACAAACGAGCAGAGGGCGCTACTGACACATACAGTAAAACTTCTTATCTTATATATAAAATTCTCGTGTCACAATGTTAGTCAGCGAACTCCTCCGAAACGACTTTACTGATTTTTACCAAATTTTATATGCATATTCAGTAGGTCTGAGAATCGGCTACTAGGTACTTTATATATTGATAAGTGCATTTGTTGAATAAATAATAGTAAATTATTACAACCTGAGACTGACGGCGACCATTGTTTGTGCGACGGGATAGCGATCGACGTCGCCATGGTGACATACTCATTTAGTCACTTCAATAAAATAATATGGCAAATATATTGCCGCAAATATGGCAAAGCAACGTTTGCCGGAACAGCTAGTAATCCATAAATTCGACATAATATTGCACACGTTGTATCAGAATATTGACAGAAACGTTGTCGAACGTCGAACTAAACTTTTTTTACTGTCTATACTAGTACTGCATTCTAGCATGAGACCATTGCAGTTATAAAATATCCCATTTCATAAATCTCGGGCCATCAGCGCCGACGGCAAGCGCGTGAGGTTTAACTATTTTTCGGCTGAGCTTGGCATAACCCGACCAAATAGGATTATGACTGCAAAGTTTTGACGCAGCAGCAGCATAGACAGTAAACTAGCTAAATGCCGAGCTTTGAGAGGGCTCGCGTGGTTACACCTCGTCTGACTGATAATGACACATCTACATATAAATTAAAATTACTATGTTAAAGCACAAATCAATAGGCGTGATAGTTTTTCCGTAAAGTGTACCACAAAATGTTCAGGTTGAATAGTTTTGTTAACATTTGACAACGTTTTATATATCTGCCAAGATATTAATATGACGTGTGCAACATGTCAGATGTTGGTCGGATTATTGACTGTATGTGTTAGAAGCTCTGCTCATTAGCATAATATTCCCTCTTACGAAAGTTTTCTGACTTTGAATAGGAATGCAGAAGACAAATCTCGTTTACGAATTTTCAATCTTATTACAATCACATACGGTTGAAAGTGTGCCTGCAAAATTTATTAATTGCGCTGTGAGTAGACTAAGCCGATTATCTCGACTCTTGTAAAGTGTATTGAGTTATATTTGTCAATTTTGTGACTATGATTTATTTGATAACTACATGACGCCCGCAACTACGTTGCGCCAAAATCCATTAATCGCGCGGGAACCGTACATTTTTCCGGGATAAAAAGGATTCTACGTCCTTTCCCGGAACTCAAGGCATCTCCATACCAAATTTTAGCAATACCGGTTCAGTGGTTTAGGCGTAAAGAGGTTACAGACAGACAGACACACTTTCGCATTTATATTTTTAAAAAAATATACTTCAATAATTAATAATAAAATTAAAATAAACTAAATAATTAAGGGGGCTCCCAAAACACAATTTTCGTTTAATTTTCTTCTATCGTCCTTCTCGCGTCGTGTTCCTCATTGCTGAGGATCGTGAGGAGTTTAGTGGTGACCACATTACGCCATCTGTGGCGATCCTTGGCAGAATGGAGAGCATTAAAGATCTAGCGTAGTGCGCACCTAGTAAGACCATCTAATAGGGCTTCGGCCTCTTGGGTGGCGACCGTCAACTTTGCCTGTAACGACAAGCTGTTCGAGGTTATGGTCATCCTTTCTTGTGATGTGACCGAAGAAATCCAAAACGCTTCGTAGGCATATCGACGACAGTCTTGTTTTTATCTTTAAGTCACTATGGAGACGTTAGTACAAAAGGTGGTATGGTATTTGGAGCATTTTCCGCCAGCACCACGTCTCGAAGGCCGTCAATTCGGTCGCGATCTGCTTTCTTCAGAGTGGACTGTGGCCACACCCCACGTCTCCGCTCCGCTCACCTAAGGTAAATATGGAGAAGATTAAGGACTGGACAAGTTTGATTTTCGTTTTCCGTGAGATGTGACGATCTTTCCATATTCTTTGGAGCTTGCATTCTTGGCCATGCCTATACATTTTCTGATCTCCTTTTCGCACGATCCTGTGTTGTTGATGCATAAAGTTAATATATTACCTATATTACTATACTATCTATCTATATTACCTTTATGTGTAGATGTTGGATCCCAGATATACAAAGTCAGACTGCCAGCACTCAGACATAAATATTAACTACTTAACTGTAATTAAATTAAGATTTTGACATAAGGCCCATTATCTGTCAAACTCTTCATTAAAACGAAGTTTAATCATCATTGTACACGACTGTACCTCACTGTGTGCGCGACAGGAACTCATTATGTAGCTGTACGCGACTGTACCTCACTCTGTGCGCGACAGTACACGATATTTGATCGGACGTGCTCAAAGGCGCCCCCGGCGCGGTACATCAAACAAATAGCTACCTGTACAGTATACACTTGTATACAAAAGTGTACAACTGTTAATAGACAATGAAATAACACAGATTACATGCAGATAAATGACGACCTCTGTGGCGCAGTGGTGAGCGCGTTGGTAGCTCAAGCCGGAGGTCGCGGGTTCGAGTCCCGCCGACGGAACAAAAAATCTCGGGATCAACAGGAACTATTGAAATCAAAAGTCGTGTAACCCTGTTACCATGCCGTACAAAGATAGTTCGTAATAAATAATAATGTTTTGGCACTAAATGTATTATATATACTAAATGTATTCTGACGTATAGACGTAATAGACAGTCACTGTTGTTCGTAAAAAGCACTGACCTCCATTATACACAGTATTTGTATAATAGAGATCAGTGGTAAAAAGTAAAAAGAAAAGAAAGAAAACTAAAATATGCACCCCTTGGAAATTATTTCTGCCGGCGCCTATGATCCTATTAATTATTGGCACCTTAAATAATATGAAAATACTTTTTAATGACCATGATTTTCTGTAGTTACTATCTAACTCATAGCACAAAAAAATGCAAACATTTTTGAGAAGATTGCTAGGAATTGAGCGGACAAAGGAATTTCAACAGGCACTTTATTGATGGAAGATATTGGAAAAACTTATAAAACTCTTTGTTTTTTTAACGCGACGTTCTAAAATTTTAAATCCATTTATCTAAGGACTCAACAGCATTTTATCCTTTTTATGCTAAAAGTACTTTTATGTGTAAATATATAATCTAAAACCATTCAAAACTAGGATCCTCGAAAATATTTCCACCATATTTCAAGAGAATTCACGCACCAAACAAGTTTACATGCATTGTGAAAAATATCCAGGGTTTATTAAATTGGTATAAACCGAGCCGGGCTGCAGCGTCGCCATGGCAACGGCCGGGACCTGTAGCACTAATTCCAGGTATTGCCCGGGACCTAGGTGCCCTAGATGCGGAGCCTAGATGCACGTTACATCGATATTTATGTTGAAGGCTGTACGCAAAGTCATCCGTAGCATGTCATGTGGCCGCATTCAGTGATATTGATGATTACTTTGATTTAAATTTTAAAGTGACGCCGCCGGGCCGGCCTCTTAAATAAAACAAGAAATGGAACAACAAGAAATGGAAAGGATGTAAGCGACAAAATGGTTTTTGTCGTGTAGTTTAAAAACCATAAATATATTTCATATTATGAAATTATATGGGCCATGGTGAATACTGACAATGAACTATAATTTCTTAGTTTTAGTCATTGTTGAGGAAAATCGATATCGCTACAGCCAAAACTATCAATTCGTCACCAAGAGGGCAATTAAAGCAAGAATAGAAATTATCGTCGTTAATAACTCGATAAATAAACAATATTTTTAAAATCCTCTAGTACAGTCCCACGGTAATATAATTTTATTATATTTATCAAAATGTTGTCTGAGATAAATGCACCATACAATTTGAAAATAAATTAAATATTCGGGAAAAATTTAGATGCATCTTTGTGATTTCGCTGAAATTTGGTTTGGAGTTACTTCGAGTCTTGGGAAAGGACATAGGATACTTTTAATGCCGAAAAATGTACGATTCCCGCGCGATTAACGAATTTTGTCATAACGCGGGGGTCATCTAGTACAATATAAAGTATGTGCCTAGCATTTGCATTACTTTCTCATAAAACCCCCTACCGCTTTTAGGCCTTTGGTAAACTTAATCCTTCTCAGCGAAATTCTTAGAATATGAGCGTTATATCACGCTAGTTTCGAATGAGGCCGCGGCATTAGTCCTGTCAAGCTGGCTCATTCATGCAGAAGCATTTAAAAAAAGGGAGTTTTTACAAATGCAAAATATATTTTTTCTAGAATTTCAATTCTAGAATTTATTCGACATCAACGCGCGCTGTCTATAACAAAAATGAGATGAAATATTAATTCATCACTGAAGCATATCGAACTTTAAACCCTTGTGATAAAGTTCACTTTCAAACGACGGGGGTCGACTCAAATTGTTACCAGAAATTAATTTCGGAATCCCTAATAGGTATTCCATATATCTTTGTGAGTGCATATTCGTTATACCATTGTTCTCTGTAAATACTGTTTGTTTATTGTACTTGTTTCTGTGTAACGCCATGTCTAGTGGCCCAGAGGCTTGCTCGGGGGCAGTAGGTTCGATTACGAAAGAAACGTAACTAACTGCCGCACTCAAAAACGAATCCATACTAATATTATAAATGCGAAAGTGTGTCTGTCTGTCTGTCTGTCTGTCGGTCTGTTACCTCTTCATGCCCAAACGGCTGAACCGATTTTGCTGAAATTTGGCATGGAGATACTTTGAGTCTCGGGGAAGGACATAGAATACTTTTTGTCTTGGAAAAATGTTCGGTTCCCGCGCGATAAACGAATTTTGGCGCAACTAAGTTGCGGGCGTCATCTAGTTTCATTATAAATGCGAAAATGTATATGTCTGTCTGTTACCTCTTTACGCCTAAACTGCTGAACCAATTGGGCTGAAATTTGGTACAGAGGTACTTTGAATCCCGGGAAAGGACATAGGATATTTTTTATCCCGAAAAATGTACGGTTCCCACGCGATATACTAATTTTGGCGCAACGGAGTTGCAGGCGTCATCTAGCACATAACTGTAATTAAATGAAGATTCTTACATGAGCCCCATGGAGATTACAGTACTTTACGGAAATTACGCAGGATAATTTTCAACACAAAAAACGTTTTCTACAACCTTACGAGAAACGTCTAGTATTATAGTATACTTAAACCGAACGAATCATTACACTTTTGTCTCGCTGCAGTCGAGTAAAAATGCGGAATAAATAGGAAATTGTAGTAAACGGCTTACGAACGGTGAGTTCCATCACGGTCCAAGAATTACAGAATATTCTTCAACATCGCGATGCAAACGACAAAGTATAAATATTACACAGTAGACTGATCTGACTAGAGTCAGTGTAGCTTTTTTTAATTGAACCGCAAACAAGTTTCAATCTTCATGTCTTCGGGTAAAAACTGTGAAACTCGCGCCAGATTTTCGTGTTGATCGAAAAACCATACAAAACGCGTAAGACGGTTGGAGAGTAGTGTTTTGTGTCGAACTCGAACTCGAACTCAATTTGAAACTTGTTCGAAACTTGATCGAAACTTGATCGAAACTTGATCGAAACTTGATCGAAACTTGATCGAAACTTGATCGAAACTTGATCGAAACTTGATCGAAACTTGATCGAAACTTGATCGAAACTTGATCGAAACCTTGATCGAAACTTGATCGAAACAGATCGAAAGTTGATCGAAAGTTGATCGAAACCTTGATCGAAACTTGATCGAAACAACTTGATTGACGATTTTTTAAAAATCGACTTTCTTAAGAAATGGGTTAAAAAAATGCACAACGTTAATAATCAAGTTTTCACTTCTGCCGGCACTCCCGGAGTGCAACCAGTCTTTTTTTTTTAAGGTTAAAAAAGAACGTTTTTCAAAATAAGCGTTTTAAAATGTTTTTTTTTTTAATTAAATAAGGGGGCAAACGAGCAAACGGGTCACCTGACGGTAAGCAAGTACCCTACTACTACTACCTACTAGCCCATGAACACTCGCAACATCAGAAGAGCTGCAGGCGCGTTGACGGCCTTCTAAGAAGGAATACACTCTTTTCTTGAAGGTTTGCAGGTCGTCCGGAAATACTGCTGGTGACAGTACGTTCCAGAGTTTTACAGTGCGCGGCAGAAAGTTACGCGAAAAAGCACTGTGGGAGACTGCCACTCATCAAGGTGATGAGGATGGTATGTTTTTCGGTTTTATGAGTTTACGACGACTGCACTGTATTGCCGGTGGCCGTGAAGGGTTTCACGTGGGCGACTGATAAAGTCCCGACAGGCCGCAGGTTGGGTATAGGCTATAGCTATACTAGACGTCCAAATCGGTGATATCACCGTGACTTGAGTAACAGTGGCCGATCCCATGACAAATAGATACTAAACTAGTATTCCGTTGCGCCAAAATTTGTTTATCGCGTGGTAACCGTGCATTTTCCGGGATTAAAAGTGTCTTCATACCAAATTTCAGCGACATCGTTTTAGCGGTTTGGGTGTAAACTAATTAGTAAAATGTACACCTAGGTATGCATAACTTTAAATTTTCAAAATAATGAAAACTTTTCGTTGCCTAACGGCGCCGTATCAAATATACGTATCATAGTGTGGACGCCTATTAGACCATTCTGCCGGTCATGCGTGTATTTGATACGACACGTATCAGACACGCGGTTAATAGCGATCGAGGCGTATCATGATACGCGTATCATTTTGACACGCTTCGATGATAAGCGACGGAGATCTGATCGGAGATCTGATCGCGCAAATGATACAAATGTGGACGCACCGTTAGAGTTCCTACAGACGAGCGGCACTTGTCGACGGCATGCGTCAACGGCAGTCACAAGTCACAACGAAGTAGCGGGCGTCTTCTAGTATTTAAGGCGACGCCTTGATAATTTGGCTGTAGCGATATCGATTTTTCTCAGCAATGACTAAAGCTAAGAAATTAAAGTTCATTGTCAGTATTCATCATGTCTTTGTCTTTGAATTTTCCATAGCATAACACGATTGGTCAACTTTTATAACACAGAATAATCAATCAAAAAGACCTCTGTAAAAAAGGGATTCTAATTTTGCCAACAGGAAGAGTGATTTAAGCTTCCAATTTTTTACATAGATTGGTTCAAGCATACGATTTAATTTGCCCATAGCTTAAAAGCTATAAGAAATATATTTATGGTTCTTAAATTACACGACAAAAACCATTTTGTCGCTTTCACCCTTTCCATTTCTTGCTATTCTATTTAGCAATCTAAAACATATCCAACATGGTTTTTTTTACTTTAACGCGGCGTCACCTTAACGCCACAGTATAGCAATATTGAATATCCCTACGCTCAACGAATTTGAGCGGCTGAGTTACTCTACTACTATTATACTGTGCAAAGAGTTTGTAAAAGTTCTGGTGCAAATTGAAAGTTTAAGTGGGTGCTTAATACAGTAATACCTACGTCCTCCAGTATATTCACTGAATGAAAACATGTAATATCCTATACTGTATCACTGTTAAGTATTTTGTTAAAAAATATTCGGTTTATGAAATTATCTGGTAACATTTTACATTCATATCAATAAACACTTGATTTAACAAAACTTTACAATCCAAAATATTATAAATGCGGAAGTGTATCTGTCTGTCGGTCTGTTTGTCTTTCTGTTACCTCTTGACGCCTTAACCACTGAACCGGTTTTTCTTTTTGTAATGGAGATAATTTGAGTCTCGGGAAAGGATATAGGATAGCTTTTACATCTGAAAAATGTACGGTTCCCGTGCAATAAAAGAGTTCAGGCGCAACGTAGTTGCGGGCGTTTTTTTTAATGAAATAAGGGGACAAACAAGCAAACGGGTCACTTGATGGAAAGCAACTTCCGTCCGTTTTCTGTGAGGACGTGGTATTTCTCCGGTCGAGCCGGCCCACTCGTGCCGAAGCATGGCTCTCCCACGTCATTCGTCACTCTCCCGCGTCTTCTAGTTTTAATATGTTTTCTATTTAATTATAATAAGAAGCTTAGTAATGAATACTGGAGCACACCTACGTATTTTCCACGAGCATACTGAATACCTTACGGAATTCTTAGAAAAATGACTTAAGACTTTAGACTATAATATTACAGACGATAATATTATGGTCCCTGGTAACTAATTGTACACAGGGGAAAAAGGGCCTGATTCATCACTTCCTGATAAGTGCCGGATAGGCTATTCATAACTTACCTCGCAGATACTCCATACTCTAATGTGCCTTTTTCACTTGCTGATATGTACCAAATTGCAAATTGGTGCATTTACCTATTATGGCAACACCGGAAAACTCTTAAAAAATAATAAATTTTAATGAAAAGTGACTTTTTATTGTGCATATTTCGGCCATTTTTCGTGCATATTTGCATTCATATTTCGGCACTTTGATCATGCATATCATCCGATGTCTAATCATAAGTTCGGTCACATCCATGTTTTGCATAAAATAGAAAATTTTCAATACCAGAGACATCGGAAGTACCGGATATTGAAAAGTCGCAATAAAATCGCATCTTCAGACTAGTATGACCGGCCATTTAGCCGAAACTTTTTCGTTTTCGCTTCGTTATAGAATTGCCGATCAAAATGTATGGAATTGACATAAGACGAGTCGAACGTCAACGTCATATTAACGAACGCTTATGTCAATTCCATACATTTTGATCGGCGATTCTATAACGAAGCGCAAACGAAAACATTTTGGCACACCCCCCTCGTATGTGACGTTGTATTGACGTAAGTAGTGAAAAATTTGCCCAAAACTCGGGAGTTTCATGTCGCAAGGAATATTGCGAAACCTAGTACTAAATAATAGAAAATTTAATTGAACAAAATGTAAAAAACAGTTTCTTCGGGAAGAAAACTTTAAATACCCAAAATACAATCGTATTTTATGGAAATAGACCACACAATTATAATAAAGTACGTGAAAGTGTTCTGTTGCCTCTTCACGCCCAAATTTTGCTGAAATTTGGTATGAAGATAATTTGAGTCCCGTGAAAGGATACTGTTTATTCCGAAAAAAACAGAAAAATTAATTAATTAGCAAAAAATAGAAATTTACTTAATTAGGAAACGTGCGATAAAAAATTTTGCCGCAATGGAGTTGCGGGGTCATCTAGTCCAAAATAAAACATTGTTTTATTGTTAAATTATGTTTTTTAAGTCAACGCCAATTAATCTCAGAAAAATTGTTATTAGAACTATATTTGTGTCTACACAACATGTTATTATTGTGAAGTCCGGTGATCAGATTTATTCCACTCCAGACATGATTTTATAAGCACATTGCAATTTCATACCGAGACAGTAAACTAAAACACGGAAAAGTATAAATAAAAAGAAAAAAAACTAAATAAAATGCAACTTGACTAATTCATAAAACAAATAAAAATGAAACAGGAATAATCTTTGATTGCCTTTTTATTTGCTAGTACCCCAGTTGTAACGTAGAAAATTACATAGAAAATATTATTTAAAAAATTGTGTTATTTACACAGCCTTCTGTATTCAAATTCTGAAATCTTGTGTCAACGCGACGCCCTGATCAATATACAAATTACAAACTCACAAAACATTTAGTCATTTACTTCTATTATATTATGTTACACACATCCATGATAATATTAAGAATGCAATAGTGTGTGCTTGCTAGCTCTTCACGCTTAAACCACTGAACCGATTTTGATGAAATCTGAGTCCGAGTAAAGGACATAGGATACTTTTTATGAAAAATGGACGGTTCCTGCACGAAGAAACGCAAAGAACTTTCACTGTGAAAGTGGCAGCGCTGAAAGAACATTTTTTTGTGATTTGTATGGGCAAGCGCCTCAGCGTCATGAATCTTTTCATACAAAAGTGAAAAAAAGTTACTCTTTCAGCTTTGCTACTTTCACAGCGAACTCTATATAGGTTAGGTTAGGTTAGGTTATCCATACACAACCTAAAGTATTATTACTTAGTTTTGTTACATTCTGTATATTCAGTGTTCACCCTCGTCATTACGTATTGAGTAATTGCTGTAAATCCGAGGTGGGTGCCTCCCCTTACAGTACAGACGATATGAAATCGATAACATAATATAATATATCTATCACTGCATGTGCACAGTAGAGTAGGAGTCAATTATTTATTCGGTACAGAGTCCCGAATTCCCAAAAACTGAACACAGAAAATTCAATCTTAACTATAGAGCGTAACGCAATATAAATACTTCTGCGAGGCCAATCAGTGTTGGTCGGGCAAATTCGCGCGAATTCGCGCGGATGCGCGCGCCTTTTTAAATTCTTAGAAGTAATAAAGTTAAGGTTGAATTTGTAATGTTCAGTTTTAATAAATCGCTTCGATTCGGCTCTGCACTAGTATGAATTGACCCTAACGTTTTCGTATATTATGTTAGTCTATACTCTATATCATCGTCTGAGCAAAATGCAAAATTTCAAAAGTATATAGTAGTTGTATGTTATGTTTGTGTTCCCATAATATATCCGGAGCCACCTGTCTGATTTAAATAATATTTTTTTTTGTTGTACAAGGTATTGTTCAATTTAGGGAATACTGCAGTCTGCAAGGTTCATCAAAATCGGATCAGTAGTTTTTGTGTAATAATAATATCTATGTACGCTTCACACCACGTCAGTCTGGCCTCGTGGTAAGTACCTGAAGCACTTGTGTTACAGGTACCAGACAACGGAAAAATATTTAATACTTTTAAACTATACATATATTTAAGATTTTTATTATATTAAATACACATATTTAATACACATCCATGACCCAGGAACTTTGAAAACTTTTTGTTCCGTCGGCGGGATTGGAACCCGCGACCCCCGGCTTGAGCTACCGACAGCCCATCCACTGAGCCACAGAGGTCGTACAATTCGTAGTCGTAGATTGTAGAAGTACAATTTTGATTCTCATGATTATTTAAAAATACATCGCATCGCCTCGTTACGTTGCACTGTGACCTTTACCAGATTCTGAACAAGATAGATTCTTTAAAGTGGTTTTCTACAGGAGAATATCCTCGCTCTGCTTATAAGTATTTTTAATTTCTTTCTTATAGCGAAGCATGCAAAGTTCCACACTGAAAATAGTGCCTTTGTAAAACTATCATGCAGAAAGTATTATGAGAAATTTCTAAAATACTCGATAGCGGATAGACAATAATGAAATACCTGCGCCCTGATTCTTATTAGTTCTATCCAATATCACATGATAAAGGTTCGTTTCTGTTCGAATCTGTTTCGTATTAAACACCAAAATAATATTCTTGTATGCCTCAATAATAAATGTCTGATCTATGTTGTACTAGGTGACGCCCGCAACTCCGTTGCGCCAAAACTCGTTTATCGCGAAGGAACCGTACATTTTCCCGGGACAAAATGTATCCTATGTCCTTTCCCGGGACTCGAAGTATCTCCATGCCAAATTACAGCAACATCGGTTCAGCGGTTTGGGCGTGAAAAGATAACAGACAGACAGACAAACAGGCGAACAGACAGACAAACACACTTTCGCATTTATGATATTAGTAAGGAAGTATGGATGATATTTATTTAGAATTATGGTCAAATTCATTCAGATCGGCTAGATCAGAAAGAATTTGACGTTCAAAATCATAAAGGGTGTATCAAAAGGCTAGCTGTTTGATTATACGGCTATTTTAACCAGTTGGCTGCGACATATACATTCGTTAGACCTGAGAATAGGTTTTTATCTACTTTTATATTGATACTAGAAATAATTTATATGGCAAAATAATGTTTGCCGGGTCAACTAGTATTATACTATAATAAAATATTTTGTAGTTTAATTCCTATCAGTGACGCATTGAATTAGCCAAGAAACAAGGCTACTCTGTTGCATTCGCAGAATAGGGGCCCCAAACGCGGATGCTATATAAAGACCAATTACACCCTGGGACCTAGACAAAGGTTTGTTTATCAAAGGTCGAGTCTAGAACAGGTAAGATAATTAACTGGAACTTTCTGTAATACTTGGATCTGGGAAACTGAGCTTACAAAGGAAATTAAAATGCCTGTTACAAATATAAACAGAATTAAAGGCTACATTTATATATAACTAGCTTTGCCTCGCGGTGCTACTCGCGATTTTTATCCCTTTTAGATGTCCGATGTCAGCTTACTCCTTGTCTGTTGAAATCGCTAAAGGCGACGCCTTGATAATTTGGCTGTAGCAATATCGATTTTTCTCAGCAATGACTAAAACTAAGAAATTAAAGTTCATTATCATTATCATGTCTTTGTCTTTGAATTTCCCATAGCATAACACGATTGGTCAACTTTTATAACACAGAATAATCAATCAAAAAGACCTCTGTAAAAAAGGGATTCCTATTTTGCCAACAGAAGAGAGTGATTGAAGCTTCCAAAATTTGTACATAGATTTCGGATTAGAATTCATTGTCGGTATTCATATTCGGTCGGTATTTTTTCAGGATAAAAAGTATCTAATGTCTTTTCCCGGGACTTAAAGTATCTTTATACCAAATTAGAGCAAAATACCTAGATAGGTAACAGACAGACAGACAGACAGGCACACTTTCGCATTTATAATATTAGTATGGATTAATATGATTTGTTTCATTTATTGCGTGGTTAAATACGTGATATTCGAAGTGATAGCATTAACATTATTATTTATAGCCCACGCTGACCTTCGTAGCGGGTACCAGACAACGGAAATCCATATACATACTAATATTATAAATGCGAAACATTTGTCCGTCTGTTACCTTTTCACGCCCAAAACCTCTTAATAGATTTTGCTGAAATTTGGTATGGAGATACTTCAAAGTTACTTTTTATCCCAGAAAAATGTAAGGTATCCGCGTGATAAATGGATTTTGGCGCAACGGAGTTGCGAACGTCATATAGTTATATGTGTGTAATCAATTTGATGTAACTGGTGTAATCAGCTGTAACCGAATGCCAATTAGTATCAATGGCACTTAGCATAATATGCTCAGTATTGCCATGCAGTGTTGCAAATCCATACTAATATTATAAATGCGAAAGTGTGTCTGTCCGTCTGTCTGTCTGTCTGTCTGTCTGTCCGTCCGCCCGTTCGTCCGTCCGTCCGTCCGTCTGTCTGTCTGTCTGTCCGTCTGTTTGTCCGTCTGTCTGTCTGTCTGTTACCTCTACACGTCTAAACCACTGAACTGATTTTGCTGGGCATGAACTTTGAGTCCCGGGAAAGCACATAGGATACTTTTTGTCCCGGTAAAATGTACGGTTCCCGCGCGATAAATGATTTTGGCGCAACGGAGGCCTTGTATCAGCAGATACATAGTACAAAAAAAAAGTTAAAAAAAAGACAAAATATTCTTTTTTTTCTGAGAGCCGTCAAAATTGCCACTTCTTAAAAGGGTTCCGCCACCAAAAGAGTTTGAGAACCGCTGGTCTATTCGCTGATGATGTAAAAATTTGGAGACAGACATGTATACTTCAACCTTTTTTTTAAACACAAATATATTTTATCTTTTTTACATGATGATTAAAATAGTAATTGAAGAATTCCTTTTAAAATTGATTATAAACTAGATGAGGCCCGCAACTCCGTTGCGCCATAATTTTGCTATCGCGTTTGAACAGTACATTTTTCGTTATAAAAAGTATCCAATGTCCTTGCCCGGGACTCAAAGTAACTCCGTACAAAATTTCAGCAAAATCAGTTCAGCGGCTTGAAAATGAAGAGGTAACAGACAGACAGACTTTCGCATTTATTATATTAATAAGAGTAAAGTGTAGATTGTAATGTTATAAGTAGGGCCCGGAAAAATATGTATTTAAAAATCTAAAATAGGTAATAAAATATGGATGAAAAAATCGAAAATATGGCAAAAATATGGAGTATAAAATATTAATACCCCACTTTTCATAATAAAAGATCGTTTTATTGTAAGAAAAGGGTCACTCGTAATAGACAACAATGGGAAGAGTTAGAGGAGGCCTATGCCAGTAGGGCGGAAAGGCCTATTAATTGGTTTCGGAATAAAGGTCCTTATGAATCCATAATATTATATGCCGTGGTCACGACTTCTACTACTACGCAACGGATTTAGGTGGTTTTTTCAGTGTTAGATAGCCCACTTATCGAGGAAGGCTATAGGCTATATTTTATCACGCTAAGACTAATAGGAGCGAAGAAATAGAGGAAAATGTGGAAAAACGGGGAAAATTATTTGAAAGGGCTAACTTGAACGCGCTAATCTCAGGAACTACCGGTCCGATTTGAAATTTCAGTGTTAGATAGCCCATTTATTGAGGAGGGCTATAGGTTATATTTTATCACACTAATGGTCTGTTTCGCCGCTTCCTGATAAGGTGCCCGATAGGCTTATTCAACAGATTCTCCATACTCCATCTGTCAAATTAAGTGGTGGATAGCCGATAGATGAACCGGTGAAACAGGCCCTAAGACTAATGGAGAATGTGGAAAAATCGGGGGAAATTATTTGAAAGGGAACTACTGGAGCAATTTTTTTTGTTATTTGGCACAGATAAGAAGTATACCACGTGAAGGATTATAAGCTAGGTATCGACTTTGATCATTTTTTCAGTGGCTATATATTATGTTATACCCGTGCAACGCCGGGGCGGGTCGCTAGTCAAGTATAAATTAAAAAACTACTATCTCTCTAAAGTATCTTAAATATAAGTAAAGTGATTAGATAATTATACAAACTAAAAAATAACTATAATATTAAAAAAGATAAAATAAATAAATAAATAATAATAAAAAATATTAATAGATAAAAATAAATCCGTGAATCACCGACCGTGTGTTTTCAGCGAGCAAAAAATATCTAGTTTCTTATCGCAGCGCATCGTTGCGCTGCTATGTATAATAAATCCCACCAAAACATGAAATGTAAAAGGAGCCAAGCAAAATACTTCTGTCGTAAAATGTTTTCAGATCACATTCAAGCCAAGCCTTCATCTTATTTTGTAATTTAAATCAATATTCAGTAAATGTATCAATAGATTTCTTTATTTTATAATTAATATAGTGGCTTGGCAATGAACTCTAGAGAAATAATCAGCTATTAATTGGATTTATTGGGTATCATCAGCCATATGCGTCGTTACAATATATTAAAACACTTTACGCTTGTCGTCTAAAAGTATGAACTCCTCCCAATATGCAGTTTTATATTTATTTCTATTGTGCTCATTGCCAAGCTCATAGTTTTAGTATAATTGTATGTATTGTTACGGATACGGGCAGTTGTTTACCTGCGCGCGACAGTTGCGCGTACTTTCTAGAAAAGTCCAACCCTTGTTCTTCTTCTTCTTCTGCTGCCATTGACTTCGAAAGAGGGGTTGGAGGTGGGGCTGCGGAGGCCACACCTGCTGTTGACCAAGCTCCGCCCACTGCGGGGCAGGCCCCACCCGCTGGCTCCGCCCACTTACCACGCCAGCAGGCTCCACCCACTTCGGATGAAGCCACGCCCACTGACTCGGCCCACCAGGCCACACCCACTAAGGCCATGCCCACTGGCCCCGCCCACTGGGCCCCGCCTGCTCAGGCCCTGTCGACTAGCTACATCCATCCTGCCACGCCCGTAGTTTCTACGCCAGTGGGTGCAACCTCACTCCAGATTGGTTTTACGTCACCGCGTTTCTTCCATGTGATGATGTGCTGAAGATCTGTATCTTGAGCCTCCCTCATAGCATCATTCTCCCATGGACCCAAAGGACTTGTTCTCGTTAACTGTAATGTTACTTCATTAGATTCCTGCTTAACACAATGTTTGCAGTCCTCTGAACACGGCCTTCGTGAAAGGGCGTCGGCATTCCCATGCGCCTTTCCGCTGCGGTGTTCTGTTTTGAAGTCATACTCCTAGAGCTGTTCAATCCATCGAGCTACTTGACCTTCTGGGTTCTTGAATTGCGGTAGCCACTTCAAGGCTGCGTGATCAGTTCGCAGTAAAAACTGTCTGCCGATGAGATACTTGCTGAAATGTTGTAACGTCTTTACAACAGCCAAGAGTTCTCTTCTTGTCACACAGTAGTTTCTCTCTGGCGTCGACGACGTCGATGATGACGTCGTCCAAGTAGACTAAGCAAGCCTCTCCAACTAAGCCTGCCAGTACACACTCCATGAGTCGCTCAAATGTGGCACGTGCGTTGCACAATCCAAAAGGCATGACATTAAACTGCCATAAACCTTTACCGGTGGAGAAAGCTGTCTTCTCCTTGTCTTTTGGATGAATTTCCACCTGCCAATATCCAGATTTCAGGTCCAGGGTCGAGAACCATTTCATGCCACTCAAGGTATCCAGAGTGTCGTCGATTCGAGGTAATGGATAGCTGTCCTTCTTAGTGACATCATTGAGACGCCTGTAGTCCACACAAAATCTTGTGCTGCCATCTTTCTTCTTCACTAACACAACAGGTGAGCACCACGGACTTGCAGACGGTTCAATGATCTTATATCTTCTCATGTCCTCCAAAAGGCCTTCAACTTCTTTTTTCCAATTGAGGAGCCATTTGAGGGGCCGTAGAAACTACGGGTGTGGCGGGATGGATGTAGCTAGTCGACGGGTCCTGAGCAGGAGGGGCCCAGTGGGCGTGGCCTGAGTGGGCGTGGCCTGGTGGGCGGAGCCAGTGGACGTGGCCACGCCCAAAGTGGGCGGGGCCTGAGGGGCGTGGTCAGTGGGCGGAGCCTAGTGGGCGGGGCCAGTGGGCCTGGGGCCTGCCCCACAGGGTGGAGCTTGGTCCCTAGTGGCTGTGGCCTCCGCAGCTCGCTGCGCCCTTGTCCTGACACTCCCCTTGAAGTCCTCTCTCGATGTCAATGGCATCTCCAAATGCCACTTCTGACACCAGTTGTTACGTGCTAGGGTTCGAGGATTCGGAGAGAAAGACCTGGTGACTCTCTTGAAGACTTTTTTCACAAACACTAGCTCACACAAATCACTAAGTCCAAACACTAAGTACTAGATCCAAATCACTGTGCACTATCACTGTTCTAGGTCGAAGCCGAGTCGTTAGTTCACTATCACAATCACTCACTATTGATCACTTGTTCTCACTTCGAAATCGCCTTGATGATCGCTCGGATCAAACTGAATTGATTGCCGGCTTGTTTACCTTTTATATGGCCCGCCATACTTTCTGGAACGTTCCATTCTGGATTGTTTACGTAAACACGCAATTCACATAAACAAGGGTTGGACTTTTCTAGAAAGTACGCGCAACTGTCGCGCGCAGGTAAACAACTGCCCGTATCCGTAACAATATGGACCAAGATGCCTGAGTTAAATAAATAAAAAATAAAAATAAATTTAAAAAACTGCCATAGAGATTATTACCACGCAGAAAAAAGACGTGATTCCTCACAAAGCTCGGCTTTTAGCTAGTAATAATATTGTTAACGTATATTACAATATAATACTGTCCTTTCCCAATACATTCAAAAGTCACTCGACAGTAAAAAACGAAACGAAGTATACAACTTATCTTAGAACGGTAAAAAATCGGCCAAGTACAAGTTGTACTCGCGCACGAAGGTTTCGTACCACTACAGAGCAAAAATAGGCTAAAAATTGTATTTTTTGTATGGGAGCCACCCTTAATTATTTAATTTGTTCAAATTTTATTATTAATTAATAAAGTACAAATACAATTAAGTATTTTGTGAACATTTAAATTGCCTATGTGTTGCCGTTATTGATTAAGAGCAAGAAATAGCAAAAAAATCACGTTTGTTGTATTTAAGGGGGGCTCCCATGAGCCCCCCTTAAATATTTAATTTATTTTGTTTTTAGTATTTGCTGTTATAGCGGCAACAGATATTCACAATATGTAAAAATTTCAGAAGTCTAGCAATAGCGGTTCTTGAGTTACAGCCTGGTGACAGACAGACGGACAGACATCAAAGTCTTAGTAATAGGGTTCCGTTTTTACCCTTTGGGTACGGAACCCTAAAAATGAACTTTAGCTTATTGTAATAATATCTATGGACGCATCACACCACGTCAGTATTTCCCCTTGCTAAGTATCTGAAGGACTTGTGTCGCGGGTACGTACCACACAACGGAAATATATTTAATATTTTTATACTATACATATATTTAAGATTGATCCATGACCCAGGAACTTTGAAAAACTTGTTCCATCCCCGGCTTGAGCTACTAACAGCCCACCAACTGAGCCACAGAGGTCGTCATATTGTCTAACTTGTTTGTTATCGAGGGGTATACGACAGTCGACAACAAAGAGTTTATATTTATTTTTAGCTATGTTCAAGATGGCGGCCGATACACGTGGAGCTCTAAGCCGATTAATTCGCGCCCAATTAGGCAATATCCACGGATTGTTTTTTGTTTATTATTTGTTGTTTTTCTTTTCTTTTCTCAGGTATTCTTGCTATTTTGTCCCGAGGTCGACAGTTGAAAAATAAATGTTGCTACCCGTGGAATATAGACGATACGAAAAAAAACAATTCGTATTTAAATAAATAAACAAACTTATGTTGTAGCAACAAAGAGCTATAGAGAGAGAAACAAAAGGGAAGCAAACGAGCCAACGGGTCACCCGATGGAAATCAAGCGCTGCTACTTTCACAGTGAACTTTATATAGGGGACGTATGTATACATATCATAAAGCACTATCACGTAGTTTTGTTACACCCTGTATCTCTCTGTATGTCTCTTTTCTACGGAATGCCTCCGTGGTCCAGTGGTCTAGAGCGTTGCTCTTGACTCGGAGGTCGTGGGTTCGATTCCCGCGTTGGAAACACGTTATTTCCAAGTTTGGTTAGGACAATACAGGCTGATCACCTGATTGTCTGACAAGTAAGATGATCCATGCGGCGGATGGGCATGTAAAAATTCGGTCCTGCGCCTGATCTCTCGTCAGTCGTGTCGGTCTTCCGTCCCACTGGGTTATGAGAGTAAAGGAATAGAGAGTTATCTTGTGTACTGCGCACACACCTGGGCACTATAAAATTACTCCTGCGTACCTGGCCTGGTTTCAATGAAACCGGCCACCGTCATCGAAACCGGTGTGGGGAGTATTATTATTAATTAACTCATCCTTATTAAGGTCATTTGTTGCACATTGGAACTAATTCATAACGTATTAGAGAATTTACCCCCGAGGTACGCCAGAGCTCCGCTTTGTGAAATACCTTCGACCAAGCGTCCGATTCTAGTAAACAGGCCTTTGCATAAATTGTGAATTATGGATGATTTATACAGTACCGTACTAGATGTCGCCCGTAGTTCCGTTGCGCCAAGATTCGTTTATCGCGCGGAAACCGTATATTTTAGGATGAAAAGTATGCGGGACTCAAAGTATATCTATACAAAATTTTAGCAAAATCTAAGACGGATAGCTGTCTATCCGCAAATGTGAGTTTGCCCGTCTGTACAGTAACTGGGTAAAACAAAAGCACAAAAAACAACAAATTCACAAAACAAAATATTAAACATAAAAAAAGAAAAAACAATAACGCTTTAAACAAAACGCACTTAGAGATAAATTGGTAGGTATTGTAATGTATAACTCTTTATTAAATTGAAGCTTAATCATAATTAAATGTTTGTACGGCGGTAAGTCTTCGATCGAAGTGCTATTCGAGGTATAGGAATCGGATCCCTGTACGAGCGGATTATTACAAATGCCAAATGTACACTGTTTGATGCATTTCGTGGTAAGCCTCTTTGAAATCTGGCTTTGATTGAAAATGTTTCAACCGAAATAATGTTTCGATAGCAATATATGCATAATACATACTAATATTATAAATGCGAATGTGTGACTGTCTGTCTGTCTGTCTGTTACCTATACAGGCCCAAACCAGTGAATCGATTTAGCTGGAAATGGAGATACTTTGAATCCCGGGAAAAGACATATTATGATACTTTTCATCGGAAAATGTACGGTTCCCGCGCGATAACCCACTGCAATGGCCCACTGCCCAGTTTTAGACGGGACGTCATCCGGGCCATTACGATGACGATGATCATCCATAATAATAATCGATCGACAATTTTGCACTAAAGGGAACAAAAATACAAAAAACATACTAACATTATAAATGCGAAAGTGTATCTGTCTGTCTGTCTGTCCGTCTGTCTCTCTGGCTGTCTGTTAACTCTTCACGCCCAAACCGCTGAAGCGATTTTTCTGACATTGGTATGGAGATGGTTTGGATCCCAGGAAAGGACATAGGATAGTTTTCATCCCGAAATATGTACGGTTCCCGCACAATAATCGAATTTTGGCGCAACGGAGTTGCGGTCAGCACCTAGTATACAATAATAAAATCCATCCATTTAGTTTGACCATGGTAAGACTAAAATAATATTTTCTCACCTCCGGGCGGAAAACGTCAACTTTCTTAACGCTGCGCTTACCGATGTTGTCGTTTTCCGCCTCTGTCGATAAGAAAAATAGTATACGCACCATGGCCAGTAAATAAGAAAGCCTCAGATCACAATATGTTTGTTGAGATCGGCTTCGCCTCGGCCAACAATTACATCTGAGACATTTCTTATTTTCCTGCCCTAGGTGCGTAATGTACTATACAATAACAATGTAATATGATGTTTTGATATCTAAAATCTTATAACATAATATTTTAATACAGAAATAACTTACGAAAGTAAAGTATCCGTTTAGACTCGTCGTCCTCGTTCAAACCTAAAATGACTCCAAATATTTCGAAATAAAGTTTATATTTCAACAAACTCGTTTCTGTTTTCTCTTTTCTTGAATATTTTAATTCAATTTGTATTTAATCGTCCTTGACTGCTTTCGAAGTATTTCTAAGAGACCTTGTTAAGTCGCTTAGAGATTCCATAAAAATGTAATGCGAGAAAAATTATAAATTATCCATAAAAAATGCATCAAAAGCAAAATATTCT
Source organism: Lysandra bellargus (assembly GCA_905333045.1). Lineage (NCBI taxonomy): Eukaryota > Metazoa > Arthropoda > Insecta > Lepidoptera > Lycaenidae > Lysandra > Lysandra bellargus. Next base: position 3,520,195 of record HG995341.1, on the reverse strand, counting down.
CTTTGTTAGTTATGTATAAAGATTGCTCTTTCTATGAAACCAATAATGTATGCCAAAAAATGTCGGTAACAAAATTATAGGGAGTGTTTCCAAGACGTAGCACCATACTACGACACGTGGCACCACTATATTCCATACTAATATTATAAATGAGAAAATATGTCTGTCTGTCTGTTACCTCTGCACAACCAAACCGCTGAACTGAATTGCAAAAATTTTGTATGGAGATACTTTGAGTCCCGGGAAAGGACATAGGATAATTTTTATCCCATAAAAATGTACGGTTACACCGCGATAAGCTAATTTTAGCGCAACGGAGTTGCGGGCAGCTTTCGATCCTCGCGGTGAGTAAACGTATGGCCTAGTTCATAAAGTGTAATTTCATTTGAATTGTTTGTCGGTCGTGGTCGCGAGCCGCAAGGATCGGATAGACTTTTATAATAATACTAGCGACCCGCCCCGGCGTCGCACGGGTATAAAATATATTATAGTCACTGAAAAAATGATTAAAATCGATAGCCTATGATCCTTTACGTGGTCTGCTTCTTATCTGTGCCAAATAACATAAAAAGTGCTCCAGTAGTTCGCGAGAGCCTTTCAAATGATTTCCCCCGCGAGAGCCCTTTCAAATAATATCCCCCGTTTTTTCCACATTCTCCTATTAGTATAAGCTTGATAAAATATAGCTTATGGCCTTTCTCAATAAATGGGCTATCTGACACTGAAAGAATTTTTCAAATTGGATCAGTAGTTCCTGAGATTAGCTCATTCAATTTAGCCCTTTTAAATAATTTTCCCCGTTTTTTCCATATTTTCCTTTATTTCTTCGCTCCTATTAGTCTTAGCGTGATAAAATATAGCCTATAGCCTTCCTCGATAAATGGGCTATCTAACACTGAAAGAATCATCAAAATCCATTGCGTAGTTTTAAAGATTAAAGGGAACAAAGGGACATGAGGGGAAAAAAGCGACTTTGTTTTATAATAATTAGTATATAGATAGATTATGTTGTAGCACGACAGTGACTCGTAGCACTTCTACGACTCGTAGCACGACTACGGCTCGTAGCACTTCTACGACTCGTAGCACGACTACGACCTGTAGCCAAACTGATTCATACTATCGCTGAGAGATTGTGCCCTACGGTGTACACTGTGCACCTACGATATCTAGACGCACGCCGCCAAGGCCCAAGACACGTCTACTGAATTGCACTGTCAGCAAAATATAATCATGTCTGGGCATAATTATTCACATAAAATACTATACATAGTATTTTTATGAGAGAGAATGTATAAGATTGCTTTTGTTGCTTTTCCTGTGATGTGTATTGTCTCCCAAGCTTCCTAACCGGTGGTTTCCAGGTGACATCATACTACCCACTACCGCTTATGCTGACAACACTAATCACGTATTGTATGTGATGTGGGACGCGATGCAATGTTCGGGAGGCCTTTTCGAAATCGTCTGTAGACAGTAAAAAATAGAATTCAATTGAGTATTAAAAAAAATTATAAGTATTTTAAAACCTTATTATTAATAATATTGATATTTAATGCAAAAACCTTTAAAAATGTATTTTCAATTAATTATCAACAATTAAAAATTCATGAAATTTAAATAAAGTCACGTGACTTATAAACGCGCCATGATTGAGATGTGACGTCACAATGTTAAATACATTTCAACCTTATTTTGTTGATGTTTATGGTCAAAATTATTCTTTGCACTAACTATAATATGCCATGTAGGTAGCTAAGTTTTTTAGTAAATCCACAATAAACTGATTTTCCTATGACTCGAAATAAGAAATGTCTTATGTGCCCGTTTTGTTTATTGTAAAACAAGCCCTATTTTAAGTACTGAATGTGTGTTTTGGTTTCCAGTTTTAATAAATTTAAGGCTTTGGGTTTAAAAGTACGCATTCAATAAAAACATTCGTTTGTTAAACAATTCGTGGTATGTTAGTACAACTGTTTTTATTGTTCTGTGGTGAATATTAAAATTATGACATCACACGCGCTCGGGCTAGTGCCGGAGCAGCTGTCGGCGTGTCTTCCAATTTATATTTTGAAATAACTTTTGAATTATTGCGGAAAAATAAAACAAAAATGTTTTGTTATAAAACTTAATAATAATAATAAATATTTTTTATTGTGCACACAATTATAAGGAGTAAAATACAACAATTATCAATTACTTATATCTAGTGTACCACAATGGCGGCCTTATTACTAATAAGTAATTTCTTCCAGGCAACCACAGGCAAAGGACAGTATGTTATTAAAATTAGATGAGTGTGCATTACTTAGATAAAGATTTAATATTTTTAATAATACATACACAAATACATACATACAATATAATATTATAATATAAAAAGGAGAATAATAAAAATTACATAAAATTAAAAATAAATAATCGGCCAAGTGTGAGTCGGACTCGCGCACGAAGGGTTCCGTACCGTTATAGAGCAAACATAGACTAAAAATTGTGTTTTTTGCATGGGAGACCCCCTTAATTTTTTATTATATTTAAATATTATTATGAATTATTAAATAACACATATATTTAAGGCCTTCGTGAAAGTTTTAATTGCCTACCTCTTATCATTATTGATTACGAGCAAAAAAGGCCAAAAAAATCACGTTTGTTGTATGGGAGCCCCCCTTAAATATTAATTTTATTTATATTTTAGTATTTGTCGTTATAGCGGCACCGGAAATACACAATCTGTGAACATTTCAGAACTCTAGCTATAGCGGTTCTTGAGATACAGCCTGGAGACAGACAGACGGACAGACAGACGGACAGACATCGAAGTCTCATGAATAGGGTCCCGTTTTTACCCTTTGGGTAAAAACCCTAAAAAAAAGACACATAATTCAGAAGTTGGAGCTTGTAACTACAATAATATTTTAATCATCATTTCTGAATTCTAACTAATACATTATTGTCAATTTTTTGAATGAGTATTACCACTAATAGATAAGAAATGTTCTTTTACCAGCATTTTGAACCGATATAGTGTAGTCGCCATTCTTATATGGGTAGGTAATGAGTTCCAACTTATATAATATGATCTTTCCATTTATCAAAAAAAAAATTGTTGAAATACTCAATTAAAGCTAGTGTTCAAGTCCACGTTTGTTTAAACACACGCAACCTTACTCATAGTACCATTGAAGAAATTTATTCATATGCAGGTGACGGACCTACTAGAAATGCATCTACGCGTCGCGTTGCGGTCTGGATTGACCCTAAGTCGTGATATGATTATTATTCGTCGGCTGGCTTTGAAATTACTCGACCAAACTACGTGGGTCTGCCATCTACCTATTAATCAACTATCTAATAGTACGTACATGAGTATATTAAGTATCTGCACCTACTAGTTATAAATCATAAATATATTTTAATGGGGATCTCAAATCCTATTTAAGAACTAAGTCCACTAATCGTATTTAACACTTTAGCGCTTAAAATATATTAAGTGAGCTCTGAAGCTGTAGATTTTTCCCGTGTAACTCAATTCCTAACTCGACTTCCTCGTCCGCCGGACGGAGTCTCGATCTATTTATAAATATTTACTCCATATTTTTCACTTTGAATTTATATTTTTAACACGCTTTTATTAGCTTGGGCTGTATGTATGTAACTGAATCTTTGAGCACGATTTTTACTTATCTCATATCAAATAGTTTAAATTGATGTTTCGCACAGACTTAGAGTAAAACCATAGGTAACTAAAAGAAGCTTCTTTATATTTAACAAATTGTAGGGCTTTCATAGATATATTTATGACGACATCTGTGGCTCAACTGGTTGAGTATGTGGCAGCTCAAGCCGGGGCTCGCGGGTTCGAATCCTGCCGACGGAACAAAAAGTTTCCAATGTCGGGTCTGGGTGTGTATAAAATATATGTATGATATAATAAAAACCTTAAATATATGTATAGTACAAAAGTATTCAATATATTTCCGTTGTCTGGTACCTGTAACACAAGTCCTTCAGGTACTTAGCATGCAGCCAAACTGACGTGGTGTGAAGCGTCCATAGATAGTAGTAATAGTATTTCCCGTACAAAGTTTTGGAAAACATATTCAATTTACCTGATTGATGTAAGCATGATGATATCTAGATGTGTATAGATCCAACAATAATAATCTTTAAAATGCTTATACTAAATTCTAGTTTAGTTTGTAAGGCTTCAGACCGAGATCAGTTTAAAATAGAAGAAAGGATTATAACCTGGAAACTCTCCATTATTTTTATTTATTTTAAGTATTTTGTACAAATTAATTTAAGATGGCCACATACTCATGTTTTCCGTATTCGATTTCCTAGTTCGTTTTCCGTATTAGAAAATCCCAATGCATGGAATCAGTAGAAAATACATTAACTAGCGCACACGTTCGCTTTTCTCCGAACGGAACGAATCACGCACGTACGTTTCAAGTGCAAGGCGGCGCAGCGCGTCCACGCGTGAAAAAAACAATCGTTTGCGCTTGTCTCACGGAATTCCAAGTCGTAATTCGACATTCAAGGAAATCGAGTACGGAAAACGTGTGTGTATGGCCAGCCTTATAAGCGAATATTGTGGATTGTGACGGAAACTTGGTATTCAGGTAACTTGCATTGTATAATGTCGTCAGCGAAGTAAATATAAAAAATACAGTATTCAACCACTGAGGTAGTAAGTACTACACGTACTAGAGGGCAAACAAAAAACATGTCGCACTTGAGGCATGAGCGGGGTGGGAGGCGGGGCGGTGATTGCTATAGATCAGTACTGCAGAAGTGACACAGTTTTGTGCCTACACTCGAATGAACGCAGAGTCTATATTTTGAGTAAGTGGATAAAATAAAACAAATATTTTTAGTAAACATTATTCAAAGCTTTTACTTAACTTGCTCTGTACCTATATATGTATGTAAGTACATATAACTACACACACTGGCAAAATTAGCGGAACATAGGTAAAAAGGGCCACAACTTGAACTCAAGTCTGTAGGTCGGGCTGTGTGAAATTTTTTATATCATTTAAGAAATAAAATATTGAACAAAACTGGCAAGTTGACAGGTTTTTATAGCAATTATGCCCTAATAAGTGTTTTTCGGTGATTGACGTTGTAAGTGTTCCTGATAAGAATGGCGTTTTAGCGGGGTGCAAGGTATGCTCAGCTCATTTGATTGTTTGGTTTTTGGAAGAACACATTGCTTAGATACAAAATTAGTGGTTTCCCAGCATATGCGACAGCTAGAGCTGTAACCACGATAGAGAAAGGTCACACCTACCGTTCGGTCAGTCAGGGCTTAAGTGTGTCGGCTTCCGTGGTCCATCGTAACTTTCAACTCTTCAGAGAGACTGGACCTTACGTTCAGAGACAAGAACAAGGCAGATGTCGGGTGACAATGGTTCAGGATGACCATTTTGTAAGGAAACAAACCTTAAGAAATCGACTTCAAACTGCTATGCAGACACGAAACCTGTCGGAACAGATCCGAGATGTATTTATAAGTGATTGTACAGTTAGAAGAAGACTCAAAGAAACTAAATTAAACTCAAAGGTGTCAGCAAGGGTACCAAAACTTGACGCAGGACATCAAAGAGCCAGGCTAAGATTTGCGCGTGAACATCAAAATTCGACAAGTGAGTGAAGTCGTGTGCTGTACAGTGATGGTAGCAAATACTGTGTACATTTCGTTGACAGGCGATAAAAAATGTGGATAAATCGTAAGGAACGCTGTAGGCCATCAAACTTAACGGAAACAGTGGCCTATGATGCAGGCTTCATAATGGTTTGGAGTGGCATATGATTTAGAGCCCGCATGGAGCTGATGATTATTGATGATGGTATTTTGACAGTACAGGACTATAGCACAGACATCCTGCAACTGCATGGTGTGCCTTTTACACAGTTTTAGGTAGTAATTTCAATTTTATGTGCGTCCATAGAGTAAGAAAATCGGTTATTATTACCTAAACGATACTGGCGTAGCCCAGGTGGAGAGGCCAGCGTGCATGCCCTACGGATGTCGATCCGATTGAAGACGTGTGGCACATCAATGGGTGAACGGTACGAGTTAAAACTCCAGCTCCAAAATGTGTCCAGGAGCTCGAGTTGGCGCTGCTGGAAGAGTAGGAGAATATCCCACAGGAAATGATCGTCAATTAAAATGCAAGCATGGAATGGCGTATCCAGGCCCTCTTGAGATCCATAAAAGGCATCACACGCTTTTAACATGGCATTTCTTTAATAAAAATGGAGAATTTAACTTAAAAACTTACTACTGAAATTTCAAAGATTTTCTTAATTTTTGATTTTTGCTGATTTTTTCTTCTATTTTTCACATTTTTATGCCCTAAATTTATATAAATTTTATTTTTTAATAATCAATTAGTAAATAAATAAATAAATATATAAAAAACAGCGAACAATTTTCAAAAAAATTGAAAATTTTGCTATACGTTCCTCTAATTTTACCGGTGTGTTTATTATGTGTGTTGTGTACTATATACTTATAATATATTATAAGTATATAGTTATAATTATACTACTTCTTTATTAATTATCTTATATATAAAATTCTCGTGTCACAATGTTAGTCTACGAACTCCTCCGAAACGGCTTTACTGATTTTTACCAAATTTTATATGCATATTCAGTAGGTCTGAGAATCGGCTACTCGGTACTTTATATATTGATAAGTGCATTTGTTGAATAAATAATAGTAAATTTTTACAACTTGAAACCGACGGCGACCATTGTTTGTGCGACGGGATAGCGATCGACGTTGACATGGCGACAAACTTATTTTGTCACTTCAATAAAATTATTATATGGGCGAAATACTTTATATTATGGCAAAGCAACGTTTGCCGGGACAGCTAGTATACTTATAATTATACTAGATACTTACCTTATTTAAATTAATTAAATATTTATAAATACAATAATACAATTATATTGTACGCATGTATAATGTACACGTAATATTTATATTACCAAAATACAAACTCGTCTACGTGAGTACTTCATTCATCTTCGTCTCATCATATATATCTGTATTCTGCCTACTTTTCACTCTGAATCTACTACTCTATGCCAAATCAAAATGGCGCTCGTCTTTGCGTAGTAATATTGAATGTTCGTATTTTATTTGAAAACAATTCAATAAGAATACTAACCGATAAAATGCTATTCCGTCGCGTTTGGAAGTGTTTTTGGAATTATTTTTGCAATATCGTAGCACACACCAAGGCATTTTGTTACTTTTATTTGGTTTTTGTTATAATTGTCGTACGTCTAGTTCGCAGAAGAGCTCGCGTGCGACTAAGTGCACTGCGGCTATATAGATTATGTTGAATGTGACCAAACATTGCGTTGCGTTGTCGAGTCTAGTACGTAGTACATACTATGTCAGTGTACTCAACTTGAGCCATGTCACCTAGAAGCTTAAAATACTTTTTGTTTTTCCACTTTCTATAAGTGGAAGGACAAAAGAGCCAGCGTTAGCCAGATTTTGGCTTTACACAATGCTTGAAATCAATGCTGAAATTTTACCTGTGTGTATTATTATAAGCCCAAACTGTCCCACTACTGGGCAAAGGCCTCCCCAAAGAATCCATATTTCACTCCTGCGCCACCGCTATCCAGCCTGGCTGGTGTGCCTCCTAGTCTAGTAAAAAATATTTTTGTGCACCGTGTAACAGCTTACTAATATCCAACTAATTGCATCCAGACGTGACCACGCAAACCGTACGTGCATCTAAGGATTATCTTTAAAAGCTTTCCAATCAATACTGCAACCTGGAGGCCTACTCCGAAGAGCAAATTACAATGTTTCGGCCGAAAAAAGAAGCGACCCAGCTTCCTTGCTTAGGCGGCCCCTAGACGATTAATTTTGTTGCCCAAATTACACATTTGCAATATTATTGACGGTTTAGACTTTAGGGTTAATATTGAACAGTTTGAGCCCCATATATTATTGTATCATTAAATATTATAGGTTTAGGTGCCGCCTTAGAAACACTTTCGTTCGAAAGCACAGCACTCGATAGACAGCCCGAAATAACTTAGCAGGTCATTTATAAACTTCGATCGACTTTCGGTCGAATCCGAAGATCTGAAATCTGAATGCGCCATTTCGGCGTAGGCCTCTCGCCTCGGGCCGTAGAACATTGCACTTAGGGCAGGCAAGGTAAACCTTTTAACAACGTCCTATTTACAAAACTGAAAATCAAATAATATTTTTCTGTGTGATCCCGATTTGCGATGCGTATTCAAAAATTTGGCGCCCCAAACCTAATTTGGCGTCGCGAATCTGTCACCTTTATTTTTGTATGTGCAGTTGCGTAATCAGTGTAGTGCTCAAAATATGCCACTGGCACTTTCATTGGAATATATTATTATCTGTAATAGTCTTTTTTAACTATCGATGGGGATTAACTATATATGGTAAATATAATAATATGAAAAACTACTTACACCTGAACTTTTATTCAAGTAGAAAAAGCGGGGTACTTGACGTGATTTAACCCATATCCTAAAACTGCGGTCGGCGATCCTATCAATATAAAGCGTATATTCTAGAGTATTCAATAAAGTTCAGTTTTGAATGTGTCGTCACGTCTGCAATGTAAACTGACCTTTAATTCAACGATACATAATACATATAGGGTACGTAATTATGAGGTACATTTACTGGTATTGTACCGAATAGTAATTGCATACGATATGAATAATAATCATCCTTTGCATATATTTATTATTATGCAAAGGATTCAGCAAAATTGCAATGAAAAAGAAAATTGACAAATAAAATTTTATTATTATAATACGATAATCTTATATCTTTGAACGAGCAATTCTTGTTTATATATAAGGGTGAATTTCCCAAATGGCTTTTTATTTTGTCTTCGTTGAAATTACTTTTAAAAAAAGGAAATATTATTGTAAATTATTTGTTTTAGTATTCAATGGGTAGCTATAGAATTGTGGCAAAAATATAATATGCCTAGGACAAAGGTAGAAATAAATAACTTGAAGATCTATTTTTATCAAATCGGTGCTGTCCCTCTACTTTTTTTTACAAACAAAAACGCTTATATACTAACAAATATGAATAGGTTATGACTATAACTTATATTATTTCATAGAATATTAGTTTATCTATTATTATAGACCATATTTAATTATATAATTAGCGATTATAGTTTCTTAGAGGCGGAAATGTACTTGTCCTGAGAATTTTTCTCATATCGCTGGATAAAAGTAATATAAGCATTACTTTTCATCGACGAGTCAGACAGTCTCCCCACCACAATTTTAATTTACTCCTTAGTGTGTGCTTCCACGCAGTCAAGACGGACTTGTGTCAAAACACTGCATATACCCGCCAACAACATAAGTATGCCAGTAAAATTCTCTCGAATGCTCTCGGACAATAATTTTATAATATCGGTGATTTAATTTTTTTAATGTAATGGATAGTTTTAAAATTGTTGTTTGGTTCTAATAAATGTAGTAAATGATTAACTTTCATTATCTGCAACCAAATTTATCTTAGATATAATGTATTTTTTATAATTTCCTAAAAAGTGTGCTTTTTCTCACGTCGCTGCTCTTATATCGGTGTGATCGGTGGTCATTTTAACCACCGATATGATAATTTACACCGAAATTATAAGAAAAAACCAATCGGTGTCTTAAATCTAATGTCGGTGTTTGGAATCATGACCAACGCACAGTTTTGTCACATCGGTGGATTGATTTATCATATTGGTTGATAATTTTACCATAACGGTGAATTGTTTTATCATAATATCGGTTGATCTAGTGGCATTTCGTTAAAACAAAGAAATTACAAATTCGCAAGATTGTAAAAATGTATGGATGTAAGGATGTATTGGGCAATTTTATGTTTTTAACTATAAGAGCTTTTTTTAACAGACTACAAAAAAGGAGGTTATCAATTCGACGCGTATGTATGTATGTTTTTATGGTTGTGCACGGATATATTTGGAAGTGCCATTCCGATTTCAGTAATTCTTTTTTTGTTGTACTAGGTATTGTTCAACTTAGGGAATACTGCAAGTTTCATCAAAATCGGTTCAGTAGTTTTGGAGATAGGGATTAAAACTTAATTCTCAATTACGTACAATTTTGAAGTCGGTTTTATCTTTTTAAAATACAATTACTTCACATAATATAATTCATTTTAATAAAGACAACGATGATACATTTTATTTTATTTTTTATTCTATATTTAAAGTCCCAATATCAAAATCCAGTGCACATTTTTAAATATTTTAATTTAATTTTAAGAACTCTGTTCTTCATCAAAATAAATACATAAATATAATATTATGAAGATAATATTATTATATCGCTGTATTAGTATGACATTTCGGTGGTTAAACTTATCACATCGGTGCACAGACATAAAAATCGGTGCCTGTTTATCATGTCGGTGGAAACCAAAATTCAAACTGAATTTTCTCCTTAGTCTTAAATGATACGTTAATGATATTAAATTTGGAAATATTTTGTGTCCTAAAGAATACATAAAACCTGAAAAGTATATAAAATATGTATAAATAAAAAAGTTCACCGATCTAATATAAAAAAATGCATAAATTGTTGAAATTCACCCATAAATACTAGCTGTCCCGGCAAACGTTGCTTTGCCATAATATATTTGCCATATTATTTTATTGAAGTGACTAAATAAGTATGTCGCCATGGCAACGTGGATCGCTATCCCGTCGCACAAACAATGGTCGCCGTCAGTCTCAGTTTGCAATAATTTACTATTATTTATTCAACAAATGCACTTATCAATATAAAAAGTACCCAGTAGCCGATTCTCAGACCTACTGAATATGCATATAAAATTTGGTAAAAATCAGTAAAGCCGTTTCGGAGGAGTTCGTGGACCAACATTGTGACACGAGAATTTTATATATATATATATATATATATATATATATATATATATATATATATATATATATATATATATATACATATATATATATATATATAAGAAGATATATATCTCGGAATCGGCTCCAACGATTTTCATGAAATTTAGTACATATTATTTCGGGGTTTCGGGGGCGATGAATCGATCTAGCTCTAGGATTCATTTTTAGAAAATGTCATTTTGTTCGTGTTTTCGAATACTAGAGCAGAGCTCGGTCAAATAGCTAGTAATTAATAATATTATAATAACACTAGATGACGCCCGCAACTGCGTTGCGCCAAAATTCGTTTATCGCGCGGGAACTGTACATTTAACATACAACAGACGGATAGACAGACAGACAGACAGACAGACACACTTTCGCATTTATAATATTAGTATGGATGTCTTCAGTAGGAATCGAACCCACGGTATTATAATAATGATATTCTTTTTAAATTTAAAAATAAAACAATTTTTTTTTCAGAGTTAAGTGCTTTTTTTAATGTTTTGTATCAAAATAGGTTTCGAAAATAAAACAACTTTGATACTATGATGATATAATCATTTTACAAAATTTTGAGCTATTTATTCCGGCATGTGTTTATTATTGTTATTATTTAGGTAATGACTTTTCATATACTTTAAATATTTTAAATATTATCTAAATTACGCAGAACTATGAACTTTTTAACTTTCGCGTTGCATTTAATAATTGAAACTTATTATTCGGGACTTAACGCGACTAAGTCCCGAATAGTTTCAATTACGCAGAATTACTCTGCAATTTAATCATTCGCATCGCCAACGTTGAGAATTCGCAAAAATCGCATTTTGTATATGACATTAACATACTATTATAACACAAAATGCTTGATATAATATTTTTAATACCCTACAATTAAACAAATCGATGTTTAAACAAACTTAACATAATATAAAGGCGGTATAACACAAGCCGCAGGCGCTAAGATACTTTAGGGTCAATTCAGACCGCAACGCGACGCGTACTTGCATTTCTTTTGTATGGATTTGACAGATTTGCAAGACATCTCACGCACAATTTTAGAAATGCACATCTATGCGTCGCGTTGCGGTCAAAATTGACACTCGGCGTAGCGACGCTATTCTTCAAAGTTCTACGCAGCTCTACGCCGAGCAACGCTCAGCTACGTCGCTTTGCGTCATGCATCGGTAAAATATGACGCGTACGTTTACATTACACACTATAAATCCCCTATTTATATGTGTACAACGTTACATACAACAAAGTACATATTATTATCTTATATATAAAATTCTCGTGTCACAATGTTAGTCCACGAACTCCTCCGAAACGGCTTTACTGATTTTTACCAAATTTTATATGCATATTCAGTAGGTCTTGGAATCGGCTACTCGGTACTATATATAGTGATAAGTGCATTTGTTGAATAAATAATAGTAAATTATTACAACCTGAGACTGACGGCGACCATTGTTTGTGCGACGGGATAGCGATCGACGTTGCCATGGTGACATACTTATTTAGTCACTTCAATAAAATAATGTGGCAAATATATTATGGCAAAGCAACGTTTGCCGGGACAGCTTGTAATTTATAAAATGTTATTGTTAAAAATTATTTTACATTAAAATATTAGTCATTAAACATTACAACGGCCATATTGTTAGAAATATTTCATGCAAATGCTATATTCTTTGTGTTTAAAAATAAGATTATTCAATTTTGGAAGTTATTAAATTATCTTTAAGATAATTTAATAACCTGTTTATAAATAGTTGTAACTAAATATGTGTATTTAGTTACAACTTTTTATTCTATATTTAAAGTCCCAATTAGTATGTGTACTAAGAATTATTATATTATATTAGGAGTTACACAATTTCATCACAATATACCTCTCCAAACACTTCTGTTGTAATAACAACAGAATGGAATAAAATAAAAACATTTTTTCATTTTTTATCTTGACGACGAGGATGATCGTCTGCAAGGGCAGGAAGAAGGTGATCGCGATAGAAACATAACGTCTATCGCCAACACTTTCCGTCGGGCCTTACAGACTCGACAACTACGACGTGCGACGTAGCTTCCGACGAAAGGCTCCTCGATGCAATCGCGTGCGACGATTATAAGGGCCAACGCTAAAACTCGCGCGGGCGCACGCTCGCGTGTGTATGAAGGCTCCATTCCACCGCGGCGCACGCTGTGCACGGCCACGCGCACGCGTGGACGTGCACGGAAGAATGGAGCCAATGAAAAATAGTATGACCAGCGCAGGTGCGTGCGACGGAGCGCGGACGCGGGCGACGGACTTACACACGCGCGGCGGATGGCGGGCACACGGCGCGGGCGCAAGCTTTTCGCAATCGACGTTGTTTCCGTCGACGTCTCTTTGCCAAATAATAAATTAGTTAATACATGGTAATCCACTGGACACAACTGTACACGCTCGAGATAAAAATTATACTAGCAGCGCTAAATGAGATGGACGTATGCGACGGGTGCCCGCTTGCACGCGGCAATCTTCCGACGTGCGCCCGCGCCCGCGTCCGCCCGTGTTTAGCGTTGGCCCTAATTCTCCGACGAAATCGCTCTCGTCGTAACTTTTTCCGACGAACGAAATTCTCCGACGAACGATGATCGTTCACAGCGGGATCAGATAGACGATCTGTCAGACGAACTGACGCTAAACGTTAACCAGCGCCGTCATCTCCAGCGTTGCACTGAACAGCTCCATTGGGCGACCATTAAGACACGTCTGGCGTACGCCTGGGAGTACACAAAATGTCGTCGAAAGTTGTACGGAAAAGGTCCTACTTTGCGGCGGGGTTGGCATGCTCGGCTTCTATTCCTCGAGAAGAGAAGAATTGGGGAAGTCTTTTCTTTCGGATCGAAGCTTCGTTTTCTGTCTGAGAGTGTTTATAAAGAGAATAACATCTCTTTATACACACTATAGAGATATCATTTAGAAGAATCCCACAATTTTAGGGTTCTCCGAAGGCATTCAACAGCCCAATTTTGGGAGGATGTGAACCCGAGCGCAAAATAGGGACTTTCCCGTATTATTGGCATATTTGTCGCGCTCTCAGACGAGGGCCAGGCATGACGAAGTGGTCACCCACTAGCGCTGTCCAGGGCAGCGCTGATAGCAGGCGGCGGTTAGCGGGAGACGCCGGTTGGTCTGACAGATGGTCCACCTGTTCCAACCGTGATAGGGGCTGGAATAAACACATAATAATATTATGTATTATATAGTAATTATAATTAATTTTTAAAAAAATGTTTTTGAATTATTCGCATTCATTTTTAGGGTTCCATACCCAAAGGGTAAAAACGGGACCCTATTACTGAGACTTCGATGTCTGTCCGTCTGTCTGTCTGTCTCCAGGCTGTAACCCAAGAACGGTAATAGCTAGGAAGTTGAAATTTTCACAGATTGTGTATATCTATTGCCGCTATAACAACAAATACTAAAAACAAAATAAAATGAATATTTAAGGAGGGCTCCCATACAACAAACGTGATTTTTTTGACAACAATGGCAACAGGTAGGTTACTTAATTTTACTCAAGGTCCTTAATTTTATGTGCACTTTAATATTTAATAATAATATTAAAATAAAATAAAAAATTAAGGGGGGCTCCCATATAAAAAACACAATTTTTGGGCTAATTTTGCTCTATAATGGTATGGAACCCTTAGTGCGCGAGTCCGACTCGCTCTTGGCCGATTTTTTTTATTACACAGGTTATAACGAACTTAACAATAAATAATATCACTCGGACAAAGTTAGACATCAGCAACATTCCTTGCCATTCTATATAATTAGGAATCTGAAACATATATTTATATTGTAACATAAATGCAATAAATATTTATTTATATATTTATATTACAGATATTTTATTTTATTATGGAAAACAAATAAGTGTACAAAGAAATTAAACATGATATTATAATAAACTAAGAATAAACAATATAACTTGTATACTCCAATAAGATAGTATATAATACAAAAAGATACAAATTCTTTATGCACATAATAATAATATACAATAGGATAAACGTACATAAATTAATTATCTAAGCTTAAATATTAGAAACTCTCACTATAATGTGAGACAAGATTTTTGTTATGTGATACCCGTGTATATGTCGCAAGGAAAAGAGGATATCAGGGATTTCACGATATCCCTAGAGATATCACGAACTCCCGGTAGATGCCGAATATTCTTCTTTGTTACGTCTTCTTACTAAAAATATCTAGTGATGTGTCATTTCACTAAACTAAATCTAGTGAAACGTCAGAAAAGCGGACACCGCCGAATAAAAATCAAGCCACGCATTTCTCTCACTTGCTCTAGTATACACATGGGTACTTTGATAGGATCATCTAACATCTGAATCTGACAAGTAAGATTTAGATGATCCATGCGTCGGATGGGCATGTAAAACGTCGGTCCTGCGCCTGATCTCTCACTGGTCGTGTCAGTCTTCCGTCCCACCGGGTTATGCGAGTAAAGGAATATAGAGATTGCTCTTGTGTACTGCTCACATACTTAGGCACTATAAAATTACTCTTGGCCTGGTTTCAATGAAACCGGCCACAATCACCAAAACCAGAGTGGGAGTTATTATTATTATTATCACACGTGTAATGCAACTATGGCAGATCTGAGGGGGCATCACCATATCTCTAAATCATACAGTTGAAACTAACTGAGGGTTCTTCATCAGATACTTCAGACCTTTGATTTTTGACGTCAAATGATGCGGCCGACCAAGTTGAATATTTTTTGCAAAGGTGGCATGTCGATCTCTAGTTTGGTTAGGCTCTTGTACAGGCACAGGTACTCCAGCTCTGCGATTATCCTATTTTTTACGGTTCTGTACCCAAAGGGTTAGTCTGTCTGTCTGTCTCCAGGCTAGGCTAGCCGCGCCAGCTCGAGCGACGCATTTGTTTCACTCCCACTAGTGCCCGTATCACGTGTGGGAACTAGAGCGAGCGAGAGAAATGAGTGGCTCGATTTTTATTCGGCGGTATCCGCGTTTCTGACATTTCACTAGATTTAGTTTAGTGAAATGACATATCACTAGATATTTTTAGTAAGAAGACGTAACAAACATGAATATTCGGCATCTACCGGGAGTTCATGATATCCCTAGGGATATCGTGAAATCCCTGATATCCTCTTTTCCCTGCGACATATATAATCAAAGGCAATAACTTTCTGCTAGGTTCAAAATCTTCATGCATTTGCGTGAGCCAACAAAAGTTACCTGAAACATAATTTGCGATTGATATACAACAATGAACCACGCAATACAACTGTGGGCTGGAATAAACACATAATAATATCTATAATGTATAATTTAAAAAACAAAAAAAACACGCTTTAAAAAAACAAATATTTTAATCTATGTTATATTTACGTAAAATTTTATATCTACTTTACATTAGAAACTCTTATTATAATGTGGGACCACGGATGTAAAAAAATACGGAGGGAGCATTACACTATAAAGAGGTGAAGCATGCAAGGTACGACAATTTCGTTTATTGTACACGTGACCGACACTCACACATGCAACTAGGTACTACAACCCGCTGTCATTGTACATTGAGTGACGGTGCCAATGACACGCACACATCCTACACGGGCGGCCATAACTATGCTTCACTCGGGATGAGACAAGGTTACGTCCGTATTTTTTTAAGTCCGTGTGTGAGACAAGATTTTTGTTATGCAATACCTTCCTGCTGAGTTCAAAATCTTCATGCATTTGCGTGAAACCCACAAAAGTTACCAGAAAGATTTGCGATTGATATAGGTACAACAATATACAAATAGTTCTAGTATCTCTTGTAGGCTCGAGTTCTTCCGGATCTTCAATACTCGTAACAACTTCGAAAAAGTTAAAAATAATATATATTATACTGTACTCGGCGAAACATGGCGGTAGCGGTCATTGACTCCTGTCAAAAACTTGTCATTTTCTATACAAAAATAACAAAGCCACGATTGACAACATCTGACACTTCATTGTCAATCGCGGTTTATATAGAAAATGACAAGTTTTTTACAGGGAGTTAATGACCGCTACCACCATGTTTAACCGAGACCCGCCGAGTACAGTATAGTAATAAATATAGATTGAACTAGTTCAATGTAAATATAGACTTTTCATGCACTTATCTGGGGGCACGGTAGTGCCCACGCCAAAACATGCCAAGCGAAGCGCAAGGGCACTACTTATCTTTTCTCGAAGCGTTTCGTCGTTTTCACTTAACTTCTCGAATACCGGGATATCAAAATTCGATTCAGCCGTAAAGCCCGAGTTCTATGGCGCCATTTAAATTTTCGTATTTTTTTTTAATTTTATAAAAATTCGCCAATCAGAAACAAAATTTAGTGCATACATTTTGTATCCAACTTCATACTCTTAAAAATAATGCATCGAACAAACCAAATTAATTCTTATGTTCATTAAAATAAGTTAAAAAACTGCGTGAGGTCGAGTGTATCAGGCGGCTCATTAACGTGCCGGTGGTACACAGAGGTATTTTTACGGGTGGCACGTTAAGGTGCCGGTGGGGTTCAAGAGGTTAATCAATATATTTTGTTACAATTTTTAATGTTTTACACAACTGGTTTCGACAAAATTATCCTCAGGTGTGAACCCGATCAACACATCAACACAATATTAATAAAGTAGAATAAGTGCATGAAAAGTGTACATTATTACTGTAAACCATGAATTTCTACCAACAAGTTACAGTACATTCAATATCATATACTTATATCAAAGAAACTATAGGTCTACCAGAATCTGATGGCAAAAAGTGAGAAAAAAAATTGACTCTAGCAATACCGGGGTAATAGGAATAAAACATTTTCATCCTTTTTTATTCCCTTTATTTTGTGTGTGAAACATGAAAATATAAAAATTTATCCAATGATCAAGGATATTTTTTGAAAATCTGCTGTCAAAAATTGCCATCAGATTCTGGAGACCTATATATTATATAAAGCGTCTCACAGACAGACGCGGCCTGCGGTGGCGGTGGCGGTGGCGGTCAGTTGGATGACTTGAGAGTTCTAGGAACGACACAGACACACGCGGCCACGCGGCCAAGCCATCCGACCGACCGCCACCGCCACCGCCACCGCAGGCCGTGTCTGTCTGGGAGACGCTTTATATAGCCTATTAGCTGTTAAGAGTTTGAGTTTCGGATGAGACAAAAACTACTTCAAAATGTATGGAATTGACATAAGTCGAACATTAACTTCATTTTGTCAAACGCTTGTGTCTATTTCATACATTTTCATCGGCGATAAAGAAAACGTCTTGGCTAAGGGCTCTGGACTTTTATGTCAACCCAAACTCATGGCTACCATACACGCTACGGTCTACCGGAGAGGTCCACCTGCGCATACCTGCACAGGAGGACCTCTCCGGTAGACCGTAGCGTGTATGGCTTACATTACATTTTGGACTAAGATATTGAATAAATAATATTATACTGTGTCACAGAAATGAACATTTTCGACAACTAAAATCGTCCTGACTATTTCTGAATAGCTATGTCCACATTATGCGCTTTCGTCTTCAATTTTCGTCATCTTCTTTCATTCAACTTTTGTTTTGGCGCATTTAATAATTGAATGCGTCAAAGAAGTCATTTTTAACAAAGCGAAAGTTTTAGACGGTCAGAGGGCATGCGTCGCGGGCATGCTTCACGTTCGCTGTTGACTGAGCTATAAGTTAAAACGCATGCCCTTGACGAACAGAAAAAGGCACAGTGTGAACAAAGCTATTGGGCTTGCTTCGATTTCTTGATCAAACTTCACTCCGAAAATTTCAACGATGACAGTTCGCAGCAGGATCAGATGGACGAAATGTCAGAACACCTGATGTTGAAAGATAACCATCCCCTTTTATCCCCAGCGTAACCAAGAAACATAGCGATGACATGCCTACCCTAAGACGTCAGGCACTCGCGCCTTCTCTCTCACAATGATAACGAGCGAGCGAGAACACGATAATTCCAGTTAGTGCCGAGAATGTGCCTAACTGGCGACTATTTCGAATTATAACCCTTAGGACACGAGGTATTTTAAGACAGTGACTTCCATTGAAGTGTTTTATCATCATGGCCTTAGGTCATATCCCTATCACCCTAAAGGACGGAAAAGAAGCTGGCAGGAAAAGCTATAGAAATCCAATGCGACTGCTAACCAATCATTTTGTTTACTATTTCTGGTGGTGGATATAAGGTCATCTAAAACTCGATCATCAAATAGTAATCTTATAACCCAAAAATAGAACCTTCTTTTTATAGCGGTCGGTTAAAAAACGAGCGCCCATCGCCTTTTGGCAGACAGGCCATCGTTGTGATTCAGGGCCACGCTTTGAGCCCAGGAGACCGTTATAGTCCATCATCAGGTGGTCAGCCAGCTCGTACACCTCCCCCCACTGCGAATTACTTTTCCTTCTTCTTTATTCTCCTTAAACTCTTCTTTTATTTTTATTCTCCCTTAATTATTTATATAATAGTAAAAAGGTAATATAAGAAAATTGGTTCATACGTAGATGTGGAGATTTTCTTAGTGAACATAAAATTAACAATGTAATAAGTCTAGAGGTCGGAATCAGGTAGAGTCTATTACTTACATTGATTTTATACAGCGAGATAATAATGTGGAAATGGCTTAATCAAATAAACCGTATACGAAATTTGCCGATTTCGCTGATTCAACAGACGTGATTTAACAATTAAAATAGAGTATTTCTATAAGTTTTAATGCACAACATGTAAGATCATTTCAATTAAGTATAATCTAATGTTGGAGCTAGTTTTTTTAAAAAGTATTTTTAAATAATCCAACTCAAACCCGCGACAGTTTTGTGATTTTTGCTGTAAAAAGTTTAGAATATCACCTGTTTATGGATTGTAATTGACGTCTTAACGCTATGAAAAAAATACAATGTACTGTTGAGAAAGTCGTCTATAAAATGTTGGAATTACTTTTTACCACTTTAATATGAAATAGTTGAGTAAAAAAATATGTAACTCGGCAAAATTTTAGTGAAAATGGGCAAAGAATTACTGTTAATTTCGGCAACTTGGAGCTGTAATTTATAAAAAGAAAACGACAGAAATAATCTATAGATAAAATTCTATCCAATTCGAGGAAAAAAACAAATTGTGCCAAAAAACACGATTCAAAACAACCTAAATCTCACATCATATTACTCGCCGCAAGGCTCGACTCGGCTTTCCGCGCTTAAATATATTTATATTTTTTTAAGTCTAATAAGGGGCTAAAACCTAATAATATTTCTGTAGCGAACCTTTGCAATTTCGTATTCATCGACAAAATTTCGTATACGGACTTTTAAATCCTCAAAAACTAAGTAGACTAGCCAGAATCAATATTCCGAAATTACAATTAATTTAGCTATGTCACAAAAAACTTGCATTATTTCTCACAATAAAGTAAGTCCTAATCGACCGAATATACGGCCGAATACGAATACTCGGTAAACATGCCGAATATGCCGAAAAC
Organism: Lysandra bellargus; assembly: GCA_905333045.1. NCBI lineage: Eukaryota > Metazoa > Arthropoda > Insecta > Lepidoptera > Lycaenidae > Lysandra > Lysandra bellargus. The sequence goes on along the minus strand of HG995341.1, from coordinate 3,499,644 downwards.
TAAAATATATGAAGCGAATATTTGGCGCATCTTTAGTTTTTATTATATTGTTGGCCACACGGTATCTTTCATCAACATTTCGATGCAATGACATAAATATAAGTCTACCTAATCGACCTTAGGTAATAACTTAATCCAGTGTTTTCCAACCTTTTTCCGCCACGGAACCTTAGGAAGTCAGGCACAGATTTTCACGATTTAATAAAAAAACAGCAAAAAATCGGATTATGTATGGTACAAAGATGGTACAGAGATGGAACCACAGGTTGAGAAACACTGACTTAATAATATATTATATAACTGAGACGAAACTTAACGAACAAGTAACATTTCGTATCATGCGGTCAATAACTCAATTTTTTTCCTTATTATTTTAATAAAACTCGTAAGTTATCTACTTCATAGCCTAGCGAATATATCTGGCTATACATATATCCATAGTTTTTCTACTTATTTCAAATATTTTTTCCGGCCCTAAAGCCTTCATTTAAGCAAAAAAACGGGAAGTTTTTTCATGCTACTTACCTTATTCTTCCACTCACGTCTTGAATTATATTGTAAATAAGGAATTATTTCAAGTACTACGCAGGCAGCCTAGTCAAAGGGCTCGGCTGAATATACACAACTGTTAAGGGTGCGTCCACATTTGTATCATTTGCGCGATCAGATCTCCGATCAGATCTCCGTCGCGATCATCGCGCCGTATCAAGTATGCGTATCATAGTGTGGACGCCCATTAGATCATGCCATTCTATATAATTAGGAATCTGAAACATACATTTATATTGTAACATAAATGCAATAAACATTTATTTATATATTTATATTACAGATATTTTATTTTATTATGGAAAACAAATAAGTGTACAAAGAAATTAAACATGCTATTATAATAAACTAAGAATAAACAATATAACTTGTATACTCCAATAAGATAGTATATAATTAAAAAAAAAAAAGATACAAATTCTTTATGCACATAATAATAATATACAATAGGATAAACGTACATAAATTTATTATCTACGCTTAAATATTAGAAACTCTCACTATAATGTGAAACAAGATTTTTTTTATGCGATACCCGTGTATATGTCGCAGGGAAAAGAGGATATCAGGGATTTCACGATATCCCTAGGGATATCACGAACTCCCGGTAGATGCCGAATATTCTTGTTTGTTACGTCTTCTTACTAAAAATATCTATGATGTGTCATTTCACTAAACTAAATCTAGTGAAACGTCAGAAAAGCGGACACCGTCGAATAAAAATCAAGCCACGCATTTCTCTCACTTGCTCTAGTATACACACGGGTACTTTGATAGGATCATTTAACATCTGAATCTGACAAGTAAGATTTAGATGATCCATGCGTCAGATGGGCATGTAAAAAGTCGGTCCTGCGCCTGATCTCTCACCGGTCGTGCCAGTCTTCCGTCCCACTGGGTTATGCGAGTAAAGGAATATAGAGATTGCTCTTGTGTACTGCTCACATACTTAGGCACTATAAAATATACTTAGGCACTATAAAATTACTCTTGGCCTGGTTTCAATGAAACCGGCCACAATCACCAAAACCAGAGTGGGAGTTATTATTATTATTATCACACGTGTAATGCAACTATAGGAGATCTGAGGGGGCATCACCATATCTCTAAATCATACAGTTGAAACCAACTGAGGGTTCTTCATCAGATACTTCAGACCTTTGATTTTTGACGTCAAATGATGCGGCCGACCAAGTTGAATATTTTTTATAAAGTTGCAGGCATGTCGACCTCTAGTTTGGTTAGGCTCTTGTACAGGCACAGGTACTCCAGCTCTGCGATTATCCTATTTTTTACGGTTCTGTACCCAAAGGGTTAGTCTGTCTGTCTGTCTCCAGGCTAGGCTAGCCGCGCCAGCTCGAGCGACGCATTTGTTTCACTCCCACTAGTGCCCGTATCACGTGTGGGAACTAGAGCGAGCGAGAGAAATGAGTGGCACGATTTTTATTCGGCGGTATCCGCGTTTCTGACATTTCACTAGATTTAGTTTAGTGAAATGACATATCACTAGATATTTTTAGTAAGAAGACGTAACAAACATGAATATTCGGCATCTACCGGGAGTTCGTGATATCCCTAGGGATATCGTGAAATCCCTGATATCCTCTTTTCCCTGCGACATATATAATCAAGGCATTTCTGCTGGGTTCAAAATCTTCGTGCATTTGCGTGAGCCCACAAAAGTTACCTGAAACATAATTTGCGATTGATATACAACAATGAACCACGCAATACAACCGTGGGGCTGGAATAAACACATAATAATATGTATAATGTATAGTTTAAAAAACAAAAAAAAAACACGCCTTAAAAAAACAAATATTTTAATCTATGTTATATTTACGTAAAAATTTATATCTACATTACATTAGAAACTCTTATTATAATGTGGGACCACGGACGTAAAAAAATACGGACGGAGCATTACACTATAAAGAGGTGAAGCATGCAAGGTACGACAATTTCGTTTATTGTACACGTGACCGACACTCACACACTCAACTAGGTACTACAACCCCTTGTCATTGTACATAGAGTGACGGCGCCAATGACACGCACCACGCCATAACTATGCTTCACTCGGGATTAGACAAGGTTACGTCCGTATTTTTTTAAGTCCGTGTGTGAGACAAGATTTTTGTTATGCAATACCTTCCTGCTGAGTTCAAAATCTTCATGCATTTGCGTGAACCCACAAAATTTACCAGAAACATTTGCGATTGATATACAACAATAGACAAATAGTTCTAGTATCTCTTGTAGGCTCGAGTTCTTCCGGATCTTCAATACTCGTAACAACTTCGAAAAAGTTCAAAATAATATATTTATACTGTACTCGGCGAAACATGGCGGTAGCGGTCATTGACTCCTGTTAAAAACTTGTCATTTTCTATACAAAAATAACAAAGCCACGATTGACAACATCTGACACTTCATTGTCAATCGCGGTTTATATAGAATATGACAAGTTTTTTACAGGGAGTTAATGACCGCTAAATATAGATTGAACTAGTTCAATGTAAATATAGATTTTTCATGCACTTATCTGGGGGCACGGTAGTGCCCACGCCAAAACATGCCAAGCGAAGCGCAAGGGCACTACTTATATTTTCTCGAAGCGCTTCGTGATTCGTCGTTTTCACTTAACTTCTCGAATACCGGGATATCAAAATTCGATTCAGCCGTAAAGCCCGAGTTCTATGGCGCCATTTAAATTTTCGTATTTTTTTTTTAATTTTACAAAAATTCGCCAATCAGAAACAAAATTTAGTGCATACATTTTGTATCCAACTTCATACTCTTAAAAATAATGCATCGAACAAACCAAATTAATTCTTATGTTCATTAAAATAAGTTAAAAAACTGCGTGAGGTCGAGTGTATCAGGCGGCTCATTAACGTGCCGGTGGTACACAGAGGTATTTTTACGGGTGGCACGTTAAGGTGCCGGTGGGGTTCAAGAGGTTAATCAATATATTTTGTTACAATTTTTAATGTTTTACACAACTGGTTTCGACAAAATTATCCTCAGGTGTGAACCCGATCAACACATCAACACAATATTAATAAAGTAGAATAAGTGCATGAAAAGTGTACATTATTACTGTAAACCATGAATTTCTACCAACAAGTTACAGTACATTCAATATCATATACTTATATCAAAGAAACTATAGGTCTACCAGAATCTGATGGCAAAAAGTGAGAAAAAAAATTGACTCTAGCAATACCGGGGTAATAGGAATAAAACATTTTCATCCTTTTTTATTCCCTTTATTTTGTGTGTGAAACATGAAAATATAAAAATTTATCCAATGATCAAGGATATTTTTTGAAAATCTGCTGTCAAAAATTGCCATCAGATTCTGGAGACCTATATATTATATAAAGCGTCTCACAGACAGACGCGGCCTGCGGTGGCGGTGGCGGTGGCGGTCAGTTGGATGACTTGAGAGTTCTAGGAACGACACAGACACACGCGGCCACGCGGCCAAGCCATCCGACCGACCGCCACCGCCACCGCCACCGCAGACCGTGTCTGTCTGGGAGACGCTTTATATAGCCTATTAGCTGTTAAGAGTTTGAGTTTCGGATGAGACAAAAACTACTTCAAAATGTATCGATTTGACATAAGTCGAACATTAACTTCATTTTGTCAAACGCTTGTGTCTATTTCATACATTTTCATCGGCGATAAAGAAAACGTCTTGGCTAAGGGCTCTGGACTTTTATGTCAACCCAAACTCATGGCTACCATACACGCTACGGTCTACCGGAGAGGTCCACCTGCGCATACCTGCACAGGAGGACCTCTCCGGTAGACCGTAGCGTGTATGGCTTACATTACATTTTGGACTAAGATATTGAATAAATAATATTATACTGTGTCACAGAAATGAACATTTTCGACAACTAAAATCGTCCTGACTATTTCTGAATAGCTATGTCCACATTATGCGCTTTCGTCTTCAATTTTCGTCATCTTCTTTCATTCAACTTTTGTTTTGGCGCATTTAATAATTGAATGCGTCAAAGAAGTCATTTTTAACAAAGCGAAAGTTTTAGACGGTCAGAGGGCATGCGTCGCGGGCATGCTTCACGTTCGCTGTTGACTGAGCTATAAGTTAAAACGCATGCCCTTGACGAACAGAAAAAGGCACAGTGTGAACAAAGCTATTGGGCTTGCTTCGATTTCTTGATCAAACTTCACTCCGAAAATTTCAACGATGACAGTTCGCAGCAGGATCAGATGGACGAAATGTCAGAACACCTGATGTTGAAAGATAACCATCCCCTTTTATCCCCAGCGTAACCAAGAAACATAGCGATGACATGCCTACCCTAAGACGTCAGGCACTCGCGCTTTCTCTCTCACAATGATAACGAGCGAGCGAGAACACGATAATTCCAGTTAGTGCCGAGAATGTGCCTAACTGGCGACTATTTCGAATTATAACCCTTAGGACACGAGGTATTTTAAGACAGTGACTTCCATTGAAGTGTTTTATCATCATGGCCTTAGGTCATATCCCTATCACCCTAAAGGACGGAAAAGAAGCTGGCAGGAAAAGCTATAGAAATCCAATGCGACTGCTAACCAATCATTTTGTTTACTATTTCTGGTGGTGGATATAAGGTCATCTAAAACTCGATCATCAAATAGTAATCTTATAACCCAAAAATAGAACCTTCTTTTTATAGCGGTCGGTTAAAAAACGAGCGCCCATCGCCTTTTGGCAGACAGGCCATCATTGTGATTCAGGGCCACGCTTTGAGCCCAGGAGACCGTTATAGTCCATCATCAGGTGGTCAGCCAGCTCGTACACCTCCCCCCACTGCGAATTACTTTTCCTTCTTCTTTATTCTCCTTAAACTCTTCTTTTATTTTTATTCTCCCTTAATTATTTATATAATAGTAAAAAGGTAATATAAGAAAATTGGTTCATACGTAGATGTGGAGATTTTCTTAGGGAACATAAAATTAACAATGTAATAAGTCTAGAGGTCGGAATCAGGTAGAGTCTATTACTTACATTGATTTTATACAGCGAGATAATAATGTGGAAATGGCTTAATCAAATAAACCGTATACGAAATTTGCCGATTTCGCTGATTCAACAGACGTGATTTAACAATTAAAATAGAGTATTTCTATAAGTTTTAATGCACAACATGTAAGATCATTTCAATTAAGTATAATCTAATGTTGGAGCTAGTTTTTTTAAAAAGTATTTTTAAATAATCCAACTCAAACCCGCGACAGTTTTGTGATTTTTGCTGTAAAAAGTTTAGAATATCACCTGTTTATGGATTGTAATTGACGTCTTAACGCTATGAAAAAAATACAATGTACTGTTGAGAAAGTCGTCTATAAAATGTTGGAATTACTTTTTACCACTTTAATATGAAATAGTTGAGTAAAAAAATATGTAACTCGGCAAAATTTTAGTGAAAATGGGCAAAGAATTACTGTTAATTTCGGCAACTTGGAGCTGTAATTTATAAAAAGAAAATGACAGAAATAATCTATAGATAAAATTCTATCCAATTCGAGGAAAAAAAACAAATTGTGCCAAAAAACACGATTCAAAACAACCTAAATCTCACATCATATTACTCGCCGCAAGGCTCGACTCGGCTTTCCGCGCTTAAATATATTTATATTTTTTTAAGTCTAATAAGGGGCTAAAACCTAATAATATTTCTGTAGCGAACCTTTGCAATTTCGTATTCATCGACAAAATTTCGTATACGGACTTTTAAATCCTCAAAAACTAAGTAGACTAGCCAGAATCAATATTCCGAAATTACAATTAATTTAGCTATGTCACAAAAAACTTGCATTATTTCTCACAATAAAGTAAGTCCTAATCGACCGAATATACGGCCGAATACGAATACTCGGTAAACATGCCGAATATGCCGAAAACTAAAATATATGAAGCGAATATTTGGCGCATCTTTAGTTTTTTTATATTGTTGGCCACACGGTATCTTTCATCAACATTTCGATGCAATGACATAAATATAAGTCTACCTAATCGACCTTAGGTAATAACTTAATCCAGTGTTTTCCAACCTTTTTCCGCCACGGAACCTTAGGAAGTCAGGCACAGATTTTCACGATTTAATAAAAAAACAGCAAAAAATCGGATTATGTATGGTACAAAGATGGTACAGAGATGGAACCACAGGTTGAGAAACACTGACTTAATAATATATTATATAACTGAGACGAAACTTAACGAACAAGTAACATTTCGTATCATGCGGTCAATAACTCAATTTTTTTCCTTATTATTTTAATAAAACTCGTAAGTTATCTACTTCATAGCCTAGCGAATATATCCATAGTTTTTCTACTTATTTCAAATATTTTTTCCGGCCCTAAAGCCTTCATTTAAGCAAAAAAACGGGAAGTTTTTTCATGCTACTTACCTTATTCTTCCACTCACGTCTTGAATTATATTGTAAATAAGGAATTATTTCAAGTACTACGCAGGCAGCCTAGTCAAAGGGCTCGGCTGAATATACACAACTGTTAAGGGTGCGTCCACATTTGTATCATTTGCGCGATCAGATCTCCGATCAGATCTCCGTCGCGATCATCGCGCCGTATCAAGTATGCGTATCATAGTGTGGACGCCCATTAGATCATGCCATTCTATATAATTAGGAATCTGAAACATACATTTATATTGTAACATAAATGCAATAAACATTTATTTATATATTTATATTACAGATATTTTATTTTATTATGGAAAACAAATAAGTGTACAAAGAAATTAAACATAATATTATAATAAACTAAGAATAAACAATATAACTTGTATACTCCAATAAGAGAGTATATAATTAAAAAAAAAAAAAGATACAAATTCTTTATGCACATAATAATAATATACAATAGGATAAACGTACATAAATTTATTATCTACGCTTAAATATTAGAAACTCTCACTATAATGTGAAACAAGATTTTTTTTATGCGATACCCGTGTATATGTCGCAGGGAAAAGAGGATATCAGGGATTTCACGATATCCCTAGGGATATCACGAACTCCCGGTAGATGCCGAATATTCTTGTTTGTTACGTCTTCTTACTAAAAATATCTATGATGTGTCATTTCACTAAACTAAATCTAGTGAAACGTCAGAAAAGCGGACACCGTCGAATAAAAATCAAGCCACGCATTTCTCTCACTTGCTCTAGTATACACACGGGTACTTTGATAGGATCATTTAACATCTGAATCTGACAAGTAAGATTTAGATGATCCATGCGTCAGATGGGCATGTAAAAAGTCGGTCCTGCGCCTGATCTCTCACCGGTCGTGCCAGTCTTCCGTCCCACTGGGTTATGCGAGTAAAGGAATATAGAGATTGCTCTTGTGTACTGCTCACATACTTAGGCACTATAAAATATACTTAGGCACTATAAAATTACTCTTGGCCTGGTTTCAATGAAACCGGCCACAATCACCAAAACCAGAGTGGGAGTTATTATTATTATTATCACACGTGTAATGCAACTATAGGAGATCTGAGGGGGCATCACCATATCTCTAAATCATACAGTTGAAACCAACTGAGGGTTCTTCATCAGATACTTCAGACCTTTGATTTTTGACGTCAAATGATGCGGCCGACCAAGTTGAATATTTTTTATAAAGTTGCAGGCATGTCGACCTCTAGTTTGGTTAGGCTCTTGTACAGGCACAGGTACTCCAGCTCTGCGATTATCCTATTTTTTACGGTTCTGTACCCAAAGGGTTAGTCTGTCTGTCTGTCTCCAGGCTAGGCTAGCCGCGCCAGCTCGAGCGACGCATTTGTTTCACTCCCACTAGTGCCCGTATCACGTGTGGGAACTAGAGCGAGCGAGAGAAATGAGTGGCACGATTTTTATTCGGCGGTATCCGCGTTTCTGACATTTCACTAGATTTAGTTTAGTGAAATGACATATCACTAGATATTTTTAGTAAGAAGACGTAACAAACATGAATATTCGGCATCTACCGGGAGTTCGTGATATCCCTAGGGATATCGTGAAATCCCTGATATCCTCTTTTCCCTGCGACATATATAATCAAGGCCTTTCTGCTGGGTTCAAAATCTTCGTGCATTTGCGTGAGCCCACAAAAGTTACCTGAAACATAATTTGCGATTGATATACAACAATGAACCACGCAATACAACCGTGGGGCTGGAATAAACACATAATAATATGTATAATGTATAGTTTAAAAAACAAAAAAAAACACGCTTTAAAAAAACAAATATTTTAATCTATGTTATATTTACGTAAAAATTTATATCTACATTACATTAGAAACTCTTATTATAATGTGGGACCACGGACGTAAAAAAATACGGACGGAGCATTACACTATAAAGAGGTGAAGCATGCAAGGTACGACAATTTCGTTTATTGTACACGTGACCGACACTCACACACTCAACTAGGTACTACAACCCCTTGTCATTGTACATAGAGTGACGGCACCAATGACACGCACCACGCCATAACTATGCTTCACTCGGGATTAGACAAGGTTACGTCCGTATTTATTTATGTCCGTGTGTGAGACAAGATTTTTGTTATGCAATACCTTCCTGCTGAGTTCAAAATCTTCATGCATTTGCGTGAACCCACAAAAGTTACCAGAAACATTTGCGATTGATATACAACAATAGACAAATAGTTCTAGTATCTCTTGTAGGCTCGAGTTCTTCCGGATCTTCAATACTCGTAACAACTTCGAAAAAGTTCAAAATAATATATTTATACTGTACTCGGCGAAACATGGCGGTAGCGGTCATTGACTCCTGTTAAAAACTTGTCATTTTCTATACAAAAATAACAAAGCCACGATTGACAACATCTGACACTTCATTGTCAATCGCGGCTTATATAGAATATGACAAGTTTTTTACAGGGAGTTAATGACCGCTAAATATAGATTGAACTAGTTCAATGTAAATATAGATTTTTCATGCACTTATCTGGGGGCACGGTAGTGCCCACGCCAAAACATGCCAAGCGAAGCGCAAGGGCACTACTTATCTTTTCTCGAAGCGTTTCGTGATTCGTCGTTTTCACTTAACTTCTCGAATACCGGGATATCAAAATTCGATTCAGCCGTAAAGCCCGAGTTCTATGGCGCCATTTAAATTTTCGTATTTTTTTTTTTAATTTTACAAAAATTCGCCAATCAGAAACAAAATTTAGTGCATACATTTTGTATCCAACTTCATACTCTTAAAAATAATGCATCGAACAAACCAAATTAATTCTTATGTTCATTAAAATAGGTTAAAAAACTGCGTGAGGTCGAGTGTATCAGGCGGCTCATTAACGTGCCGGTGGTACACAGAGGTATTTTTACGGGTGGCCACGTTAAGGTGCCGGTGGGGTTCAAGAGGTCAATCAATATATTTTGTTACAATTTTTAATGTTTTACACAACTGGTTTCGACAAAATTATCCTCAGGTGTGAACCCGATCAACACATCAACACAATATTAATAAAGTAGAATAAGTGCATGAAAAGTGTACATTATTACTGTAAACCATGAATTTCTACCAACAAGTTACAGTACATTCAATATCATATACTTATATCAAAGAAACTATAGGTCTACCAGAATCTGATGGCAAAAAGTGAGAAAAAAAATTGACTCTAGCAATACCGGGGTAATAGGAATAAAACATTTTCATCCTTTTTTATTCCCTTTATTTTGTGTGTGAAACATGAAAATATAAAAATTTATCCAATGATCAAGGATATTTTTTGAAAATCTGCTGTCAAAAATTGCCATCAGATTCTGGAGACCTATATATTATATAAAGCGTCTCACAGACAGACGCGGCCTGCGGTGGCGGTGGCGGTAGCGGTCAGTTGGATGACTTGAGAGTTCTAGGAACGACACAGACACACGCGGCCACGCGGCCAAGCCATCCGACCGACCGCCACCGCCACCGCCACCGCAGGCCGTGTCTGTCTGGGAGACGCTTTATATAGCCTATTAGCTGTTAAGAGTTTGAGTTTCGGATGAGACAAAAACTACTTCAAAATGTATGGAATTGACATAAGTCGAACATTAACTTCATTTTGTCAAACGCTTGTGTCTATTTCATACATTTTCATCGGCGATAAAGAAAACGTCTTGGCTAAGGGCTCTGGACTTTTATGTCAACCCAAACTCATGGCTACCATACACGCTACGGTCTACCGGAGAGGTCCACCTGCGCATACCTGCACAGGAGGACCTCTCCGGTAGACCGTAGCGTGTATGGCTTACATTACATTTTGGACTAAGATATTGAATAAATAATATTATACTGTGTCACAGAAATGAACATTTTCGACAACTAAAATCGTCCTGACTATTTCTGAATAGCTATGTCCACATTATGCGCTTTCGTCTTCAATTTTCGTCATCTTCTTTCATTCAACTTTTGTTTTGGCGCATTTAATAATTGAATGCGTCAAAGAAGTCATTTTTAACAAAGCGAAAGTTTTAGACGGTCAGAGGGCATGCGTCGCGGGCATGCTTCACGTTCGCTGTTGACTGAGCTATAAGTTAAAACGCATGCCCTTGACGAACAGAAAAAGGCACAGTGTGAACAAAGCTATTGGGCTTGCTTCGATTTCTTGATCAAACTTCACTCCGAAAATTTCAACGATGACAGTTCGCAGCAGGATCAGATGGACGAAATGTCAGAACACCTGATGTTGAAAGATAACCATCCCCTTTTATCCCCAGCGTAACCAAGAAACATAGCGATGACATGCCTACCCTAAGACGTCAGGCACTCGCGCCTTCTCTCTCACAATGATAACGAGCGAGCGAGAACACGATAATTCCAGTTAGTGCCGAGAATGTGCCTAACTGGCGACTATTTCGAATTATAACCCTTAGGACACGAGGTATTTTAAGACAGTGACTTCCATTGAAGTGTTTTATCATCATGGCCTTAGGTCATATCCCTATCACCCTAAAGGACGGAAAAGAAGCTGGCAGGAAAAGCTATAGAAATCCAATGCGACTGCTAACCAATCATTTTGTTTACTATTTCTGGTGGTGGATATAAGGTCATCTAAAACTCGATCATCAAATAGTAATCTTATAGCCCAAAAATAGAACCTTCTTTTTATAGCGGTCGGTTAAAAAACGAGCGCCCATCGCCTTTTGGCAGACAGGCCATCGTTGTGATTCAGGGCCACGCTTTGAGCCCAGGAGACCGTTATAGTCCATCATCAGGTGGTCAGCCAGCTCGTACACCTCCCCCCACTGCGAATTACTCTTCCTTCTTCTTTATTCTCCTTAAACTCTTCTTTTCTTTTTATTCTTCCTTAATTATTTATATAATAGTAAAAAAGGTAATATAAGAAAATTGGTTCATACGTAGATGTGGAGTGTGGACCTACGTAATTTGGCCGGATTTTCTTAGGGAACATAAAATTAACAATGTAATAAGTCTAGAGGTCGGAATCAGGTAGAGTCTATTACTTACATTGATTTTATACAGCGAGATAATAATGTGGAAATGGCTTAATCAAATAAACCGTATACGAAATTTGCCGATTTCGCTGATTCAACAGACGTGATCTAACAATTAAAATACAGTATTTCTATAAGTTTTAATGCACAACATGTAAGATCATTTCAATTAAGTATAATCTAATGTTGGAGCTAGTTTTTTTTTTAAAGTATTTTTAAATAATCCAACTCAAACCCGCGACAGTTTTGTGATTTTTGCTGTAAAAGGTTTAGAATATCACCTCTTTATGGATTGTATTGACCTTTCTGCTGGGTTCAAAATCTTCATGCATTTGCGTGAGCCCACAAAAGTTACCTGAAACATAATTTGCGATTGATATACAACAATGAACCACGCAATACAACCGTGGGGTTGGAATAAACACATAATAATATGTATAATGTATAGTTTAAAAAACAAAAAAAAAACACGCTTTAAAAAAACAAATATTTTAATCTATATTATATTTACGTAAAATTTTATATCTACTTTACATTAGAAACTCTTATAATAATGTGGGACCACGGACGTAAAAAAATACGGACGGAGCATTACACTATAAAGAGGTGAAGCATGCAAGGTACGACAATTTCGTTTATTGTACACGTGACCGACACTCACACATGCAACTAGGTACTACAACCCGCTGTCATTGTACATAAAGTGACGGCGCCAATGACACGCACACATCCTACACGGGCGGCCATAACTATGCTTCACTCGGGATTAGACAAGGTTACGTCCGTATTTTTTTAAGTCCGTGTGTGAAACAAGATTTTTGTTATGCAATACCTTCCTGCTGAGTTCAAAATCTTCATGCATTTGCGTGAACCCACAAAAGTTACCAGAAACATTTGCGATTGATATACAACAATATACAAATAGTTCTAGTATCTCTTCTAGGCTCGAGTTCTTCCGGATCTTCAATACTCGTAACAACTTCGAAAAAGTTAAAAATAATATATTTATACTGTACTCGGCGAAACATGGCGGTAGCAGTCATTGACTCCTATTAAAAACTTGTCATTTTCTATACAAAAATAACAAAGCCACGATTGACATCTGACACTTCATTGTCAATCGCGGTTTATATAGAATATGACAAGTTTTTGCAGGGAGTTAATGACCGCTACCACCATGTTTAACCGAGACCCGCCGAGTACAGTATAGTAATAAATATAGATTGAACTAGTTCATTGTAAATATAGACTTTTCATGCACTTATCTGGGGGCACGGTAGTGCCCACGCCAAAACATGCCAAGCGAAGCGCAAGGGCACTACTTATCTTTTCTCGAAGCGTTTCGTCGTTTTCACTTAACTTCTCGAATACCGGGATATCAAAATTCGATTCAGCCGTAAAGCCCGAGGTCTATGTCTACACGCTACGGTCTACCGGAGAGGTCCACCTGCGCATACCTGCACAGGAGGACCTCTCCGGTAGACCGTAGCGTGTATGGCTTACATTACATTTTGGACTAAGATATTGAAAAATAATATTATACTGTGTCACAGAAATGAACATTTTCGACAACTAAAATCGTCCTGACTATTTCTGAATAGCTACGTCCTCATTGTGCGCTTTCGTCTTCAATTTTCGTCATCTTCTTTCATTCATCTTTTGTTTTGGGGCATTTAATAATTGAATGCGTCAAAGAAGTCATTTTTAACAAAGCGAAAGTTTTAGACGGTCAGAGGGCATGCGTCGCGGGCATGCTTCACGTTCGCTTTTGACTGAGCTATAAGTTAAAACGCATGCCCTTGACGAACAGAAAAAGGCACAGTGTGGACAAAGCTATTGGGCTTGCTTCGATTTCTTGATCAAACTTCACTCCGAAAATTTCAACGATGACAGTTCGCAGCAGGATCAGATGGACGAAATGTCAGAACACCTGATGTTGAAAGATAACCATCCCCTTTTATCCCCAGCGTAACCAAGAAACATAGCGATGACATGCCTACCCTAAGACGTCAGGCACTCGCGCCTTCTCTCTCACAATGATAACGAGCGAGCGAGAACACGATAGTTCCAGTTAGTGCCGAGAATGTGCCTAACTGGCGACTATTTCGAATTATAACCCTTAGGACACGAGGTATTTTAAGACAGTGACTTCCATTGAAGTGTTTTATCATCATGGCCTTAGGTCATATCCCTATCACCCTAAAGGACGGAAAAGAAGCTGGCAGGAAAAGCTATAGAAATCCAATGCGACTGCTAACCAATCATTTTGTTTACTATTTCTGGTGGTGGATATAAGGTCATCTAAAACTCGATCATCAAATAGTAATCTTATAGCCCAAAAATAGAACCTTCTTTTTATAGCGGTCGGTTAAAAAACGAGCGCCCATCGCCTTTTGGCAGACAGGCCATCGTTGTGATTCAGGGCCACGCTTTGAGCCCAGGAGACCGTTATAGTCCATCATCAGGTGGTCAGCCAGCTCGTACACCTCCCCCCACTGCGAATTACTCTTCCTTCTTCTTTATTCTCCTTAAACTCTTATTTTCTTTTTATTCTCCCTTAATTATTTATATAATAGTAAAAAAGGTAATATAAGAAAATTGGTTCATACGTAGATGTGGAGTGTGGACCTACGTAATTTGGCCGGATTTTCTTAGGGAACATAAAATTAACAATGTAATAAGTCTAGAGGTCGGAATCAGGTAGAGTCTATTACTTACATTGATTTTATACAGCGAGATAATAATGTGGAAATGGCTTAATCAAATAAACCGTATACGAAATTTGCCGATTTCGCTGATTCAACAGACGTGATCTAACAATTAAAATACAGTATTTCTATAAGTTTTAATGCACAACATGTAAGATCATTTCAATTAAGTATAATCTAATGTTGGAGCTAGTTTTTTTTTAAAGTATTTTTAAATAATCCAACTCAAACCCGCGCCAGTTTTGTGATTTTTGCTGTAAAAGGTTTAGAATATCACCTCTTTATGGATTGTATTGACGTCTTAACGGTATGAAAAAAATACAATGTACTGTTGAGAAAGTCGTCTATAAAATGTTGGAATTACTTTTTACCACTTTAATATGAAATAGTTGAGTAAAAAAATATGTAACTCGGCAAAATTTTAGTGAAAATGAGCAAAGAATTACTGTTAATTTCGGCAACTTGGAGCTGTAATTCATAAAAAGAAAACGACAGAAATAATCTACAGATAAAATTCTATCCAATTCGAGAAAAAAAAACAAATTGTGCCAAAAAACACGATTCAAAACAACCTAAATCTCACATGATATTACTCGCCGCAAGGCTCGACTCGGCTTTCCGCGCTTAAATATATTTATATTTTTTTAAGTCTAATAAGGGGCTAAAACCTAATAATATTTCTGTAGCGAACCTTTGCAATTTCGTATTCATCGACAAAATTTCGTATACGGACTTTTAAATCCTCAAAAACTAAGTAGACTAGCCAGAATCAATATTCCGAAATTACAATTAATTTAGCTATGTCACAAAAAACTTGCATTATTTCTCACAATAAAGTCACGCAGTATGTGACTGGTGACTGGTGAGACATGTTCAATTCTTAAGGAGAGTAAGTATGTACTCGATTCTCATTATAAATTTTATGTAATAAATTAGGAACTTAATTTTTTCGAATTTCCCTTTAAATAAATGAATCATGGACACTCGTGGCGGCGTGCGCCACCAAAGAAATACCGCGCCGCGCCGCTACGCTTCTCGCGCGCGGTGTCCATGCGTTGGGTAAAAAAATATTTAACTTTAAGCTACATAATACTCAGTGATCAATTGGTTTTTTTTTTTTTTTCATGTAATATAATAGTTAAATATCACCTCCTCGAGTATTGAACGTGTCTCACCAGTCAAGCAGTATACTATTGATAAAATTTTCCTGCTGCTGGATGAATCAAGAGACTTCTGTTTTGCTCCAGTTTTGATTTCGAGTAGGTGGGAAAATGTAACGTTGGTGAGATTCTTTGTTTACCCACACATTATATTATATACCTAAATGAAATTGAATTCATCGCCAGATACCAGGATAAACGACGGACAGGATATTTAAGCGATACCGTACCGGTATAGAGCAAAAAATGGGGCTAATTAAATAATTATTGAAGTACGTACACTTGTAATTTAGGATTTTGTGAAAAGTTTTAAGTACCCACACTGTTGCCATTATTGATATCAAGCGAAAAAAAAACATGTTTGTCGTATAAAGCGCTCCTCTTAAATATTTTAATTTATTTTATTTTAACACAATCTGTAAAAATTTCAAAAGTCTAGCTAGAGCGGTTCTTGAGACACAGCCTGGAGACAGACAGACGGACATTGAAGTCTCAGAGTCCCATTTTTACCCTTTAGGTACGGCACCCTACATTAAATAACTATATTCTTGCTATATTTTTTTCTTCTTGCCTTCTTTTCAATTCTCTCTTCTTATCTTTCAGCTATTCCATGAGCCCTTAAGGGTTAAAAAGTATCCGACAGTCGACTCAACGATTTACGGACACTTTTTTCACTCTCACGGTCTCTGCTACCTTGGCAGTTCGTTCTTCGTCGTCGTGGTCTTTGGACTGGTCTCTCCTAGTCTTGGTCCCTCGTCGCTTTCTGGTGTTAATCCCTCGTCGCTTGACCACAGATGGGTCAGACGAACAGTCGGCCGGGCGACCTGATGTAGAGAGGTAACTGCGACCTCGTGGTCTAGCGTGGTAGAGGCCACCTCGGATGGACTGCCTACCGAGAGACGCTCCACGCTCGATTCGGAGGGCAGAAAATCGATTATCCTACGTGTCTGGTAGAAATGCGTGGGATATTTGGTGGGATATGCACTCTGTAAGGTATGGCCACAGAAGGAATTAGAAACACTGATAGTTATCGGAAACAAAATGACAGAGGACAGAAGTCACATATCCTACCATCATCTGACACGTGCGGTAAAAAATACAGGAAAGGATAGGAATACTGACAAATAATAGGAACGATATGACATGTAATGTGTTGTCTTGTCTAATATTTATAGACTGAAAGACTTTCTATGATGGCTTAGATACCAGGCATGCTACGGTATTTCCTTCTGTTATTGATATAGGCTGATTAGAAATAGCCATTATGATAATTCCTTTTGTCTCAGTTGACTATTCTTCTATACCTTCAAGCCACTTCAAGCTCATCTGCTATGAGGTTATTTGTTGTCTCGTTTCCGCGCGTTCAGAGCGAGCAGGATAGACGATTTCCTGCACTCCTCATAGAATGTGTAGTGTCTATGGGACGCAGCCCATCCATGGTGACCTCTACGACGCTATCGTACCTGACGCAGTTACCTTTCGACAGCAGCTGGCCAGGGCGACCCTCCATCTGACTCAACTGTGATGATCGATATCCACACTTCCATACTAATATTATTATAAATGTGAAAGTGTGTCTGTCTGTCCATCTGTCAGTCTGTCTGTCTGTCAGTCTGTCTTTTACCTCTTCACGCTTTAACCGCTGCACCGGTTTTGTCGTTTGGCATGGAGATACTTTCCTCTCCCAAGTAGCACACTTCAGACGCCTTAAATCTATTTATGCTTGAGGAGTACTAATCATGGCTTTTTTAAAGACATAATAGACATTGGCATTCTATACATTAGCCTAGCAAACGAATGATTCTGGTAAGAAATGTCGAAAGCAGAAATTATGACTACGCCACTTTGTTTGGACTAGTTAGGAGATAAACATACTAAAAGTCCTGACCCCTCCGAGGTGCGCCGGAGGGGAGGGGGGAAAAGAAGGACCCATTTTTTGGTTTTTAGACTAATTTACAAAAACGGTGCTTCGTACACTTTATATCTATCTCCAATCGTTGCCTAGCTATGAGCTTCTAAGATTGGTCGATTTTCAAATACACACATCAATACGACCTAAAGATATTTGTATTTTCTGAAATATCAGGCATTTTTGAAGACAGTAAATAGATAAATAATAGCTTATTTTATGGTATTTAATAAAACATAAAAAACTTTTTTGGAATTTTTGTCTTTATGAAAATCATTGATTTTTCAATCAACAAATTTTATTGATCGCATCGGCTTAATTTTTGGCTGATTTAACCACATTATTCTGGTTTTGAACTGGTCTACAGGCTGTTCTGGCATAAATTCGGTCTATTGTGACTAGAACAGGCATTTAAAAGATTTTTTAGTAACTTAGATAGCAGGAAAAATGATAACTTGCAATTACAAAGAATTTTGAGCCTCATACCGTAGAAAGACTCAAAAAATGTATTTTTAGGTAAAAATAGTCTGCACTAACCATAGATTAGGATTTATTATTATTAACTTGACTATTGGCAATAAAAATGTTGAAGATTTTTTCTCATTAGAATGAAATTTTCAGTTTTATAAAACGAAGTAATGATTTGTTGGTTACATACGAAAGTTCTATGGCCATTGAAAAATCAATGATTTTTCATAAAGACAAAAGATCCAAAAAAGTTTTTTATGTTTTATTAAAGACCATAAAATAAGCTATTATTTATCTATTTACTGTCTTCAAAAATGCCTGATATTTCAGAAAATACAAATATCCTTAGGTCGTATTGATGTGTGTATTTGAAAATCGACCAATTTTAGAAGCTCATAGCTAGGCAACGATTGGAGATAGATACAAAGTGTAAAGGACAAAGTTGTAGGTAATTTTATTAGCTTTTCTTATGTAGTATAATAAAATTTCGTACGAAGCACCGTTTTCGTAAATTAGTCTAAAAACCAAAAAATGGGTCCTTCTTTTCCCCCCTCCCCTCCGGCGCACCTCGGAGGGTGTCGCGAATCGCACGAACTTGTAGGTAATAAAGGTAAACAACGGTATTCATATATAATAATAGGAGGGTAGTTGTAATATTCTCTGGTGACACATGTCACTAGAGACAGCTGCTGTCAGACAGGCTAGCTTGCTACATATAATAATCTGTGAGACAGACGATCGAGAACCGCAGACGGGCGAGCACGCGGCGCGGTCTTATCAGTGAGTCATTATTATCATTATTTAAATATTGTGATCTTAAACGTTATTATTTAGGCTGTGTGTTCAGTTCATCGAGGATATCCAACGCCTAGAAACTGTTATGTATAATAATATTGTATTTAGATTGCGAACAATGAGTCGATCGTTTAGTTATCTTATTATACGAGGTGTTGTAGTCGTTTGTGGCCGGTTGGTCACATCTAGTGTTTACTGCCTACTGTTGAGTGGGTTTGATTTAGACCTTAGCTATAGAATGCTCGGTTGAGCCGTGTGGTAAGGGGTCGCTGTAAGGGGTGGTTGGAGGCGACTGCACAGTATAGAAACCGTGTTCACCGTTTATGTGGTGATTACCAGATGGACACGTGTGTATAGTTTAGTTGGCAGCCATGCGACTGCACAGTATAGAAACCGTGTTCACCGTTTATGTGGTGATTACCAGATGGACACGTGTGTATAGTTTAGTTGGCAGCCATGCGACTGCACAGTATAGAAACCGTGTTCACCGTTTATGTGGTGATTACCAGATGGACACGTGTGTATAGTTTAGTTGGCAGCCATGCGACTGCACAGTATAGAAACCGTGTTCACCGTTTATGTGGTGATTACCAGATGGACACGTGTGTATAGTTTAGTTGGCAGCCATGCGACTGCACAGTATAGAAACCGTGTTCACCGTTTATGTGGTGATTACCAGATGGACACGTGTGTATAGTTTAGTTGGCAGCCTACGTGGTCATTGACCTGCTAGGCCATCACGATATAGAATGCCATAGTCTAGTGCGGACTAGCCGCATAGGCGAAATTGTCATGTGTGCTCACACAGGTGGATGCAGCAGAGTTATAGTTATAGTTTTCGCCTCCACTGAGGTGGTTGCGACAGAGGGGTCAGGACTTTTAGTATGTTTATCTCCTAACTAGTCCAAACAAAGTGGCGAAGTCATAATTTCTGCTTTCGACTTTTCCAAGCACACCCCCGTTTCGAGCATTCGTTTACTAGGCTACATGGTTTTAAATAAGAACTAAGTTTCTAATAGAAAAAAATATCTAGTGTTCCTTGCTTTAAAACCTTTATTAGTTCATTACACTAAGTTAAGAGCAAATTGATTTGTTATGGACTATATCTGCTCTGTTAAAAGCGCTGCTGTAGTTCAATTATTCTATAGACTTATTATCACAAATACTTTTTAAGAATTGAAATTATTTATAGAGCAATTACTCTTAAAGTAATCAAAAAGGTTTTTAGATGGATTTGTTAGGCATTTTTTAAGTCTATACTTAATAGAATCAATGACTAGATACTCAATAGTGTATAATCTAGTGAAAGTCAAGTTTTCTCCTTCAATAGGGAACTTAGGCTTTAAGCATTTTATTTTAAGAGTATTAAGTATATAAAGGACAGCGTTCTGCAAGCATGAAGAAAGCATTCGGAGAAAAGTGGAAAAGGTGGAAAAGTATAAAAAGGTGACTTTAGAGTCACAGAGACAGTCACATTAACTTTCTTTGCCCTCAAAGTCATCAGTCATAACTTCAGCAACGAATCGACATAATATTATTTTCATCAAGCTGCGAAGAAGAAGTATTGACACCGTCTCGAAAATCGATTCTTGATGAAAATTGAAAACCATGATATACCAGGGAAAGTGACATAGGAAAGTGACGATTGTGGCGATGAAGTGCCTATAATTTGCTTGCTTTAAAAATACGTGTAATAAGCTACCTAATAACTTTATACAGACAATAAAATATTGCGAATATAATAATATTATGTTGATTCGTTGATGACAACAGTTTGGGGCCACGGGGCCAGGGCACGCCAATACGCGTGCCCTGTTTTTGTCATAATATTATGATGACAAGATTAAGAATGATGGAACTTTGAAACTTGATTTCTCTATTCGGCACTCAGTGCTTCAAAGCCAATTATAGTATGAAAAAATTATATATTTAGGTAGATAATTCAACTATTGGATTTGTTATTTCATTTAACAAGCTGGAAAAACCTTTGATTTTAATGTGAGGAAACGTACCCTTAGATAAATTTTTCAAAGAGTAACATAAATGAAAAAAAATATATGAATATATTTTGAAAAATATATAATATGAATATATTATAATATATGATATTATAATATCTATACTTATAAAATTACATGTCCTGACTGACTGACTGACTGACTGATTCATCATCGCTGAGCAAAAACTGTTAAAGCTACAGCCACGAAATTTGGTGAGTAGGGTTGTTTTATTAAGTAGACATCCACTAAGGAAAGAATTTTGAAAATTTTATCCCGAAGGGGGTGAAATAGGGGTTGAAAGTTTGAATGAAAGTCCGTCATTTCTTAAGTTAGAAACATAAAACTTTATTTTTGGTGTACTGATTAAAAATTAATGGATACGTATCTAAGCGTTTTTGGAAATTCTACCCCCAAGGGGGTGAAATTGGGGTTGAAAGTTTTAATGAAAGTCCGTTATTTCTTGACTTTGAAACATGACATTTTATGTTTGGGCTACTGATTAAAAATGATTGGATACGTATTTAAGCGTTTTTGGAAATTCTACCCCCAAGGGGCTGAAATAGGGGTTGAAAGTTTAAATGATTGTCCGTCATTTCTTAAGTTAGAAACATGAAAGTTTATTTTTATACTGCTGATTAAAAATGAATGGATAGGTATTTAATAGTTTTTGGAAATTCTACCCCCAAGGGGGTGAAATTGGGTTTGAAAGTTTGAATGAAAGTCCGTCATTTCTTGAGTTAGAAACATGAAAGTTTATTTTTAGACTGCTGATTAAAAATGAATGGATAGGTATTTAATAGTTTTTGGAAATTCTACCCCCAAGGGGGTGAAATTGGGTTTGAAAGTTTGAATGGAAGTCCGTCATTTCTTGAGTTAGAAACATGAAATTTTATTTTTGTGCTACTGATTAAAAAATGAATGGATATGGATATTTAAGAGGCCGGGTTACCCTCGAAATTCTCATACAAACGTAATACCAAAATCATTTTGTCATACGAAAATATTTAACATGTTTGAGTTATTTTTCAGCTTAAAATAGTAATTACTTAGGTTCCTGAACAAAAATTAACTTCAAAATATTTACACACTAAAAAATATAAGCGATTACATTTCATAAATTTTTACGCCATTGTCGACATACTTTTCGCACACTTGTTTTATATTAAAAACTCATCGAATCGTAATGTATTTTTCCTGGGAACACAGCTTATATTGTGTAGTTACAGAATGTCTTCAAAAGAATGGCAATATAATAAATTTTCATTCATCATTTTTGGTATTCGTAAACGCAACGAAATTTCTCTATAATTTCCAACATGGTATCGTGCCGATCCGCTCACACGACAGAGCGCGGCAACGGGCGGGAGGCGCGTTCAGGGTGGCGGAGTGTTGTAAGCGGTGCACGTGACAATAATTCATTCAAGGCATTCATTATTCAAGTACAATATTCCCTCAAGCTCCAAGCGGTCGCATGCGACCGCGCGCGCGATAACAGTAGATTTCCAAGAATCCGCGATCGAGAGAATGTTATTGTTGTTGAATGTTGATTTTGAAAATTTTTATGTGATACTTGAAGACAATTGCTTGAACAACTTGCTTTTATTGCTTAAACTTTTGATAATAATTAATAATGGATACCGAAAGGTGGGATGTATGATGTATCACACAGTAGTTTAAAATAAATAATAATTATGAATATCATAAATCATAATAAGTATTATTATTTTCTTATATACTGTATTTTGTAAATAACGTTTAGGAATATTAGCGATAGTC
This sequence comes from Lysandra bellargus, assembly GCA_905333045.1. Lineage (NCBI taxonomy): Eukaryota > Metazoa > Arthropoda > Insecta > Lepidoptera > Lycaenidae > Lysandra > Lysandra bellargus. The sequence goes on along the minus strand of HG995341.1, from coordinate 3,476,772 downwards.
ATAATATTATAATATGATTATACAATATACATTGATATTATGTATAATTAATTTCGTTAGTCTCGCTAAAACTCGAGAACTTCTGAACAGACTTGCTAATTTCTGTCTTGAAATAAAATAAAATATAAAAGTGAACTTGTATTCTAAGTTTGTATACTTACCTATGTTTGTATATTTTATTTTAGTTTGTATTTTTAGTAATTATTTCCTGATGTCAATTTTATTCAATTAAATAATATAAATACTTTAATAATTAAATAATATTATTATAAAGCGGAAGAGTTTGTTTGTTTGTTTGAACGCGCTAATCTCAGGAACTACTGGCCCGATTTGAAAAATTATTTCAGTGTTAGTCCATTTATCGAGAAAGGCTACAGGCTATATTTTATCACGCTACGATTAATAGAAGCGAAGAAATAGATATTCCATACTAGCTGTTGCCCGCGACTTCGTCCGCGTTAGCATAGTAGTTCACATCCCAAGTAGGTATTAATATTTATTGTACAAAAATATTCAATGTACAGAATTGACTTTCCTATGACTTTATTATAATATAGCTGTTGCCCGCGACTTCGTTCGCATTATCATAGTAGATCACATCCCAAGTATTATTTTTTGTACAAAAATATTCAATGTACAGAATTGACTTTCCTACGATTTTATTATTCGGCTTCGCTTGCGTAATTTAGGAATTTCACGCAACCGTACATTTTTCCGCAAAAAATAGCCTATGTCCCTTCGAGTGGTCTATTCTTTATGTTTGCCAAATAACATAAAAATTGCTCCAGTAGATCTTAAGATAATAAGCAATTTCATATAACTTCCCCCGTTTTTCCACATTTTTCTCTATTTCTTCACTCCAATTAATTTTAGCGTTATAAAATATAGCCTATAGCCTTCCTCGATAAATGGGCTATCTAACACTGAACAGCAACAGCTAGTAATTAATAATACTCTTTTGATTTTTAGGCTTCCGTAGCCAAATGGCAAAAAACAGAACCCTAATAGATTCGTCATGTCTGTGTGTCTGTCTGTCCGTATGTCACAGCCACTTTTCTCCGAAACTATAAAAAACCTTATAATTTCATAAAAATAAACCTTATTGTTGCTGCGGATTGCGGAACCATTTATGGGCGAGTCCAACTCGCACTTGTCCGATTTTATTATTTTGAATGATAACAATGTGAGGAATATTTGGAGTAGCCTTTTTTCTGTTTTTGAAACTTTATTGTTACGTACTGTCTTTTAATAATTTTTAAATAAAAGCGTCGACCTCTGTGGCGCAGTGGTTGAGCGCATGGTAGCTCAAGCCGGGGGTCGCTGGTTCGAAATTCGAATCCCACCGACGGAACAAAACGTTTTCCTGGGTCATGACTCATGACTCATGAGTCATGACTCATGGATGTGTATTAAATATGTGTATAATAATATTGTAAAAACTAGATGACGCCCGCAACTCTGTTGCGCCAAAACTAGTTTATCGCGCGGAAACCGTGCATTTTTTCGGGATAAAAAGTATTATATGTCAAAGGACACGAGTTTTTGACCGTCTCAAAGTATCTCCATGCCAAATTTCAGCAAAATCGGTTCAGCGGTTTGGGCGTGAAGAGGTAATAAGCTAATAACAGACAGACAAACAGATACACTTTTTTATTAATTTTTTACAATTAGTATGGAAGTATGGATCTTAAATAAGTTGAGTATAATAAAAAGGAAATCTATATCTAAATAATATAGGTACTTATTATAAAACAAAGTCCCTTTTTTCCCTCATGTCCCTTTGTTCCCTTTAATCTTTAAAACTACGCAACGGATTTTGATGATTCTTTCAGTGTTAGATAGCCCATTTATCGAGGAAGGCTATAGGCTATATTTTATCACGCTAAGACTAATAGGAGCGAAGAAATAGAGGAAAATGTGGAAAAAAACGGGGGAAATTATTTGAAAGGGCTAACTTGAACGCGCTAATCTCAGGAACACTGGTCTGATTTGAAAAATTCTTTCAGTGTTAGATAGCCTATTTATTGAGGAAGGCTATAGAGTATAGGCTATATTTTATCACGCTAAGACTAATAGGAGTATGTGGATAAAACGTTGGAAATTATTTGAAACGGGGGAAAATTATCTCGCGAATTACTGAGCAATTTTTATGTTATTTGGCACAGATAAGAAGTAGATCATAGGCTAAGAAGTAGATCATAGGATAGATCATTGATTTTAATCATTTTTTCAGTGGCTATATATTTTATACCCGTGCGACGCCGGGGCGGGTCGCTAGTATAAATTATAATATATTCGGTATTATATGTCTGGTACTTGTAAGTTGTAACACAAGTCCTTAGTGTACTTAGCACGGGGCCAGGCTGACGTGGTGTGATTTGTGAAGAGTCCAATGTAGATATTATAGTAAGTATATTATTTTAATATATTATGTAGAATCTGTATTCTGTTCAGTTCAGTGACAAGATCGACGACACTACGCCCGCGCCCGTATTCCTACTATTCCAATATATAAAACAACCACAAAAACAATATTGTTAATGATTCATGAAACAGTAAAATATAATACTTCGCAAATCGCAACAAACGCACGGCTTGAATAACTTGATCAGAGTAAAATAATGAATGACGACGCACGCACACATATAATACGCTGCCGTGGAGGGGGTCTCAGGCGCGGGGCGCACGGCGTACGAGACAGCAACATATAAAACTTGTACTGGCGCGGTATCGAATTTCATTTGATCGAGCGCGTAACCCGAGCCCTTAAGCGTTTCTGGTAATTCTACCCCCAAGGGGGTGAAATTGGGGTAGAAAGTTTAAATGATTGTCCGTCATTTCTTGAGTTAGAAACATGAAAGTTTATTGACGTTTGATAGGGTCCCGTTTTTACCCTCTGTATAAGGAACCGCAAAGAAGGGAAAACTATCCATCTTTGTTATTATACTATGTTAACGCAGACGAAGTCGCGGGCAACAGCTAGTATGAATATATTTTTTTTGACAATAAGATTTTTTTTAATTTTTTTCTTATATAAGTAAGTAGCCCGCCCCCTTCGGCAGTGTTTTCAGTCTAGCTCCTAATTCACTTCCCGGGCCATTATAGAAGTAGTGCAGGAATGTTCTATAGAATAATATAAGCTATTTATGCAAAAAAAAATTTAAAAATTGTCCCGCTTTGAGAAAATCAAGAAAAAAGTAGTTATAATATATAATTTTTTCAATCGGCTTTGTAGCACTGGGTGCCGAATAGAGAAATCAAGTTTCAAAGTCCCATCATTCTTAATCTAGTCATTATAATAAGATGACAAAAATATTGGGCACGCGTAGATTTAAAACTATGTTTATGTTTAGAGTAACACGTAAAGGTATTAACATAATCGAATATTATCAAAATCGGAGACACCGTCTTTTTTTTCCTGTCCGCTTGGCGTGGAACGCCCAATATAAAACAGGAATGCCACCAGAAATATTGGTTCTCTATGGCATTGCACTGAAAAATCACCGAAACGCGAACAAAACACCTTCTCCTTATGCCAGTCTGATAATTACTCTGGTAGATAATTACGAGAAAAAATAGTTTAGAATAGAATAGAATAGAATATCATTTATTTCCAAGAAATTTGTTTAACAATGGTTCTTAAGAGTCCGTATACGAAATTTTGCCGATTTCGCTCATTTAACAGACGTGATTTAACAGTTAAAATACAGTATTTCTATAAGTTTTAATGCACAACATTTAAGATCATTTCAATTATAATATTATAGTGTTGGAGCTAGATTTTTTATTTTTTTTTAAGTATCTTTAAATAATCCAACTCAAACCCGCGGCAGTTTTGTGATTTTCGCTGTAAAAGGTTTAGAATATCACCTTTTTATGGATTGTATTGACGTCTTAACGGTATGAAAAAAATACAATGAAACGCGGCGATTCGAGGCGTTGTCGGTCATTGACCCCCTGTAAATATTTTTATATACAAACCGCGATTAGCAACAAAGTAATTAGTAATAATAATACAAATGAAATAGACCAATTGCGAATAGGACTCGCGCACGAAGGGCTCCGTACCGGTATAGAACAAAAAATGGGGCTAATTAAATAATTATTGAAGTACGTACACTTGTAATTTAGGGTTTTGTGAAAAGTTTTAAGTACCCACACTGTTGCCATTATTGATATCAAGTGAAAAAAAAAACATGTAAGTTGTATAAAGCGCTCCTCTTAAATATTTTAATTTATTTTATTTTAACACAATCTGTAAAAAATTCAAAAGTCTAGCTAGAGCGGTTCTTGAGACACAGCCTGGAGACAGACAGACGGACATCGAAGTCTCAGGGTCCCGTTTTTACCCTTTAGGTACGGCACCCTACATAACTATATTCTTGCTATATTTTTTTCTTCTTGCCTTCTTTTCAATTCTCTCTTCTTATCTTTCAGCTATTCCATGAGCCCTTAAGGGTTAAAAAGTATCCGACAGTCGACTCAACGATTTACGGACACTTTTTTCACTCTCACGGTCTCTGCTACCTTGGCAGTTCGTTCTTCGTCGTCGTGATCTTTGGACTGGTCTCTCCTAGTCTTGGTCCCTCGTCGCTTTCTGGTGTTAATCCCTCGTCGCTTGACCACAGATGAGTCAGACGAACAGTCGGCCGGGCGACCTGATGTAGAGAGGTAACTGTGACCTCGTGGTCTAGCGTGGTAGAGGCCACCTCGGATGGACTGCCTACCGTGAGACGCTCCACACTCGATTCGGAGGGCAGAAAATCGATTATCCTACGTGTCTGGTAGAAATGCGTGGGATATTTGGTGGGATATGCACTCTGTAAGGTATGGCCACAGAAGGAATTAGAAACACTGATAGTTATCGGAAACAAAATGACAGAGGACAGAAGTCAAATATCCTACCATCATCTGACACGTGCGGTAAAAAATACAGGAAAGGATAGGAATACTGACAAATAATAGGAACGATATGACATGTAATGTGTTGTCTTGTCTAATTTTTATAGGCTGAAAGACTTTCTATGAAGGTTTAGATACCAGGCATGCTACGGTATTTCCTTCTGTTATTAATGAGTTAATGACAGATGATTAGGCTGATTAGAAATAGCCATTATGTTAATTCCTTTTGTCTCAGTTGACTATTCTTCTATACCTTCAAGCCACTTCAAGCTCATCTGCTATGAGGTTATTTGTTGTCTCGTTTCCGCGCGTTCAGAGCGAGCAGGATAGACGATTTCCTGCACTCCTCATAGAATGTGTAGTGTCTATGGGACGCAGCCCATCCATGGTGACCTCTACGACGCTATCGTACCTGACGCAGTTACCTTTCGACAGCAGCTGGCCAGGGCGACCCTCCATCTGACTCAACTGTGATGATCGATATCCACACTTCCATACTAATATTATTATAAATGTGAAAGTGTGTCTGTCTGTCCATCTGTCAGTCTGTCTGTCTGTCAGTCTGTCTTTTACCTCTTCACGCTTTAACCGCTGCACCGGTTTTGTCGTTTGGCATGGAGATACTTTCCTCTCCCAAGTAGCACACTTCAGACGCCTTAAATCTATTTATGCTTGAGGAGTACTAATCATGGCTTTTTTAAAGACATAATAGACATTGGCATTCTATACATTAGCCTAGCAAACGAATGATTCTGGTAAGAAATGTCGAAAGCAGAAATTATGACTACGCCACTTTGTTTGGACTAGTTAGGAGATAAACATACTAAAAGTCCTGACCCCTCCGAGGTGCGCCGGAGGGGAGGGGGGAAAAGAAGGACCCATTTTTTGGTTTTTAGACTAATTTACGAAAACGGTGCTTCGTACACTTTATATCTATCTCCAATCGTTGCCTAGCTATGAGCTTCTAAGATTGGTCGATTTTCAAATACACACATCAATACGACCTAAAGATATTTGTATTTTCTGAAATATCAGGCATTTTTGAAGACAGTAAATAGATAAATAATAGCTTATTTTATGGTATTTAATAAAACATAAAAAACTTTTTTGGAATTTTTGTCTTTATGAAAAATCATTGATTTTTCAATCAACAAATTTTATTGATCGCATCGGCTTAATTTTTGGCTGATTTAACCACATTATTCTGGTTTTGAACTGGTCTACAGGCTGTTCTGGCATAAATTCGGTCTATTGTGACTAGAACAGGCATTTAAAAGATTTTTTAGTAACTTAGATAGCAGGAAAAATGATAACTTGCAATTACAAAGAATTTTGAGCCTCATACCGTAGAAAGACTCAAAAAATGTATTTTTAGGTAAAAATAGTCTGCACTAACCATAGATTAGGATTTATTATTATTAACTTGACTATTGGCAATAAAAATGTTGAAGATTTTTTCTCATTAGAATGAAATTTTCAGTTTTATAAAACGAAGTAATGATTTGTTGGTTACATACGAAAGTTCTATGGCCATTGAAAAATCAATGATTTTTCATAAAGACAAAAGATCCAAAAAAGTTTTTTATGTTTTATTAAAGACCATAAAATAAGCTATTATTTATCTATTTACTGTCTTCAAAAATGCCTGATATTTCAGAAAATACAAATATCCTTAGGTCGTATTGATGTGTGTATTTGAAAATCGACCAATTTTAGAAGCTCATAGCTAGGCAACGATTGGAGATAGATACAAAGTGTAAAGGACAAAGTTGTAGGGAATTTTATTAGCTTTTCTTATGTAGTATAATAAAATTTCGTACGAAGCACCGTTTTCGTAAATTAGTCTAAAAACCAAAAAATGGGTCCTTCTTTTCCCCCCTCCCCTCCGGCGCACCTCGGAGGGTGTCGCGAATCGCACGAACTTGTAGGTAATAAAGGTAAACAACGGTATTCATATATAATAATAGGAGGGTAGTTGTAATATTCTCTGGTGACACATGTCACTAGAGACAGCTGCTGTCAGACAGGCTAGCTTGCTACATATAATAATCTGTGAGACAGACGATCGAGAACCGCAGACGGGCGAGCACGCGGCGCAGTCTTATCAGTGAGTCATTATTATCATTATTTAAATATTGTGATCTTAAACGTTATTATTTAGGCTGTGTGTTCAGTTCATCGAGGATATCCAACGCCTAGAAACTGTTATGTATAATAATATTGTATTTAGATTGCGAACAATGAGTCGATCGTTTAGTTATCTTATTATACGAGGTGTTGTAGTCGTTTGTGGCCGGTTGGTCACATCTAGTGTTTACTGCCTACTGTTGAGTGGGTTTGATTTAGACCTTAGCTATAGAATGCTCGGTTGAGCCGTGTGGTAAGGGGTCGCTGTAAGGGGTGGTTGGAGGCGACTGCACAGTATAGAAACCGTGTTCACCGTTTATGTGGTGATTACCAGATGGACACGTGTGTATAGTTTAGTTGGCAGCCATGCGACTGCACAGTATAGAAACCGTGTTCACCGTTTATGTGGTGATTACCAGATGGACACGTGTGTATAGTTTAGTTGGCAGCCATGCGACTGCACAGTATAGAAACCGTGTTCACCGTTTATGTGGTGATTACCAGATGGACACGTGTGTATAGTTTAGTTGGCAGCCATGCGACTGCACAGTATAGAAACCGTCTTCACCGTTTATGTGGTGATTACCAGATGGACACGTGTGTATAGTTTAGTTGGCAGCCATGCGACTGCACAGTATAGAAACCGTGTTCACCGTTTATGTGGTGATTACCAGATGGACACGTGTGTATAGTTTAGTTGGCAGCCATGCGACTGCACAGTATAGAAACCGTGTTCACCGTTTATGTGGTGATTACCAGATGGACACGTGTGTATAGTTTAGTTGGCAGCCATGCGACTGCACAGTATAGAAACCGTGTTCACCGTTTATGTGGTGATTACCAGATGGACACGTGTGTATAGTTTAGTTGGCAGCCTACGTGGTCATTGACCTGCTAGGCCATCACGATATAGAATGCCATAGTCTAGTGCGGACTAGCCGCATAGGCGAAATTGTCATGTGTGCTCACACAGGTGGATGCAGCAGAGTTATAGTTATAGTTTTCGCCTCCACTGAGGTGGTTGCGACAGAGGGGTCAGGACTTTTAGTATGTTTATCTCCTAACTAGTCCAAACAAAGTGGCGAAGTCATAATTTCTGCTTTCGACTTTTCCAAGCACACCCCCGTTTCGAGCATTCGTTTACTAGGCTACATGGTTTTAAATAAGAACTAAGTTTCTAATAGAAAAAAATATCTAGTGTTCCTTGCTTTAAAACCTTTATTAGTTCATTACACTAAGTTAAGAGCAAATTGATTTGTTATGGACTATATCTGCTCTGTTAAAAGCGCTGCTGTAGTTCAATTATTCTATAGACTTATTATCACAAATACTTTTTAAGAATTGAAATTATTTATAGAGCAATTACTCTTAAAGTAATCAAAAAGGTTTTTAGATGGATTTGTTAGGCATTTTTTAAGTCTATACTTAATAGAATCAATGACTAGATACTCAATAGTGTATAATCTAGTGAAAGTCAAGTTTTCTCCTTCAATAGGGAACTTAGGCTTTAAGCATTTTATTTTAAGAGTATTAAGTATATAAAGGACAGCGTTCTGCAAGCATGAAGAAAGCATTCGGAGAAAAGTGGAAAAGGTGGAAAAGTATAAAAAGGTGACTTTAGAGTCACAGAGACAGTCACATTAACTTTCTTTGCCCTCAAAGTCATCAGTCATAACTTCAGCAACGAATCGACATAATATTATTTTCATCAAGCTGCGAAGAAGAAGTATTGACACCGTCTCGAAAATCGATTCTTGATGAAAATTGAAAACCATGATATACCAGGGAAAGTGACATAGGAAAGTGACGATTGTGGCGATGAAGTGCCTATAATTTGCTTGCTTTAAAAATACGTGTAATAAGCTACCTAATAACTTTATACAGACAATAAAATATTGCGAATATAATAATATTATGTTGATTCGTTGATGACAACAGTTTGGGGCCACGGGGCCAGGGCACGCCAATACGCGTGCCCTGTTTTTGTCATAATATTATGATGACAAGATTAAGAATGATGGAACTTTGAAACTTGATTTCTCTATTCGGCACTCAGTGCTTCAAAGCCAATTATAGTATGAAAAAATTATATATTTAGGTAGATAATTCAACTATTGGATTTGTTATTTCATTTAACAAGCTGGAAAAACCTTTGATTTTAATGTGAGGAAACGTACCCTTAGATAAATTTTTCAAAGAGTAACATAAATGAAAAAAAATATATGAATATATTTTGAAAAATATATAATATGAATATATTATAATATATGATATTATAATATCTATACTTATAAAATTACATGTCCTGACTGACTGACTGACTGACTGATTCATCATCGCTGAGCAAAAACTGTTAAAGCTACAGCCACGAAATTTGGTGAGTAGGGTTGTTTTATTAAGTAGACATCCACTAAGGAAAGAATTTTGAAAATTTTATCCCGAAGGGGGTGAAATAGGGGTTGAAAGTTTGAATGAAAGTCCGTCATTTCTTAAGTTAGAAACATAAAACTTTATTTTTGGTGTACTGATTAAAAATTAATGGATACGTATCTAAGCGTTTTTGGAAATTCTACCCCCAAGGGGGTGAAATTGGGGTTGAAAGTTTTAATGAAAGTCCGTTATTTCTTGACTTTGAAACATGACATTTTATGTTTGGGCTACTGATTAAAAATGATTGGATACGTATTTAAGCGTTTTTGGAAATTCTACCCCCAAGGGGCTGAAATAGGGGTTGAAAGTTTAAATGATTGTCCGTCATTTCTTAAGTTAGAAACATGAAAGTTTATTTTTATACTGCTGATTAAAAATGAATGGATAGGTATTTAATAGTTTTTGGAAATTCTACCCCCAAGGGGGTGAAATTGGGTTTGAAAGTTTGAATGAAAGTCCGTCATTTCTTGAGTTAGAAACATGAAAGTTTATTTTTAGACTGCTGATTAAAAATGAATGGATAGGTATTTAATAGTTTTTGGAAATTCTACCCCCAAGGGGGTGAAATTGGGTTTGAAAGTTTGAATGGAAGTCCGTCATTTCTTGAGTTAGAAACATGAAATTTTATTTTTGTGCTACTGATTAAAAAATGAATGGATATGGATATTTAAGCGTTTCTGGTAATTCTACCCCCAAGGGGGTGAAATTGGGGTAGAAAGTTTAAATGATTGTCCGTCATTTCTTGAGTTAGAAACATGAAAGTTTATTGACGTTTGATAGGGTCCCGTTTTTACCCTCTGTATAAGGAACCGCAAAGAAGGGAAAACTATCCATCTTTGTTATTATACTATGTTAACGCAGACGAAGTCGCGGGCAACAGCTAGTATGAATATATTTTTTTTGACAATAAGATTTTTTTTAATTTTTTTCTTATATAAGTAAGTAGCCCGCCCCCTTCGGCAGTGTTTTCAGTCTAGCTCCTAATTCACTTCCCGGGCCATTATAGAAGTAGTGCAGGAATGTTCTATAGAATAATATAAGCTATTTATGCAAAAAAAAATTTAAAAATTGTCCCGCTTTGAGAAAATCAAGAAAAAAGTAGTTATAATATATAATTTTTTCAATCGGCTTTGTAGCACTGGGTGCCGAATAGAGAAATCAAGTTTCAAAGTCCCATCATTCTTAATCTAGTCATTATAATAAGATGACAAAAATATTGGGCACGCGTAGATTTAAAACTATGTTTATGTTTAGAGTAACACGTAAAGGTATTAACATAATCGAATATTATCAAAATCGGAGACACCGTCTTTTTTTTCCTGTCCGCTTGGCGTGGAACGCCCAATATAAAACAGGAATGCCACCAGAAATATTGGTTCTCTATGGCATTGCACTGAAAAATCACCGAAACGCGAACAAAACACCTTCTCCTTATGCCAGTCTGATAATTACTCTGGTAGATAATTACGAGAAAAAATAGTTTAGAATAGAATAGAATAGAATATCATTTATTTCCAAGAAATTTGTTTAACAATGGTTCTTAAGAGTCCGTATACGAAATTTTGCCGATTTCGCTCATTTAACAGACGTGATTTAACAGTTAAAATACAGTATTTCTATAAGTTTTAATGCACAACATTTAAGATCATTTCAATTATAATATTATAGTGTTGGAGCTAGATTTTTTATTTTTTTTTAAGTATCTTTAAATAATCCAACTCAAACCCGCGGCAGTTTTGTGATTTTCGCTGTAAAAGGTTTAGAATATCACCTTTTTATGGATTGTATTGACGTCTTAACGGTATGAAAAAAATACAGTGAAACGCGGCGATTCGAGGCGTTGTCGGTCATTGACGCCCTGTAAACATTTTTATATACAAACCGCGATTAGCAACAAAGTAATTAGTAATAATAATACAAATGAAATAGACCAATTGCGAATAGGACTCGCGCACGAAGGGCTCCGTACCGGTATAGAACAAAAAATGGGGCTAATTAAATAATTATTGAAGTACGTACACTTGTAATTTAGGGTTTTGTGAAAAGTTTTAAGTACCCACACTGTTGCCATTATTGATATCAAGTGAAAAAAAAACATGTAAGTTGTATAAAGCGCTCCTCTTAAATATTTTAATTTATTTTATTTTAACACAATCTGTAAAAAATTCAAAAGTCTAGCTAGAGCGGTTCTTGAGACACAGCCTGGAGACAGACAGACGGATATCGAAGTCTCAGGGTCCCGTTTTTACCCTTTAGGTACGGCACCCTACATAACTATATTCTTGCTATATTTTTTTCTTCTTGCCTTCTTTTCAATTCTCTCTTCTTATCTTTCAGCTATTCCATGAGCCCTTAAGGGTTAAAAAGTATCCGACAGTCGACTCAACGATTTACAGACACTTTTTTCACTCTCACGGTCTCTGCTACCTTGGCAGTTCGTTCTTCGTCGTCGTGGTCTTTGGACTGGTCTCTCCTAGTCTTGGTCCCTCGTCGCTTTCTGGTGTTAATCCCTCGTCGCTTGACCACAGATGAGTCAGACGAACAGTCGGCCGGGCGACCTGATGTAGAGAGGTAACTGTGACCTCGTGGTCTAGCGTGGTAGAGGCCACCTCGGATGGACTGCCTACCGTGAGACGCTCCACACTCGATTCGGAGGGCAGAAAATCGATTATCCTACGTGTCTGGTAGAAATGCGTGGGATATTTGGTGGGATATGCACTCTGTAAGGTATGGCCACAGAAGGAATTAGAAACACTGATAGTTATCGGAAACAAAATGACAGAGGACAGAAGTCAAATATCCTACCATCATCTGACACGTGCGGTAAAAAATACAGGAAAGGATAGGAATACTGACAAATAATAGGAACGATATGACATGTAATGTGTTGTCTTGTCTAATTTTTATAGGCTGAAAGACTTTCTATGAAGGTTTAGATACCAGGCATGCTACGGTATTTCCTTCTGTTATTAATGAGTTAATGACAGATGATTAGGCTGATTAGAAATAGCCATTATGTTAATTCCTTTTGTCTCAGTTGACTATTCTTCTATACCTTCAAGCCACTTCAAGCTCATCTGCTATGAGGTTATTTGTTGTCTCGTTTCCGCGCGTTCAGAGCGAGCAGGATAGACGATTTCCTGCACTCCTCATAGAATGTGTAGTGTCTATGGGACGCAGCCCATCCATGGTGACCTCTACGACGCTAACGTACCTGACGCAGTTACCTTTCGACAGCAGCTGGCCAGGGCGACCCTCCATCTGACCCAACTGTGATGATCGATATCCACACTGCCATACTAATATTATTATAAATGTGAAAGTGTGTCTGTCTGTCCATCTGTCAGTCTGTCTGTCTGTCAGTATGTCTTTTACCTCTTCACGCTTTAACCGCTGCACCGGTTTTGTCGTTTGGCATGGAGATACTTTCCTTTCCCAAGTAGCACACTTCAGACGCCTTAAATCTTTTTATGCTTGAGGAGTACTAATCATGGCTTTTTTATAGATATAATAGACATTGGCATTCTATACATTAGCCTAGCAAACGAATGATTCTGGTTGGAAATGTCGAAAGCAGAAATTATGACTACGCCACTTTGTTTGGACTAGTTAGGAGATAAACATACTAAAAGTCCTGACCCCTCCGAGGTGCGCCGGAGGGGAGGGGGGGAAAAGAAGGACCCAATTTTTGGTTTCGAGACTAATTTACGAAAACGGTGCTTCGTACGAAATTTTATTGTACTACATAAAAAAAGGTAATAAATTCTCTACAACTTTGTCCTTTACACTTTGTATCTATCTCCAATTGTTGCCTAGCTATGAGCTTCTAAAATTGGTCGATTTTCAAATACACACATCAATACGACCTAAGGATATTTGTATTTTCTGAAATATCAGGAATTTTTGAAGACAGTAAATAGATAAATAATAGCATTAGATAAATAATAGCATATTTTATGGTCTTTAATAAAACATAAATAACTTTTTTGGATTTTTTGTCTTTATGAAAAATTATTGATTTTTCAATGGCCATAGAACTTTCGTATGTAACCAACAAATCATTACTTCGTTTTATTAAAACTGAAAATTTCATTCTAATGAGAAAAAATCTTCAACATTTTTATTGCCAATGGTCAAGTTAATAATAATAAATCCTAATCTATGGTTAGTGCAGACTATTTTTAACTAAAAATACATTTTTTGAGTCTTTCTACGTCATGAGGCTCAAAATTCTTTGTGATTGCAAGTAATCATTTTTCTTGCTATCTAAGTTACTAAAAAACCTTTTAAATGCCTGTTCTAGTCACAATAGACCGAATTTATGCCAGAATAGCCTGTAGACAAGTTCAAAACCAGAATAATGTGGTTAAATCAGCCAAAAATTAAGCCAATGCGATCAGTAAAAAGACTCCAGGAGAGCAACGAGTCTCTAGAAACCGACCAAACCGTGCTGAAGGGTTCCCACTTAGACGGTTCATATGATATCAAAACATTTTGTTTTCCAGCATCCCGATCTGGAAAATGCGGAAGGTTGCTTTTTCATAAGTTTGGGAGATTGGTCATGGTAACACCTTATGACACGAATTATGACTCTCTAGACCCGGCTGACGATAGTAGCATACCACAGAATTATTTAAACACGTGATTGTAGAAAATCCAGATGAAATTCAAGCCAGTATTTCTACCAGCACCAGCATGAGAGACCATTTCTTGTGATACCATGGTCAATCTCCCAAACTCATAAAAAATCAACCTCCCGCATTTTCCAGATCGGGATGCTGGAAAACAAAATGTTTTGATATCATATGGACCGTCTAAGTGGGAACCTTTCAGCACGGTTTGGTCGGTTTCTAGAGACTGGTTGCTCTCCTGGAGCCTTTTTACTGATCGCATCGGCTTAATTTTTGGCTGATTTAACCACATTATTCTGGTTTTTAACCGACTTCCAAAAAACGAGGAGGTTATATGTTCGGCTGTGGATATTTTTTTTTTTTTTTTTTTTTTTTTTTTTTTTTTTTTTTTGTATGTTCAACGATTACTCCGCCGTTTGTGAACCGATTTTCGAAATTTTTGTTTTGTTGTATTAGGTTTCACTCCAATTTGGTACCATGTTCACAAAAGTGGTGACCTGATGATGGGATCCATGAGTAATCGAGGGAACTCCTCGAAATTTATATGGAAACATATGGTGATTTTGGTTTTATGTGAAGTGTACTAAGAATATGCTACCAAAAAGTCAAATATTGGGTCAAGGTATACCATGGTTTCGAAGATGCTGAGAGAACTCCTGACTCCTTATAGATACACGTTTGGGAGTTTCGGCGTTGTTTTAAGAACAGAAGGCATATGCTACTATGCAATTTATATTCATCATCATAATCATCATCATCATCATCGTCATCATCATCATTACCACGTCGTGTTAAGGTCACCAATGTCTCATGGCACAGACTAGATAATAGTACAAGGCATAGGTATGGATATACTAATAATAATAATTATGTACTGTATAACAACACCTGTTTATTTAATACATGACGGCGGTCGGCGCCGTAGAGGCGACGGCGTCGCCGCCGCGCGGCGCATGGCGGCAGACGACAGATCGAATCCTTTACTAACTACTTTATATACAGATCGAATACTTTATTAACTACTTTATAAAATTTAAACAGACAAATAGAATTGAAATAAAGTTATTGTAAAAAGAGCATTTAAACAAAACAAAGTCATTAAGAGTCTTTTTAATTAGTTATACTTATTAATCGATAGATGGCGCACTAAGTATCGATTTGAATTCTTTATTACAAGAACAGCTGTCAATAATTATGATAATATTAAATATTATGAGTAGCTACGCTACATCCTATGCAAGTTTATACAATTTTTTATCTGATAGATCCTTCGATCGTGGAAAAACGAGACACAATAGCCTTTCTATTGTTATCGCAATCGCCGGTGACCGCTTGGGGCTTGAAGCATTAAAATTGTTAAATTACTTAGCACAATATGTTCACTTCACTGATAATAGGTATATTATTTTGTGAGTGTGAGTTGTGACTCTTAACAAATTGTAATAAGATACTTAGGTAAAATATACGCGAAGGTTTATCTACTAGTGTAACTAAAAAGAGTGAAATTATTATTATTTTTAACAAAAAATTAAAACCGACTTCCAAGGTAAAAACAATAATAACATTAATATGAACTAAAAAGTATTAAATAATTTCTACTATCTAATAGTGCCTTTTTCCGAATTCGGCTAAACCTCAACTATTTCTGTACTCAATCTTCATAATTTTGAAGTCGGTGCCAGTTCCAAAAGTTTCAAATATTCTGTCAGAGGACTGAAGTTTCAGCTATCTGGTACCGACTTCAAAATTATGAAGATTGAGTACAGAAATAGTTGAGGTTTAGCCGAATTCGGAAAAAGGCACTATTAGATAGTAGAAATTATTTAATACTTTTTAGTTCATATTAATGTTATTATTGTTTTTACCTTGGAAGTCGGTTTTAATTTTTTGTTAAAAATAATAATGAACTTGTCTACAGGCTATTCTGGCATAAATTCGGTCTATTGTGACTAGAACAGGCATTTAAAAGGTTTTTTAGTAACTTAGATAGCAGGAAAAATGATTACTTGCAATTACAAAGAATTTTGAGCCTCATGCCGTAGAAAGATTCAAAAAATGTATTTTTAGTTAAAAATAGTCTGCACTAACCATAGATTAAGATTCATTATTATTAACTTGACTATTGGCAATAGAAATGTTGAAGATTTTTTTCTCATTAGAATGAAATTTTCAGTTTTATAAAACGAAGTAATGATTTGTTGGTTACATACGAAAGTTCTATGGCCATTGAAAAATCAATGATTTTTCATAAAGACAAAAAATCCAAAAAAGTTATTTATGTTTTATTAAAGACCATAAAATAAGCTCTTATTTATCTATTAACTGCCTTCAAAAATGCCTGATATTTCAGAAAATACAAATATCCTTAGGTCGTATTGATGTGTGTATTTGAAAATCGACCAAATTTAGAAGCTCATAGCTAGGCAACGATTGTAGATAGATACAAAGTGTAAAGGACAAAGTTGTAGGGAATTTTATTAGCTTTTCATATGTAGTATAATAAAATTTCGTACGAAGCACCGTTTTCGTAAATTAGTCTAAAAACCAAAAAATGGGTCCTTCTTTTCCCCCCCTCCCCTCCGGCGCACCTCGGAGGGGTCAGGACTTTTAGTATGTTTATCTCCTAACTAGTCCAAACAAAGTGGCGAAGTCATAATTTCTGCTTTCGACTTTTCCAAGCACACCCCCATTTCGAGCATTCGTTTACTAGGCTACATGGTTTTAAATAAGAACTAAATTTCTAATAGAAAAAAATATGTAGTGTTCCTTGCTTTAAAACCTTTATTAGTTCATTACACTAAGTTAAGAGCAAATTGATTTGTTATGGACTATATTTGCTCTGTTAAAAGCGCTGCTGTAGTTCAATTATTCTATAGACTTATTATCACAAATACTTTTTAAGAATTGAAATTATTTATAGAGCAATTACTCTTAAAGTAATCAAAAAGGTTTTTAGATGGATTTGTTAGGCATTTTTTAAGTCTATACTTAATAGAATCAATGACTAGATACTCAATAGTGTATACTCTAGTGAAAGTCAAGTTTTCTCCTTCAATAGGGAACTTAGGCTTTAAACATTTTATTTTAAGAGTATTAAGTATATAAAGGACAGCGTTCTGCAAGCATGAAGAAAGCATTCGGAGAAAAGTGGAAAAGGTGGAAAAGTATAAAAAGGTGACTTTAGAGTTTAGACAGTCACATCAACTTTCTTTGCCCTCAAAGTCATCAGTCATAACTTCAGCAACGAATCGACATAATATTATTTTCATCAAGCTGCGAAGAAGAAGTATTGACACTGTCTCGAAAATCGATTCTTGATGAAAATTGAAAACCATGATATACCAGGGAAAGTGACATAGGAAAGTGACGATTGTGGCGATGAAGTGCCTATAATTTGCTTGCTTTAAAAATGCGTGTAATAAGCTACCTAATAATTTTATACAGACAATAAAATATTGCGAATATAATAATATTATGTTGATTCGTTGATGACAACAGTTTGGGGCCACGGGGCCAGGGCACGCCAATACGCGTGCCCTGTTTTTGTCATAATATTATGATGACAAGATTAAGAATGATGGAACTTTGAAACTTGATTTCTCTATTCGGCACTCAGTGCTTCAAAGCCAATTATAGTATGAAAAAATTATATATTTAGGTAAATAATTCAACTACTGGATTTGTTATTTCATTTAACAAGCTGGAAAAATCTTTGATTTTAATGTGAGGAAACGTACCCTTAGATAAATTTTTCAAAGAGTAACATAAATGAAAAATAATATATGAATATATTTTGAAAAATATATGAATATATTTAAAAAAATATATAATATGAATATATTATAATATCTATACTTATAAAATTACATCTCCTGACTGACTGACTGATTCATCATCGCTGCGCAAAAACTGTTAAAGCTACAGCCACGAAATTTGGTGAGTAGGGTTGTTTTATTAAGTAGACACCCACTAAGGAAGGAATTTTGAAAATTTTACCCCGAAGGGGGTGAAATAGGGGTTGAAAGTTTGAATGAAAGTCCGTCATTTCTTGAGTTAGAATCATGAAACTTTATTTTTGGGGTACTGATTAAAAATTAATGGATACGTATCTAAGCGTTTTTGGAAATTCTACCCCCAAGGGGGTGAAATTGGGGTTGAAAGTTTTAATGAAAGTCCGTTATTTCTTGAGTTAAAAACATGTCATTTTATGTTTGGGCTACTGATTAAAAATGATTGGATACGTATTTAAGCGTTTTTGGAAATTCTACCCCCAAGGGGGTGAAATAGGGGTTTTTTTTTTTTTTTTTTTTTTTTTTTTTTTTTTTTTTTCTTATTTATTAGGCTTGTGTCGAAACCGACAATGCCAGCCTCATAAATTACATCCAAATTATAAACTTCATTACTAACAATTTGCAAACAGATACTAATTAGCTCTACACTTAATAAAATTTAAATACAAATTTACTAGCCCCCAGCAAACAGGATCTTTCGGCTGAGCGAGAATGGTGCTCACACAACCGAGCTGTGTCAGCGCCACCCCCGCATCAGCCTCAAACCTGCGCCTCTCTGACTCCACCCGGGCACACTCCACCAAGGCATGGTAAAGATCTTCCCGCTTCTTACACAAACTACAATCTGGCGACATGCAAACTTTCATCATATATCCAAATGCATTGAGTGGAACGTGCCCGGAGCGAAGTCTCATGAGCGTCGTTAGCATAATCCTATCTGCTTTTATAGAAATGAACCACGGGATCTTAGGTGGCTCATTACACAGAGTTCTGTACCAAATGCCCTTCTCCATCGATCTTTCATCAAAATGAGTTTTCCATAGGCTGTGGCAATTATTTTTTAGATCCGGCAATAAGTCCGTGAAGAAAGGCGGTTGATGCACTACTATACCCGAGTGTGCCCCCAGCTGCGCCAATTCATCTGCCTGTTCGTTCCCGGTCAAACCTATATGCGAAGGCACCCACTGAAATTTGACATTCACATTGATTCTTTGTAATTCCAAAAGCGAGTCAATTATAACGTAAGCTATGGGTAGCCCTCGTATGGACGAGGAACACCGAGCTAGATGTTGCAAAGCGCTTTTAGAATCACAAAGTATCACATAATTACTGTAAGGACAAGTTTTAATATACGAGAGACTTTCGGAAATTGCATGCAATTCAGCTGACATAATAGAATGTTTTCTGTTTAAGGTAAAATACGCCTTCAAGTTAATCTGCGGATCGTAAAAAGACGCGCCTACACCGTTACTACTCTTCGAGCCATCCGTGTAAAGTTGATAGTAATTTTTATAATTCTTATTTATAAATGTTACAGTATTGCTTAAAATGAACAAGCAATTGAGGGCACGCTTGGGTCTGTCTAATTTTTCTATGCCTAAGCATATACATGACTTTATATCTATATTTATCATCCAGGTCGATAGTGAGAACATCTCGGGTTTTAAGGAAGAATATACATTAGTATCACAATTTTCTCTGTGTATTTCAACTAATAACGGGATCTTTTTACCTCGCCAGTACGAATGGCCAGAACAAAGACCTGCTAACTTAGAAATACTCGAGATGGTTTCACCATCTCTAATAGATTTAGATTTCAAATAAAATTAAGCGTTTTTGGAAATTCTACCCCCAAGGGGGTGAAATTGGGTTTGAAAGTTTGAATGAAAGTCCGTCATTTCTTGAGTTAGAAACATGAAACTTTATTTTTGTGCTACTGATTAAAAAATGAATGGATATGGATATTTAAGCATTTCTGGTAATTCTACCCCCAAGGGGGTGAAATTGGGGTAGAAAGTTTCAATGAAAGCCCGTCATTTCTTGAGTTAGAAACATGAAAGTTTATTGACGTTTGCGTTTGACGTTTGATAGGGTCCCGTTTTTACCCTTTGTATGAGGAACCGCAAAGAAGGGAAAACTATCCATCTTTGTTATTATACTATGTTAACGCGGACGAAGTCTCGGGCAACAGCTAGTATGAATATATTTTTTTTGACAATAAGATTTTTTTTTATTTTTTTCTTATATAAGTAAGTAGGTATTTCTTTTTTGCCTGTTTCTCTTTTAAAAATCTAATGAACGGTACTTTTAACTTCATCTAAATTTAAGTTTTTCGCCAATTTCAACTATTTAGCGATTTCCGGCCACAGTGCAGTATGCCGCTATAGACGCCCTCTTCGGCAGTGTTTTCAGTCTAGCTCCTAATCCACTTCCCGGACCATTATAGAAGTAGTGCAGGAATGTTCTATAGAATAATATAAGCTATTTATACAAAAAAAAATTAAAAAATTGTCCCGCTTTGAGAAAATCAAGAAAAAAGTAGTTATAATATATATTTTTTTCAATCGGCTTTGTAGCACTGGGTGCCGAATAGAGAAATCAAGTTTCAAAGTCCCATCATTCTTAATCTAGTCAATATAATAAGATGACAAAAATATTGGGCACGCGCAGTCATAATAAGGTCAAGTTTACAAATTCCATTTATATTTAAAAAAAAATATCTTAATTACATTTAAATAATATGTGCAAAAGAATTAAATAGTACATAGGTATAATTATTACATTAATGTCAGGCCCACAAGAGGCACATTCACAATATTCACATACATATCAATAAATTAATTCTATGCTAATTATAATGTCCTGTTATCGGTAAAATAATTAATGATAAATATATAATAAGGTTGGCTGGTAGAGAATGCCACAAGGCATTAAGCCCGCCTATGTAAATATTTGCATAAAGTGTTTAAATAAATAAATAAATAAATAATATTAATGTCATAAATTCAGTCTTTAAAAAAAAAGTAGATCCAATAAAATGTTATCTTATTATATTATGTCAAATACCTATTCTATATATCTAAAGTTAGTTTAAATTTATTATGTCGTAATTTACAAACATTTCTTTCTATAGATTACGATAGGATGATCTTGTGAACAATTATTTTATTTTATTTTATTTTATTTTATTTTATGATACTTGGAAAACTTACAGCTATTGTTACAATTAAATTATAAAACGGAATACATAATAAGGAGCCAATTAGAAGTTTTCACTGATAGTAATAGTTTACAAAATATTGACTTAAATGTTACATTATGAATAACTAGTACTACTACAACAAAACTTTAAACATTTTAAACAAAAAAAAATCAGTTATTTTAAACAAGAATATCAGTTATTTATAAATAAGTATATTATTGCTTTTTTTTTTTTGTTAGTGTTGCATATTTCTAGCATTACAATAACTATTACGTACAGAAGAGCTAAACATCAACAAACGATTAATTATTTAAATCAACAAAATGCTTGCATAATGATCTCTTTAGAGTTGAAATATTACAATTGAAAATATCTAAATCCATATTAGAACAAACTGAGTTAAGTTGCTTGCTTGCACGATACATGAAAGAGTTCTGTCTGTAGTAGGTGTGGGTAGTGGGTAAGAAGATAGGGACATGACGACGATAGGACTCAGTAGGAATTTTAAAAGACAACTTAGATAATAGGTTGGGGCAGTCTAGATTATTCGAAGAAATTTTTACAAGAAAAGACACATCGGCAATAACACGACGGTCCTCTAGGGTAAGGAGGTGGTGTTTGGTACAGACAGACTTATAATTGGAACTACTAAACCGTTGATTAGTCTTAAAACACAGGTAACGTATAAATTTTCTTTGGATATTCTCAATTCTATTAATGTGAATTTTATACCTAGGGTTCCAAATTTGGGAGGCATACTCGAGGTGACTTCTAACTAGAGAGCAATATAGAACCTTGATAGTTTTAGCGCGAACAAAATCTTTAGAATTTCGCTTTAAGAAGCCAAGAGCTTTAGATGCCTTTGATATGACATGATCAATATGAGAGTTAAACGATAGTTTCGAGTCATGAATAACTCCAAGGTCTCTTATAGTGGTAGTTCTGGGCAACGGATGATTCTTGAGATGATTTTTCTTTCGCGTAAAGGTAACAACGGAACATTTTAACGGGTTAAGGTCTAAACGGTTATTGACACAATAAACTTCAAGTGCTTGGAGATCAGCCTGAAGACGATGAGCGTCATCGAGACACGTTATGCGCTTGTAAATTTTCATGTCGTCAGCAAAGCACAATAATTGGGACGAGCTAAAACATTGGTCAATATCATTAACAAATATGACGAATAACAGGGGTCCAAGCAGGGATCCCTGCGGTACACCACTCGGGATCCGACGCCACCTAGAGGTGCAGTTATTGATTGCTACTGCTTGACTGCGATTGGTAATATAAGACGCAAACCATCTGAGTAAATCACCATGTACACCGGTCTCCGCTAATTTTTGTAAAAGTTTTTTATGGTCAATTCTGTCGAAACATTTACTATAGTCGGTGTAGACGACGTCGACCTGGGCCCCTTGATTCATAGCGTCGGTCAAAAAGTCATTAAGTTGGACCATATTAGATGTCGTGGATCTGCCAGGCAGAAATCCGTGTTGGTAGTTCCCAAATGAGTTTTTAACAGCTGAAAATAGTTATCTATAAATTAATTTTTCGAATAGCTTCGCAGCAATACATAATTTAGATATCGGGCGGTAATTACACGCATTAGTTTTAGACCCCTTTTTATGGACCGGGGTGATGTAAGCTCTTTTCCAAATTTCGGGTACAATACATTCATTTAATGATTTTTGATAGATAAGTGTAAGTGGCACCGCAACAGATTTGACACATTTTATTAGAAATATAGCGGGTATACCATCTGGTCCTGCTGATTTGTGTGGGTCGAGATCTTTTAAAAGTTTAACAACTGTGTCATATTCAATAATAATAGTAGATATGTCGCCTACAGACGTACCATAGACATCGCCAGGATTAAGGGCATCACTTGCGTCGGGTGCCAGAAAATTAGATTGAAAAAAGTCGGAAAAAACCTCGCATATTATCTATATGCGAGGTGCGGACGAGTTAGCCCTTACATTATTGTAATTAATTATATTAGGTAGTGAACTCTTACTTGATTTACTTTTTATGTAACTCCAAAATTGTTTGGGATTACGC
The DNA here is from genome assembly GCA_905333045.1 of Lysandra bellargus. Lineage (NCBI taxonomy): Eukaryota > Metazoa > Arthropoda > Insecta > Lepidoptera > Lycaenidae > Lysandra > Lysandra bellargus. The sequence continues at coordinate 3,453,631 of HG995341.1, read as the reverse complement.
TCAATTGAGTTTTCTACATTACCAAGATATTGTTTATAACAAGTAGCTTCTAAATGTTTAGCGCGATCGCGCAATACTTTAAATGTAATAAAATCTGACAAGTTGTGGTACTTTTTATACCTTCTTAAGTGTTTGTGTTTTTCCCTAAGGAGCTTTATTAATGCGGATGTAAACCAGATAGGGTAGGTATTATTGTGAGATACTTTTAAAGGTATTCGGTCATTTATAATAGCATTAATAGAATCATTATACAATTGAAAGATTATTTGTTCTGGTGAAAGTGCAGGTTGACTTGTCATGCTCTTAAAATTGCCTTTAGCTCAATTTTAGGAGTAAATCTTTTAATCGATACTTACTTATAGATAATTTAATCTAGAGGCCATTTTTATTTATAGAATACGACGGTAATCGCCATTTTGGTAAAAATCTAAAAATTTAGTTACAATAAAATTTTTTATTGTAACTAAATTTATTTATTTGCAAGCATAAAATAGTTAAATAAATGATAATTTTATCAAAATACATTGTTTAGGTATTTATTTTAACAAAATATATTAAAAAATGTGCATCAATAATATTTTTTATTAAAAAAATATTATTCAAATTTACGAATATAATAGGCCCATCAGTTTTTTAAAACTATTTCATCTACTTTCACGATAAAATAAATTCGGCACGGAACTTGAGCCCTCCGTTCGCGCGAAACATAAAAAATATATTAATTTCATTCGCCATTATAAAGCTTTGACTTTAAAATAAGTACTTTTAACTACGGTGTGCCATTAGAAAATAGGAAATGCTTTTTAAAAGAAGTAACTCTTGTTCATGTTTTTATTTAGTTGATTTTGATTATTAGTGGTGTACGCGATCATCGCATTTAGAGTAACCATAAACGGTTATCACTTTTTTTTACGGGCAAAACACAAAGGTATCAAGACGTCTTCCGGCTGTGTCAACTGGCAACACAGAAGCACTGGCAATACCGGATATATCTTCACTTCACAGACGACTTCACTTTACATCCGGTCCCTAGCCAGGGAACGCATCATCCATTCTTCTACAAACGTAATAGTTTTATCTTATTTTTATAATTACATCTAACAGTCCACGAGTTTAAAGTAAATCACACAAACAAGTGGTTTTAAAAATATTTACCACTATAGCTATAGGTTGTGCGTTTTAAGATGATATGGGTGACACATTATAATTGACAATAGTAGGGAAGTTACCTAAAAATTTTAATCGATAATTTAAAATATCGAATCACTTCGTAAAGGAATTGCAATCGAAATTATCGATTTCGTACTGACGTTTCAGAGTGGCGCTAGCGATTTAAGATTGCCGCACTTTTTATCGATTTGATTTCGATTCAACAGTGTCATTCTCTATCGGCAAAAGTTCCGTTTCATGCATCTGACATTTTTCAAATATTTTCATATCAATAATTTCATACTCCTATTTCACTGTTAATATTTGTAATTTTATATTAATAAGTTAGCATTTAGCAACTTTTCATTTTATTCATTTACAGTTATAGTAAACATTTGTTTTTGCAGATGGAATATAATTTATTACATATTTTTGATTTTTTGTTTTCTTCTAAAAAAATCCGTAGCAAGGAATATGAGAACTGTCACCCATATCATCTTATAACGCACAAACTATAGAACATCAGTAGAGTAATGGTGTTATCTTAATGTTGGCTACAATACCTAATTCCTTTCTTATGTGCCTCTTATTAGGTTCTCATGATAGTTTTGTAGATATTCCCTATAGATAAATATAAATTGGTCTTATCGTTATCTAATGATGAATTCTTATACTGCTCTTGTCATTGGTGTAGACAGGTACCCATTTTTACTGAACTCGGTATATAGGATACCTTCAGGATATCTCCAGATATTATTGACTCTTATGTAAGAATGTCAAGTTTAATTCTATAAAATAACTAATAGTGCTTCACTAGTTAAACTTGTGCTGGTTGGGTTTCCTTTGGAGTCCCGGGAAAGGATGTACAATATAACTGATGAGACATGTTCAATACTAAGCTGCTGCAGTACTCGATTCTTATTATATTTATGTAATAAAATTAGGTACTTATTTTTTTTTCGAATTTCCCTTTAAATAAAAAAGTGTGTCAGCTCCGACGCACGACTGGAGTTTACTCCTTAAGTACGAGTATCTAACCATACGCAAAAAGAGTTTATTCAACTGAAAAAAGATTAATATAATATGAAATCAGATGTTCCGGCAATATTATCTACACCCCTTTCTGCCATAGTTATTTCAAAATATTTTTTTCTCAATTCTAAGGCCAGAAAAATCCAGGAAGAACAAGCCGAAGAAACTCATATCCAGGACAAATAGTTGCCGAATTACAAGCATTCAAACTTTGATATTGACAGCTCGGCAACTGTCAAACGTCGAACAAAAGCGGCCATAACTCAGCTTCCAATAGGCCTAGAGGAATGGGGTTTCTTCTAACATCAAAGGCAACACCTCGGCTACCCCCTTCCTGAATTTGAAATAATTATATTATTATGTAATTATATTATTATATTATTTTATATTACATTATATTCCGATAGGTATATTACCTTTTTGGTCTTAATACACTCACAGCCAAATTAGAAAGTTTCCGTCGTCCAAAAACGTGACACATTTTCGTTACTTGTTAGTAGGTTTTACCCCTCGGATTTTTCTCATACCGGGCGCCTTATATATGAAAATCGATTCTTAAGGAGTAAACTTCAAAAATAAATAAATAAACGTTTATTCAACAAAAAAATTCATGGACAATAAGTAAATTACGCGGCTAGGCAAGTAGCGGCGCGGCGGCGGCGCGGCGGCGTGCGCCACCAAAGACCACGAAGATATATACATTATAATAATTTTATTATGGTACATAATATTTGAAAGTATTTAAGTAATTTAAATAAGGTAGTTAGCTATAGTGAACTATGGATCCATACTTAATTACTTATAAATTTTATAAAAAAGTGAATTTTTATTTTTATTTTATCCACTTACTCAAATAGATTCTGCATTCATTCGAGTGTAGGCACAAAATTGTGTCACTTCTGCGGTACTGATCTATAGCAATCACTGCACCCCGCTCATGCCTCGAGTCAGGGCTTCATAACGTTATCGAATAACAGAAAAAATATCGTTACGTACCGTTATTTTCATAATGGTAGCCAGATAACGTTATTTTTTAACGATATTTAGTAAAATAACGTTATATTTACCGTTATTATTATAACGATATTTTTTCGTTATGTATAAACGAAAAAATATCGTTATAATAATAACTTCTTCGTGACCACGCCGCGCCGCTAGATATAATAAGATTATTTTGCTATACTGTGCACCGCTACTCTTCCCGCGCGCGGTGTCCACTGTCCATGCTTGTAAATAATTATTTAACTTTAAGCTACATTTACTTGATATATTTTTTTTATATATATTTTTTTTTCATCTAATAGCCAAAATATATCACGTCCTCGAGTATTCAACATGTCTCACCAGTCACGCAGTAGACACAACTCGAAGGTAAATTATGTCGGATAGGATTGTTGAATAATATGCTGTTACATTTTCATTCAAAACGTTCAGAGGCCCGAGTGTGAGTTTTTGTTTCACATTCGATCGTGAACTGTTTGCGTTTACTTAGATCTTGTATGGGATTTGTACAGCGCCACCTAGCGATGCTCACGGGAGTGAGCCTAGCCCCCATACAAAATCTTAGTAAATTACGCCAAACGCGTTCACGATCGAATGTCAAACAAAAAACTCACACTCGGCACACTAAATAAAATTTAACAAACTCCCGAGTAAATTCGCAGGATGATTTTGTATCATACCGCGTACGACAGCAGTAGGTACAAGTTGTATATTTTATACAACATGAGAAAATTGTACCATCGCATCGAGGAAATTGATTCCTAGCAGACCTTAGACTAGCACGAGTCGGCGCAAGAGTACCGGAAACTATTCCACCTCAATTTTTTTATGCGATCCTCTTCAAATTGCCCTCCTGATGATATAAATGCATGTTGCCATGGTGCAACCCGGTGCCATATTGTTTAAACAAACATTGCTTAAACAATTGCAAGGAATTGTTGTTTTTTAACCGGACAATTTTTTTTAAATATTCTTTATTGAAATACCAATAAAAAAGTTCCTATGACTTTTTACGATAAAGTTAATATTTTTTAAGATATGAATTTTTAAAGGTTCGAAATATCTCAAATTTGGGTACATTCGAACCATGAAAAATATATTAAAAAAAAGAATGTCTAAGTAAATGATATATTTTTAAATTCTTTATACAATAGTTAATAATATCGTTAGTAGAGATTTTAAAAAATTTCATTGTTTATATCTTTTTTTATCTTAGCAAAAGTAGACAAAAAATTGTGTTTTTTTGTATGGGAGCACCCTTAAACATTTACTTTTAATTTTATTATTAATTATTAAAGTCCAAATATAATGAAGGATTTTGTGAAATTTTCAAGTGCCTAGCTGTTACTATTATTGATTACGAGCAAAAAAAGGCCAAAAAATCATGTTTCTTGTATGGGAGCCCCCCTTAAATATTATACTTTATTTTATTTTTAGTATTTGTTCTTATAGCGGCAACAGATATACACAATCTGTGAAAATTTCAGAAGTCTAGCTATAGCGGTTTTTGAGATACTATCTGTACGTTTGTCTGTAGGTCTCCAGGCTGTATCTCAAAAACCGCTATAGCTAGTTACTTGTGAAATTTTCACAGATTGTGTATACTCGAATAAACTCGAATAAATATACAACATTTTAAAAATTCGCTAGGTCGGTTTCTCAATAATAGAATTTTATACAATGTGTTAAAATATTAACTTAGCTCAATGCAGGATTATAGCAATAAATGAAAAATTCGTGAAAATTAGATGCATCTTTGTGATTTTTTTCTATCGAGAAAATTTTAAGATATCATGTTTTTGCTCAGATCGAATTCTTGGAAATAGGTATCTAGTTTAAAAAATGAAACAATTAGGGGCTTACTTTCAAGTATAAAAGTGAATTATAAAATCGAAAATTTGGAGTTAGTCGCCCCCTTAATTACAAATAATCTCGTTTTTAATTTATATCTTAACTTGTGTATTTTTATACATTTAAGCTATTGCATAGCTTTTATCACGGCGGGCTAAATCAAGTCAAATCAAATCAAGTAATGTAAAATTAAGTAATGTGAGTAGGTACTTAAATAATAAGAAAGCATCTCAAAATAATAACAAAATATGTAGATTTTGTAATATTTAAACTTAAAGTATAATCTTAGAGCAATTTAACCTTTTTTAATGTTTATGTTTACTGAAATTATTAATAATAATTATTATTAAAAAATTAGAAACTTACCGGATCGGCAGGCTTTTTTGTTTGAATGAACAACAGCTACCATATTTTTATTTTCCATATTTTCCTAGTTTACTTTATAAACTTAATACTTATTACTTTTATGAACAAATTATGGAAATTTTAAAACTGACCAGTGTAAGTAACAAATTTGTACAATTTAAAAAAACTACAGCGCAGTAACAAATTCGAAATTCAAAATCTGACAGCAACAGAACAAAGAGCTGGCCATAGACAAAACGAAGCACACGTCTGCACTAGCCAGCGACAGCTAGGTCTTTGGCTGAGGTCTGTTCAGCCCGGGTGCAGCGTGGGCGGGACCAGCGTGCAATAGCCCCGCCCACTGCGCGTTTTCCCGCGCAATTGTTCCGAGAACTCCGGGATTTTTCCGATAATATGCCCCAATTAAAGTTCCCGGAAGTCTCAACTGTTTTGCTTTACGCTGAAAATATTTAAGCTCAGATAGAACGTTAGCATATTCTAGTCAATACACCTGAGTATCTAGTCACTTAAAATTGTCAAGTGCGTATTATAACATCGAGGAAATAGATTCCTAGGCAGTTGACAGACCAACTGTTTTTAACCGACTTCCAAAAAACGAGGAGTGTGATTTGAGTGAGAGAGCTGTGGATTTTTTTTTTGTATGTTTGTTGTGTCAACGATTACTCCGCCGATTTTCGAAATTTTTGTTTTGTTGTATTAGGTTTCACTCCAATTTGGTACCAATTCACAAAAGTGGTGACCTGATCACATGGATCGAAATTTATATGGAAACATATGGTGATTTTTGTTTTATGAGAAGCATCCTAAGCATATGCTACCAAAACGCAAGACTTTGCACCGAGGTATACTATGGTTCCGAAGATACTAAGAGAACTCCGGATTCCTTAGAGATACAAGTTTGAGGGTTTAGGCGCTGTTTTAAGAACTGAAAGCATATGCTACTATGCAAATTACATTCATCATCATCATCATCATTACCACATCAGGGTCACCAATGTCACCAAAATTGAACATAACAAATTCAGCCTTAAGTCCAGAGCATAAGACACACATTTGACATTACTTCTGAGAAGTAAGCTGCTTCGATAATACAAGTAACATGCATATCTCACAACAACACCCGGGTACCTACCAGACCGGGCGGCGTATTTACAAAGGCTGTACCGTTTGAGTCACGAGCCAGACTCTAATAGATGAGCTTTTGTTTATGCATATTACTCTACAATTATACCTATTCTATCTCAGTAAAAAAATTGACTCAAATGGATTAGCTTTTTGCCTTGATATTTTCAAATAAAATGCACTAACAAAACCTAGTCGAGTAGGGGCTCACCGCCATAATATTTGTTTATCGCGAGCATGCCATACAGCATACTTTTTATAAATTAATAAGACTGACTGTTACCAACTATGTTTAAATTGTAAAAATACGAAATTAATCGTGATAAAAATGATTATATGCATGGGCGCCGGCAGAAATAATTTCCAAGGGGTGCAGATTTTAGTTTTCTTTCTTTTCTTTTCTTTTTACTTTTTACGTACAACAGTGACTGTCTATTTACGTCAACAGAATACATTTAGTGCCGAAACATTACGAACTATCTTTGTACGGTATGGTAATAGGGTTACAAAATGTTTTTTAATTCCCGTTGATCCCGAGATTCCCAAGGGGTGCAAGTGCACCCCCTGGCACCCCCCTGCCGGCGCCTATGATTATATGCGTTTTGTATTTTACATTAGAGGTACCTAACTACGCTAGAAAAAATATTATAGTTTTCTTAGCTATAAATGATCAGTCAGATCAAAAACCAATCATTTATCTAAGATAGTTTTATAATTATTTGTACTCTCAACAAGTGTGTAGTTATGTACCTGTTTCTTACCTATTAATTAAAGTTCGTTAGTTAATTAGTATTTTTTGTCACTTAAATACAGAATAGAAACGAGTAAGTAATTTCATTACTGTAACATTAAAATTATAAAAATTTTCATGTAACTATCCACCTACATATTTTTAAAGCTAACGATGACGATGTATTTACCATATCGGTATCAAATTGAATAGCATTTGTTGCTGCAATGTTAAAAACAATTATTTAGCTAACAAAGTCTAGGCGATTTCGGTCATTTTCTGTACTAAAATAGATAAGGGTTTTGTCAAGTTTTTGTCTAACAAAAGCTAAGCCAGTTCAGTATCCTTCGATCGTGGATTCTTGGAAATCTATTGTTATTCTATTGTGTCTCGCTCACCGGTGAGCTTGTAATAAGATATGTAGAATAATATTATACAGGTGTATTATTCTACGTACATAGTACGCGAAAAAACTAAAAAGAATGAAATTATTATTTTTAACAAAAAATTAAAACCGACTTCCAAGGTAAAAACAATAATAACATCCTTATAATATGAACTAAAAAGTATTAAATAATTATTCCTATCTAATAGTGCCTTTTTCCGAATTCGGCTAAAACTCAACTATTTCTGTACTCAATCTTCATAATTTTGAAGTTATTGCCAGTTACAAAAGTTTCAAATATTTTGGCAGACTGAAGATTCAGCTATATCTGGCACCGACTTCAAAATGATGAAGATTGAGTACAGAAATAGTTGAGTTTTAGCCGAATTCGGAAAAAGCCACTATTAGATAGGAATAATTATTTAATACTTTTTAGTTCATATTATAAGGATGTTATTATTGTTTTTACCTTGGAAGTCGGTTTTAATTTTTTGTTAAAAATAATGCCACTTAGGGTGCGTCCACATTTGTATCATTTGCGCAATCAGATCTCCGATCAGATATCCGTCGCGTATCATCGAAGCGTGTCAAAATGATACGTGTATCATGATACGCCCCGATCGCTATTAACCGCGTATCTGATACGTGTCGTATCAAATACGCACATGATCGACAGAATGATCTAATAAGCGTCCACACTCATACGCATAAGTACTATGTAATTTACATGTTTTACATATCGTAGGTAATTTTCTACTGTTCGGGAGTCGGGACGTCATCAATATTTTTAAGCAGCGCCCAGCGGCACGACTTTACTACAAAATAAGTATAACCGCACCAAGAAAAAATGTTCTATCTGTGCTATAAATATTTTTATTAGATAATATGGTTCATAATCCATATCCACACTTCCATATCCATATACTCTAATGACTAATATTATAAATGCGAGAGTGTATGTCTGTCTGTCTGTTTACTCTTCACGCCCCATCCGCTAAACCGATTAAGCTGTATGGAGATACATGGAGATACCTTGTGTCCCGGGAAAGGACATAGAATACTTTTTATCCCGGAAAAATGTACGGTTCCCGCGCGATAAACGAATTTTGGCGCAACGGAGTTGCGGGCGTCATCTTGTATGAAAATAAATTATTGTGAATAGACAGTAGATAAATAACATATTAAGTAATTAAAATCATAATATTCACATGATAGGGAAAAATTTACGGCTCCCGCGCGATGTAGGTACAGGGTATAAATAACGTGACCAGACGTCCCGTTTTGAACGGGACTCTCCCTTTTTATTATAGTTACGTGTCCCGGTGTCCCCGAAATGATCTCTGGGACGACAAATTGTCCCGTTTTCTGAAACGGCGCAAAAATTTAGATTTCCATTCGATTGATTATTCTGCCATATTTTTTTCGATATCAATAATGGTAGATAATTATACAGAATGTAACAAACGTAAGTGATATTAATAGTTAATACTTATTATCAGGGTGTGTATTTTGTAATGTCTGTGATTACCGCGTAATATATATAGAGTTCACTGTAAAAGTAGAGGCGCTGAAATAGCAATTATTTTTCACTTTTGTATGGGAATATTATTCGTGACGCTGGGGCACTAGCCCATACAAATCATAAAAAAGATTTGGTCTTTCAGCGCTTAGATTTTCACAGTGCGTACACAGCGTACACAACCTAACGTATTCATTAGCATTCCCTTAGGGCTTAGGTGGAAGTGAGGCTCCCGCTTCGTAGATGTCCCGCTTTGAACAAAAAAAATTGGTCACGTTAGGTACTTATAACTAAACTATTTTTGATCAGTACTCAAGATGCATCTCGGTCTCAAGACACGGTTCAGGCTCTGTGATTGGTTGGCTGTCATAATCTGGACCAATTACAGAGCCGAACCGCGTCTTGAGACCGGGTCGCATCTTAAGTACTGACCAAAAATACGGGCCTAAGTGATAATACTTTAGAGTAGTTTAGAGTGTGTATCATGTATGGACTATGGGTCTGTAACTCTATAGTTCGCTGTGAAAGCAGCTCAGCGCTGAAAGTTTTTTTTAACTTTTGTATGGGAAATAGCTCATGACCTCATGAGTGATACCGTAGTCAATTCTAATGACTATAAATACAATATAAAGAACGGTGATTAGAATTTATTCCGCTCCCTCATTGCCGCTCATGCCGGAGACTTCACTCGTCCGGATTTAGACGTCAACGAGTGCGCGCAAATTATGACAAACGCATTTATTTATTGTGCCGATGTAACCTTGGGTCGTAGACCTCTTAAAAAAGATCACAACTGTAAATGGTGGAACAGTAAACTTCTTAATCTTCGTCGGGAATTTAGAAGGGCTAGGCGCAAAATTAATAATCTTCGTAAATCTGGCCTCAATCGTTCGGATGATAATTACATAATTAGTTTAAATAACCTACGCATTTCAAGGTCACGCTATCGCGCCGCCGTTTTGTTAGCAAAAAATAATATGTTGAAGAATGCCGCGAACAGACTAGATAAAGAGGGCCCCTGGTCCTCTTTATACCACGAGCTTAAACCCAGTAGTAGTAATGAGCCAAGCTTTTTCTCAAATATTAAAATTAACAACTCTTACACTTGTAGTTTAGACGAAACGGCGAAGGCATATCTAAACGTTCTCATTCCAGACGACGAGCCCTCCTTGGATGATGAACACCACCGCGACATTAGGAGTAGAATGCTAGACTCCATTCATACACCGGTCTCAGATTTACCAACTTCGGAGGAGTTTAGTAAAATAGTAAACCTTTTGACTATAAAAAAATCTGCAGGCGAGGATAAAATATCGAATATTATTATAAAACAAGCGTGCTTAGCAGCCAGTTCATCGATTCTACATGTTTACAACAGATGCATCGCAGAAGGTATATTTCCAAAAATTTGGCGCACCGGTTGCTTAAAGTTAATACCTAAAGCGGGAAACAAACCTCCAGACGACCCAAAATCTTACCGTCCGATAACGTTACTGCCTTGCTTAGGTAAATTACTAGAACGTCTCATCGTACCTCGCCTGCTACCCGGTGTAGTTTCATAGTCATCAGTTCGGTTTCACCGCCGGGAAATCGGCTGTTGACGCGGCTATGGAAGTTAGAAAAATAGTAAATCTTTCGGAATCGAAATACGTGGTCGCCATTTCATTAGATATCTCCGGCGCGTTCGATCATGCTTGGTGGCCAATATTATTATTAAAACTAAAAAATCGAGGTTGCTACTCTAATATTTATGCCATAATACGTTCTTACTTTTTTAATGGTCAAACTAAGCTTCGACTTGGCCATTGTACACACGCTAAAGATTTAACTTCCGGCTGCCCTCAGGGCTCTGTTATCTCGCCAAAACTATGGAATTTCGGATTTGATGATTTATTAAGCCTTCCCCTACCACCGCTGTGTGTACTAGTTGGCTACGCCGATGACGGTTTTCTAATCGTTCAACAAATTCACGTTCCGAAATTGAATCTAAAGCCAATTATAGTCTTAATTTAATATCGAGCTGGGGTAAACCTAATCGCCTGAAATTCGCCGCGCATAAAACTTACTAAATTCTTTTAAAAGGTTCCCTTATATCTTCCCCTAGCATTAAACTTGACAATATTAACGTTAAACGCAAACAGTCACTCTGTTATCTTGGTTTTTACTTGGAAAATAAATTTTCATTTTTAGAACATATAATTCAAACCGGTGAGAAAGCGAAGCGCAATTTTTACTCCTTTACCAAAATATCTACGTCGACATGGGGCCTCTCTTTCAAAACCCTAAAATTAATTTACACCGCTACTTACCTAGGCAGCATTTGCTACGGGGCCCCCGTGTGGGCCGACAGAGCAACAATCGGCGCGGCTCGTCGCAAGTTGCTACAAAGCCAACGTCTTGCTCTTATATTCTTATGCAAAGCCTACAGAACCACAAGCACCGAAGCCTTGCCTGTGTTAGCCGGAGTTTTACCCGTTGACCTTGGGATTCAGCGTCGTGCGACGATGTATTATCATAACAAAAACATTGACAACCTGTTCTTTTTAAGCGCTCGCGATAAAATTAAAATAGCAAGATTGTTTGAACCCTTAAAAAACTCTGTGCAAAGCCTAATCTCCGAATGGCAGTCGCGTTGGACTGTTCCACCAAAGGGCGTCATCTTTATAATTTTTTCCCTAATGTTCGTGAACGGCTATCCATACATTGGATGGATATTGATCACTGCGTTTCTCAATTCCTGACCGGTCATGGAAATTTTAAGGCCTAACTTTACGGATTTTAACTAGTAGCTTCACCCATGTGCGAGTGCTCGACCGAAGGCAACATGTTTGAACAAACCGCTCATCATGTTCTCTGGGAGTGCAGTCTCTGGCAGGACGAAAGAACTACTATGCTAAACAACCTATTCTGTACATCTGGAGTCGCATACTACGGTGATCTCGTGGACAGCGCAAGGAACTTCCGTGCCTTCAAGCGTTTTTGTCACAATTATTATTGGCAACAGTCAAACACAATAAACTCCAATATTAACTTAGCTTTAGCTTAAGAGTCACAATTATTAATCTTATTTCCGTGGTGCTCCCCCTTAAGTTCTTTGACTTTCGGTCATTGCAACTTTGTGCTGTCTCCCGCTTTTATGGGGAGGGAAATTGGAATCTTCCTACTCCTCCTATTTTCTTCTGATTAATTTCGTTGCGGGTCCCAAGACAGATTTAGCATGTCCCTCGGGCTCCCTGAGATCATATCAAAGGGTTTTCGTGGTTATATCGTATGGATACCGCTGTCGATCCTGGCGACACAGGAGATACAGTGGTGGGTATGTGCGGCCAAAGCCCGTTTAAAAAAAAAGACCTCATGAGTCATGACGCTAGAGGGCTGGCCCATACAAATCACAAAAAAATGCTCTGTCAGCGCTGCTATTTTCACAGGGAACTCTATAATGTGCAGTTTTGTTACACCTTGTCTTGGCGCAATAGTTGCGGGCGTATTAAAGGGCCCATTCACTATCCTGCATTGCAGTCAGCCGTGCCGGCCTGCAACACTATTCACTATTCTGCATAAGCTGCCGTGCAGTCCGCCGGCTTATGCAGGATAGTGAATGGTGTTGCAGGCGGACATGGCGACGGACTGCATTGCAGGATAGTGAATGGGCCGTTTTATATTCAAGTAACAAAATATAACAATAATCCATAATATCTACTATCCGTCATCGTACTAATATTATAAAGGCGAACGTTTGTGAGTTTGTTTGTGTGTATGTTGTTTCTTCACACTTAAAAAACGACTGGAGCGATTTCGACAAAATTTAACAAGGAGTTTGCTGACATCCTGGATACACAAAGACTACCTACATTTTTAACTAATAGTAGGTAACTATAGGAGGTAGCAACGTTTTTGATAGCTGGGCACTCGGGGGCATTACAGGACGCAGGGGCACGCGGGGCGCAGGGGCACGCAGAGCGCAGGGGCACGCAGGAGCACGCAGGACGCGGTGGGGTGCAACTCAATTACGTTTCAACGTAATTGTCGAGTATGTTATTGGATCGCTGCATTCAGAAGTCAGAACTCAGAATTCATTCTGATTTCCCAGTAAAGCCCCGTATTCACTTTGATTAGTAATAAGTGCAAGTGATTAGTGCAGGTGATTAGTAATCAGGTAAAAGTACGTGTGGACAGCGACTGATTAGTGCAAGTCCTATGATTTCTACTAATCACTAATCTCTTGAACTAATCACTTGCACTTGCACTAATCAAAGTGAATACAGGCCCTCAGGCTGTATACTTTAAGATATTAAAGAGAATAAAAGGAACTTATTTCTGCTTACGACAATAGTAAAGTAGTACGAAAAAAATTTCGAGTCTGATGACAATCACAATAATAACACAGTTGCTAGGATACAGAAAGAATAATAGACAATACTTAATTCAAAACCATATGTGACTTTGAACATTCTTAACATTCCCTCTCCTCTGAAGCAACTGTTCGTTATTTGTTTATCCCAGCTAGCTTACACAGCTCGGAAAGCCTCGGCTTGAATAGCGGCTTAGTCAAAATGTCTGCTAGTTGATCTTTTGTATCAACCTTCTCAATTCTCATATCCTTTTCTAGGACACACTGCCTTATGAAAAAATGTCTCAGCTTTATGTGCTTTGTACGCTGGTGCGTTTCATAAGGTGGATCGTAAGCCAATCTTATGGCGGATTCGTTATCTATGTACAGTGGCGTGCTCTCTACCAGAGTGTTAGCCTGCATAAATTTGACGATCCGTCTAAGCCAAATAATTTCTCTGGCGGCTTCGCTAGCTGCTATTATTTCTGCCTCTGTAGACGATATAGCGACAGTAGTCTGACGTTTACTTTGCCATCCTATAGCACCATTGGCGTTGAGATAAATCATGCCGCTGGTGGAGCGTCCATTCGATTGATCACCACCGTGATCAGCATCACTGTAGCATTCTAGGCCCGCAGTGGAAGACTTGTACGTGATACCGTACTCTGTGGTGCCTTTAACATAGCGTAGGATTCGCTTTACTCTCGCTACGTCTTCTGGTGTTGGGCTATCTAGCTTGCGTGACACAATTCCAACCGCGTAGGCAATGTCTGGTCTAGTGTCAACCATCAAGTATGAGAGTGCTCCAACTACTTGTCTATAAGGAAAGTCGTGACAATCATTTGGATCTTTTGAAGCTGGCATGCTGTCTTTTACGATCGGGGTTACTGCGGCTTTGCAATCCTGCATTCCAAACCGTTGTAAAAGCTTCTTTGCGTAACTTTTCTGATCAATTTTGATTGAGCCGTCTGACTTCCGGTTTATTTCTAAACCTAAGAAATAGGAACCGTTACTCGTCGTGATCTTAAATCTTTGCCGCATTTCGTTCAGAAACACCTCAGTTTCTGCTGAACTCGCTGACGCTATTAATCCATCATCAACGTACAACGCTATCAGTAGCTTTCTCTTTTCCTCTCCTCTAGCAGGGGTCGCTCTGACTCTGTTTGAAACCAAGTTTGAGGATGTTTTCAGTAATAGTGGAGTTCCAGCATCGCGGAGTTTGTTTGAGTCCATAAAGGCTCCGTTTAAGCTTGCAAACCTTACCATCATTGTTTGAGTATCCCTCAGGAGGCTTCATATAAATATCCTCGCTTAAAGTGCCATACAGAAATGCGGTTGAGACATCGAACTGGGATAGAGACGGGTTTTCTTGTGCAGCTACACTTAGTAGTGCTCTTATAGTGCTTGTTTTTGCAACAGGGCTGAAGGTTTCGTAATAATCCAAACCCTTTTTCTGCGAAAAACCTCTAATTACAAGTCGGGCTTTATATTTATCAATCGACCCATCTGGATTCGTCTTGATTTTAAAAATCCACTTGCTTGAGATTGCTTTTCTGCCTTTAGGTAAATCTACCATCTCCCATGTCTGATTTTCTTTCAGAGAATTAATCTCATTATCCATTGCCTTTTTCCACTCATTTGAATCCTTACATGTCATTGCTTCCTTAAATGTGTTCGGCTCTATTAGTTGTTCATCGTTAATCGAATTCATACAAACGGTGCAGACAAAGTCTTTATATTTGGCCGGTGGCTAAAGATTTGATCGCTCTCTTAGCGTCATCCTACCTTCAGCTTCAACATCAGATGCAGTCAGTGGGGTGTCTGCCCTTGACTCACTTGCATCGTTGACTTCATAATCCGCTTCGATGTCACCGTGAACTTCTTCCTCGAATAGTGCGTCATCAAAGGATTGTTCCGTCTCAGGAAATGTTTGTTCTGTCATGTCATCTTCAAAAGCAGCTCCATTCTCTGCACACGATGGTTCAGCATCATGCGCAACTTGCTGAGTGGGTGATGCTATACCTTCGTCGTCGCTTGTCGATGGCTGCTGGTTATCTATGACGGCCGGCTTAAAACTTTCAATTTCACGAGGTATGACGAAGTCAAATGTGGTGTCAGGTCTTTTATCAGCAGTACTGTTCGGTGTGGCTATGGGCTCGTCAGATTCTTCTGGATGACCGATTAGAGGATTCTCATCTACATCTCTCGAACGAATCAATTTGAAGGTGCTGCTGTCCCATATACGGTAGCCATCATCAGCATCATAGCCGATAAGTATTCCCTTCTGTGCCTTCTTATGTAACTTCTTTCGTCTTTGTTTTGGAACATGTGGATAACAGTTGGATCCAATTATTCTTAAGTGGTGTATTCTGGGCTTCTTCTGGTGCCATAGCTCATACGGTGATTTACTATCTACAGTGCTAGGACCTGTCCTGTTTAAGATATACACTGCTGCAGATACCATTTCAGCCCATAATGCAGGAGGAATTTCAGCATGTGCATACATTAGACTTCGTGCCATTTCCACAACGGTCCTGTTGTCTCTTTCAGTTGGGTTCTGTTGTGGCGTATAGGGCATAGTCAATCGTTGTACTATTCCTTCCTTCTTGAGAGTAGCTTGTACTTTCGCGTTGACAAACTCTCCGCCATTGTCGCTCAGCAGTTCTTTAATAACAACTCCAGATGCTTTGACTTCAGCGAATCTTTGAAGAGGACAAAGTATCTTAAGTTTGTGATAAAATATGGGAAGGGACCGCATACGTCTGCATATACCAGTTCTCCGGGTTTTGTAGCTTTATCTCTGGTCCCAAACCTTAGACGGTGAGACTTTCCATAGATGCACCCTTCACAGAGTTCTTTGGTTGCTGGTACTTTTATGGCCAATTCCTTCTCTATAACTTTCTTAACGTGACTCTTATTTTGATGTCCAAATCTTTCGTGATATAGCAGTAACAGATTAGAGGTTGTGGACACATGATTAACTCGAGTTGGTTGTAGACATCTTAAATTAAGTTTATACAGTCCTCCAAACTTGCTGCGAGTATCAATCAGTTTCGTCTGTCCATCAATCTTTATTGTACATTTTTGTGTGGTAGACTCAAAAACGCTTTTGTCCGAAATATCATGGGTGGCGAGGACTGAGAATAAATTCTTGCTAATGCCGGGTACGTACCATAAATTTTTCAGCAATATTGATGCTAGTTTACCGTTTACATCAGCCTCTGCGAGAATATTTCCGATGCCCAGGGCTTCAATACATTGGCCATTCGCGCCAGTCACTGCTTGACGGCTCTCGAAATTAAAGGTCTGGAAAAAATCACTCCGATTGGTCACGTGGCTGGTCGCCCCATTGTCAACGTACCAATTTAGATTCTTCCTGTCACCATGCCTCTGCGGTCTTGGATTCCTTGGGAGGTTTCGGAGGTTTTCCATCCTGGATCCACCGCTTGCAGGTTTTTACCCTGTGACCCTTATACTTGCAGTAGTTGCATTTGAGCTCTTTGAAATTATTCTTTTTCTTATTACCTCTCTTGGTTTTCGCATACAATGCTTCTGCAGTTGTGTCGTCATTAACTTGTGTGTCTGTCTGACGCAACACTCTCTCATGCGCGCATAACTGACTTGTCAGGTTCTCGACTGAGCGTTCCTTCTTTGAAATCAACAGCCAACTGGCCCTAAATGCAAGATATTCAGGAGGTAATGTATCTAATATTTTACATACAAGGAGAATTTCTGGTAATTTCGCCTCGTTCTGTAGTTCGCTCCAGATATTCTTTAAAATTGACACATGTGTAATTATGTCATGATCTGGGTCCTTTTTGTAGCTGAAGAATTTCAAGCATAAGTCGTAAGTATGTCTTGTCTACACACGTACCTCCATAAATGCGATTGAGTTCATCCCACATGTCTTTAGCAGCATCAAATCGCAGAAACTTTTGCAAAATATCATCAGACATGTTCGTCGTTAGCAGAATTAAAATGGCGCTATTCAAATTTTCAAAACTTTGAAGTTCATTTTCACATCTAGCCTTTTCATCGCTAGTTGCCGTAAGCGCCAAGGATGGTCTTATCTTCTTACCTTCGAGAATATCTAAGCCTCCCGGCATTGCTTTGAGGACAATGAAAATTTTGAACCTCCATGTTTTGTAATTCTTGGAATCTAATTTTCCAATTTGAATCTTGCTCGCATTTAATGCTTGCTCCATTATTATTTTCGCTCTGCTACCACTTTAAGATATTCAAGAGAACGAAAGGAACTTATTTCTGCTTACGACAATAGTTTATTTTCGAGTCTGATGACAATCACAATAATAACACAGTTGCTAGGATACAGAAAGAATAATAGACAATACTTAATTCAAAACCATATGTGACCTTCTTAACAGTATACAGTATATGTCACAGTCAGATTGTATAATCCGCCGTCTAACGGTGCGTCCACATTTGTATCATTTGCGCGATCAGATCTCCGATCAGATCTCCGTCGCGATCATCGCGCCGTATCATGATCGCTAGTGTGGACACAAAATGATACGCGTATCATGATACAAAGTATCATGATATGCGTATCATTTTGATACGGCGCGATGATCGCGACGGAGATCTGATCGGAGATCTGATCGCGCAAATGATACAAATGTGGACGCACGCTTATATTACTACTAGTAACTAAACTAAAGTGTATTATACTAGTAGTATAATACACTTTATAAAATATCGAATGCTTTGCCACTGTTTTCCTATATTAATATGTACCTACTATAAAAATATAAAAAAACATCTTACAACTTTGTAAAATAAAAAGCCATCTTTCAAATCCATGTTTATTAATAACAATAAAACTTTATAAAATTATATTTATATTGCACCCGTTTGTATACTTACTATGAATTCATAATAATCTACAAAAATATATAATTTTAAAATTAGTATTAATAAAATTGATGTATAAAAATATTATACTCCTTATAGCAATCATAATCAACATAAAACTAACTTTTCCCCTTACAAGACTATTTTTGAATAAGAATATTATAATTCGCACTTCGCAGGCCTTTGATTTAGTCCGCGGGACATTATTATTATTATTACCGATATTACTGTGGGAATATGCTTGGCCGCCACAAAGGAAGATCTTCCGACCGAGAGAGGTGGTATGCTCGGTCAAGCCGAAGCCCACGTGATACATTCCAGCTGTCGTATATATGTCGCAGTCATCTGGGTTAATCTGCGATTCGATTGAATGACTAGCGCATTCATTGAATGACACCATTGAATGACTAAAGGAGAACTCGTCAAGACGTTGACTGTGACGTTTAACGTTTTGACTAGAAGTCATAATATAGTGAAGTCGTTAAATGCGATGCTATAATTTTTTTAAGTAGCCGCTGACGTGGTAGTAATAGGTAAATCCTCGCTGTCATTTATTTTATTACATTTAAACCACTTTCAAGTAAAGGGCATTGGGTAACTTTGTATGGACCTGTGGCGTCATTTTTTTCCAGCGGCCAGGGATAAAACCGTTACTATTTTGTAGCGCTATATTAAAGAAACATATATTAGTAATAAAAATTGTTCTAAGTAATATCGGAGGTGAGCTACGATTATTTTAGTTTATTTATTTTTGCACCTTATGTTCACAAAATCAAGAGTAATTAACGTTACTTTATGGAGCTATCCTTAACAAACAGGTGTAGAAAGGGTATATTTAATCTGTTGGATGTATATTTTTCACAAGCTATTGCTCACGACTTCGTCCGCGTCAATTAATATGAATAATTTTTCATACATATTTTTCACACAGGGTTTACTCTCAGCCGACTAAAATATAGCCAGACTTGAGACTATATTTCATTAGACAGTGGTTTTCAAAGGGCCAAATGCAATATTACGCAATTATAATTATTGTTGTTATGTATTAATGTGTTGTGGGTAAAGTGACTCTAGAGTGTTGTTCCCATAGGTAATATAATGTCGATTATTTCGACTATTTAGCGAATTTTGGCCATTGTGCAGAATTAAGCTGGACGCCTTTCGGCAGAATTTTCAGTCTAGCTTTTAATCTACTTCCCGGCTCGTTATAGAAGTACAGCTGCAGTATGTATTTTTTGTGTACGTAAATATACGTACTTACACAAAAAATACGTACATAATAATATATATTATTATGTGTCCCTTGTCCACCATGAGTACACACCCCCGCACCATGAGTACTGAGAACAATGAGAGCGATTTGTTGAACGACCCAACTAACACTCGGCGCCATTCGGTACCCGGGCCGGATGGTGTGAAATACGCTACCGAAGCTCCACTTGGAGGATTTATCAGCGTATCTACCACCTCTAAACATTTAAAAACATCAATACGTAAACGTCATCGTATAGCAGCCTGGAAGGTTAGAGGATTACTCAAACCAGGCAAACTGAGCATCGTAAAGAAGGAAATGGACACCAACAAAATCGATATACTGGCTGTAAGTGAGACCCACATGCGAAAAAATGGCCATTTTAAAACATCTTCTGGGAACACGTTTTATTTCTCTGGATCGGACGACTCCAGCTTGAAAGGGATAGGCATCTTAATACCCGATAAACTAAACCGCTATGTTCTTGGTTACAACCCAATTTCAGATCGAATTATGATGATGAAATTAAATACTAACCCCTGCGCTTTACATATCAATATATGCTCCCACCTCACGGTCATTGGAGGAAGAGATAGAACAGTTTTACGGAAAGTTGGTAGAAACGCTAGACTCTATACCAAACCGAAAAATAACTTTAATACTTGGAGACTGGAATGCAAAGGTCGGCAAGACTACCAAAGACGACCATCTACACGAGGTTATGGGGCGTCATGGACTTGGTTCTAGAAATGAGAGAGGCGACAGACTAATCAGTTTCTGCATCAGCCGACATCTTGTCATATTAGACACCTGCTTTTAACACCATCCTAGAAGATTGTATTTATACATGGAAATCACTAGGTGATAGATACAGAAATTAAATTGACTATATCCTTATCAATTCCCGATAGAAATCATCTGTGAGCAATGTTAAGACGTTTCCAGGAGCTGAATATGGTTCTGATCACAATCTCCTTGTGGCTTGCTTTAATCTGCGCCTTAAAACACCTAGAAAACGCATTGTCAACAAACGTCACCAATTGAATGAAGCTGAAAGAAACGCTTTTCGACAGACCATGGAGGACAGGTTGAGGTCTTTATGCTTGGACTTGAGCTCGGCTGACACATCCTGGAATCAACTAAAAACTCTTCTCAGCGACTCTTTAAAGAGGCCCTTAACAACAACCTAAGCCTGTAGAGAACTGGAACAATATAAGTTTGGAGTCAAGCATCCTACATTCCGAGGTGCTAACTGCGATTAACTCCCTTAAATTAAAGAAGGCTCCAGGTCCTGATGGAATAATCGCAGAAGATCTTAGATTACTAGGCGAGACCGGTGTAGACGTACTGCATGCAATCTTCAATAAGATCTGGATTCTGGACCACTGGCGATTCGACATTACTTGGACTGGCAAATTCCTCAGGAACAGGCAGGCTTTGTTAAGGGAAGGGGAACTCGCGAACAGATCTTAAACGTTAGGCAGGTCATTGAAAAATCATATGAGTATAACACACCTGTAATAATGTGCTTTGTCGACTATAGCAAAGCCTTCGACTGCGTCGACTGGAATTCCTTGTAGCAGGTACTAAAAGATCTTGGGGTTCCGGATCATCTAATATATCTCACCCAGTCTCTCTATTGCAATAGCCGTGGCGTAGTAAGGATCAAGGATAGGACATCCCATCCCTTTAAGTTTGGCATAGGAGTACGATAGGGCTGTATTCTCTCACCAACTTTATTTAACGCATATGGCGAATACATTATGCGGAAAACCTGTGACCCATGGAGAGGAGGCGTCTGCATAGGTGGAAAAAAGTTAAATAATCTCCGATATGCTGATGACAGTACTCTCTTGGCTGCAAATGAAGTCGAGATGGAGCATGGAGCAAATCAGCAATACCCTGGGCTTCTCAATTAACAAAGGGAAAACCAAAATAATGGTCGTAGATAGAGGAAACACACTACCATTGACTGGCGCTCTAAAACTAGGAGTGGTTAGCGAATTCGTATACCTTGCGTCCACTATCATGAACAACGGCTCTTGCGAACCAGAGATACGTAGGAGAATTGGGATGGCTAAGAGTACCATGTCTTAAATGCATAAAACCTGGCGTGACAGAAAGATGTCGCTAAAAACCAAGACGAAACTTGTGCACACGCTTATATTTTCCATCTTTCTTTATGGATCCGAGACATAGACTCTGAAGTCTGCAGACCGCAGACGTATCGACGCCTTCGAGATGTGGTGCTTAAAATAAAAACAAGGCTCTCTACCATCTGCCTCAAACGCATTTTAGAATATTTCGGACACATAATCAGAAAAAAAGGAGACAATCTTGAAAAACTCATGGTAACTGGCAAGATTGAGGGGAAAAGACCACGAGGTCAGTCCCATGCGTTGGCTGATCAAAGCCGCACCGCACTTGAGTCCACCGTCTACGACGCTCTTCGAGTGACGGAGGATAGGAACAGCTGGCGTAAGACCATTAGAAGGAAGGTCATGGAAGGGGGAAGTCACGACCCTCAGACATGAGGAACACGACTGGAGAGGAGGAGGATGTACCCCTTATATAGAGTTCACTGTGAAAAGAGCAGCGCTGAAAGACCATTTTTTTGTGATTTGAATGGACAAGCGCCCTGGCGTAAAGAGTTTCCCCATACAAAAACGAAAAAAAAAGGTATTTCAGGGCTACTACTTTTACAGTAAACTCTATAGACGGAACTCATGCACAGTACACACCCTAAAGTATTATCACTTAGTTTTATTATACCCTGTATACGTCTAATATATGAAGCTGAAGTGTTTGTGTGTTTGAAAGTGCTAATCTCAGGAACTACTTGTTCGATTTGAAAAAATATTTTTGTGTTGGATAGCCCATTTATCGAGGAAGGCTTAAAGACTTAAATAATGCCGTTTTTTTGTATTTTCCTGAGTATTCATGCTATAATTGAATTTACGTTAAGTTGAAAATACGAACATAAAATGCCTTATATCTCGGCTCCGATATAGTTTAGCTATATGTCCCCCATAATAAAGTTTACTCCCCTTGATATGTTCTTTCATAATATGCCGGTTTGGTGAGTGGCCGCGGGATTTGAAAATGACGCCAATATTACCCAAACCCCTTTAATAGACAAAATATCAACACAGTGCTATCAGCTGTGCGAGCAGTTTGACGCCATGTTTGTTAAGTGACTACTAGCGCCGCAGTGGAAAAAAAATTAAATACGTTCAATTACCTGACTGATTTCATGTCCGCTATCTTCAAAGGGCTATGTTACAAATCGCTAACTAGTTGGACGTTGAGTGACGATCGTTCAATCGACGTTCGGGCGAGTCATTCAATTGAATGGTGTCATTCAATGAATGCGCTAGTCATTCAATCGAATCACAGATTGAACTAAGAAAACGCTCAGAAAACTTCGATAGCGCGATACAGGAATGTTAGGCGAAATGTGGGTACCGCCACAATACTAGCAATAATGTCCGACTACACAACCGAACTCGACTCAGAGTGCGCCAAGCTCTTGGGCCGTTTTTACAGTTTGGAGGCCTGTTTCTTGACGACTTTGTTGAGCACCACGTGACCTTCCTCGTAGTAGGGACTGAAGTGAGCCCGCACCTTGACGTACCACGCTCTGACGACGTCGTACTTTTCAAACGGATTGAATCCCGCCATCCCTGTGAACAGTTTAATTAATATGTAGTTCGAAAAAAAAACTATTTTTTTAACTATAATTATTAGTAAAATAATATGTAAAATGAATAGTCGGCACATCTCTAGTAATCACCGTCGGTTTCATCTTTGGCTACTAAAGAAACTTTTATTTTTAATACGCTTTTATTAGCTTGGGATGTACGTATTAAAGTATAGTTTACACAAAGCCAATATTCTTGGCGCCAGTCTTGCAAAAGCCAGCATTGGCCTGGCCCCTGTTGTTTAGACGACGCCATCGCATTCACGCATTTTTCTTCGGGTGTCCACAAGTTTGCAAATAAAAAATTGTACATTTGCGGCAAAGTTTGTTGGAAAAGAAATTTTATATAGAGTTAATTGCAATATTAAAAAAAAAAAACAAACTACTTTGGGTACAAAAAAGGTTAAGCGATAGACCTATAACAAGAGCCTTGTTGCTGAAAGAATTAAGATTAGAAGATTCTTTTGAGTTGATCCTACAGGTCAGTTAACAAGAGCTGGCACGATGTTGACATTTAAACATTGCGCTTGTGTAGTGTCTGTGAATAAGCGCGTGGCGTGACGTCGTACTGCATACGCATCATAAAAAGTCTGCCCGTCTCTCTCGTGCGCGGTCTATGTTATGAGCGAGAAGGGGACAGTTATTGTTTTTCTTATGCTACTGTTTATAAATACAGCGTGATGTTACAAATCGGTAACGTGTGATCGGCGCGCGGCAGCGTTCGGAACCGTACGATAATTATTTATTTATTTAACCATTTATTGTACACAAAAACATTTAACAAGATATACTTATAAAGAAAGACGACACAACAGGTACTGCTTATCTCTAAAGAGATTTATTCCAGCAGTCCTAAGAAGAGAAATTTGATCAAAACATCAGATAGGGCGTGCACAGAAATGAAATATATTATAAATTATTACCTACTATGTTATACAACATTATTATATGTACATGTTACATATGCACCCTCTATGAAAACCGGACTTAGCACAGATTTGCCGAACACCAGTATCACATCATCATCATCAGTCAGCTGCAGTCAATCACATCATCATCATCAGCCAGCCGCAGTCAAACATCAGCTCTTGGACTACAATAAACTTGAAGCATACATAAAGTGTTGCCGTCTCCCAGACTATACAGATAAGACCACTCAAGAAGCTTCTTACTAAAATTGCGAAAGAACACGGAATACCGAAAACGCTGTCGCCGCATCATCGTGGTGGTCCCAACTCCGTGGGACCTGATTTTGGTAGTTAGTTAGCTCACTTTAGATCTTACATCGATCGGGGTCGGTACTTGTAGTTTAGGATATAGTCTTTTTATACAGAATAGCTCTGTTAGAAAAAGTGTTTAAGTTATAAAAATTATTGTAATCTTATTTCAATAAATGTATTAAATTAAATCGGTTTTTTTTGGCACTCCCGTTCGAGAACACTATAATTTACAATAAAATACTAAATTAAAATAATAATAATAAAATACTATAATAAATAATAATATAATACATACTATACTATAAATAATAAATACTACAAATAAATACATACTATATGTATATTTAATAATCACGGCTGGATTCATAATTAAGGTAGTACTCCTTCAAGCGTCTCTTAAAGACAGTAATAGTAGCACTATCACGGATGGTGTGGGTTAGGGAATTCCACAATCTGACTGCATGAACAGTAAAGGAGTAGGAAAAGAATCGTACACATACGATAATTTTGTGCGTACGTACCGGTGTACGATAGCATATTATTATCGTGCGCAGATTATAACATAATTTTTATCATGATGCAAACATATTATATTTTTAAACATACTGTATAGTGAAATTGCATAAGTGTGAGCACTGTGAACGTGCCAGCTTTAGTTAACTGAGCTATACATGAATTAATCGAGTGCCGAAGCGCGCATTTGTTTATTTTTTATGCATCAAATTAAAAAAAAAAAACATAACGCTTATCCCACAAGCATTCGTGCTCTCTATGAAGTTGAAAAAGATTTAAAGTATTCTCTTCGTTTCATTTTCTCGACATTTTGTCGCAGAAATACCAAACAGATATACACCGCACAAAAGTTCGCCAGTGACTGGCGAGATGCGTCTACACAATATGTCCGCAACGCTGGCGCGAGGATCGAGGGGTATGCGGGCGATGGTCATTGGCTAGAAAAATAGACGGACGCTCTATTATCGCCAGTATTGGCAGCCAGCGTTGGCCTGGCTCGAAAAACTGTGGCAAATACCAAGCCAACACTGGCTGCCGGTCTTATTGGCAGCTAGTGTTAGCTGTGTATAAACTATACTTAAGATTCAATTGGTAAAATTTTTTAATTAAAAAAAAATCTGTTATTTTTTGTTTAACTATCAATTATAACTTTATCGAATTTCTTCGCTAAACTTACTCGGTTGCTCCAGTTCGCAAGCGGCGAACAGATCAGCAACAGTCACCGTGTCGCCGGCCACAAACTCTGTGCCATTGCCAAGCCATTTTGTGGCGAAAACCTCTAAGGAATCCTCCATGTACCTCTCGTGTTTGGCCACCGTCTTCGGGTCCGCTGGCTTCCCGCTCAATATAGGGTTCAGGTACTGTAAAATAAAGTATTATATCTTTATAATATAAACCATACTTTCCGCTGTCTGTCTCTATGTGCATTTATATATTATATGCTGAGAGCACAGACATAGATCAAGATAGATACCACATGTATATGTACTTCGCGTGCCATATCGCGTTCCCAAACGACAAGCAATACTCGTCTATCGAAAGTCTGTTCTTTAGTCTGCTATCGGAATCGGATGTCAATAGGTATTTTAAAAATGCCTAAATGCCTAAAAGTGCCGTATCGAGCTCTATAAATTTTACATTGTACTATACACAGAATACAAATTACTCACGGAGCTGTGCGCTGCGTGTGCGACAAGTCGAGCGAATGCCAGCTTATTGAAACTAGTCCGGTGACAGGCTACTTAGCACGTCACACGTGTTCACTTCGATTTTTTTTTAATGTATTGTTTAAAATTATCTGCAGGCTGCAGCTGATATTATAATATTTTGTAAGTGTGACTGTAATAAGCTAGGCAGAATAATAATATACAGGTGTATTATTCTACGTATAGTACGCGTTTGCTTACTAGGTAACTAAAAAGAGTGAAATTATTATTTTTAACAAAAAATTAAAACCGACTTCCAAGGTAAAACAATAATAACATCATTATAATATGAACTAAAAAGTATTAAATAATTATTCCTAAATCCTATCTAATAGTGCCTTTTTCCGAATTCGGCTAAAACTCAACTATTTCTGTACTCAATCTTCATAATTTTGAAGTCGGTGCCAGTTCCAAAAGTTTCAAATATTCTGTCAGAGAACAAAAGATTCATCTGGTACCGACTTAAAAATGATGGAAGATTGAGTACAGAAATAGTTGAGTTTTAGCCGAATTCGGAAAAAGGCACTATTAGATAGGAATAATTATTTAATACTTTTTAGTTCATATTATAAGGATGTTATTATTGTTTTACCTTGGAAGTCGGTTTTAATTTTTTGTTAATATTAGTATAATAGTATAATAGTATAGAAAATAATCACACCTACTTTGTATCTGAAGTACAGAGCAAAATATAGTCTCAAGCCAATGTGATGCCATTCCAGGAACTCGTCAACTCGAGCTTGCTGTTTCAAATCTCTCGGATACACACTCTCCGGAATCAGGTTTTGATTGGCCATATACCTTACTATGGCGATACTGTAAAACAATAAAAAATCGGTTGTCTGTAAAGACGGTTTACTGACGATAGTTGAACGTGACAATGTCATAGCCTTAACCCCTCAGTTCCGGGAAAAATCTATGTAAAAAGTTGGCAGGTCAATGTGCAAAAAAAATGGCGCCCGGCCTACCCTCTTTGTAAAATTAATGTAATATCCTTACATACAATCCATATTTTATGTTAGTGTGAACTACATTATAATATAAGTTAAATTTTCTATCTATCAAGCCATCATAATATAGTATTTAGTCCAATGTGATATTAGTTTCTCAATTATAAACTTTCGAAACTATAATTAGTGACTTGTTCAAAAGAAATAAACGAATAAATTACTCATTATAAATAAAATATTTATAATGAGTAAAATAAACTATTCGCAATACAAAACGCTACATACATTCGTGAAATCCAGTAAAATCTTCGAACAAAGCACAAGTCATACCTTGACACGTAGGAAATAGAGCACAATTTTGAATAGCCGAAATAATACTAATAGCTCACAGATCGTTTATTTTTCATTCAGAGTGTGGTCAATGTATCAAAGGTCATAACTAACCAAACTTCTTCATACAAAAGTATTCTCTAAGTCATCGAAATACGTAATATAATCGAAACAAAGAGCGCGGCCCAGGTGGGCCTTACGGTTGTTGAGAGATTTGAGAGTGTAAATGGAACGCTTCAGAGCGATCAGTGAGGTAACGCTGCATAAACTGTCATGTTTTTTCGTGCGCGCACCCCATATCGAATTATAAGACGTTATCACGTCAAAAAATATATTTCTTCTCTTAAAAAAAATATTATTTTTTTACAACGAATAATAAAAAATAAGGAATATATTACCATTTTAAATTTACTATTACCATTTTAAATTTGGTTCCTTTCGAACTGTCATGTAACGTTAGCCTGATACCGCTCAAGGCCACCTAAATATTGCAAATGTATTAAAAATGTGTACCTAGGTACACATTTTTGACAACTATTGTAGAACATGTTTTGTGACGGAGTTACTTTTCCTTAGTTTTTATTATTCATAGTTTTTTATATTGTTTGTTTAACCCATCAATCCCCAAGCTGCACCTGGCCAGTGCCGTAAATAGGGCGGTGCAACCGGTGCCCAGGCACAGGGCGCAGACTCTGGGGGGGCGCAAGAATGACCAGACCAGGGAGTCCTGTGGCCCTGGAAGCATTGTGCAAGGGCGCAGTTATAGAAGCTCGCACAGGGCGCAAAAAAGGCTATTTACGGCACTGCACCCGGCTGCCGCATAGCAATTGAAAATCTATTGCGTCTGCAATTCCCACAATTGAGGTATTAACATGAATATAAGTAATCTATGTAGCTCTACCTTTCTGTTAAAATAAAATCATTGTGAGTAATCACAGGCAACTTCTGAAATCTGTTGATTGCTGCAAACTCCTCAGAGAAATGCTCTCCTGAAAATAGAATAGAAAATAGTAAATAAAAACTAACCAATGTTTCAATATCCATTTTGTTTTATTAGCTGATACTACACAATACTGTTGGAATGATAAGTTTTTGACAGGGAGTCAATGAACGCTACCGCCATGTTTCCCTGAGTACAGTATAGAATAGACAGACTGTCTATAGTACAATGTGCAAATTGTCATTTGGTTTATTGCTACTAGGGTAACAGGAAGATAAAACTGTAACTAATGTTTGAATTCCACTGACGGAACAAAAAAGTTGTCAACGTGCCCGGGTCTGGATGTGTATTAATTATCCATATGAATTATGATATAATAAAATCTTATTCTTTAGTTCCGTTGTCTGGTACACAAGTCCTTCACGTATTTAGCATGGGGCCAGACTAATGTGGTGTGAAGCATTCATAGATATATTATATTATTAATATTATTGCCTTATACCAGGGGTCACCAAATGGCGGACCGCGGTCCGCATCCGGACCGCCGACCCATTGTGTGCGGACCAAGCATGTTCGAAGATGAACTTCGTAAATAATAATTATTTCGGTCTCAACAAAAACTGACACTTTTCTCATTGATAGAAATACTTTTGTAATTTCCGTAATTACATTCGCTTAATTTTTTTTAAATGTGCGGACCACGAAGGTCATTTTATTTCTTAAAACGGACCCCGAGCGAAACTAATTGGTGACCCCTGCCTTATACTAATGTAACTGCAATACTAGGGTAACAGTAAAAAAAAACTGCTAAAATATATAACTAAGTATAAGAGAGTTTGCTGCAGTAATTACTTATCTAACTCAAATAACTCGTTAGGAAGATACATGCCTTTACGTAAATCGAGATAACGAGGTTCAAAATTGCACTTTGAATATTTTAATAAAATATATAAAGCTCTTGACGGTTGCGACATTAAATCATAATATAATTTTACAGACATTATTGGAAATAAGTTTCAAATTTGGTTTAAATATTATTTAGCATAAATCCTTCCCATTTAAAACTTTTGAGAAATTATTATTTTCTCTATGAAAGTATGAAATAATAGAATTAAAATAATGTTTTGACTTTTGATTTTTGACATATAAGTTTTGAACTTTGAATTAACTACTTCTGCTTCTTTTTGGTTTAAAAGGCCCATTCCACAGATTAAGGATTGAGTAGATCGATGCTTAAGCGCTTATTCAATTTCACTAAATTTAGAAATCTTAAATGATTTAGTGACTGAACGAAAGTAGCTCAGTTCAACTCTATTCAAAATACTCTTATATAAAACACGTCTATTTTCTCTTAATATTCTTTATTTACTTTTACTCATATTATCTCTGTAACTCTTAAACTCTTAAAACACAATAAACTCTAACACAATACACATTATTTTACTCTAAGCTCTTTCTCAATACACCATTTTTCATACACAATTTTCTCTACACAAGTCACATCTCAGAATTTGTCATATTTAAAATATCAAGAAAAATAAACTTCCAAAAAGGTTAAAAACGTTTTAAACAGTGACTAAATTTAGTCAAGTGGAATATTGTAGGGGGGACGTGGGTCTTGCACCACAATTCGAAAACACTCGCGCTTATGCTTCAGAAACTGTGTTTATTCACTCATCCACAGGTTTTTAACTTATAAAACTAATCAAAACTACGAGCGAGGCGAGAGACCGCCATGACGCGCGCACGCCCCGAACCATTCTCTCTCTCATGTTCGTCGTCTCTCTCTAGCAGGCGGACGACGAAAACTCACGATAGCGCCATGGCAATTTTACTCGTCTGCCTGAGGCAGTATAAGGCGGCAAATTTAAATTGCTCGGCGCAACATCCTCCCCCTCCAAGTCACTAGACCGCCCCGGTTGTGGCTTGGGTCTACCCCTCGGCTTAGCGGTAATAGGTTGTTCGGTTTCTCCGACGTAGGGAGTGAGCTGGCTGGCATGATACTTGCCTTTCATCACGTTCTGATTATCCACGACCTCGTATGTGGTAGGCGATACGACGCGGCTAACCTTAAAGGGACCTATGCGACGCGGAGCGAACTTCTTCGTGACGCCTCTAGCTGCTTGGCTGAGAGCGTGATTAGTGACCCACACAAGGTCCTCCTCCTGAAAGGAAAGTCCTTCCCTTCTGCTCCGATCCGCAACTTCCTTTCGAAGATCTTGTTGATGCTCATGCCTCCAACGAACCTCCTGTAGGTTGTCTACAAAGTTTTTGAGATAAGGGGTAATCTGGGGTACAAAATTTTCCTGCTCAACAATAGCACGTATGTCGTTGAGCACATGAATAGGTGATCGAAGCTCACGAGCAAAATTCAAATATGCGGCTGTATGACCAGTGCCTTGATTAAAGGTCGTATTAAGCGCAAATCTCACTGCAGGAAGAGTCTTAGGCCAGTCTTGATGACTACTATTGACTAGAATCGCCAACATGGCTTTCATGTCGCGATTCTTACGCTCTGCGGGGTTTGCCTCTGGGTGGTACACCGGAGTAAGGGCTTGGTCGATCCCTAAGGCCAACATGGTCTTCTGCATGACCGCGGAAACAAATTGAGTGCCGTTATCACTCACGACACGTCTGCGCAACCAGTAACGCAAGAAAAATTCCTCAATCAGGACCTTTGCGCATTTCTCAGAGGTAGCTTCGTCAAGGGCGAAAAGCTCTACCCACCTCGTGGCAGTGTCTTCTATCAAGAAAATCCATTTTTCACCTTGACTACCCTCTGGTAAGGGCCCGAATAAGTCCATGGCCAAAACTTCGAAACGCTGATGCATGGCCGGTGTCTGTAATAAACCGGCTGGCTTTAAATTACTAGGCTTGAAAGCCTGACACAAATCACATGACTTGAGATATTGAGTGACGTACTGACGCATCTGGGGAAAATAATATCTCTCCTTGATTTTCTTCAGAGTACGTTCGACACCGAGGTGTCCAGCTGTAGGTGCGTCATGGAGCTCCTTCATGAGCTCATCTCTGAGGAATAGCGGAATCACCAACTGAGGCTCCTCAGTCTCGCTATCAGAATCGACACGGAAAAGAACACCCTGGGACACGTAGTACCCTCTATCGGTCCATCGTTTATAATCTTGATCATCTTCGAAGTCCTTCAAGATCTTCTGGGTCTCCGGATCTTCGATCTGCGCAGCGCGGACCTCAGCGGGTCCACGGTGAGGTAAGTCGACTGAAATAGGACATAAATCACACGATTCTTCTATTTCAGGGTCAGCTGGAAGCGCAGGGCGACTCAACGAATCGGCGATGACATTACTTTTACCTGGAGTTGTAAGGTTCAAGTTTTTGAATGAAATTAAATAGAATAAATTATATTAAATGTAAAATATCTAAATAAAATAATTGTTATAGTTAATAAAATATTTACAAATTTATGAAATTACCAAAATATATTTTAGTTCAATTATTTGATCATAAAAAGAAACGGATGTTCATATTACTTTATACTGCCACAGTCGAAAGTCAATTACAGGGCTTAGTTTAATATAATTTAATTTAATAAATATTTTTATGTTAAAAATAAATATTAGAAATTATTTAAATACACATAAATGTTATAAGCAATTAAAATAAGACTTTAAATTAAAAGCGGAAGTTATTTAAATTGCGCACTAGCGCCGCTAAGCGGAACTCACACTTTAGCCGCCTAAATGATTGAGAGTAGAGAGGGAACTTGTGGACTGGTGGGTTTTTTCCAGGTCAGTTGGTGGAGATCCTTCGTAGAGGATATTCCATAGCAGTAAAGTGTGAGCTCGGTGCTTGAGCTATAAAATAAGAGTTATTACTGTGTGAAAGTAACTGAAATAGTTAGAGAAAGTGTTTAAAAGTATTTAGTATTAGAAAACCTAGATGTGTTAAGTTATTTGATTGAGTGATTGGAGAATAAGTGTAATAAACAAAGTGATCTGAGTGTTTGAGTTTTATTTTAATTATAAGTGTACAGTGTTGTTTTACAAATCAGAAGTGGGATCGACGCTGTAACGGATTATGGATGGGCAACACCGTGCGAGTAAAAGTCGCAATCTTGTGACTCCAACCAGGAGCTTCGATCAACGTGAAAGCTATGATGGCACGGGTCACATGCGAAGTCGCAGTCCCATCCTTCAGTGCTATCCGGTGCACATTCGCGACAGTGTTTCTGAACGCCCACGAAACAGTGGCCAACATCGTAGCCGTACTCGCGTGCGGCCAAGATCTCGCACGCACTCGAGATCACGCAGCCGCATGCGCTCACGATCACACAGCCGCATGCGCTCGCAGCCACGCAGTCGCAGCAAGAGCCACAGCAACTGGCACACGCGGGAACAAGAACTTGAGGTAGAGCGCAGACGCATTCGGCGCTTGGAGTTAGATTTGCAAAAAGAACGCGAAGAAGTTCACAGGCGTGGCAGCAACCGAAGCAGTCGTTATAGAGCAAGGCGAGACGGCGAGAAAAGGCGACACGACGAGCCATCAACCAGCAGAAGGTCACCTCAAAGGTCACGTAGCCCTGTTTTTAGTAGTAAAGATATGTTTAATTTGATACAGTCTCTTAAAAATGGTTTTTCGTCCCAACCAACTGCACAGGGCGAACAGAATCATAGTAATAAACGTATAGATTATCAAAACATTGTACCTGAGTTTGATCCCTCCATTAAAAATCAACGTATAGATATTTGGTTAAAAAAAGTAAATGAATGTGCCTCTGTGTATGGATGGGACGAAACCACTACTATTCACTTTGCAATGCAAAAATTACGGGGACTGGCTAAGGTTTGGGTTGCAAGTTTAGATACCATGTTATATTCTTGGCCTAAGTGGCAAAATTTGCTTATAAGTAATTTTCCTTGTGAACTAAATTATGGCCAGTGTCTGGAAGATATGCTTAAGCGTCGAAGTAGGTATGGTGAACCAATTGAAGTTTATTTCTATGAGAAACTAGCTTTGCTTAATCAATGCGATATTCGTGGAAAGCGGGCCGTGGATTGTATTATCCATGGTATAAATGATAAAAT
Source organism: Lysandra bellargus (assembly GCA_905333045.1). Lineage (NCBI taxonomy): Eukaryota > Metazoa > Arthropoda > Insecta > Lepidoptera > Lycaenidae > Lysandra > Lysandra bellargus. The sequence goes on along the minus strand of HG995341.1, from coordinate 3,420,100 downwards.
TATAAAATCTAGTTGCGTTGCTCTGCAATGTTCAGAACCTAATCAATTGCTTAAATTTCTGTTAAGCAACAAAGAGACAATGAGTTCGCAAATTGTCCCAGCCAGGAATAGAAGTACTGTCGGTGCCGTAAGTGATAATGGTCAAAATAGTAAGCCTAATAGAAAACCAATTCAAAATTCAACATTCTGTTTTAACTGTAAGGACAAGGGTCATTTTTTCGCACAGTGCCCAAAGACATTATTAGTTTGCAAGAGCTGTAATAAAATAGGACACACAATTGAAACATGTTTTAAAGACAAAAATTCTAATTCGATAGATTCTATTAAAAAGACCATGCGAATTGCCACTTCAAATGAAAGGACTAAATTTGTAAAGCAGGTAAAGATCAACGATGTTACGTTAGAAGGTTTTGTTGATCTAGGTAGTGAAGTCACTTTAATTAAAGAATCCGCGTCGAAAGGATTAGGTCTCTCTCATAATGGACAATCGACAGCGATGATAGGTTTCGGAAATACTATAGTGCAGTCATTAGGTACGGTTACGGTACAAATGACAATAGATGATGTAAGCGCTTTAGTTGGATGTAGGGTAGTTAAAGATGAATATTTAGAGAAACCATTGTTGATAGGCCAATCTTTTTCTGAACAACCGCATGTAGTTATTTACAAAGACGCCACGAGACTAAATTTTTTAACTGTAGACTCTATACTTCCGGCAAATTTTGATTGTACTGATATTGACGAGTCATTGATTAAAGTAAAAGTAAAAAGAAGTGTGCAGCTTTACGGAATTGCAAATATTAATGCCTATACTGGGACAAACTTAAGTGGTGACATATTATTAACCACTAAGCTGATAGGAAAACCCAATGCACAATATATTGTATATGGCGGTGTATATAATGTAAATAATGGAAATTTAAATGTAAAAATAATGCCATGTTTAATACCAACCATATTTGTAGAAAATTTTATATTTGCTCGCGCTCAGAAGGTAGATGTTGTTAATCGAGTTACTACAACTGACGTGTCGGCTGATTTTGATAAATCTCTTTCACATGTTGATAAAAGCCAAGTAAAATTAGGAGAAAACGTTTCGGAATATGATAAGAATAGACTTTATGATTTACTTGACCGGTACGTAACTTGTTTTGCAAATGATATGGCGAGTTTAGGTTGCACGACTACCACAGAGATGGTTATCGAGTTAAACAACAAGCAACCTGTAGTGTATAGGCCCTACAGGCTGTCTCATCATGAACGCGATAATGTAAGGCAAATGATAAAAGACATGTTAGATGCGGGTATAGTCAGGGAGTCCGTGTCTAGTTATGCGAGTCCAATCATTTTAGTAAGAAAGAAAGATGGCACTACAAGGATGTGTGTGGACTACAGGAAATTAAATTCTATTACGATTAAAGAGCGCTATCCTATGCCACTCATTGACGACGAAATTGCTAGGTTATCGGGCCAGGCGTGGTTCATTACTCTGGATCTCATGTCTGGATATTATCAGGTACCAATTGCTGAACCATCTAAGCATCTAACCGCGTTTGTCACGCCCGACGGCCAGTACGAGTTTAACCGAATGCCGTTTGGCCTGGCAAACGCGCCAGCTGTTTTCCAGAGGATGATGAACCGTGTTTTGGGTTCGGCACGTTTTGATAAAGCGACAGTATATATCGATGACGTATTGATATTTGGACGGGACGCTAGCCAGTGCTTAGATAATTTAGAATTAGTATTGCAGTTATTAAAGGAAGCAAATCTAAAATTAAATTTATGTAAATGTAGTTTTTTGAAAAATAGAATTGATTATCTCGGATACGAAATAAGTTCGGACGGAGTACGCCCTGGCGAAACAAAAATAAAATGTGTGACTGATTTCCCTTGTCCAGACAATCTTCATGGGGTCCGCCAATTTCTTGGTCTCGTTAGCTATTTTAGAAAATTTATCGAGGGCTTTGCGATGATAGCGTATCCACTAACTAAACTTTTGAAAAAGGATACCTGCTGGTCATGGGGTGAAGAACAAACCAATGCATTTATCGCTTTGAAAGAGCGACTAACAGTACGACCGGTATTAGCTATATTTGACCCGTCAGCAGAAACCGAGCTTCATGCGGACGCAAGTAGAATAGGCATTGGTGGCATTCTAATGCAGCGTTTTTCGGAAAATGAGTTATTTAGGCCCGTTGCATATTTTAGTAGGCAGACAGCACCAGAGGAGAAAAATTTTCATTCATATGAGTTGGAGACTCTGGCTGTTGTCTGCTCTCTCAAAAAGTTTAGAGTGTTTCTACTTGGTAAACCGTTTAAAATAGTAACCGACTGTAGCGCGCTACGGTCAACGTTCCAAAAGCGTGATTTAGTACCAAGAATAGCGCGTTGGTGGCTAACTCTGCAAGAATTTGACTGTTCCATCGAATATAGGGCAGGTAAAAAGATGTCACATGTCGATGCTCTTTCTAGGAATCCGGTTGAAGTTTATGGAGGTTGTGACACTGAACCTTTACCAATTGTTTTGTCAATAAGCGATCAAGATTGGCTTCTCACTCTGCAGTTAGGAGACTCAGAATTGCGAAGGATTAGGGATATCCTGGATTCTAAATTAGATGACAAAGGACTAGAATACATAAAAAATAATTATGTTATACAAGATAATAAGTTATTCAGGTACATAAATGGTAATAAATCTGATATTCGTTGGGTTGTACCTAAGGGCGCGAGATGGCAATTATGCAGGATGAATCATGACGATATAGGTCATGTAGGTTTTGAAAAAACTATAGATAGAATCAAAAGTAAATATTGGTTTTCTAAAATGAAACGGTTTGTTAAGAAATACGTAAGTGCTTGCTTAGAGTGCGCTTATGCTAAAAAGTCCTCAAATGGTCGCGAAGGCCTTTTACATCCTATAGAGAAAATTGAAAAGCCTTTCCACACCCTGCATATTGACCATCTCGGGCCCTTCGTTAGGTCTAAACGAGGTCACACCCACCTACTAGTAATTATAGATTCATTTACAAAATTTATTTTTATAAGACCAGTCCGCAATACAAATACACAAAACGTTGTAAGAGTTTTAGAAGGAATTTTCGACACATTTAGATCCCCAGAGCGTATAGTAAGTGATAGAGGTAGCTGTTTTACATCTAACGCTTTTAAAAAGTTTTGTCAAAATAGAGGTATTAAACATGTCTTGAATGCGGTGGCGTGTCCTCGTTCAAATGGTCAAGTGGAGCGCTATAATCGGACCATTCTTGATTCATTAACTGCACAAAATTTAAAACACAATGAAAGAGATTGGGATAATCAATTGGGTAAAATACAGTGGGGACTAAATAATACTATCCAGAAATCCACAGGTAGAGCTCCATCCGAGGTTATGTTTGGCACATTAATGGCTAGCGAAGTAAACCCAATTTTGAATGAAATAACCGATGAAACTCGAGAAACGGTAGACATAGAAACATTACGAGATAAAGTTAAAGAAAATATTAATAAAGCCCAGGCAATACAAAAAAAGAAATATGATAAGGGTAGACGACCGGCGCGCGTCTACAATAAAGGCGATCTTGTTAAAATAGTTAAAACTGCATTTAATAACAGTGGCAAAAGTACAAAACTCATGCCAGTTTATGAGGGTCCGTATAGAGTGGCCAAGGTCCAAGGTAACGATCGTTATAAACTGGCACCAATACCAGGTTTTGAAGGCATGAAAAAAAAGCGTAAAACAACCGTTGCTGCTGATAGGATGCAACCATGGATTCATTTGTCTGCTTTACAAATCGATGAGAGTAACGATGATAACGATGATGACGATGATATAGGTGTCAATATAGACGACTGTGATTAATTTTTATTTATCTTATATTCTATTAAAATATATTGGTTCACCAAATCTATTTAGGGTGTAAATGTATGTAAATGTAAAGTGTCTGAATTTTCTAGATAATAATAAGTAAGTAAATAGTACTTAGAGTGAATTTTCTGAGTGCAAAATAAGGTTTTCAAAGTGCAATTTTGTTTTGAGTGAAATTTAAGATAATCAGAGTGAAGTTTCTGAATAAGATCTAAGATACTAAGAGTGAAGTTTCTGAGAGTAATTTAAGATACTCAGAGTGAAGTTTCTGAGAGTAATTTAAGATACTCAGAGTGAAGTTTCTGAGAGTAATTTAAGATACTCAGAGTGAAGTTTCTGAGAGTAATTTAAGATACTCAGAGTGAAGTTTCTGAGAGTATATTAAGGTACTCAGAGTGAAGTTTTCTGAGAGTAATTTAAGATACTCAGAGTGAATGGTCTGAGATTAATTTAAGGAAAGCAATTTTATTTCATTTATAATTTTAAGAGCTCAGAGTGAAGTTTCTGAGTATAAATACTATAGGAATAAATTATCTATGCGTGATTAATTAAAGTATGAGTAATTATTTATAAATGAAATGAATTGTATGTATAGGTAGATAGGTAGAGTTAATTTAAATTAATATATTAAATTGTTACTTGGCCAAGTGTAAGGTTTCACCAGATGTGTGTGTGGGGACCACACACATGTCAGGATGGACGAGTGTAAGGTTCAAGTTTTTGAATGAAATTAAATAGAATAAATTATATTAAATGTAAAATATCTAAATAAAATAATTGTTATAGTTAATAAAATATTTACAAATTTATGAAATTACCAAAATATATTTTAGTTCAATTATTTGATCATAAAAAGAAACGGATGTTCATATTACTTTATACTGCCACAGTCGAAAGTCAATTACAGGGCTTAGTTTAATATAATTTAATTTAATAAATATTTTTATGTTAAAAATAAATATTAGAAATTATTTAAATACACATAAATGTTATAAGCAATTAAAATAAGACTTTAAATTAAAAGCGGAAGTTATTTAAATTGCGCACTAGCGCCGCTAAGCGGAACTCACACTTTACCCGCCTAAATGATTGAGAGTAGAGAGGGAACTTGTGGACTGGTGGGTTTTTTCCAGGTCAGTTGGTGGAGATCCTTCGTAGAGGATATTCCATAGCAGTAAAGTGTGAGCTCGGTGCTTGAGCTATAAAATAAGAGTTATTACTGTGTGAAAGTAACTGAAATAGTTAGAGAAAGTGTTTAAAAGTATTTAGTATTAGAAAACCTAGATGTGTTAAGTTATTTGATTGAGTGATTGGAGAATAAGTGTAATAAACAAAGTGATCTGAGTGTTTGAGTTTTATTTTAATTATAAGTGTACAGTGTTGTTTTACAGAGTATACTCGAGGTCTAGGTTATAAGACTGCAACTTCAGTGCCCACCAAGCTAGGCGACCTTTAGGGGTCTTGAGCGACAATAACCACCGCAAGGGCTGGTGATCCGTACAGACTCTGACTTGAGCGCCTTCGACATATCCTCGAAATTTGTCGAGGGCCCATACAACAGCCAGCGCCTCTCTTTCGGTCGTATTATAATTGCGCTCCGCTGGCGATAATAACCTGCTTGCATATTCGATAGGTCTCTCATCGTACACGTCATTTCCTTGCAGCAAAATCGCCCCAAGCGCGTAAGCACTGGCGTCGGTTCGGAGGATGAACGGAGCATTGAAGTCCGGCTGGCGAAGAATGGGTGCAGAGGTAAGCTTTTCCTTAAGGGTCACAAAAGCTTGAGATTGAGCAGCACTCCAAATCCAACTCGCGTTCTTCTTAGTCAGCTCTGTTAGCGGCCGGGCTATATCCGAGAAGTTAGGAATAAATTTCCTGAACCAAGCACACGTCTGTATAAAACTTTTCAGATGCTTCAAATTAGCTGGTGGCGCCATCTCCAAGACAGCTCGAACCTTCTCTGGGTCAGTCTGAATCCCATCTGCTGAAATGACGTGACCGAGGTAAGTCACTTTATCACGAGCAAACGCACACTTTTCGCGATTTGCTTTTAATCCGAATAATCGTAATCTATTAAAGACCTTCTGTAAGTCTTCCATGTGTGATTCTAGGTTCTCTGACACTACTAACAGATCGTCTAAGAAGGGCACCACACAAACATCCTTAAGCCCGGATCGAAAACGATCCATTAGGCGCTGAAACGTCGCTGGAGCGTTCTTCAACCCGAACGGCATCCGGCAAAACTGAAACGTCCCGAAAGGTGTTGTAAATGCAGTTTTGTGACGGTCTTCAGGCGCGACTTCGACTTGCCAATAGCCGGCCTTGAGATCCATAGTAGACATCACACAGTTGGCTTTAGTTGAGGATAAGATGTCGTCGATCGCAGGCAACGGATATTTATCCGTCCGGGTCACCGCATTCAAGAGGCATCGACGCAGAAACGTGTTTGCCCATTCTTCTTGGGGATCAACACGACCGGAAAAGCCCATTCCGATTCAGCTTCCTCAATGATCTCATCTTTCAACATCCTATCTATTTCAGCTCGCACAACCTCCTTCTTTGCAGGAGTCATGCGGTACGGCGGAACTGCTACTGGGAGGCTATCACCCGTATCGATGCGATGTACTGCCATTGGAGTCGGCGCTCCCCCTGGCGAAAAGATATCTTCGTTACCTGCGAGCACTGATGAAAGAACTTCCCTTTCAGGAGCAGTCAATAACGTTCCCTCATTCTCGCGGAGCCCCACGGAAGAACAAACAAGAGAAGTGACTTCATCCTCGAAAACTAAAAGAAAGTAAGTACGACCTTGATTTACCGTATTTAACGTAAACCGATTTGACTTAAAGTCAAGTACCATACCAGCGTCGCGTATAAAATTCATACCCAGGAGAGAGTCTGTAGCACCAGGTACAGAGACAGTAGGTAGGTCACAAAGACAGTAGGTATAACAACATTGTATACTTCTACATCGACAACAGCAGATTTAACATTTTTGTTACAAATAGAGCCGTCGGCTAATTTTATGTCAATATTAACATCCTTAAAATTAACACTATTTTTCACTAACAAATCTTACATAGATTCACTCGCGATAGAGATTTTTGCGGCGGTATCAACAAGAAAATGTCCACTAACACCAAAAATCTTGATTTTTATTTTAGGTCGCGCACGCGCATCGATTGGCGCTGTGCCGACTGCAGAAACCGAGAGCGACTGAAGAGAAGTTGATATTGTAGGCCGCTCATCCTTCTTCTTACAGTTCGTACAGTTAGCTCGTATCACGCCAGGAGTGCCACACCCGAAACATACCACAGGTGACGGCCTTGCCTCTGTTCTCGATTCACCTGAACCTGTCGTTACTTTGCGTGGTTGTAGCTTATGACAAACATCCTTCTCATGACCAAACTTCTTGCAGTATCCGCAACGGGGTCTGCCTCTGGGAGTATAGCTACCACTCGAAGTACTAGGTGCAGACGGTGAAATCGCATCAGGAACCGGCATGGCGGGATGCGGAACTACCACAGCTGGAGTAGACGAAGCAGAGGAAGCAGGGAAACGCACTTGTGTTCGCGTGCAACCTTCCTCTAGGAGAGGATTCTATAGTACGAGCCTTTCCTAGTAGCTCGGCGAACGAAGAGAAACTGGCTCGAGACACTCTCTCACGCAGTCGTCGATGGAGTAAGCCGTATATCATATCCAGCTGAACAGGGTTCTCAGGTAATGTGTTGGGTGGCAGCTGTGCAATCAAGGCTCTTGCCCTACACACGTAAATATCTGTCTTCTCATCGGTTTGCTCTTTACTAAAAAGTTCGCGATAAATCTTATGTGGCGGGAGGCGAGGACCAAATGTCTGCTGCAGGAGCTGAATGGCGTCAGGCCAAGTTGACACGGAATGTTTAACGCCTTGCCACCATGTGCCAGCCATCACTGTCAATAACATAAGGAGACCACGAAGCGCTATGCTATCATCCATGGTGACACATTCTTTATAGACATCTATGGCGTCTATGAAAGCGATGACGTCGGTGCCTTGAGCTCCGTCAAATCTTGTAGAACATCTCGTGAAGTTGCTCTGGCTCCCCATCACACTCGCAGTGGACGGCGGCGGGCCAGGTACACACAGAGCAGCAATTAGTTGTTGTAGATGCTGATCCGTCATAGTAAAAGATGTGGAAGTCGCGCCCACAGTCGAGGTACTCGAGTGCGGCGTTAACATCTGTATGTGTGCACCTTGCACCGTGGGGGACACAGGATGTTGAGTCACGGGTGGTGTCGCAACACCACCACGGGCAGCTTCGGCGTCAGCAGACGCCGCGGCAGAAAGCCGTCCAAGACTACTCGCGAGAGTACTTCTCGTTAACACCATCTTGACAAATTACTATACGGCAGTCTAATAAGAGGCTCTATGCGTTAAACTTCAAAGTCCACAATAATAAAGTTCACGTAAGAAATAAAACATAACACAATAGTGTTAATTACGCAAATAACTGTTCAGAACAACAAAAACTTAATAACACCGATCACTAGTGTGTCCATACCCTTATAATATGAAATAAGTCCACATTTATTATTGTCCAAAACAACGGAATGGCACAAAATAAAAACAAAAGTTCTACTTCCCTCTGAGAAGCGACGAATAACTCAAACAACACTACTCGAAGTGCGCCCACCGACAGCCATAGGTAGGTGTCCAACACCTAGGCGTCACGTCGCGTCGACGGCCGGGCGGCGAGGCAGCAAGTAGGTACAAAGCGTCTCGGACACCACTACAAGGCGCCGACAACACTCGATGCAACGTACTTGAATACGTCGTAATAATAGTCACTACACTATAATCGAGTTAGTAATCTCACTTATGTACAAGTCATTGATCCTAAACTTACTTTTAAAAGTTTTATGCAATCGAGAATGTTCCCGTAAATGTTCTAACACAATATAAAAACACAAAACTAGTCCTTGCCATCACGAAATCGTCTAGATTATAAACGGTTTCTTACACTAACGATTATCGAAAAGCACTTGTTTTCGAGTCGCGTTCCAATAGTAAGTAACAACAAAATGTTTGAAAAATTGTTCATTGCAAAACATTTGCTAAATTGTAAATTATATTGGTTTCAATTCACGTAAACTATAAAGAATAGGCATCTATATTACAGTTAAAGTTCCTAAAAGTCTAGATTTTAACACAGACCCAATTAACTGAGTTCGAAACTCGATTTAAGTATAAACGAAAACTTGAGTGTTTTGTGGTGAAATTACAGTTCTAAATTACCGAACACAAGAAAAGAACCGAAAACAGAGTCTAAAGCACTACGCGGGCACACAAAGTTCTAGGATTTTGTCGCTAGAAGTGAGATTTCGGCAAGCCTAGGTACCTATAGCATGTACGCTTCACAACTAGTTCGCGACAGCATTTTCTGACAGACTTCTAAGGGGATAAGGTACGTATTGTTAATTGTTATGTAGTTGTACCTACTATGTACGATACTTCTTCACAAAAAAAATTGTCCATCTGATTATCTGTGATTTTTGTATCACGCCAGAGTTAACAAAATATACTTGACAAATACAGTGTGGGGAAAATATTTCTTTCGGAATTGGTAACACTTTACGAAAATGAAGCTTTTAGGGCATTTGGTACTCTATAACAAATTAATTGAGTTTAAAATCCGAAAACAATTTTACAAATGTCATTCCGGTTTGACGGTACGAGGTTCGTGTAGTGTGTAGCGGGACGACGAACCGTCAAAACTGTCAAATTTGTCTCTCACGGACGGACGGCGTCCCTCACGGACGCGGTCTGCAGACCGGGTTCGCGCCATCTGTAGAAGCTCTAAATTTAGTCAAATGGATTATGCGCTTACCCTCGCCGATGTCAAAGTTTTTTTTTTTTTTGCAAAAGCTGAAGTTCTTGATTGTTTAAAGGGCCCCACGCACTTACAGTTCGCTGGCAGGCCGCCGCCCGCCGCGCTGCCGCTTGGCAGTAGTCGTGTTCGAATGCGTGTTTGTTTCGTTTTTAAACTGCGCATGCACGGCTTTTTTGTATGTCAGTGTGAATGTCATATTCTAAAATACCATCAATTTCTGTCAGATTTTAGAAAATCTGACAGGTATTTTAGAACATAACACTCACACTGACACCAATTTATAACTTTGCGCATGCACAATGAGCATTGGAAAACGAAACGAACACGACTAGTTAATCGGAAAAGATCACAGGCCACAGCTGTTCCCCTGACGATTTTATAAATTTTGTACCTATCGACGTCGGTCAATGACTGTCAGCCGTCAGGCAGCCTGCCGACCAGAGCCTGCAGGTCACTGATCTCTGCGTACTTGTATAATGGAGGTCAGTGCTGCAGGTGGCTTCGGTGGCTCTGGTAATGATCTTGTGAATGCTATTAAGACGTGTATTTTGTATAGGTACAATTTTTAGTCACCTACTTTAAAAATATATAATTATAGTCTGTTTACTTACAAACATTATGTTACTTGTAAACATTAGCTGGTTGGGATTAATTGTAATGGATGTATCTTGTGGTTATAATGTGTATCATAGAAGTGACTGCTCTCCACGACACAGGGAATCCTAGTGTGGAGAGCAGTGTTTTGTTTATTTAAGATAACTTGTACTACTTGAGGAAATAAAGATTTGTTTATTTCATTGTTTATTTATTTGTTAATGTGTGGGACCCTTATGGAGTCCTGACTCAACTCTTCTTCAAGAGTCCTGACTCCTGACTCCTGACTCCTGAGCCTGACGATAAAGAAAAGCGATGCTATAATTTATAATGGACCAAGAGCCTGCGTCGGCCAGACCTTTCTCACTTTAGGCCATCAAATTATATGAACTAAATAAGTAGGTACAAGTTACAACCCGTACAAGTAACAAGAATATTCATAGCCGAAGGTGAAGGCCGAAATATTTAAAATAACAAAAAATTAAAACCGACTTCCATGGTAAAACAATAATAATATCCTTATAATATGAACTAAAAGGTATTAAAATAATTATTCTTATTTAATCAAATCAAATCAAATCATTTATTTCAGGCATCAAAAGGCCCATATAACAAATACCTTAAAATCTAACATACATATTATAATTCTATAATATACCTTAAAACTAACATACATATTTTATACTTAAAAAACTAACACTGTCACGTTTTGCCGGCGGCCAGAACTCCGGCGCCTCGAAGGTCGACAGAAGATTCGTCGGTACTCTCACCACAAAGGAGCTAAAGTTAACCTTGTGGCGAGACTGCAGACGCTCGACCCTCAGGCGCAGTGTCGTCTTCTTCTGGATGTAGTCCACGACGTCCTCGACCTCCATGGGCCAGTGCAGGCGGGATATGTACAGGGGCGTCGCGGGGACCTCGCTCCGCAGACGCAGCTCAGGTACATATGGTGCGGTGCCGCGATGGTTGCGGGCGGCGGGCTTCTTCCTCCTCTCCACCAGTATGAAGCCCTCCTCATCGCACCTCCTGCTCTCGTCCTTGCCAGGCCGAGAAGACTCCACCTTGCGGCTCTTCGTAGCCTTGCAGCTCTCCTTAGTCTCGAGACTCTTCGGAGCCTTGCGGCTCTCATCCCCCCCTTTAGTTTTCGCCCGCGGGGGAGGTGCGGGGCGACCAGCAATAGTCGCGTAGTTTTGCTGAGTCGCCTGTGGACTCGGCGTCGGCGCAACCGGGAGGGGAGCGCGGGCGAGAGCGGCAGCGGCGGTGTTCGTTGACCCGTCCGCGTCCGATAATGCTGACGCCGGGCTAAACGTGGCCGTCTGCGCGCCACGACGAGTGTTGACGTATGCGGCATCAGGTGACCTACATATTGAATTACCGCTTTTTAATTTTTTTTAAAAACGGGCTTTGGCCCACCACATATTCCCACCACTGTATCTCCTGTGTCGCCAGGATCGACAGCGGTATCCAACCACGAAAACCCTTTGATATGATCTCAGGGAGCCCGAGGGACATGCTAAAGCTGTTTTGGGGACCCGCAACGAATTTAATCAGAAGAAGATAGGAGGAGTAGGAAGTGTACAGTTTCCCTCCCCATAAATAGCGGGAGACAGCACAAAGTTGCGATGACCGAAAGTCAAAGAACTAAAGGGAAAGCACCACGGGAATAATTAATATTAATTATGACTACTAAGCTAGATCTAAGTTAATGTTGGGATTTGTTGTGTTACACTGTTTCCAGTAATAATTATGACAAAAACGCTTAAAGGCACGGAAGTTCCTTGCGTTGTCCACGAGATCATCGTAATATGGGACTCCAGATTTGCAAAGTATGTTGTTAAGCATTATAGATCTTTCGTTTTGCCAGAGGTTACACTCCCAGAGAACATGATGGGCGGTTTGTTCGAATATGTTGCCTTCGGTCGAGCACTCGCACATCTAATTTAAATCCATAGAGTTTGGCTTTAAAATTACCATGACCGGTCAGGAATTGAGATACGCAATGATCAATATCCATCCAGTGTTTGGATAGCCGTTGACGTATATCTGGAAAAAAGTTATAAAGGAAAAAAGTTATAAAGGTGGCGACCTTTTGTGGAGTTATCCCAACGAGTTTGCCATTCGGACATTAGGTAACGTACTGAATCATCTAAGGGTTCAAACAATCTAGCTATTTTTGGTTTATCGCGAGCGTTTAAAAAGTCCGGGCTAGTAATGTTTTTGTTGTGGTAGTACATAGTCGCACGACGCTGTATTTCAAGGTCTACGGGTAAAACTCCGGCTAGTACGGGTAAAGCTTCGGTACTTGTGGTTCTGTAAGCTTTACACAGGAATATGAGAGCAAGACGTTGTCTTTGTAATAATTTGCGACGAGCCGCACCAATAGTTGCTCGGTCGGCCCACACGGGAGCCCCGTAGCATAAAGTACCTAGGAATGTCGCTGAGTAAATTAGTTGGAGAGTTTTAAATGAGAGACCCCATGTTGAAGTGGAAATTTTGGTAAATGAATAAAAGTTACGTTTAGCTTTTTCACCGGTCTGAATTATATGATCTAAAAACGAAAATTTATTTTCTAAGTAAAGCCCGAGATAACAGGGCGACTGCTTGCGTTTAACGTTAACATTATTAAGTTTAATGCTGGGTGTCGACAAGAGGGATCCCTTCAAAAGTATTTGGTAGGTTTTATGCGCGGCAAAATTTAAGCGGTTGCGGTGGCCCCAGTCCGAAATTAAGCTTAAACTTTGGTTTGCTTTTGTTTCAATTTCGGAACGTGAGTTAGCCTGAATAATGAGAAAACCATCATCGGCATAGCCAACTAGTATGCAAAGCGGTGGGAGGGGGAGGCATAGCAGATCGTCGAAGCCTACGTTCCACAATTTAGGCGAGAGTACGGAACCCTGTGGACAGCTGCACGTCAGGGTTTTAGCGTGAATGCAGTGACCAAGTTGAAGCTTAGTTAAACTGTTATAAAAGTAAGAACGTATCAAGTAGTAAATGTTTGAGTAGCACCCTCTATTTTTTAATTTTAATAGCAGCATGGGCCACGACGCATTATCAAAAGCACCCGATATATCTAATGAGATGGCAACAACTTATTTTGTTTCTGATAAATTAACTATTTTTCTGACTTCTAGGGCCGCATCTACAGTCGATTTCCCGGCGGTGAAACCATACTGCTGACTATGAAATTTAGGGCCACCGGGAAGCAGGCGCGGTACGATAAGGCGTTCTAACAGTTTACCTAAACACGGTAAAAGCGTGATCGGACGGTAGGATTTTGGATCGTCTGAAGGTTTATTACCGGCTTTGGGAATCAATTTTATACTACCGATACGCCAGACCTTTGGAAAAATACCTTCCGCGATACATTTATTATAAACTAGTAAAATTGAAGAGTTCGCCGCTATACAGGCTTGTTTTATCATTAGGTTTGAAATTTTTTTTTTTTTTTGCTTTTTAATTGCGATAATTCAATACGTAAGTCACTGATCGTTGACTCTGATGCCTGTGTCAGAAATAGCTTAGGCTTGATAAATAAAAGTATTGTATAAATCATAAACACCAATAAATAAAACGTAGTTTATACGTATTGTAAATACGTAATACAATTATTATTCATTTAGCTTTTCTTCATTTCCAATTATTAAGCTGAAAGAACTGATATTACACAAAAGGCCAAGAAGCGTTTTAACCAAATAAATACTTATCTTATAACGATCTTTGTTCGAAGTACTCAGAGCCAATTCACATTGACAGGAGGCAGAGTGACGGCTTACGGCAAGATAGAGAGAGTGAGTCCCTTCCATCAGACAGCCCGCCTTAAATACTGCCATATCAAAAACAACCCCACCGCCAACATCACTCCACCCCACGTCTGACTACCAAGATTTGCATCTAATATCATAAATACAATGATTCATAGTTACAATCATCCTGAAAATCATTATAATTCAAGTATTTAATTATAACACTTTTATATTAATTTATTAACTGTTACTATCTATTGTAACAAAAGTATCATAACCGGAAACAACAATAATTATTGTCTGTTTAAAGATTAATCGACGTGTTCAAAAATAATGTTATAATATTATATTTGTTGTCCAAATATCATGAATTAATTATTAATAATAATTAGTTCAACTCACATGAATTATTGAAATATGTACTTCTCATAAGAATTTCAAGCTAAATAACAAAACAATAAGACAAAACCATTGTTACCATTATACATCATGTTATTTATGACTATTATTGAAATAATAGTCATTTATATTCATCTATATTTTGAGTAAAGTGGGTCGTACCTCACACGGCCATTCTGACAGACACTTCGTTCTCGAAGTGTTTTAATAACTTTTCTGAAAAGGAAAAATCTAAGTTCTGGAAAGTAAAAGTCAAAGTCCAAATAGTCATCGGGCTGTCATGATCAATCCCATTACCTACTGCCATGTAATGTCCAAATTGATTCATCAGTCCGATTAGGCAGTACCATTTTTGTCAAACTCATGTTTCATCATCATCACAGTAGGCTAACCAGCACAGCATTTACATCTCTCACAAACTGTCGTGTTTTGTCCCACTACATAGTGTCCAGACAACACACCAGCTTCACGGCATTAACATACCTCACACGGCCAGTCACACCTGTCATGATAGATCCATCGTTAGAATCTTACACCAGGTTGACACCTCACAAGGAAATTAAATTATTGTATAAATTATGTACCCAGAGCTCAGACCTAAAAGATTGGTCACCCAAAACAGATTATAGTCAAAATACTGAGGAATACCATCATTAGCAACTCATTTAAACCAAATGCAAATTTTAAAATAACTCATCAAAATATAACTTCACTTGACATTACAAAAACAGCTCGGTCATTCTGCCTCATTACCACAACTTATTGATACTGTATTTATTACTGTGTGATTATTATCAATTTGTTTTATCTATCAAACACCATCTCTGTCTAGACTTTAATACCAATATAAAAAAAAGTTAAACGTGGTTAACCTTCGTAATTCGTATCACTTCCTTTCCAAGATACTTTGTCAACTTACTCCTAGCCTTCATCAAATACTTCAAGGCTAAAACTAGCCAAATCGGTTTAGTGCCTCTCGAGTTTCAACAGTCTTACAGAATTATTGAAAATTCACTTTTAATTAAATAGGTTTTATAACTTCTGAAAATTATGAAATTTGTGCCATAACAAATCCATGGATAGTATCCCTTTAGTAATTAATCTATAATAAAACAAAGTAAAACCCATGTAAAACCAGTCGATTGTACTCATCGACCTGTAAAAGGCTTTTAACACGATGATTATTACAACAACCAGCAAGCTATACATACTCCTTTTCACAACTTTAATTATTTTTTAAATTCGAACAGTAAAATTTGCATCTTTTACCCCAATAATTGCGAGATTATTTGTATATCGCCAATTATTTGTTATAGCTCCATTAATTGTAATTAGTACCTATTGAAAATTACAATCCTGAAATGAAATTTTTGTTTGTCGAAGGCTTCTTGCCGACCATATTATAATGTCAGAAAAACTTATTTTCAATCATTGAAGCCCTTATCAAAACTGATATTCAAATTATATATATATGTTGTTCTCCTTTTCAATTATGGCTCCTATCTAACTTGTAAATTCTCAATACGATGAATAATAATATCGCTTTGCAAAACAACATCAATTTTAAATGTACCCATATTAATTACTTCACAACAGTTTTCTCACCAAAGTATATTTTCTTTACAATGGATATACAAATACAAACCCATGGTCTTATTTCCTAAAAACCTGGAAGTTGGAAACCACTTTTTTTTTTGGGAACCTACATTCGATTAAAATTTGGGTTCAACAACCCTCAATCTCATAAACATTATGAAGAAAATCTGAAAACCAGGTTAGGTTAACCTGACTCAAACCTAACCTAACTTAACCCAAACCTAACCCAAACCTCAAGTTAGATTTAACCTAAACCTAACTTAACCCTATAACCATTAAATGAAAAGAAGACCAACCCAGTATTGGGATGCAGATGGCTACTGCGCCGCCCCACCGGGTGGACTACCCATTTACACCTTCCACGGATCACACTGAGACGCCTAAACACCAACAACCCATTGGAAGAACATTATATGGACTAGAGTTGCTCTCACGGCCTTCCCAACCTCCAGCCCACAATATATAAAACAAGTGCCATAGCGTGGTTCTAGATGTTCCCCATAACCTTAGAGAAGCACAAATAATATTATGTTGGATATTCTATTCAAAATTATTTTCTCTATTTTTGACAATACTGGTTTTCAAGTTTCCTTGCTACACCTGATCTAACCAGAAAGAATGTTCATTGTTAGCAAAAAATTGTATTATTACAGTTATAGAAGGAATTATCAGTCTCTTTTTCTCTTTACATTTACTTTTGTGGGTAAACTGATTCAACTATACTTTAGAAGATGGGTCTCTAAATACAATCCGCTATTGTCTGAACGTTGTCTAATACAATCCGCGATCATGGCACTAAATAACTATAAAATTGTTAACACTATAAGGCCCATAAAATGTTAGGATTCGTCCTAAGATCTAGCTCCTTCACAACACATTACAGTACTAATATTCTGACATTGCTCCCTGGTGTAATATTAGCACTTATTCCAGTATAATATACTTCCATTGTGTGGCACCCATACAAATCAAGTTTTAACACTAAACAAAAACCTATAAGGTGAACAATTATTGTGAAACACCACAATATACCTAACATGCCTTTAACTGTGTCTGTTCAAATTTATCTATGTCCCTTCAATCTATACGTTACATAATAAATTATGTGTACCTGGATAAAATAGAACAGAATTGTAATAAATTCTTTTTATCCTTGTCTATAATACTAATGTTTTCTACCAACAAATGCAAATAAAATAAATATATCAGCCTGTTTACTCAATTATTGTAAAAATAACTATCAGAACTGCTAAAATGAATAATTTCAGTGACAATTAAAATATTGGCTTATTCAGTAACAAGCAAAACAATAGTAAAGAAAAACTTTTTATTCACAAGTTTTTATCAGATTCTCAACTACTCATATCATCACGACAATTATTTTGACTTAATCCATGAATTACTCTTTCCTGTTTAAATATTATTCATTTTCCATAGCTTTCTTAACATTTTTTTACGCCTTTTGATAAACTAAACAAATTAAACAAAACGAATACCACTAAAGTATTACGTACAACAACGTAATAATATTAGATCGTACAACAAGATTGCCACATCTAGTAATACGACATCTATGGCATTCTATTTTTTACGCAAATTTTTACAAACTACCCTCAGTACTTGTAATTTTTTTTTATTCTTGTTGGAACATAAGTTATTTGTACTTGTAATTATTTATTACATTATTATTTGTGAAGTGTATAATAACTGTGCTAAGTTTATTACATAATATACTATCCGCAAGCTCATACAAACAGTACTCCACTCGCCAGCAATTGTGAGTTCTCTCATATTAAGTAGTGAATTATTGTGTCATTTGTGAAAGGAAAGAAAACAAAATATTCTTGGACAATACAATATGTAAGTACATATTTTATATTATACAAATACTTTATAAATGGTCTATGGCTATATTCTTAGAAATCTTGTAAGTTGTAAAAATAAATTTTCGTGAAGAATATTCTCAATTGACGAGAATGTAAGCAGCTTATTAACACCAATGACAGATCTATTATTAAATGGCCAAACATGATTTATATCGCATATTCCGCACTACACAGTACACAAGTTAAAATAAACTTTAGCTTCCGTTAATGACATCCTTGTCCGTTACAAAACAAAATCGTTTCACGAAAATAAAATTCAAAGTACGATTCAACGGAACCAGAGTGGTACATTACAGCTTTAGTTCCCTCTCAATTTTATAAAACAAAAGCAGAACAAAGATTTGCAGATACGATTTAAAAGTTATCTAGTCTCCGTTTTCTATTTTCAAACCACGTTAAATAAGAGCCCTTCAGGGCCTTACCTGCCTTTTCAACAAATTGAAGCACCAGATAAATTCAAAATCCACACCTCGATATTTTCACTATACTTTAGCTCAGCCGTCTTGTTTCTTTCGTTGGCACTTGGCATCGTTATTAGATTTAGATTGATATAACTGCCTCATTGGATTCGAAAATGCGTGTTAACCAGTTGGCATCCATTTTGTATCCGCTTATTGTTGGGTTCAAAAATATATTTAACCAGGCGGCATCCATTTTGTTTTTGCTGGAAGGAAAAAAATGCATTAAAATCCAACGGCGTAAGGGCCAGACCCAATTCTGATGTCAGAAATAGCTTAGGCTTGATAAATAAAAGTATTGTATAAATCATAAACACCAATAAATAAAACGTAGTTTATACGTATTGTAAATACGTAATACAATTATTATTCATTTAGCTTTTCTTCATTTCCAATTATTAAGCTGAAAGAACTGATATTACACAAAAGGCCAAGAAGCGTTTTAACCAAATAAATACTTATCTTATAACGATCTTTGTTCGAAGTACTCAGAGCCAATTCACATTGACAGGAGGCAGAGTGACGGCTTACGGCAAGATAGAGAGAGTGAGTCCCTTCCATCAGACAGCCCGCCTTAAATACTGCCATATCAAAAACAACCCCACCGCCAACATCACTCCACCCCACGTCTGACTACCAAGATTTGCATTAATACAATGATTCATAGTTACAATCATCCTGAAAATCATTATAATTCAAGTATTTAATTATAACACTTTTATATTAATTTATTAACTGTTACTATCTATTGTAACAAAAGTATCATAACCGGAAACAACAATAATTATTGTCTGTTTAAAGATTAATCGACGTGTTCAAAAATAATGTTATAATATTATATTTGTTGTCCAAATATCATGAATTAATTATTAATAATAATTAGTTCAACTCACATGAATTATTGAAATATGTACTTCTCATAAGAATTTCAAGCTAAATAACAAAACAATAAGACAAAACCATTGTTACCATTATACATCATGTTATTTATGACTATTATTGAAATAATAGTCATTTATATTCATCTATATTTTGAGTAAAGTGGGTCGTACCTCACACCTGCAATCTACCCTGAACACCGGCCAGCTCCTCCTTCAGGATCCTGATGTCCTTCAGTAGGCTGACGACGTCGACGTGGTCCAGCGTGACGGGCGGCAGCTTGTGCAGCTCCTTTGCCACAAAAGTCGGCACCTCATCAGGATCCGTCTGCTTCAGCAGGGAGATGATGTCCTGCACGCTTCTTTCCGTTCCGTCTCTTCGCCGCGACGGCATATTCGCGCTCTGTCCGAGCGTCTCGTACAGCAGCTGCTTGCCCTTGCAAATCTCCTCGCTGGAGAAGGAGGACTTGCAGATCTGCATGATGCTGACCTAGTCCATAGTGTCAATGGCGTGCTGGATAAACGCCAGCAACTCGTTGGCCACAAGCGCCATGGTCACGTGCAGCGGAAATGTGCCGCGCGATTCGCAAAAATCCTACTTTTGCTGCGTGTGTAACGCGGAGCACGACCGGTCGTTAGCTCGACACATTACACAATATCGAAGACGAATCGGTACCAGTTCATCTTCTGTTCTCTGACAGAATATTTGAAACTTTTGGAACTGGCACCGACTTCAAAATTATGAAGATTGAGTACAAAAATAGATGAGTTTTAGCCGAATTCACTATTAGATAGAATTTAGGAATAATTATTTAATACTTTTTAGTTCATATTATAAGGATGTTATTATTGTTTTACCTTGGAAGTCGGTTTTAATTTTTTGTTAAAAATAATAATTTCATTCTTTTTAGTTGCCTAGTAAGCAAACGCGTACTATACGTAGAATAATACACCTGTATATTATTCTACGTATCTTATTACAGTCACACTTACAAAATATTATAATATCAGCTGCAGCCTGCAGATAATTTTAAATAATACATTTTAAAAAATCGAAGTGAACATGTGTGACGTGCTAAGTAGCCGGTCACCGGACTAGTTTCAATAGGCTGGCACTCGCTCGACTTGTCGCACACGCAGCGCACATAGTACCTCCGTGAGTATAGTCGGGACATTTTAATAGGCCACATTTGACAGTTCATCAAAATTGTACCTGGTAACCTTGTAGCGACGTACATAAAAAATAAATATTTTCGTTTTGTTATAACTGCACAATTGATTAACTTTTTTCAATTACGATTACATATTTATTGTAAATATGACCGATACGAATTATTTAACGATTTGCTTTTACTGATAAACAATTTTAAACGTAATAAACAAATTCTGATCTTAATAATTGCACGTCGTTACAATGTTACGTCAGCTGACCTTTTTTCTTTTTAAACTCTAGGGAAGTTACCCTAAAAATCGAAAGCGAATAAATAGTATCGATGCATTGATTACTTGTAACGAAATATCCCCATAAATTAATAACCACGTTGTGAAAAGTAACACATATTTGTGTGAAATGAGTAATGATAATACTACATTAAACAGTTTTTATAATTTAAGGGAATAAATGCAATTTTTTTTTGTAAATTATGTACTTGTCTTATTTTGCTGCTTGAATTTGCAAAAGAAAAAGCAATAATGGGACGGAGTTTGTTTCAAAGGTATAAAATTCAAATATTTTATTTCAAGTCTGTATCGATTTATTCGTTTTGGTCGATGTTTTTACGCAGCTCACCTCACTATGGAGATTAATCTGACAGATGTCAAATGTGGCCTATTAAAATGCCCCGACTGTAATTTGTATTCTGTGCATAATACCCGGCCCGCGCCCGCGCCGCCGCGTTGCTTGCTTGACAGCCCTGGCGGCTGGCAGATATGCGATGCGATGCGTTATTATACTATGAACGCTAAACGCAATGCAAAAGGTTGAAATTAGGTTGTTTTCCAGAATATCTCGGCGAAGTGAAACAGAATGTTACACTATCGAAGCAACTTTAACTTCTCAGGAGTGATGTCAAATGTGTGCCTTATGCTCTGGAGATAAGGTTGAATTTGGTGACATTGGTGACCCTGACGTGGTAATGATGATGATGATGATGAATGTAATTTGCATAGTAGCATATGCTTTCAGTTCTTAAAATAGCGCCTAAACTCCCAAACTTGTATCTATAAGGAATCCGGAGTTCTCTTAGTAGCTTCGGAACCATAGTATACATCGGTGCAAAATCTTGCGTTTTGGTAGCATATTATGCTTAGGATGCTTCTCATAAAACCAAAATCACCATATGTTTCCATATAAATTTCGAGGAGTTCCCTTGATTACTCATGGATCCTATCATCAGGTCACTTTTGTGAACATGGTACCAAATTGGAGTGAAACCTAATACAACAAAACAAAAATTTCGAAAAACGGTTCACAAACGGCGGAGTAATCGTTGAACATACAAAAATAAAAAAATATATCCACAGCCGAACATATAACCTCCTAGTTTTTTGGAAGCCGGTTAAAAATGGCATTTGCCAATTATTGTATCTGTGGCAGGGCTTCATAACGTTATCGAATAACAGAAAAAATATCGTTACGTACCGTTATTTTCATAATGGTAGCCAGATAACGTTATTTTTTAACGATATTTAGTAAAATAACTTTATATTTACCGTTATTATTATAACGATATTTTTTCGTTATGTATAAACGAACAAAATCGTTATAATAATAACGGTAAATATAACGTTATTTTCTGGTATCAGATATGCGATCGTGCACGGTGTACTAAATCTTACTCGCAGCCCACTTTTTTTTGCGAGATTTGTGTGAAAATACAAATAAAAAGTACACCTACTAAGCGTGATCACGTTTAGAAAATTTTCCCGCCTGTCATGACTTTCTTGACGGACTATAACGTTATCAAAGAACATATATTTACCGTTATAAATCCTATATAACGTTATAACATTAACCGTTATTAATATCAATTTTTAACGTTATTTTTAATATCGGGTAAATTTTCATAACGTTATCTATGCCCTTGAAGCAGTAACGTTATGAAAAAATAACGTTATTTGAAGCCCTGATCTGTGGTATTGTCAAATTTGATTGATTGTCAATTTGCATTTTGCATTAAATTCGTAAATGGTGAGAAATACGATTTTTAAGTGTAATACAGTACAATTTCTTAAATTTCAGTTACATTTGGCCACGAAGCAATGGCGTCCTTAGATATTTTAGCGCCGCATGTATCGAAAATTAAGATACCAGGTGCACAGCAGATGGTCTACAAAGATGAATGTGTATACTCCTTTGACAATCCGGTGAGTTGCAATTTCATATCAAAAACAATATAACCTTTGGAAATAATTGTAATATAAGTAACACTTGGAAAACGAGCATTAATTTAGTACCGTATGCCTACACAGAGCGCTAAATCAAAGTATAAACAACTCCTTCATTTGTATTACAAATATTATTTTGCTATTCAATTTTAAGTAGACAAATATTTTTATTTAAATTATTCATATAATGTAAATTACTCAGGTGGAGGGAAAATAAAAGAATGTACATCATACAAAATATTCTTTTTTTTTTTCTGAGAAATTTATTAGTAATACTGGTATAATTATAATGATGAAAGAATATTTAACGGCGTACATACCTACAGTTTTGATTTTCTAAAAAATAAACATTTATAAGCAACGGTTGTTGTGTCACCTTATTGATGCTATAGAAAAAGCCTAACCTAACCAAACAATTCTTACCAGTATAGATATAAAATATTATATTTAAATCTGCAATTACCTCTAAACCTTCATATCTATAAAATTATACAGGGACAACTAAATTTTCTTTAAAATATTTGGTGTTCATTATGTTCCTCACTGCTTGGTATATATTAGCTATCATATTGAAGAATGTTGTCTTCATGCCGTTAGAGGAATATGCACATAGAATTAACGAAACAAATGTGTCAAACATCACAGGACTCCAAAATACGACATTGTACAAAAACTCCCTTGTAACATGAGTTTTTAAATGTGGCTTACTCACTTTCATACTGCCAATTTTTGTTAAAATCACTGTAGATATGATTATAGGCACAAAGTAACTGATAAACACCAGTATGAACATATAGATGATCACCATCCTATTGTCTGTGATACAAATTTTGTAGCATCCGTCCATTGTTTTTGGTCTCCTGAAGAAATCTATTGGAGTATATGAAAAATCTGTGTTACTGCTATGATTTTTTATGATACTCAACACATTTTCTAATATTGTATTGAGTTCCGTAGAGTTATTTGTTTCGTAGCCTTCGTAAAACTTCACAGGCGTCAAGAAGCTTGTTATGTTTATGTTAAATTTTTCAAGGCACTTTACATGATTCATATCAAATAGAGTCATACAAGTATTGTCTTGTTGTCTCGCTTCCTTAACTAATACTTCCTTCACTTGGATGGGAATCATCAGGAGTAAAATTATAATAGGCACCATCCATTGTAACATTATAGCTAGGAAATTCCTGTGTGTTTTTACATTTGCAAATATAGTCTGGTATATTGTATGGTTGGTTCCATTTCTAGGGGTCTCTTCCTCTTCTTTTTCATCATCGACAATCAATTGATAATGCATATAATTGTCTATAATGAGACTCAAAAAACTGTTCACCATTGATATTGTCAGTGGACCATAGCTGATCAACAAAGACATGAATCCACATTTCATTCTATTTTCTTCATCAAATCTAGTCGCCATTCGAGTCATATCTATCTCATTTATCAGTACACTTTCAGTTTCATTAGAGTAAACTGCTCTTATCACAAAAGCTACACCGATTGACGCCAAAACGATGTTTTCAGAGAGCAACACTTTTGAATATTTACTTCTTTTATACAAAACTTTTCGCATATTAAATAAGCCGATAACAAAACCACTGAGTATTAAAAACACACCCAAATAAAAATCAGTATTTCGCCACATGTTAATTGCTCGATCGCTGAGTGCAAAATGAAAGTACCCCTATATGTAGTAAGTTTCCTGTAAAACTTATCAGTATGCAAATTATAGGGGCCCTTTTTATCATTTACAAACTCATTTGAAAACTTTTATTGAATTGTATTGTGTAGGACTATATCAGTTTGGCCTGGGGGTCCTCGTTTTTGTATTACGATTTTCGATTATTCAAAAGCAGCAGTAGATAAGAATAAATTTAATTTTACAGGAATCAGAGACGGGATTGTATGTATCGCTGGTATCTTTTCTTGGATTCGGTCGTAACTATGTCGAACAGTATTACCAGAAGACCGGCAATGCTGTATTCTTGCACATACGCAGAGAGAAAGTACCTGTAAGTAAAAATTGGTAGTGATTTTACTCAAAAGCATAACAAAAATAAACAACAATGTCTCATAAAAGGACAACTGTACCTTGAAAAAAGTGTTTACTTGTAAGCAAAAGTGAATATTTCTATAAAGCTACTACATGATGCCCGCAACTCTGTTTCGCCAAAATTAGGTTATCGCACGGGAACCGTACATTTTTCCGGGATAAAAAGTATCCTATGGCCTTTCCCGGGACTCAAGTATCTCCATACCAAATTTGAGCAAAATCGGTTCAGCAGTTTAGGCGTGAAAGTAACAGACAGACACTGTTGTGCGTATACATATAATATTAGTATGTATAATGGATTTCCATTGTCTGGTACCTGCTACGAAGGTCAGCGTGGGCTATAATGCTATCAGTATTATATAGTAGTTGTGTCATATTGTTTAGGATTTTATTAGATTCCAGAAGCGGAGAAAACTGGTGATGGTCCAGAGAAGAAGATAACCCGACTGGCTATCGGTGTGGAGGGTGGCTTCGACCCTGACTGCGGCAAGTCCAAGCATGACATAGTGGACCACTACAGTGTGGTCGTGCTGCCCGGCTTTCACACGTTCCCGTGGCCCAACGACAATCTACCTGAAGTGGTTCGTAGATTATATTATCAATACTGTACTTGGCGAAACATGGTGGTAGCGGTCATTTTACTCCCTGTCAAAAACTTATAATTTTCTTTAAAAATTACAAAGCCGCGATTGACAACATCTGACACTTCATTATCAATCGCGGTTTATATAAAAAGTGACAAGTTTTTGACAGGGAGTCAATAACCGCCACTCCGTTGCACCGAAATTCGTTTATCGCGCGGGAACCGTACTGTTTTGAAATTCTATGTCCTTTTCCGGTTCCCAAAGTATCTCCATACGATTTGGGCGTGAAGAGGTAGCAGACAGACAGACAGACACACTTTTGCATTTATAATATTCATATGGAAATAAGGACTACGGACCATGCATAAAGTATGTTACACGATTTTTAGGGTTCTGTACCCAAAGGGTAAAAATGGGACCCTATTACTAAGACTTCGTTGTCTGTAAGTCTGTCTGTCTCCAGGCTGTATCTCAAGAACAGCTATAGCTAGACTGCCAAAATTTTCACAGATTGTGTATATCTGTTGCCGCTATAAAAACAAAATAAAATTAATATTTAAGGAGGGCTCCCATACAACAAACGTGATTTTTTCGGCCTTTTTCGCTCTATATCAATAATAAAAAAGGTAGGCACTTGAATTTTTCACACATTCTTTTGTTAAATGTGTACTTTAATATTTAATAATAATATTAAAATAAAATAAAAATTTCAATGGGGCTCCCATACAAAAGACACAATTTTTAGCCTATTTTTGCTCTGTATTGGTACGGAACCCTTCATGCGCGAGTCCGACTCGCACTTGGTCGATTATTGTGATTTGTAGAATCCCCGTCTGCCCTTGTCACATAATATGGTCACATTAATTGTGAGTGAGACTCTATAGTGTGACGTCACAATTTTACATCTAAAGATTTTAACCTTAATCATTTAAATTTCGCTGTTCAATTTAATAAATTTAAAATATGACTCCTTGTCACACTTCGAATTAAAGTTTACAATTACATGAACCTCTACCCCCCCTTTAGATGTGACATACTTTTATGTCACACGATGTCATGATATTTAGACTCCCTCTGCCTTGTCACATAATATGGTCACATTGGTGAGACTCCTAAACGTTTTCCAGGTAAAGAAATCTGTGCAAGGTGTGATAGATGCGGAGTCGCCTTTCAAGATGGCGGAGATGGCAGCCATGGAGGGGACTTGGGACGGCGAGAAACGGGAAGTCTCTGTGTGAGTTGTATACCCTCTTATTACGCGACTACACACACAAAGAGCAGAATCAAACTTAGAAGTGTACAGTCCTGATTTTTTTATAAAACCTTGTTTTATACAAAAATCAACAAGGACAAAGGCAAACGAGCAAACGGGTCACCTGATGGAAAGCAACTACTGTCGTCCATGGACACTTGCAACATCAGAAGAGCTGCAGGTGCGTTGTCGGCCTTTTATGAGGGAATACGCTCTCTTCTTGAAGGTTTGCAGGTCGTATAGGTCCAGAAATACTGCTGGTGACAGTTCGTTCCAGAGTTTTACAGTGCGCGGCAGAAAGTTACGCGAGAAACGTATATTTTATATAATAAATGTTAAATGTATATTTTTTCAGAGAGTAGGTCACTTTATTTCCGCCGCCATATGTACGAAATTTGTTGGCCCCCAAGGCCGCTGCGGCCCTTAAGCCTATATGGCCTATTCATTAATCCTGGGCTGGTTGTGTTCTGGTACATTCGATGATCGCTGATAAACCTCTAATTCATGATGAGGTTAGGGTGCTTGCCCATACAAATCATAAAAAAAATTTTTAGAGCTTGTACTATCAGAGAAGTTGATTCCTATGCAGATGGCGGGCCTAAGTAATTTGGTCGCGTTACGTCAAACCCAGCCGACCGATCACAACTAACATTGAATTGACATAAGCCGACCACATGACTTAGGTCCGCCATCTGCATAGGAATCAACTTCCCTGATAGTACTTTCACCCCAAATTGTTATCTCGCATATAACTATCGCAATATAAAGAACTGCAAATTCGTATCGCATCGCAAATATCTGCGACAAAAGTCATACTAAAAATGACCGTCCCGTAGTTTTTTACACCTTGTAGATTTTTTTTCTTTTTTTTCAGTCACGCGTTAGACTTGAAGCAG
This sequence comes from Lysandra bellargus, assembly GCA_905333045.1. Lineage (NCBI taxonomy): Eukaryota > Metazoa > Arthropoda > Insecta > Lepidoptera > Lycaenidae > Lysandra > Lysandra bellargus. The sequence goes on along the minus strand of HG995341.1, from coordinate 3,392,645 downwards.
CTAGACAACGGAGTGCGCGTGCCGCCGGCCGGTTGGAAGTGCGCCAAGTGCGATCTGACCAACAACCTGTGGCTCAACCTGACGGACGGCACCATTCTGTGCGGCCGCCGGTTCTTCGACGGGTCCGGTGGCAACGACCACGCGGTAAGTGAAGACATTACGCTACCAACTCGATGTAAGGCGCAATGTCCTTTAACTCATCAAGCCCTATAAGATCCGACACCGGTGATCGCGACAACAATAGAATAACAATAGATTTCCAGGAATCCATGATCGGAGAAGGTAATATTATGTTACGTAACACACAACTATACATGCCTCAGTCATCTGGTTGAATATTCTATTTGATTGAATGACTAGCGAATTTATTATAATGCAGGAGGCCGCTTTTCTTAATACATTCGATTATCTGGATTTTGAAATATCCGAATGATCAACAATTAGTTCGATTAATCGAGTTCCTACTACAAAATATTTCAGGTGCAACACTACCGCGAGACGGGGTACCCGTTGGCCGTGAAACTGGGCACCATCACGGCGGAGGGCGCCGGCGACGTGTACTCGTACGCGGAGGACGACATGGTCGAGGACCCGCACCTCGCCGCCCACCTCCAGCACTTCGGCATCAACGTGCGCCAGCTGCAGAAGGTATGTCGCACACTCCAGGTTTAAAAAAAAACACAAATTTAAAAAAACCGGAGGCAGCGAAGTGACCGCAACGACTGCACTACTTAAACCACATAGTATTGCTTCATGTGAGAATATTATGCATCATGACAAACATAGAAAGAGTTTCTCCCTATAAAATCCTTACTTAATTTATTACTTACTTACTTAATTAATTTTAAATGCGAAATTATGTCTGTTTGTTACCTCTTCACGCCTAAACGGCTGAACCAATTAAATTAATATTTTGTATTGAGACTTTGTGAGAGACGGGACAGAATGAAAACGCTCTTCCGCAACAAAAAATTAATGTGGATACTTGTGAGTTGTGATAATATGACAAAGAAAATCTATTCTTCTATATTTCAGACTGAAAAATCTATGGTGGAACTGGAGTTGGAGTTAAACAAGAAGACGGGGGAATGGAACACCCTGCAGGAGTCGAGTAGCGAGCTCAGACCGCTGCATGGTCCTTCGCTCACCGGACTCAACAATCTGGGCAACTCGTGTTACATCAACAGCGTTGTACAGGTACGGGTTACAAAGAAAAAACACACTACTAGACATCAACTACGATAACTTGGCGCGCCCCTCCAAAATTCTAAACGTTTGAAGTGCGTTGTCAAAACGTTTGATGTGCGTTGTCTTGCGCGGTAGGCTAGTTATGATTAGTTGATCAACAAATCTTGGTAATAAGTGACATTCGTGAAATGTCACTTTCACGTGTCACGTGAAAATTCATGAAATATTACGTGTACTGTGATTGGTTGAATACTTACTACATACAAACTCTTTCATAAGGATGTGACTACACACATTGAAACAGTCATTTGGAGGGGCGCGCCATGTTATCATAGTTGATCTCTACTACTTATTTAATCCGCGCGCGATCAGAATAGGATGGAACCTTGTCGAAGTAAATCGAAAATAATGGTTTGCTAATGTATAAAGTAGCATTAGCAAAAACGTTCTGAACATTAATTTAGAAGGAATAGAGGAACAAATTGATTTACATCTGTGTGTACAAATATATTTACGTGTGCGTGTTTGTTATGTGCCTACATACATCTTTCTGAGAGCTCTAATTGCCAAACGTGCCGATAAGTGCCGAGTGACTGTCAAACAGATGAAAAAAGAGTTCTGCCACCTCGTATCACGCGTCTCCTTCTACCACACACTGATACTGATAGTGATGTTTCGCTTGCTCAGACCGTTGTTCCTCTATTGGTATATTAACTTTATGATTTATACATGATAATAATAAAATGTAATTGACCGATTCTGTACTATTTATTAATAATTATGTTTTAAAACTTGTACTTCAGGTTCTGTTTCGGATACCGGACTTTATCCGTCGCTACGTGGAGGGTGCGCCAGAGATATTCGCCACGTTTCCAGAAGACCCCGTCAACGACTTCAATGTTCAGACGTAAGATTAACTTTTAGTTGTGAGTAGTAGTTACCAAACCAAACATATTATTAAGGTCGGCTATATCCCATAAAACAAACTAAAAATAACTTTACCAAATGACGTGAATTCAACGACTCGACGAGTTGTCCTTTAGTCATTCAATGAACTCGCTAGTCTTTTAATCAATTAGCAGACTCAACCAGATGACTGTGACATATAAATTGTACGTAACGGAACCTTTTACCTTTTTACCTATCTCCATGTAGTCTAACTTTGCATACGTATTAAGACCCAATGAAAATGCAAAAATCTGTAAAAATTTTATGAAAAAAACTTGATAAAAAACTCTTTTTTTTTTCTATCCAGGGCTAAACTCGGCGTGGGTTTGGTGTCGGGTCGCTACTCCATCCCCGGGGAGAGCGGGGGCTCTCAGCCGGGGATTTCCCCCCACATGTACCGGCAGCTCGTCGGAAAAGGCCACCCGGAGTTTATGAGCAAAAGGCAGCAAGACGCCCACGAGTTCTACCTGCATCTGCTCACATTGTTGGAGGTGGGTAGATGAAATACATGGTGTAATCACCGTAAGATTATCTATCTCGTGAGATTGTAAATGGCCGAAAGATTGTGAACCGTATAATGCATTAAATTGCAATCTATATATTATTAAGGTTCACAATCTTTCGACAAAAGTCAATACGCTACGGCCATAGCTTAATAGGCCGTTTCACGGGACGCCGCATACTGCGGCATGTTTTTGTAATTTAAAAAATGCCTCATGATTTTCCAGCGTCACAGCCGTCACTCGCGTGACCCGGCGGAGTGTCTCCGGTTTGCGGTTGAGGAGCGCGTGGCGTGCGAGTCGGGCGCGGTGCGGTACACGACGCGCGCCGAGCGCCATCTCCCCCTGCCCGTGCCCGTCGCCGCCGCCACCAACGCGGACGCCGTGCGCGCGTATGAGCAGCGCCGCGCCAACCAGCGCCTGTGAGTAGCTACCCAAGGGGGAGGGGCGAGTCGGGCGCGGTGCGCCACACAGACAAATACACTTTATTATACTAGTATGGATTATATATTTTATTTTGTAATATTCCAGGGAGCCGGGCGATTTGGTCCGGCCGCACATACCGTTCCAGGCGTGCCTCGACAGCTTCATGAAGGAGGAGGTGGTCGAGCAGTTCTACAGCACGGCGCTTAACAAGAAGGTCACCGCGCGGAAGTGAGTGTACTCGCCACTTAGCGTGTCCCTAGATGATCAATCTGATTGCGCAATATCACGTATTGTAGAATATTATTGACAGTCTAGGGTTAATATTGAACGCCTTTCAATCTTATTGTAAAAAAAATTTTTTCAATACTATTGTTTAATGATTTGCACAATAAAATTGATCGCTCTAGATGCCGATTTACTTATATTCCAATGAACACCTCTTACAGGATCACACGGTTGGCCACTTTTCCCGATTACCTGCTGATACAACTGAAGAAATTCACTATCAAAGAAGACTGGACTCCCGCCAAACTTGACGTGTCTGTTGATATGCCGTGGGAGGTGTGTACCATCGAAGAAATTGATTCATAGGCAGTTTATGGGCCTACGTCATTTGGTCGGATTGTCACATCAATGCAACTCGACCAAATTACGTAGGTCCGCCGCGCCGTCTGCCTATGAATCAACTTCTCTGATAATAGTTCATTGCTATTCAAATTAATATCGCAATAGACTGAACGAACGAGTAGGCCGACTTCGAAGCGTTTTCGAAAGGAGGACGGGCAAAAATGTATGGGAAGTATACCCACCACCAATAATTACTGTCGGAGGTATCTCGTTAGAAAGCTCTTTTTTGTCAGTTTGTTTGAAGCCCTACTGGTTCTGTATATTGTGCCGTAGTGTATGTCTGTCGCCACTACGCTAGAACGGCTTTAATGAAAATGTTCTCGCGCTGCCCACTTCCCTGCTCACTGCCCTGCCCACTTCTCTGTCGGACAGAGCTCGATATAAACTCATTACAGGTGGACCTAAGCTGCCTGCGGGGTCGCGGGCCGCAGCCGGACGAGACGCTACTGCCGGAGGACTCGCCTAGCGCGCCCAAGCCCGTGTATGACGAAACGCTCCTAGCACAGCTGGTATGTACCTCTGTTCATATTGTATACTGTTGTACTGTACCTACACGTGCTGTATACTTATTTATTACATAAATGCAAAAAATTATTACCATAAAATAAGCTTTCATTCTTCCGTTTAGTTTGTTAAAAAATTCTAGACAGATTTTTATATATTTCATAAAGTAGCTAATATCTTAAGACTATGTTGAGGTGTGTACTCCCACACCGGTTTCGGTAACGGTGGCCGGTTTAATTGAAACAAGGCCAGTTACACAGGATTTTATAGTGCCCAAGTGTATGCGCAGTACATAAGATTTCAATTCCTTTTACTCTCATACCTCTGTGGGACGGAAGACCGACACGACTGGCGAGAGATCAGGCGCAGGACCGACTTTTTACATGCCCATCTGAATGGATCATCTTACTTGTCAGACAATCGATCAGGTGATCAGCCTGCATTGTCCTAACCAAACTTAGAAATAACACGTTTCCAACATGGTAATCGAACCCACGACCTGTCAGGAGCCACGCTCCTTAACCACTGGACCACGGAGGTGTGTACGTTGTAAAGCGTTCTCAAGTTCGATCTCATTCCAGATGGACATGGGTTTCCCGGTGGAGTCGTGCAAGAAGGCGCTGTACTATACCAACAACGGCGGCATGGAGGCGGCGTCCGAGTGGCTGATGGAGCACGTCGGCGACTGGGACTTCGACCACGCCTTCACGCCACCCGGCACGGCACCAGGTAACCGCAGCATCTGTAGCAACAGCAACGAGACAGCTGTGCGACAGCAATGAGACAGATGTTCGACAGCGATGATACAGCTGTTCGACAGCAATAAGACATCTGTGTGACAGTAATGAGACAGTGAGAGATTCTCAGTAATTTGGACCCGTTTTTACCCGTAGAGACGTGTGCTGCTGTAGCAGACAGCTTCTGACGAGTGCAGGCTAATTAGAGTAAAAGAGAACCATAATGAATGTTTACAACACGAATGTTACAGAGGCGGGCGCGTCGGCGGCGGTGGACGAGGCGAGCGCGGCGCAGATCATGTCCATGGGGTTCACGATGGCGCAGGCGCGGGCGGCGCTCACCGCCACGGCCGGCGACGTGCCGCGCGCGCTCGACTGGATATTCAGCCGCGCGGGGGAGCTGCAGCCCGACCAGCCCAAACCAGATAGGACGATGGGCTGCAGGGACGGGCCAGAGAGTGAGTACAGTCACATTGTCTATGGGTCTTACGGCTGCGCAGCTAGGGGTGGTGACGTGGCGCGCAAGAGTGATCTTGTACTGTTAGAACAGGGCTTCATAACGTTATCGAATAACAGAAAAAATATCGTTACGTACCGTTATTTTTATAATGGTAGCCAGATAACGTTATTTTTTTAACGATATCTAGTAAAGTAACGTTATATTTACCGTTATTATTATAACGTTATTTTTTCGTTATGGCATAACAAAAAAATAACGTTATAATAATAACGGTAAATATAACGTTATTTTCTGGTATCAGGTATGCGATAGTGCACGGTGCACCAAATCTCATTCATATTTAAAATGTAATAAGCGTTCTCTGTGAAAATACAAAGAAAAAAATACACCTTAAAAGCGTGATTACGTTTAGAAAATTTTCCCGCCTGTCATGACTTTCTTGACGGACTATAACGTTATCAAAGAACATATATTTACCGTTATAAATCCTATATAACGTTATAACATTTACCGTTATTAAATACATTTATAACGTTATTTCTAGTATCGGTTAAATTTTCATAACGTTATCTATGCCCTTGAAGCAATAACGTTATGAAAAATAACGTTATTTGAAGCCCTGTGTTAGAATGATGCCGAGTTTTTTTTTTTTTTAAATAGCAGTTGGTGTCACACTGCAGGGCAAAGACCTCCTAATTCCGTCCACACGTCTTTTTTTATATAATATCATTTAAGGTTTTTTTTTATATTTACTTATGTTTTATTTCTTCGACAGTGTAATTCCCGGTTTTTCAGTTTTTTTTAACAGGAGTTTCTTTTCACGAATATTGTTTATTAGTTAATTGTTTGGCATTTACTAATCAGAATTACTTGTGAAAAGTTAAATTCCTTAAAAAAACCGGGCGTAAGATTTGTAATTATGGCATATATTTATAAAATGCTAAGAATAATAAAAACTAAGGAAGAGTAACTGTGCCAAAAAATTTGTTCCAATTCTACAAAATGTGACCCACATACATATGCATACTTTATGCAAAAAGAGACATCTGCACGGCGCAGATGGGCGACGAGTGGTTTTTTATTTCAAAGTGTCTAAACACACTAGGCTGAATTACGCCGGCGTAAATTCCGCCGCAAATGCAAACGCATACAAATACAGCGGAATAGTGTGTCGTCTCTCGCGTCCCGCCCGTATTTTGTATGAGTTTGAAACGCGGCGGAATTTACGCCGGCGTAATTCAGCCTAGTGTGTTTAGAGCAGAGGTTTCCAAACTTTTTTTTCTCATAGACCCCCCCAGTTCTAGGCCAGTCTAAAAAGCGTATTCATCCAACAGTTGGACCTTTACTTTTTTGTAATCTAAGTTTGACTCACAATTCACAGTACAAGGAACCAATAACCTTCGCTTGGGGGTGGTAAAACCCGAATTACGTACGTAAACGCAAATATTTTCTTGTTTTGTAGCTATTTAACACAAAAATTACCACACTTTTACATAAGTTAAATTATAAGTCTCCTCGCTCTGTAATATTTAATTTGCTATTAATATAGTAGGAGATCCGGCCATAGAATGACCCTCACCCATCGTATTACGGGATGAAAATGATTTTTTTATAAAATTAAATATGTTAAAAATTTTATTTACAGGAGGTTGTCTGAAAAATTTGGTGCAAAGTGTAATTAATTAATAATTAAAAAATGATTTTTTTTCAAACATTACACTCATTCCCTTACGCAAAAAACTGTATACTAATCGAAAGTATGTAGCTCATAGAATATGCAAACGCTGGGTTGACTTTTTTTTTCCGGTGCAATTATCAGGTAGGCAGGTATATACAGGTAAATCGATACTAGTAATTTGCAACGATCCAGTTACGCGATAAACCTTATATCAAAATAAAGATAATTTTATTATGAATATAATGACATAAGGTTGGCTGCAAAAAGTTGGTGCTAAATCCCGGTTGTCGATTTTTGAAAAACGAAATATTCGTGCGGTTGGATACGTGCGAAAGAGAGGTCCGAGGAACGTATCCAGTGCGATAGAAAAGGACGCAGCATTGCAGCTGTGTGTCGCTCAATCGTCGAAAGAAAGAGAGTGCGCATGCTCTTTGTTTGTGAAATTGAGGAAGATAGCGATAGACTACAGTAAGTGTTGAGCATTATTTCGGAGCAACTGTTGCTGCTACGTATCGATATTATTTTTTGATAATATATTGTTCCAAACATGGCTAAAAAGTGTTTTCTGTGTGATTTAAGTGACTCTGTAATGGATTTTAACGATGAAACTTTTAAAAATTGTTCATTAAAATTGGCTTTTCGAAAATTAAAAAACTTTAAATACAACGACGTTGAACTAACCAACGCGTCATTTCTTGGTTATCATACCACGTGTTATAAAAAAGTGACTGCATTAAACAATAAATATAATGAAGAATTTAATAATTTTGCAACAGAAAATGCAGTAAGTACATAATAAAAAAATCTTTTTTTATATAGTAAACACATTTGAAATATTTAATTTTTATAACGAAATATTGCTACTGCAAAGCGTGTGGAATTTAATTATAATTTAAATTAGTTGTTACGAGATAGAATAATTCTTAAGAAATTAGCATTTTTTGTATTATTAAATTCCATCACATGTAAGCTTCTTACTGTTTTTTAAAAAAATTAGTTTAAAATAGTAACCTAAAAATGTAATTTCAGTTGAATAATTTTTCGTAAGATCATTCATGATGATTTCTTCTTATAGCTTTATTAATAAAACATTTTATGAAAATTATCTATCAAATACTTTTATTTCATTAAAAAAAACCTACTTTTTCAGGTGCGTGTTAATACTTCCACCGGCTCAAGCCTCAAAAAGTATTGCATCTAATGTCGATTCCTGTGCAACAGGTACAGAGGGTGAAGAAATTTTTTAATCAAAATATTGTATTTATAATAAAATTAAATTTTTGTACAAAATTATAGCTTTGTATTTCATGTTTGTAATTTATGTTTTATTTAAAAAAAAATTCGGAAAAACTCTTGATTTTTTGCTTTGTTTTATTTGATTAAGTCTCCTGATGTAAAAAACACGAAATTTTCAAGATAAGTATGTCATAAATTATTTCTTTACAAAAATATTCATGCACTTAAATATAATGACGATTTATATATATATATATATATATATATATATATATATATATATATATATATATATATATATATATATTTACATATATGTACTACATACATAATTTTATCATTTTGTGCAAAAATGCATTGTCGGATGCTCCGAAATAATGCTCAACACTTACTGTAGTCTATCGCTATCTTCCTCAATTTCACAAACAAAGAGCATGCGCACTCTCTTTCTTTCGACGATTGAGCGACACACAGCTGCAATGCTGCGTCCTTTTCTATCGCACTGGATACGTTCCTCGGACCTCTCTTTCGCACGTATCCAACCGCACGAATATTTCGTTTTTCAAAAATCGACAACCGGGATTTAGCACCAACTTTTTGCAGCCAACCTTATGTCATTATATTCATAATAAAATTATCTTTATTTTGATATAAGGTTTATCGCGTAACTGGATCGTTGCAAATTACTAGTATCGATTTACCTGTATATACCTGCCTACCTGATAATTGCACCGGAAAAAAAAAGTCAACCCAGCGTTTGCATATTCTATGAGCTACATACTTTCGATTAGTATACAGTTTTTTGCGTAAGGGAATGAGTGTAATGTTTGAAAAAAAATCATTTTTTAATTATTAATTAATTACACTTTGCACCAAATTTTTCAGACAACCTCCTGTAAATAAATTTTTTAACATATTTAATTTTATAAAAAAATAAATTTCATCCCGTAATACGATGGGTGAGGGTCGTTCTATGGCCGGATCTTAGACTAATATAATATTGTCTGCCTATATTCATAGGAGAAGTCAAATCGGGTCACCAAATTTTTATAGACCCCCGTTAACGACTCGTGGACCCCCATTTTTTTCCACGCAAGCGTAGACCCTTATCGGGCTTCCGTGGACCCCTGGGGGTCCACCTGGACCACTTTGAGAATCAATGGTTTAGAGCCTCTCACTTGTGCATACTGTTCCCACTTCGTTATGCGCGCTCTACTTCTACGCTACTACTGTTATTAATACTCAAAGCCCGAATACAAACAAGAATTTTGTGTAATTATAGAAGTTAAAATTAGTATTGTCAACGGCTTTATTTTGTCAATTTGAATGTAGTGTTTAAATAAGTGTTTTGTAGCTATTGCCATAATATTATTTTAGTGTGCGAAAAGACCCTTGAGAACCAAATTCAAAACGATTGAAGTATGGGAGTTACATTTCCTTAGTTTTTATTATTTGTAGATAAAATGTTTGAACTTTTATTTTTTTATCATAAAAATATTGTTTTTGTTATTATTTAATATGAACATTCATTATTTTATCTTCTTTGATTCAAAATTATTTAAAAAATAATGTATTCCTGTCACTTACAGAGTACAAGCTGATCGCGTTCATCTCTCACATGGGCACGTCGACGACGGTCGGTCACTACGTGTGCCACGTGCTACACGAAGGTCGCTGGGTGATATTCAACGATAATAAGGTAAGAACACCATTCATTAAGTATAGTTTTCACAGAGCCAGTACTAGCTGCCAATAAGACTGGCAGCCAGTATTGGCTTGGCATATGCCGCGTGTGAACAGTTTTTCAAGCTAGGCCAAACTGTTCACACAGACTAGTCTTTAAAGCAGGCCAAAAGCGCAAGGGTGTACCTGACAGGTTTGCCTGTGCAGTTAAGCCTATCAAAGTTGAGGCAAAACCTGCACAGTTCTGTAATGTAAGCCATACACGCTACGGTTTACCGGAGAGGTCACCTGTGCAGGTGTCACTCGAAAGAATTAATTTTCGATTGAGGTATAGTCCGTGCAATTCACAAAGACGCGCCCCACCACTTTTTGGGTGAGCATCTTTCCCTTTGACCGTGACGCTTTCTCTTAATTGGTCTATTTATTGTAGTGTGAGTGCACTCATAGGTAATTAGTGTGTACCGATAACACTCAAACATTGGCGAAAGCTTGCACACATATACTTTAAACGATAAGGAGGAATAGTGGGGCGCGTCTTCGTGGCCTATACACCCTTGCGTGTGTGGCCTGCTTAATATTTCACAATTTCGTTAAAAATGCAGGGTGTCTATTGTCAAAGTGATAAAACTTTAGGATGTGTACGAGTATCCGATATCGAGTTCACTGTGAAAGTATCAGCGCTGAAAGAGTAACTTTTTTTACTTTTCAATTTTATTGATTTCAAATAATTTTCCCGGCCCTAAAGCGTTATGCGAAAAAACTGGAATTTTTAACATTTATCTGATATAATTTAACCTCATGATTTATACAAAAAAACGTCCCTTACGTCTTATTCACTGTTTCAGGTGGCTCTCTCAGAAAACCCGCCAAAGGATCTCGGCTACCTGTATCTATACGAAAGGCTGTGATACGCGCCAGTTTACGCCGGCCATAGTGAGCTCACGACCAAAATGTCTGCGGCTACGCTAACACACTAAAACTACTACAGTCCCAAAGGCGAAGCACAAAACTTGATAGATTGTAACAAAAGTAAGTGATAGCACTTTAGGGTGTGTATGTGTCCCGTATAGTTTATTGTGAAAGTAGTTGTTAAAAACTTTTTTAACTTTTATGACGCTAGGCCGCCCATACAAACAACAGAAAATTGCTCTTTCATCGCTGCTACTTTCACAATTAACTCTATATACGGGGCACACCCTAAAGTATTCTAACTTAGTTTTGTCACATCCTGTATATACAGTCTGTCGGGAAAGTGTACACGCTGAACTGAATTTTTTAACGTAATATAAGTGTTAGTTTTCCAAAGAAAATAAATAAATAGCAATAACGATCGAACGATGTTTTGTTTTTGGCGCACATTGGAAAAAGTTTGTACACTTCAAATATTATAATTCTGGCATCGTTTTGCAATTTGATGGTGTTTATCATTAAAAATATTTTTTCGGCGTTACACTTTTTTGACAAGCTGCGGTCGAGTTTTTAATTCTTTGTTTACGTGCAGATCGAAATAATTTTAAACGTAGTAACAGCCGTGTCCTTAAAACTCGCCAATAGACGTAAACGGGGGATAATATATTGTTTTGCTACTTCAATTTATTTGTAACATTGCGTGTGCCTTCGGGCTAGCAAAGAAGTTTTTGTGGCGCTAGTGTTGTGGTTAAAGCGAATATTGTGGATGTGAACAGGGGTAATGCTAAGCAGACCATAACCCTTAATCGGGCCTAACGAAAAATTCAGTTTTGCATGGATTAATACTTCAGTCGGAATTTCCAGGAATAGCTATTGTATTCTATTGTTGTCGCGATCACCGGTGCTCGCGCGGGGCCTGAAGGATTAAGTAGATGTTTTTAGGTCAATTAGGATATGTGTGTACATAAAATCAATTATAAATTACTGAAACTGAAAATAATTATGTTTTTACGGTTGGGAAATTATCTCCCTTTGCCTGTTCACGACCAACCAAGATGGGAAAGTATTTCCCTTTGCCCGATTACGAAACAAATTTATAAATAAATAGACTAGTTAGTTGCTCTGACTCTACTTTTGAATTTATTTTCCTCAATAAATGTTCTCAAAATTGTTTAAATTAAAACGAGCTTTTGTATCAGTATGCGAATAAAGGATCCAATGAACAATAAAATAACTAATCTTTAAGAGGTATTTATTAAAAAAACTTCAACCAGACAAATGAAACTGTTTTAAATACTCCTGAGGACATTATTGCCACTTAAAATTTTTTTAAGGCATTATCCAAAATATTTGAAAATAAAAATTTAAAATAAACTAAGATAATTGACAAATCTTAAAAGTTGACAAAAATAAATTCCCATTTTTTTATATATAGTGACGCAAAATGGAGTTGCTAATAGGCAATGGGAACTGTTTTCCCACTTGCGAGTATGTATTTCAAATTAATCAAAACCACATAAACATTACGTTTTTGCACTGAAAATCATAACAAAGCTACACATAATATAATAAATTAGTACATAAGAAATGAAATATCTACTGACAAGAATCTTTTTTGAAGAAACTTTGCAAATTTATGTCTCCACTACGTGAAAATCGCGCATTTTTTCAAAACTGACATTTATTTGCTTCTAACATTGACACTTGACACTTGAAAGGGCTGGGTTGCGAGTAAGATAATGTTGTAATTATCTTAGATTCTATTTGTGTGAATAAAAAAAACATTAAAGGTTGCCATTTCTAAAATATTCGGAATTTTAGCTAGATTGAGAGGATGGGAAAATAGTTCCCTGTGCCCGATTAAGGGATAAGCGCAAGGGTGTACCTGACAGGTTTGCCTGTGCAGTTACGCCTATCAGGCAAAGTAGAGGCAAAACCTGCACAGTTCTGTAACATACACGCTCCGGTTTACCTGAACAGTTAGCCTGTTAAGGCAAACCTGTAAAGTACCCTGCAAACGATCAAATTGTATGTCAAATTTTACGTGTTTGTCAAACAATTTGATAGTGTACAGCTTTGTTTGAAGCGTTTGTCAAACAATCTACGTGTTTGAGCTGTTTGAAGAAAATTTGGATTGGCGTAGTGTTTGACAAACGTGTTTGAACGTGTTCCGCTGTATTTGTCAAACAAGATCTCATGATCTCAAACCGATTCTAGCTAATTGTTTGACAAACTTGTATGATGCACGTTTGTTCGTCTGCGCTGCTGTTTGATGAAAACGTAAATTACATCAAACATGTTTGTCAAACATATTTGATTGTTAACAGGGTACTTTAGGTATAGATGTGTATGGCCTACTTTAGGTATAGACCGCTATAGTCTGGTAACAGACTATAGCGAGCAGCAGTTTAGTCAAAAAATATGTACGAAAAGATATAAACGTTTTTGGTTTAAAAAATCCGTCACTTTGTCGTATTTTACCTAAAAAACTATGGTGACCGTAATATGGGTGCATCACAGAAGTTGATTCACAGGCAGATGGCGGTCCTACATAATTTGGTCGCATTATGTTAACACTATCTGTTGCCCGCGACTTCGTCTGCGTGGACTCAGCTTATAGCGCGAAATCGAAAAAATCTAACCCAAGATGGTACCAGTTACCATGGTTAGTTATAGAAAGACGTAGGAGTAAGAGCTAGCGCGATCTAGACGACTCTGCGCCATCTGTTATGAACTTTTGGAACTAACTTAATTTGAACAAATTTACGCATAAACACCCCCTTACGACCCCTTTTTCCAGTTAAAAAGTAGCATATGTCCTTTCTCAGGCTTTAGACTATCTGTGTACAAAATTTGATTACAATCGGTTCAGTAGTTTTGGCGTGAAAGCGAGACAGACAGACAGATAGAGATACTTTCGCATTTATAATAATAGCATAGATACCCAGCCAACAGTCACGACTAACATTAAGAGCATGTTTCACCACTTCCTGATAAAGTGGGGGATAGGCTATCCACAACTTATCGGACAGATACTCCATACTGTATATGTCAGATAACTTGTGGATAGACTGTCCGGCGCTTATCAGGAAGTGGTGAAACAGACCCTAAATTATCTTTGTTTTTACTTTTTATGATTATTATATTTGCAATGAAATGCTATTACCTCTGTTCACATCAAACTCAATAAGTTTCTATTTATTTTGTTAATTGTATTTTGTAAATTCGAATATTGCGCAATAACAAAATATAATTTTCCATCAAATATTTATTCAGAAATATTTGATCGAAGATAATAGTTGTATATTATATTAGATGAATTGGATATATTTGTTTACTAAATAGTGCGCAACACCAATAAATAATACTCTTTAGACAAGATAGTATTATTGAGCCTAAGAATTTAAGATAACATTTGAACCAAATTCAATACTAACACCAATACCTTAAGAGCCCCCACAGACTGCAGACTTTATATATTCATATGATAGTTTTTGTCGGGTTGGGCTGTTAGAGCGCACACTACGCCAACTAAACAGTTGGGTTGATGGTGAGTGCGCAGATAACAGTCGGCCAATTATTCTCGCACGATTCCATTACACAGCGATAGATTTTTGAATGTAATTTTTTTCTCGATTCGGATTTCTGCCGAGTCGGCTGACCAAACAATCGGCATCGGCCGACAGTTAAGTTTGAAGGCAATCGTATAGCCCATCAAACTTAATTATCGGCCGACTCGGTATCGTTGTAATATGTGCACTTCCATACAGCTTCATACTGATCAAGAGCCAAACCAAATTATCGGCCGAAAGAAAGTCTGCAGTCTGCGGGGGCTCTTACATAATTTTTAATTATAGACTGTTACATAATGTACGTATAGTTATAGACGTATCACTTACTAATATAAGTATTTGAACGGCTAATACAAGGTCAGCTTTTTTTTAACCCCCGACAAAAGAGGGGTGTTATAAGTTTGACTTGTCTGTCTGTCTGTGTGTCTGTCTGTGGCATCGTAGCAACCAAATGGGTGGACCGATTTTGACCTAGTTTTTTTTTTCCTGTCTGTCTGATAGGTCCCTAAGGAATTTATCAGAGAGCGCTCACGCGGTCAAGCGGTCATTTTTGCGTTCTTCGTGTTGTATTTCGTTATATAGATATACACAGAGGGCGTTCTGACCGCGTCGTAATTGCTAATCTGCCTAAGGCGCAACTCAGGGACGCCATAGGACGCTGCTCAGGGACGCTATAGGACGCTGCCGCCCATTGGCCATGGCCCATTGCCTATACGGGCTTATACATAAATCCAAAGCTGTCCTGACTCCTGCGTGACTGACCGCATCGTAGAATGCTAACGCAGAACGCTTGAACGCGTGACCGCTCTCTGTTTGAGGTCCCTAAAATCAGCCAACTATAAAGTGCATTTTTGGATTGCTGTCAAAGTTGTTGAGTACTGCTGTAGTGTTTGTTGTGATTACTCGGTAACAATTAAGCTAATGTTTCGAATTTAATATCCATAGTTTATCATGCTTAATATACAACGAAAATAAAAATTTAATTGATGTGTTCTTTTTATTTTCTTTCTTTCTCTCCCAGATCCTGTACATTATACAATGGTTACTGTATATTATACAGTGGTTAGTTATACAATGGTCCTTCCATATTCGTTAGCTACATTTCTAACGTGTCGGACAAGGACAAAACATTCTACTGAGCGTCCTAGTAAGTAGTAACGTGTGTATTCCGTACGCTCTACCTACTGAAGGTCACAAGATTTGTTAAAAAAATAACCAAATTGTTTAAAATGATAAATATATATTTGTACCATCGAAGAAATTGAGTCATAGGCACTTGAGGGACCTACGTCATTTGGTCGGATTATGTTAATTCAATGTTGGTCGCAAATCGCAATGTGTCGGATGGGTTTGACATAATGCGACAGATTACTGATGTTAAAATATAATATTACACTACAGTGGAGGCATTTTAATAGGCCACATTTGACATCTGTCAGATTAATCTCCATAGTGAGGTGAGCTGCGTAAAAACTTCGACCAAAACGAATAAAACGATACGGACTTGAAACAAAATATTTGAATTTTATACGCTTGAAACAAACTCCTGTCCCATTATTACTTTTTCTTTTGCAAATTCAAGGAGCAAAATAAGACAAGTACATAATTTACAAAAAAAAAATGCATTTATTCGCTTAAATTATAAAAACTGTTAAATTTAGTATTATCATTATTCATTTCACATAAATATGTGTTGCTTTTCACAACGTGGTTATTAATTTATGGGGATATTTCGTTATGAGTAATCAATGCATCGACACTATTTATTCGCTTTCGATTTTTAGGGTAACTTCCCTAGAGTTTAAAAAGAAAAAAGGTCAGCTGACGTAACATTGTAACACGCATTGTAACGACTGCAATTATTAAGATCAGAATTTGTTTATTACGTTTAGACTTGTTTATCAGTAAAAGCAAATCGTTTAATAATTCGTATCGGTCATATTTACAATAAATATGTAATCGTAATTGAAAAAAGTTAATCAATTGTGCAGTTATAACAAAACGAAAATATTTATTTTTTATGTACGTCGCTACAAGGTTACCTGGTACAATTTTGATGAACTGTCAAATGTGGCCTATTAAAATGTCCCGACTTTATATAGTCACTGACCTCCATTATACAAGTACGCTGGCGGCTGGACATAAGATACCCAGCTGTTTTTTGTGCCTATTTGAAGCGGAATTAGCGCCCCCAATGCGGGGGAAGAGAACTAAATCTGACGTAACTTGCAAATGGCCGCTCAATCGCTATTGGTTGTAGAAACCAAAGAGAATACAATCACTACGGTGGTAGAAACTAGTATTAGTTCCAAGTACTCCCACTACTGCTATCAGCGCCAATATGACGACTTTTAAACGTCATGTTTACGTTAGATTTAGTTCTCTTCCCCCGCATTGGGGCGCTGATTCCGCTTCAAATAGGCACAAAAAACAGCTGTCATTTCAAAGGGTATCATAGGTCCAGCGTACTTGTATAATGGAGGTCAGTGTCTATACATCTGTAGTCTGCAAAAGGGATACAATATTAATATGGAAATAATGGACCTATTTACATTGATTCTATTTCGATTTACACATTTTACACAATCATCTATAACCTAATGGTTTCATAGAAACTAAAGAATTACTAGAATATCTAGTCTAGGAAAGCCAACGCTTTATTATCATTAGCATCGCCGCGCTGAGCCATGTCATGGCAAGCTCACGTCAGTGAAGCGATTCCATTGGTTCTCAAAAACATTCCTCGTAACACATCTCTGGTGGAAGCGCAGCCTAAAGGTCACAGCACACATATCAACTCGGAAAGGGATCGTCACCGTATCGCCTTTCGCTTCGCCATCAACCAGGCGTCAACCCAACGTATGCACGTAATCAAAGCGTATCAGTAGCACCTGCACGTCAACTCGACTACGGATAGGCGCCCTTCTCCCTAACAACATCCCCCGCCCTATAAATTTCAAATCAATCCTCTGTTATGTAAATAGTCCTCTTATTGAAATTTTATGTACTTTCAGAGAAGTTGATTCCTATGCAGATCGGGGACCTACGTAGTTTGGTTGCGTTATGTCAAACCCAGCCGACAGACAACAATTAACATTGAATTGACATAATCGACCAAATAACGTTGGTCTATCAACTGCATAGGAATCAATTTCCTCGATGGTACATATATCCGTTCTAACAACATAAAGCTGTGATGTTTTACTAACCCTTATATGTTTGTGTTTGTTTTAGATTATTCAACAGTTCTACTAAATAAGATTCCGTTGTACCGTGTTGTTTCACCAGACCTACATTATTAGAGCAAAGTCAACTTGGCCACTCTGACATTGGCAACTCACTGAGGCCGCCATAATTAAAGAAGAAGAAGAAGACGCCTCGCCTGGTTGGACGACGAGCCCATTACGGTTCCGCGTAGTGTGCGTTGCAGTAGGGAGTTTCATACAAACAATATTGAACGGCTCGAGGCGATACGGTGCCAATCCCTTTCCGAGTTGATATGTGTGCTGTGACCTTAATGCGCGCACCCGCAACACTCTTCACTAAAGGAACCCAGAAATTGGACCGTTTGATTTAGCCTTGTCGGGCAGGGAAATGGGCAACGCGAAAATGAGAGCTACAACTCACCGGGACGCCATCGCGACGTGGCCAGTGACGTTACCATGGCGACGTCCAAGCAACGTCTGGCGTCTCTACATCGCCGCCCCCCCTAGGAGACTACATCAGTCCACTGCTGGCCAGCAGTCAGATACTTCGCGACTCTTCCATTTGTCGTCAATCTTTAAATCATGCACGGCCTACGAGCAACTACTATCACTATTATCTTCGTCCGAGTAATCAACTTTCAAAGTGTCCTCCGTGCTATCTTCCACATACATTATATTCTGGTGTATATTCATTTTTCTGACTTCTTGGAGTGTCTGCAATATTTTCGTCTTGGCAGCAAGCTTCTGGTCGTCGCTCATTTGTTTCAAAGTCGGTACTAGAGATAATACAAAGTGTTTGTCCCCATCTATTTCTTTATGTAAAGCTGCAAAATAATATAAATAGTTATACTCGACCTTATAAGCTATTGCATAGCTTTTATAGGGGGCTTTAAGCGCGCGGCGACTGAATCAAAAAACGAGGGAAAACTAAAATGTGAAAACTGTCCTATCATCTGCTGATATCACCTAAATAAGCCAATCACGTAACAAACATTGATGTGTTGTAAATAAAAATCGGCCAAGTGCGAGTTGGACTCGCGCACGAAAGGTTGAGTACTGTTATAGAGCAAACATAGACCAATAATTTTGATTTTTGTATAGGAGCCCCCCTTATTTTTTTTATTTTATTTAAATTTTATTCTTAAATATTGAAGTAGATATAATTTAAGGCCTTTGTGAAAATATGTGCCTACCTGTTGCCATTATTGATATCGAGCAAAAAGCGCCAAAAAAGTCATGTTTGTTGTATGGGAGCCCCTTTTAAATATTAATTTTATTTTGTTTTTAGTATTTGTTGTGATAGCGGCAACAGATATACACAATCTGTAAAAATTTTAGAAATCTAGCTATAGCGGTTCTTGAGATACAGCCTGGAGACAGACGGACAGACAGACATCGAAGTCTCATGAATACGGTCCCGTTTTCACCCTTTGGGTACGGAACCCTAAAAAATATAAATCAAACTTAGCTTAAAAATAAAGAGAAACCAACCATTACTACTCTGTGGGGCTTGTTGTTCTCTCACTGATGCCTCTTGCATTAATCTTCTTTTTGGTCTCAGATTGTCTCTTATGCTTTCTTCCTTATACAAAGTCTTTTCTAAAAGATCTTTTATATCTTTTAAATAGGTAAATGTTTTATTATTTTCATGTTCTTCCTGTTTTTTATCATTGACCGCTTGAGGTTCAACAGTGTAGTTTTCTTGTAAAGGGTATTCTGATTGAGGGGAAGACGGCCTAGAAGTTTCGGGACTGAATATTTCTTTTGCTGCAAAAATTCAATTCAAATTATTTATTGTTTATATTTTGTCAAAATATTAAAGATGTACATCAGTATATATGGTTGCCAGGCAGCTTAACCGATTCAGTGCGGATGACACGGGAGCCGTGTCATACATGTTTTTAACGTGTGGCGTGTGACACGTGAGCCGTGTCATTTGAAAAACGATTGTATCTCCCTCAAATTACACTTTAGAAGGTCCTACTCTGAACAAAATCATCATTATTTTTTTATTAAATAAGGGGGCAAATGAGCAAACGGGTCACCTGATGGTAAGCAACTACCGTCGCCCATGGACACTCGCAACATCAGAAGAGCTGCAGGTGCGTTGCCGGCCTTTTAAGAGGGAATACGCTATTTTCTTGAAGGTTTGCAGGTCGTATAGGTCCGGAAAAATTGCTGGTGACAGTTCATTCCAGAGTTTTACAGTGCGCGGCAGAAAGTTACGCGAAAAAACTCCTCTGCCAAACTGCCACTCATCAAGGTGATGAGGATGGTAATCTTAATTTTCCACGTAGAACAAGTCTATAGGCTTCGCCTCTGAATATTCTGTGAATTGCAAAAAAGTAGGGGCCGCCAACCTTTTTTAAAGGTGCATTCATTTAGTTTTACACGGCAGCCGCGTCTTATGAGTTTTTAACGTGTGGCATATGACACGTGAGTCGTGTCATTTAGAAAGCGATTGTATCTCCCTCAAATTGCACTTTAGAAGATTCTACTCTGAACAAAACTGTCTTAATTTTCCACATGAAACTAGCCTATCGGCTTCGTTTCTGAATATTTTGTGAATTGAAAAAAGTAGGGGCTGTCTCATTTTTTAAGCCTCATGGTTCCCATCATCAGACCACCACTTTTGTAACATGGTACCAACTCGGAACCGGATCAATCGGAACAAATACGCTATACAACAAAAGAAAAATTTTGAAAATCGGTTCACAAACGGCGGAGTAATCGTTGAACACACATAAAAAAAATATATCCACAGCCGAACGTATAACCTCCTCCTTTTTGGAAGTCGGTTAAAAAAACTTAACAACGAACTTCTTTATAACGTATAATTTAATAACGTATAATTTACATCGGAAACCCAGATCTATTTAATACACTCATTTTTCTAACTTTGAAATGTACAAAAGGTTTGCAACATCTGAATAAAAAAATAGCTGACCTGCCATTTTCAGGTTAACACTTAGTAAAACTACTCGAAATCAACTCAAAATAATGTAGCCTTCCGTTAACATCAATGATTTGGGCTCAATCAATTAAATCAAGTTAATACAAGCAAAAAAAAAACAATAAACCTTTTTGAACGTGGCGGGTGACACGGTAGCCGTGTCATCTACTTCTATGGCGTATGACACGGCTAACGTGTCACGAGAAAATTGTATGCCGCCACGACTGAAAGTCTTCAAAAATGTGCGCCGCATTGAATCGGTTAACCAAAAAGCCGGACAACACTGACCTCCATTATACACTTGTATAATGGAGGTCAGTGAGAGTGTGAGAGACACAAGAGATAGACACAGATACACAATCTGTGAAAATTTCAGAAATCTAGTTATAGCGGTTCTTGAGATACAGCCTGGAGACAGACGGACAGACAGACATCGAAGTCTCATGAATACGGTCCCGTTTTCACCCTTTGGGTATGGAACCCTAAAAAATATAAATCAAACTTAGCTTAAAAATAAAGAGAAACCAACCATTACTACTCTGTGGGGCTTGTTGTTCTCTCACTGATGCCTCTTGCATTAATCTTCTTTTTGGTCTCAGAATGTCTCTTATGCTTTCTTCCTTATACAAAGTCTTTTCTAGAAGATCTTTTATATCTTTTAAATAAGTAAATGTTTTATTATTTTCATGTTCTTCTTGTTTTTTATCATTGACCGCTTGAGGTTCAACAGTGTGGTTTGCTCGTATGGGGTATTCTGATCGAGGAGAGGACGGACTAGATATTTTGGAACTGAATGTTTTTTTTGCTGCAAAAATTTAATTCAAATTATTTCTTGTTTTTATTTTATTTGAATATTAAAGACACACTGATAGATATATATAAGAAGAGAAAAGATATAAAATACAAACACAACTATAAATGAAAAGCAGAAATCATGGCAAATAACATGCGATACAATTTTGGGCATGCTATCAAAAACTGTTGTAATTGTTTAACTCAGGGGTTCCCAATCGAGCTATCTCTAGTAATGTAATTTGCCTTACATAGTAACTAATTCTTAATCTGTGCATTTGCCTATCCTTCAATCTCGGGCAATAGTAACCAAACCACGATTCTATCATTTCGAAAATACGAGTTTATTATATATTTAACGAAAGAGTATTAAACATATTATAATCGAATACTGTAGCAGTGATGATAGTGATATTGAATTAATTCCAATAATATTACATTGCGATGAAGACAGTGACAGTGATACTAATATTTTACAGAAGCAATATGGTTTGTACTGCTTTTGTAAAATATGTGTGAATGTGTGAATTACATGTGTGAATTAAATGAATATGAATTTTGTACAGATTCAGACTGAATAAAAGTGCTGTAAATCAGTTACTAGTTTTAATTTTTTTTTTTTGGTTGTAACTTCTAAAAGTTAAATAAAGTATGCCTGATTATACATTTTTCTCAAGCATGTTTTTTAACCGATTCGTTGCCACCTTCATTTTTACGAATTCTCACCACAGGCCAAGCAGTTTGTTTGATGACGCGCCATAAGCGTCATCGGCCCTCCTAAACAATGACAACCCACATGCAGCATTGGCCACTGGTTGTGTTTTATGCACATTTAGACTAAGGAATTATAATTATAGTATAATAAATTAGTTTAGGGAGTCTGCAGGGTGCGGCCATGCAGAATGTATGTGCGCCGCAGACTCGATCACACAAAAAGTCTGCCGTCTGCGATCTCCCTTAACGTTTTTTAACAATCCTTGTATGACGCGCCTGGCGCGTCATCGGCCTCACTGAATCATTTTAAATGACGCGCTGAGCGCGGCATTGGCCACAAATCGGTTAAACTAAACAGACTTTTAACACCTCGATCGCGGATTCTTAGAAATCTTTTGTTCTCGCTTTTATTATAATTGTTTACGCGGTCGAATTCGACTGCTTGGGAGTTGATAGGATAAAAGATGATATTTATTAACTGAATAATAATAATATCAATGATCTACTTTTATAATTAGAAAAATATAGCCAGTCACAGCCCACCTAAAGATCCACTACCGCTTGTTCTTTTTAAAAAAAAGTTATGTTTTGGGGCCAGGCATCTATGATTTTCAGAAATTGCCCTTCACCAGCACCAACATCACAAACACCTTCACCACACCCTTTACAATCACCTTCTGTCAAACAATCATCTCCACGGGGAAACCTACCCAAAAGTGAAGCTACTTTGTCCAAGACTTCATCTGGTGGGTAATAGTCCTTGCCTCTTCCTGTCTGTGACACAGAAAAATTAGAAATACATTAACTAGGTACAACACAGATGAATGTAGTTGTGATTAATTACAACTGTTCACTAGTCATAATTTTATACTAACTTTATTTTGGCTGCTTCTAATGCTTGCGCTGCGTTTGCGCGCCGACTTCTTTAAATTCTCCCATTTGAGACGAAGTTGCGCTGGGGTGCGAGGGAAACTTGACACGGATGAATTAAATTCAACCGACAATGACTGCCAAGCCTTCTCTTTCATTCTATTATTAGTGGCATTTGTTGCCTTGTTATTTACGACGGGATGTGTTGCTATAAGCTGGACAAGTAGCATGGTCTCGTTCTTGGTCATTGGTAGAGCTTTCGTAGACTAAAAGAAAAGAATTGAAGTACAAAAGTTTGAACACAGTACAAAACACCAATATTTCTATAAATTCAAATACTTACAGAATTCATTTTGTTTAATTTTAATTGTATTTGTACCTATTTTATTCCTTTATAATAAAATAAACTCATCGAGATCATTGAGATGTATGATCGAGATAAACTGGTCAGTATATATTACTAGGTACATATGACTAATCTGTGGTATATATAAACAAACAAGGCAGTGTTGTCGAGACTCGATCGAGATAAACTGGTCAGTATATTATATAAACAAACAAGGCAGTGTTGCCAACCACAAGCCCCGTATTCACTTTGATTAGTAATAAGTGCAAGTGATTAGTGCAGGTGATTAGTAATCAGGTAAAAGTACGTGTGGACAGCGACTGATTAGTGCAAGTCCTTTGATTTCTACTAATCACTAATCTCTTGAACTAATCACTTGCACTCGCACTAATCAAAGTGAATACAGGCCCACAGATCAAGAACTAGTTGCCAACTAGTGTTGGGTATAGTATTAGTGTTCTGTGGTATAGTGTTGAGTAGGACTTACAAGAGGCATTACAATTGTCCGGGACAAGACGGCGAATGTAAGAGCGGCTCAGCATTTTAACATGTACCGTTTCAAAATTATTGTCGCGGTGGTCTGAATTTTTAGGGGTATTTTCAGGGATTTTTTGATTAATCTTTATTTTTTTTAATTTATTGTCCGATTTACATTAAATCGAAATGATGGATCTTGTGTAACATTTAATCCATCCAATAAAATGTTAAATTCAATGTCAACACGTAATTATGATTTCAAAAAGTCTGAATCTTTAATAAATGAAGACGAAATAATTTTAACTTTTAATTAAAAGATTTTGAAACATATTATACTACAGAATATTATTTCTAAATCATTATGAATTTATATTCATATATATTTTTAGGGGGAAAATATATAAGTAAATATAAATTCAATTCATTAATGGGTAGGACGTGAATTCCTCGTATAAAATTCATATCCTATCCATTACAAGGTACAAACTAGGGTTGGCGATCTGAGACACAGATTAATATATTACGTAGCAAGCTAGTCTGTGATCGATTAATCGCAAAGTCGATCTTTTGGAGCAAAAAAATCGATCTTTTTAATCGATCCAACGCATTGAATCGTAGATAGAGTAAAAGTATAGATTGCTGGATATTTCCTTTTTACTCACACAAAGAAAGAGATAGTTAATTACGTATTGCTTGTGGAGAAAAAAGATAAAATAATTATTTTCTGTCCCTCACCGCGTGGCCATTTTTTCCAATGTGATGCTCCTACAGAAGCTTAACAAAGTTTGACGTTTCGTACACAAACAGCTGAAATTTACAAATTTTGTTTGATTTAACTAATTATTGTAACGTAGAAGTAGTGTTTGTGTTTTTCTTATAAGATGTATATGTGCACTATATTAAAATAATGTTGGGACATGTTATGGGCTGTAAAAGCAATACTTTATGGAAAATTGGGGAAATATCTTTTCACAAGTAAGTTTTCAAAAATTTCGTTTTATTTTATTAGCATCACAGTTTTTATAAATTAACTTTCTTTAATTAATAATATTGTTCATATTAAACATATATTTTACTAAAATTAGCATCTAATATATTGTATTTTATGTATTTTGTTTTTATAACCTCAAATGCCAGTGTTGCCAGATGTTGCTTACGTTAATTACCCTGCTAATGGGGAAATTTAAGTAAATATGTTTTTTTCAACATTTTGTTGTTTTTTAACCGACTTAAAAAAAGGAGGTTATCATTCGAAGCGTAAGTATGTATGTAATATTTCTAGAACTGCCCAGTTTTTGTATAATATGTTAGTCTAGATCAGTGTCTGAACAAATGAAACAAATTTCAAAAGTGTATGTATTTATGTATGTATGTATGTTTTTATGTTTGTGTTTGCATATCTCCGGAACTACAAGTCCGATTTCAGTAATTCTTTTTTTGTTGTACAGTTTCAAGTTTGGTATTGTTCAACTTAAGGAATATTGCAAGTTTCATCAAAATCGGTCTAATAGTTTCGAGATATTTTAATTCTCAATTAATTAAGTACAATTATATTGAAGTCGGTTTTATATTTTTAAAGTACTATTCCAATACAATTATCATGTATCCAATTTTTTTCCAGATTTCCTAATGACTCTGAAATCCTTAAATTATGGATAACCGCAAAAAATAGACTGAATTGGGGCCCACCACGTGGTTCAAGAATATACAGTATACATTTTAATAAAGAAGATGTATTAAATGTTGGAAAGAAAACATTTCTTTTTCTGTGCCTGTCAAGGTAATTTATTAATTATAATTCATTAGGTCCTTTTTGTCTGTGTACAGAAATTAAATTAATATTTTTTATTACAGCTCCTAGATTCTAAGAGCGAAGCATCAGGTAACCCATCGTGTGAGACCTCCTGCTTTGTATGGGGAGGGAAAATGGGAATATTTCCTACTCCGCCTATGATCTATCTTCTTCTGATTAATTTCGTTGCGGGTCCCAAGATAGCTTTAGCATGTCATTTGGGCTTCCTGAGATCATATCAAAGGATTTTCGTGGTGGTGGGAATATGTGGTGGGCCAAAGCCCGTTAAAAATACTTTTTTAAACTTATTGCCGTACTCAGAGAAATTTATTTATCTGGTATTAAACTTCAATTTTATGAAGAGTTTGACAGATAAATAATGAGCCCCATGGCTTAACTCAATATTTTTATTCAATCACAGTTAAGTAATTATTGATACTCGTCTCTGTGTGCGGCCTTTAGCTAGTTAGTAGTTACCCTTTATTTGATACGCATATGAAATGTAATAATAATAATAATAATAAATACTCTTATTGTGCACACATAAAATTGAAAAATCAAGAACATTAATTATAAATAAGAGATTAATTATAAATAACACAATGGCGGCCTTATTACTAATTAGTAATTTCTTCCAGGCAACCACGGGTAGAGGGAACATAATATTATATATATATATATATATATATATATATATATATATATATATATATATATATATATATATATATATATATATATATATACATATATACATATTGCATATCAGACAAAATAGTATATTATTCATGATACATAATATATCTAATAAATACACAGATACATACATATCTACCTAGACTAAAATACATATATACAATACACACATATTATATACATATAATATATATATATATATACATATAATATTTATGAGACGTTATCAATAGTCGAATTATAATAATAATTACTGTTAGCGATAAGAGAGAGAATGAATTCAAGTTATTCAATTACTATCAACAATCATCATTATATGCAATAGCAAGGAAATGTCTCTTGACCAAGGTCTTAAACCGAAATAGTGTTTTAGACAAATGTATATACAAATAAAAATTTATGTCTCTTGGTAAAGCGTTCCAAAGTTTCATTCCGGTAATAGCAAAGGATGAGCCATAAAATTTGGTGTAATGTACAGGCATTTCCAGGAGCAAATTAGACACTGATCGCAAATCTTTAACGTGTGCCTGTCGAAATAGAAAGTTATTTTTTAAGTACGAAGGTAAATGCGGATCATGTATAGTGGAATAAACGAGAGAAAGAAGGCGAGCATCCCGTCGTAGGCGAATAGGCAACCACTTCAGCTTTGCACGGTATTCAAAGATGTGGTCTTATTTGCGAAGGCCGAAGATAAATCGGATAGCCAGATTCTGTAATCGCTCGAGTTTGTTTAGCTGGTCCTCTGTGAGATTCACAAAACACGCGTCCGCATAGTCCAGCGTAGGTAAAAATAGTGATTAAGCGATCTTAATTTTTGTGGGAATGGGAAGTAGGTAACGTAGGCGAGATAGAGAGTGCCAGGTTGCGTATATTTTCCTACTGATCTCTTTGATGTGTAGTGACCATGATAATGTTTCGTCAATGTATACTCCTAAATTTTTAACTGTTTTGGTAAAGGGAATTACAACGCCATTCACGACCACCGGAGGTAAACAACCAAAGTCGATTCTAGATATTAGCCCAGGACTACCAATAAGTATTAACTGCGTCTTAGCTGGGTTAATATAGAGGCCATGGCGCTTACTCCAGTTACAAATTAAGTTAAGGTCACTGTTGAGTTTATGTATAGCAGCATGTATGTCATGTGGGGATGATTGGCTATAAATTTGGAAGTCGTCAGCGTAGAGGTGAAAAGATGAGGTTAACGATTGTGTGATGCTGTTTATAAAAAGAGAAAAGAGTAGTGGAGACAGCACACCACCCTGAGGAACACCAGTAATGATCACAGACCAATCAGAAGAATTATTAGCTACCTTTACTCTTTGTCGACGCCCCACAAGGTAGCTGCGAAATAGCTCAATAACTTGAGGTGAAAAGTTATAAACCCTAAGCATACTTATCAACACGTCGTGATCGACAGCATTAAATGCACTGCTGAAATCTAGTAATGTCAGCAATGTAAGTTGCTTTTCATCCATGCCACGTCTAATGTCGTCAGTGACCTTAATTAGAGCAGTAGTCGTACTGTGCCCACGACGAAAACCTGACTGAAAGGTGCTGAGCAGGTTATTTTGCATCACGTAATTTGTTAGCTGCTCACCTATAAGTCGCTCAAAAACTTTGGACAGAAATGGTAATATAGAAATTGGCCGAAAGTCTGACACCAGTTTTGGTCGAGCAGTTTTTGGTAGCGGGATTATGGTGGCATCTTTCCAAGTAGAGGGAAACACGGAAGAAGTAGCACAATGGTTAAGGACGTCGACAAGCACCGGCAAAACTATGTCTAAAACAGGTATTATCATTTTGCGACTAATTCCGTCCTCACCGACGGCATTCGAGGAGATGGACCTAATATGTTTTTTAACGTCGTCCCCAGTGAATTGTTTGAGTTGAAATGTCGGAAACTCAGGAGTAGATGAGTGGGAGAGGCAGTTTAGGGTGTGCAATTTTAGTCTCTGATCGAATTGATTAGGTGGAGAAGTAAAGTGACAGAATTTTTACCAACTCCTAGTGTCTTTAGAAATTCCCAGACGCGACTGGGATCTCCATTCTCCACAGACGAGTGGATATACCGTCGTTGGGCATCCCTGCATAGTTTATTACAGCGGTTTCGAAGTTTCACGTATTTTTCGCGATGCCCTGTACTATTTGATAGCTTGTACCTTGTCTTCGCCGCATGCTTTTGCTTTATCAAGTGCTTTAACTCGTCTGTCAGCCAAGGTGCCTGTAAATGTTTAACTCTGACGGGTTTGATGGGTGCATGCCTGTCATAGAGATTAGTGAGCAGAGTGTTGAAAATGCTTAACTTATCGTCAACATTATCAACACTGTGCACAGAAGACCAGTCGACATTTTTTGCATCTCGTCTTAAGCTTTCCACATCTAGATTCGAAAAGTTCCTTTGCATTAGCACCTTTCTTTTGACCTTAGGGGGGCGCATCCTATAAGAAAGGTAAATTAAATCATGATATGAAAATACATCCGCAGAGCACTGCCCATGTTTTGCCAAGAGATCCGGGTTCTGCACAAACATTAGGTCTAATAAAGATGGTGTACAGCCAGGGGAGGTATGGGTAGGATTGAGAGGGAGCATGTGTAAACTACAGCTATCTAAAATTGAAGCAAGCTTCCTAGATCTCAAATCGCCCCTAGCCATGCAAGTATTAAAATCTCCCATGATAATAGAGTGCTTGTAATTTGGTATAAAAGTCTCCAGTGTGTGTTCAAAAGTCAAAAAGTAGTCCATTTGAGATGAAGGACAGTAGCAAACTCCTAGGAGAACCTTATTAGTAACAGTCAGTTGTACTTCAACTAGTAGGTACTCCGGAGAATCGGGAGGTGGAGGTTGTGCAGACGAGCTAACAAGTGTGTGTTCCAAATCAGATCTGATATACATCGCAACACCACCTCCACCTCTACCCACCCGATCGTTACGAACTAGTTTATACCCAGGTAAACAATAGCTGGTTGACGGAAGGCAAGGCTTGAGCCACGACTCCGATACCAGAATTGCATCAATTTGCGTTCTACCCCCAAAGGGAGATAGGAGATCCGTGTAGTGAGCCGGTATACTCTGGGCGTTAATATGCACAACGTTAAGGTTTTTCTCAACGTTTGAGAAGGAAGCGCTCAAAGCTTCATCAAGTGAAACGAAGTTTGCGCTCAAGAAACTATCGTCACTATCGCTGGATGAACATGAGACAAAGTCTAAATCACAATCGCCATCATGTAATGTAGAATGTTCCATAATTGAATAAATAATATAATAATAATGATATATTATAATATTATACGATATATGATATAATATATTATAATAATGAGGCAATTAATATAATAACAATAATATACAATTTCTATACCAATACCCAGCAGTGCCAAAAACATTAAACACAAAAAAAAACCAATGCAAAATAGTTATTTAAAATCCAACCATACTAAGCTAAAATAATAAAAATAGTAAGCAACAGTGCAGAATAAAAATATGATAAGAACTATTTAATTATTACAAGCAGGGCTTCAAATAACGTTATTTTTTCATAACGTTATTGCTTCAAGGGCATAGATAACGTTATGAAAATTAAACCGATACTAGAAATAACGTTATAAATGTATTTAATAACGGTAAATGTTATAACGTTATATAGGATTTATAACGGTAAATATATGTTCTTAGATAACGTTATAGTCCGTCAAGAAAGTCATGACAGGCGGGAAAAATTTCTAAACGTAATCACGCTCTTAAGGTGTATTTTTTCTTTGTATTTTCACAGAGAACGCTTATTACATTTTAAATATGAGTGAGATTTGGTGCACCGTGCACGATCGCATACCTGATACCAGAAAATAACGTTATATTTACCGTTATTATTATAACGTTATTTTTTTGTTATGCCATAACGAAAAAATAATGTTATAATAATAACGGTAAATATAACGTTATTTTACTAGATATCGTTATAAAAATAACGTTATCTGGCTACCGTTATGAAAATAACGGTACGTAACGATATTTTTTCTGTTATTCGATAACGTTATGAAGCCCTGATTACAAGTCAAATTCAGAGCCATACACAGTAACAATTTCAGGCTGTTTAACAGTGCAGTCTAGAACAAGCTTTAACACATAAAAAAATACAAGCCTTGACACATTTGACACATGACATATAGCTGTCAGCGTCATTTATCGAACGTCAAAATTCAATGGTATGCTGTCAGCTGTAACCTATATGTTTTCAAATTCTAACCAAAAAGTAACGATCAACGAATAATTTGTAATTATCGAAAAATGTGGAACTACCTGAAGGGTCTATCGAAAACAAATTTGTGTACCATCAATAATTTTAGGCAATGAATATAATAAAATATGAATTTGAACAATAATAATACGCAAAGCTGAAACAGTAAGTAACATCCATTATCAATTTTAGATTGCCTGAGCCTAATATTACTATGACATTTACTTTTTAGTAACCTTTTTTGCCCTTGTTGTAGGTGGAACCTTGGATTTCGATGGCAATGCAACAGGCACAGCAGCACATGGAGATTCTTCTTCCTGGACAGAGGGTGAAATAGCATCCAAGTCGCCCATGGCAGCAACGCGATTAATGGAGCCATCCGGACCAAGCACAAAGATAGCACCATCCCGAGTCCAACACTTGGTCATACCAAAGCGCTGTCGTGCTGCTAAGAAGACGGTGTGCCTCCTCTTCGTTAAAAATTCTGATAGAGTTATACCGGTCTTCTTCAGATTAGTTTTGGCTCCCCATACTGCATTTCTCCTTGAAAGGAGGTGAAATTTTACAAGAAGAGGTCGGGGTTTAGTGTCTTTACGGCGCCCCAACCTGTGGCAGTACTTAACTGAGGCTGCATCCACATCAGGCACCTTCAAATGAGACTTGAAGAAATCTGTCAAGGCTTGAGGAACAGTTTTGTCTTCGGAGACACCATGTATCAGCAAGATCTTCTTCCTAGATTTCATCTCCCATTGGTCGTGCACGTCTGACGGTACCTCAATTTGTGCCTGAAGAGACTGGAGGGCATCAACAACAAAGGATTTGAACTTGTTGAAATCAGAACTCAGCTTGGTGGTGGGACTCGAGGGCTGCTGCGATGACTTGTGCTGCGACTCCTGCAACTCCTGCTGGAATGCTGCCATTCTGGAGTTGAACAATTCAGCCATTTGTGTGATGGACTCCTTTACTGCTTCTATTGTTTTTGTGAAAGGTGTTAAGTTGTAATAATTACTTGAATAAATATTAACACTTTGTGGATTTTATTTTGAGATATAATGACACTGGTGGGCAAAGGTAACTAAAGTACCATTTTATTTTCTAATTTGGTGTAGAAAAACTTGATTTAAATATTTAAATTCTGAGCAGTACTTTAAACATGTCCAGTCAGTTAGCACACCCACCAAATTAATCCTTCAGGCCCCGCGCGAGCACCGGTGATCGTGACAACAATAGAATACAATAGCAATTCCTGGAAATACCGACTGAAGTATTAAATAAATATGTTAATGATTGAATTATGTTTTTATTTATTGGTCAGATTTTACCTGTGGGTTTGCCCACGTAAAATTCTAATTAATTGCTAGTCTTTAACGCAATAAATCATAGTATTATACTTAAAAACTGGACCTCATAATTGAAACTTGTAAGTTTGAAGTAGTTTACGACGACCGGAAAAATGTCACAATATATATTTTTTCCTAATAAATCAAATCGTTTATTTCGGGCATCAGAGGCCCATATAACAAATACCTTAAAATCTAACATATTATAATTATATAATAAATACCTTAAAATTACTTCAAACTATTTATTTAGATATAATATATGAAGGGTACAGGGGAAAAAGGATCATTATCCAAAGTGAATCATTGTGAGAAAATGGAAAAAACTTAATTTACTTTGCATCATTATTTATTAAACAATTTACTACAGCAGCAATTAAAACTTTTTATTATAGCATATACTATAATTTAGTTTTAAATTCTTTATTATTTATTTACTTGTAATTAACTTAAGGATAAAGAAAATTTTGAAAATATTACTTGTAACAAAGATCATAGTCAACTGACATTGATCTTTCTTTCCAAGTTTAGTATTTATTTATTCTAAATAAAGTTCTATAAATCAGGGCTTCAAATAACGTTATTTTTTCATAACGTTATTGCTTCAAGGGCATAGATAACGTTATGAAAATTTAACCGATACTAGAAATAACGTTATAAATGTATTTAATAACGGTAAATGTTATAACGTTATATAGGATTTATAACGGTAAATATATGTTCTTTGATAACGTTATAGTCCGTCAAGAAAGTCATGACAGGCGGGAAAATTTTCTAAACGTAATCACGCTTTTAAGGTGTATTTTTTTCTTTGTATTTTCATAGAGAACGCTTATTACATTTTAAATATGAGTGAGATTTGGTGCACCGTGCACGATCGCATACCTGATACCAGAAAATAACGTTATATTTACCGTTATTATTATAACGTTATTTTTTTGTTATGCCATAACGAAAAAATAACGTTATAATAATAACGGTAAATATAACGTTATTTTACTAGATATCGTTAAAAAAATAACGTTATCTGGCTACCATTATGAAAATAACGGTACGTAACGATATTTTTTCTGTTATTCGATAACGTTATGAAGCCCTGCTATAAATACCGCGAAAACAATGTACTTACGAAACCACATACGATACAGACAGCCACTGACAGCCAGCTGTCAAACTAAAAAAGATCAATGTCCATAGACAGTGATCTTTCTTTCTGCAACTACGGTGACATTGATCTTTCTATGATACGGCCATACAATCTTTTTTTGAGTCCCTTGTGTACGATGATCGTTTTATGCGTTTTTCATTAATATGGACAGAAAGGTTTTTTCATTTTGCACTAGATGGCATTATTAGTTTGTTTTTATCGAAAAGTGGACAATGATCCTTCTTCCCCTGTACCCTTCATATATCTTATATATAAAAATGGATTTTCAAATCTGTTAGTCGCGCTAAAACTCGAAAACGACTGAACGGATTGGGCTGATTTTAGTCTTAAAATATTCGTAGAAGTCCAGGGAAGGTTTTAAAGTGACACGAAGTTCACCAGCACAGCTAGTTATATATAAAAATTAATTTCCAATTGTGTTAGTAACGCTATAACTCGATAACGGCTGAACCGATTCTGCTAATTTTAGCCTTCAAATAATCCTTGAAGTCCAGGGAAGGTTTTTGAGTGACACGAAGTTCACCGAGACAGCTAGTATATTATATTAATCATCATTTATTGCATTAAAGACCAGCAATCTATTAGAATAATACGCGGGCGAACCCGCGGGTAAAATCTGGCATTAGCCATTAGTGTATTAAAAAAACACAATTCAATCATCAACATATTTATTGAACATAGTAATTAGTAACATAGTACATTAATTATTGATATGCTCTCAGTGTTGTCACACCAAATTTTCGAAAATCAGTAGACATGCCAAAAATTGGTAGAATTAGGTAGATGTTAGAACCAAAAGTTGGTACATCTACCACCCTCATATCAGTAAATTTTTTAGAATAAAAAATGCTAGTTTATCCACAGATAGATCAGAGTTATATTGATAGTGTTTATACATAATAATTTTTATTGAATAATTTTAAATGTTCAGCAGCCAGCACTCGGCGCTTCGTTCTTTGAAATTAGGTTCATTTCAAAGAACGAAGAGCAACGTATGAAGCAAACCTTCCAATGCCTTTATCCCCAACACGCGGCCCGCCCGCCAGGACTTTATTTGTGGCCCGCGTGATGTTAAACCATTTTGAAATTCACGCCCACCGAAAAAATAATGTAAAGTCGTCGTGATAGTCGTGAAATTTTTACCACTTTTTTAAATCGTTAATTTTGAAGAATGTTATTTTTTAACCCTAAAATTTTTCTGTTGCGGCCCGCGTCACCTAGACCAAAACATGTTTGTACCAATCCCGCATGATAAAAAGGTTGAGGACCACTGTAATCTAATGTGTCAGTGCTAAGTCAGTTTCTCTGACATGTCTTTAAATTGTCGGCAGAGGAGAACAGTCTCTCAACATTTGCACTGCTATCAGCTATGTGGAAGTGAAAGTACCTACTTGTCTCCTCGACGATATTCAGATTTCAGACTATCCTGATAGATTTTTATTTTGAAATACTTATATAATTATTTGAGAATCAATAATTAATCAACTATTAATTTTACGTTTCGGACCGTTCACAGACTAATGATAATTGCTGAAGGAAGTGTTGTACCCAGACGACTCAATATACCAAAATGCTATCCGAGCAGCCTGTAACGTTTATTACTTGTACGTGAACAATGATAATTATTATGTTGAAAAATAGGTAGATTTGATACCGAAGTTGGTAGATAGGTAGAAGGGAGGTGAAATAGGTAGATCTACCATAAAGTTGGTAGATGCAGTGTTGTCACATCTACCAACTTTATGGTCTACCTATTTCACCTCTCTTCTATCTATCTACCAACTTCGGTATCAAATCTACCTATTTTTCAACATATCATTGTTCCATACAAATAATAAACGTTACAGGCTACTCGGATAGCATTTTGGTACATTGAGTCGTCTTGGTACAACACTTCCTTCAGTAATTATCATTTAAAAAAAACAGTCCGCTACTACACGAGCTGCAGCTGTTCTGAGCCACTCACTCACTTTCGAAACGATCCCGAAGACTTTTGGAAACATGTTGCAACAATAAAAAAGGAGACCAGTCCTCAATGTTTGCTTTGTGGATTTGTGAGACAAGTACTTGCACTTCCACATAGCAGTGCAAATGTTGAGAGACTGTTCTCCTCTGTCAACAATTTAAAGACATGTCAGAGTAACTCACTCAGCAGTCAGCACTGACACATTGGTGATTGGAAGGTTTGCTTCATAGGAAGAGGTTCATTTCAAAAAACGAAGAGTTGAGTCATGCTGAACATTTAAAATCTATATTGTATATTCTTTTTTCTTTATAATAATATTATAAAGCGGAAGAGTTTATTAGTTTGTTTGCTTGTTTGAACGCGCTAATCTCAGGAACCACTGGTCCGATTTGAAAAAAATCTTTCAGTGTTAGATAGCCCATTAATTGAGGAAGGCTATATTTTATGATGCTAATACTAATAGGAGCGAAGAAATAGAGGAAAGAGTGGAAAAAACGGGGGGACATTATTTGAAAAGGCTTATTTGAACGCGCTAATTTCAGGAACTACTGGTCCGATTTAAAAAATCTCTCAGTGTTAGATAGCCCGTTTATTGAGGAAGGCTATAGAATATATTTTATCACGCTAAAACTAATAGGAGCGAAAAAATAGAGGAAAATGTGGAAAAACGGAGGAAATTATTTAATCCTTCAGGCCCCGCGCGAGCACCGGTGATCGCGACAACAATAGAATACAATAGCAATTCCTGGAAATTCCGACTGAAGTAGCTTATTATCTTAAGAAACTACTTTAGCAATTTTTATTTGTGCCAAACACATGAAGAATAGACCACGTGAAAGGATACAGGTTTCTTTTTTGCGAAAAATGTATGGTTTCCGTGTCATTCCCAAATTATGCGGGCAAAGCCGCGCGTATCATCTAGTTATTCAATAAAAATATGTATAAACACTATCAATAAAACTCTCTCTATGGATAAACTAGCATTTTTCATTCTAAAAAAATTGCTGATATGAGGGTGGTTGATCTACCAACTTTTGGTTCTAACATCTACCTAATTCTACCAATTTTTGGCATGACGTCTACTGATTTTCGAAAATTCGGTGTGACAACACTGGGTAGATGTGACAACACTGGGTACGGGGTACCTAGCCGCAAAGAGGATGTAAACTGTATACTACGTAACAGTACCTAGTTTTACTGTTTAAAATGGTTTCCCTTGCAAAGGTTGGGTCTCTGCTAAAATGCGGAATTATTCCTTTATCCGCCCGAACCTTATCTACCACTAAAGTTTTGAATTTAAAAGAACGTAAGTTGATTTATTTATTTTTCCATAATCTTTGAAGATATAATTATAACCTAAAACGTTTTTATAGTTGTAGAACGTAAAGAAGGCTCGACTTTAACTATCGAAGGAGTGACTGTTAAGTCTCCCAACACAGACCTTCTGGTTCGCGCGGAGAAAATAAAAGAGTTGGCGCCTATAGAGAGGAACGAACATGGGAATCCCTGCTATATGTGCGCTCTTCAGTTGGACGTTAAACACACAGATGTGTTGATACTGAGTCAGTTTGTCAGATCTGATGGGTGCATGTTGGCACGCAGAATCACGGGATTGTGCCACAGGCAGCAGAAGAAAATCGGAAAGTTAGTCACAATGGCACAAAAAGCAGGTAAATATCTTTATTTTTTCCCCTCTTACGCTATACGCAGCATGTTATTCATGGTCCTTTGCTGTCTTTCTTTGCCATGTGACTTTTTCACTATGACAGACTAAGATCAGTTGACCTTGTATTGCTTGGTAAATATTAGATTGGTGGTAAATCTTTAAAAACTTGGTATGAGTGAATATGCTAACCAATAAAATAACAACACAAATACAGTAAAGAATTATTTTACATCATTTGCCAAAATAAACTTAAAATTAATATACAACTGAAATGCCTAGGGATAATAATAATTATTGTTTGAAATTACAGGTCTCATGATCAATTTAACACCATCACACTGTAAAAAGGATCCAAAGAAGAGAAGAGACTACAAAAAGTTTAACACATACTTTGATGAGAGTACTATATTTATGAAGAATATTCCAAAACCGTGGGACAGGTTCAAACGCTAAAAGTACAACAGTGTAAAAAACTAGAAATAGGCAAATTATATTATGTTTTCAATCATAAGTACTTTAAAGTTTTTATTTACATTTAAACTTTTGTAGAAATTTCATTTCTTTTACTGAAATGAAATTTTTCATATTTTTTTTTGTGTGAAGATCATTATAATATGAATGATCATATTTTGAACCTGATACAGTGTAAACGCTAAATCTCATATACTCTGTATTAAATCCTGCTGTCTGTACCCTGTACACATGTTAGAATGTTATCTGCGGAGTAAGGTGCAGGATAAGATGTATCTAGCGACAACTATCTGCAACTGCAGGTGTTTGACAGCAGAGCATATCCTCCACAATTTTGGCATTATCTATAGAAACTCAAAGGTGACTGACTGATGTGGTGATCTATCAACGCACAGCCCAAACCACTGGACAGATCGGGCTGAAATTTTGTATGCAGGTAGATATTGTTATGACGTAGGCATCTGCTAAGAAAGGATTTTGATAAATTCCAACACTAAGGGGTTAAAATAGGGGATGAAAATTTGTATATAATAATACTTCTTAATGTGAGCGAATCTGCTGGCAAAAGCTCGTATTATATAATATTGAGATGTAGGTTATATGGCAGGTAGAGTGCTTCCACCATATGGACAGCATAACTCTATAATCATATTAAAGAACATTAAATATTATGAGCCTGAACTTAGCAGACATCAGACAAAAAAAATATTGGATAGGGATATCTGCGAGCCCATGTAAGTTTTTAGAGTTAACTAAAGTGATAATTGTGTGTTGTCAAATTATCTAAACATGATAATATATTATTTTTTTCACAGCATACGAAAAACTTTTTAAACAAAAAAAAATTTTTTGGGAAGCTGTGTCTCTCACGGACGCGGTCTGCAGACCGGGTTAGCCGTTAAGGGGGTGACAGACATGCGAGTAAGTACGCGGACTTATGGCTCGACGATCTTAATCGCATGTGTGTCAGCATAGAGCCGCGAGCTGCAAGCCACGCGCCGCGAGCCGCGAGCCTGGGGGTTACCATGCCCCCAGGCTCGCGGCTCGCGGCGCGGCGCGTGTGAGCGATTCTCGTGTGTCACCGACGCGAACCGAGTAAGTTCGCGAACTTAAAACCCGCGTACTTTAAGTTCGTACGTGTGTCACCCCCTTTAGGTGTCTCAAGTTAGCGGGGAAAGTCATTTTTTTGCAATTTTTTTTTTTGCTAATTCGATTGTTCGTCGTTTGTTCTTGATTGTTCGAACAAAAATAATGTTTGGGTGACATGCACACAAATCAAACGACTCCGATAATAATAGATTTGGTTTATTTAGTTTCCACATATATTTGTTGTTGTTGCACCAGTCCAATACTTTAGTATGTTTCACACAGTTTAATACATCGGTTTTTACTACAGGAAAAAGTTCTACGAAAAACATGATGTTCGAACTAAAACTTTTGCGGAAGTGTTGACCAAAGAGGATGTAAACTGTATACTACGTAACAAGAGGTCGGACTTAGAAGAAAAAAAATAAACATCCGTTATTTTTTTAATTTGAAACTAAACGAGAAATTTTTAAGTGCAAAACCTTTCACTCTAAACATACCAAAAAATTAAAAAAATAAAATAAAAAAGAAATGAGCTCAAATAAATGTTTTATTTCAATAAAAATTATTGTACATAGTTAAATAAATTGGCTAATAAGGTAAATTAAACAATAAATCAGATTTAATCCACAAGCTTTTGTTGATTTCTATTAATAATATTACAGTACAGTTATTTTATTTATAAATATAATAGAATAGCTTTCTATGCTACTCTACTAACTACTTTATTGGCTTATACAGTAAACTCTATATAGGGAGGGGATTAAAGCTGCGCGTCCACCAGGTCGGAATCGGGACATACGGTGCGGACGGCGCGTCGCGTAGTCATGTCAGGCGCAGAATGACGTTCCAGTACTTCTAGTGCAGTTCCGAATCCGTCCACTGCGTACCTACGCTCCGATTCCGATCCAGTGGACGCGCACCTTTATACATACACACTTAAGTATCATTACTTTGTTTTGTTACACCCTGTATACGACAGCTGAAATCTATCGCGTGGGCTCAGGCCAGCTGCATACCACCTCACGTCTTGATCAGAGGATTTTTCCTTGGTGGCCGTACCACTTATAATCCCATACCTTCCTTCTCCTCCTAAAATCTCCTTAACAGCTATTGCTTTCAGACTAAAATGTTGTAAACTAGTATAGGGACCTAAAAATCTGAAATTAATGAAACATTTTTCATTTACTACATTTCCATACAGTTTACATAAATTATTAAGTATACTTATCAACCTTATGTATTATTACAATAAAACAATATACACATTTTAACATTTTCCAAATTAACTGCATACTGATATACATTATAATACTTTCTATGAAATAATAATCTATCTTTTTCATATTAATATAGTTTAAGTTGTAAATTATTGTACAAATATGCAAATAATAACTACGACATACTTTGTATTAGAACATGGTATGACATAGTTATGTTTTGCTTCAATTTATCAATTAACGGTTAAATTAACATTTTACAATGGCTTACCTTTCGTTTTTCATTAATTAATCCACTTAATTTACAATTTTTGTATAAGTTGCTACAAAATAATTTTCACAAAATGAAAATCGAACTTTGAATTTTAAACTCCTTCTTCGTCTTTTTTCTCATGTAGTTTATATTCTCTATGGTTTTTTTTATCAGCCAATCACAGTCGACCTTGCACAGATTATCTGATTGGGTACAGTTGCTACGTTTAAATTTGGAACCCAAATTTTTTTTTGTTCGGGAATTTCGTCCACCTGGTGTTGACAAAAATGTTGCCAGTATTTGCTTTTACAATTTCCTTTTCAGCTACATGTTGCCATGTAGCAACTATGCCACAAATGCAGGGCTTCATAACGTTATCGAATAACAGAAAAAATATCGTTACGTACCGTTATTTTCATAATGGTAGCCAGATAACGTTATTTTTTTAACGATATCTAGTAAAATAACGTTATATTTACCGTTATTATTATAACGTTATTTTTTCGTTATGGCATAACAAAAAAATAACGTTGTAATAATAACGGTAAATATAACGTTATTTTCTGGTATCAGGTATGCGATCGTGCACGGTGCACCAAATCTCACTCATATTTAAAATGTAATAAGCGTTCTCTGTGAAAATACAAAGAAAAAAATAAACCTTAATAGCGTGAATACGTTTAGAAAATTTTCCCGCCTGTCATGACTTTCTTGACGGACTATAACGTTATCAAAGAACATATTTTTACCGTTATAAATCCTATATAACGTTATAACATTTACCGTTATTAAATACATTTATAACGTTATTTCTAGTATCGGTTAAATTTTCATAACGTTATCTATGCCCTTGAAGCAATAACGTTATGAAAAAATAACGTTATTTGAAGCCCTGCACAAATGTTTGTTCGTTTTTGTTTTTTTTATTTTAATATTCGAAAATTTGACCTAAGCCTAGCGCCGACAATGAGGGATTTTCTTAACTTTTTAATTTGATTGTCAAACAGTTTCAATTTTAGTAACTAGATGGCGTATGGGTAGACAACTATTGGTAATACCAGGGAATACCATCAATAATTGCTACAAAGCTGGGCAAAAGAATGTAAAACTGGATACATTTCAATTTGAAAAAGACGCGATAATATTCCAATGACTAGGATAACAAAGTTATTACAACGATGTTTTAGTTAAAACTCACGGAAGAAATAGCCCTATTTACCGATATTCAGACCAAATGTCACATGAATAATTATACATTTTGGTTTTGACAACATCTTACCTGCACTTGTGCAAGATAACGGGTATTTCATGGCTAATATTTTACCAATAATGAACATCAAAGACCCAAATAACACAATTTGGGAAAAAATAATAAAAACCACACCAACAATAATAATTAACAAAAAATTAAAACCGACTTCCAAAGTAAAACCATAATAACATCCTTATAATATGAACTAAAAAGTATAAAATAATTATTCATATGTAATAGTGCCTTTTTCCGAATTCGGCTAAAACTCAACTATTTCTGTACTCAATCTTCATAATTTTGAAGTCGGTGCCAGTTCCAAAAGTTTCAAATATTCTGTCAGAGAACAGAAGATTCATCTGGTACCGACTTCAAAATGATGAAGATTGAGTACAGAAACAGTTGAGTTTTAGCCGAATTCGGAAAAAGGCACTATTAGATAGGAATAATTATTTTATACTTTTTAGTTCATATTATAAGGATTTTATTATTTTTAATTTTTTGTTAAAAATAATAATTTCACTCTTTTTAGTTACCTAGTAAGCAAACGCGTACTATACGTAGAATAATACACCTGTATATTATTCTACGTATCTTATTACAGTCACACTTACAAAATATTATAATATCAGCTGCAGCCTGCAGATAATTTTAAACAATACATAAAAAAAAATCGAAGTGAACACGTGTGATATGCTAAGTAGCCGGTCACCGGACTAGTTTCAATAGGCTGGCACTCGCTCGACTTGTCGCACGTGACACGCAGCGCACATAGTACCACCGTGGGGAACCAATAGAAAATCTAGAAGTGTCTATCGTCGCGCCGTCTGGTGGAGATTAAAAATAAGAAAATTCCTCATTATCGTAGATAGAGTAAAAGTATAGATTGCTGGATATTTCCTTTTCACTCACACAAAGAAAGAGATAGTTAATTACCTATTGCTTGTGGAGAAAAGAGATAAAATAATTATTTTCTGTCCCTCACCGCGTGGCCATTTTTTCCAATGTGATGCTCCTACAGAAGCTTAACAAAGTTTGACGTTTCGTACACAAACAGCTGAGATTTACAAATTTTGTTTGATTTAACTAATTATTGTAACGTAGAAGTAGTGTTTGTGTTTTTCTTATAAGATGTATATGTGCACTATATTAAAATAATGTTGGGATGTAGTGTTATGGGCTGTAAAAGCAATAAGAGAGAGAGAGAATATCTTTTCACACGTAAGTTTCAAAAATTTCGTTTTATTTTATTAGCATCACAGTTTTTATAAATTAACTTTCTTTAATTAATAATATTGTTCACATTTAATATATATTTTACTAAAATTAGCATCTAATATATTGTATTTTATGTATTTTGTTTTTATAACCTCAAATGCCAGTGTTGCTAGATGTTGCTTACGTTAATTACCCTGCTAATGGGGAAATTTAAGTAAATATGTTTTTTTCAACATTTTGTTGTTTTTTAACCGACTTCAAAAAAGGAGGTTATCAATTCGAAGCGTAGGTATGTATGTAATATTTCTAGAACTGCCCAGTTTTTGTATAATATCTTAGTCTAGATCAGTGTCTGAACAAATGAAACAAATTTCAAAAGTGTATGTATTTATGTATGTATGTATGTTTTTATGTTTGTGTTTGCATATCTCCGGAACTACAAGTCCGATTTCAGATTTTTTTTTATGTTGTACAGTTTCAAGTTTGGTATTGTTCAACTTAAGGAATATTGCAAGTTTCATCAAAATCGGTCTAATAGTTTCGAGATATTTTAATTCTCAATTAATTAAGTACAATTATTTTGAAGTCCATTTTATATTTTTAAAGTACTATTCCAATACAATTATCATGTATCCAATTTTTTTCCAGATTTCCTTATGACCCTGAAATCCTTAAATTATGGATAACTGCAAAAATAGACCGAATTGGGGCCCACCACGTGGTTCAAGAATATACAGTAAACATTTTAATAAAGAAGATGTATTAAATGTTGGAAAGAAAACATTTATTTTTCTGTGCCTGTCAAGGTAATTTATTTATAATTCATTAGGTACTTTTTGTCTGTGTACAGAAATTAAATTAATATTTTTTATTACAGCTCCTAGATTTTAAGAGCGAAGCATCAGGTAACCCATCACGTGAGACCTCCTGCTTTGTATGGGGAGGAAAAATGGGAATATTTCCTACTCCGATCCTATCTTCTTCTTATTAATTTCGTTGCGGGTCCCAAGATAGCTTTAGCATGTCTTTTGGGCTCCCTGAGATCATATCAAAGGATTTTCGTGCTGGTGTGTGGTGGGCCAAAGCCCGTTAAAAATACTTTTTTAAATACTTATTGCCGTACTCAGAGAAATTTAATGATTAGGAATTAAACTTCAATTTTATGAAGAGTTTGAAAGATAAATAAGATAATGTAAAGATAAGCCCCATGGCTCAACTCAATATTTTTATTCAATCACAGTTATGTAATTATTGATACTCGTATCTGAGTGCGGCCTTTAGCTAGTTAGTAGTTACCCTTTATTTGATACGCATATCAGATGTATGTTAAATAAATATAATAATGATTGAATTGTGTTTTTATTAATTATTGGTCAGATTTTACCCGCGGGTTTGCCCACGTAAAATTCTAATTGATTGCTAGTCTTTAACGCAATAAATCATAGTATTATACTTAAAAACTGGACCTCATAATTGAAACTTGTAAGTTTGAAGTAGTTTACGACCGGAAAAATGTCACAATATATATTTTTTCCAAATAAATCAAATCAAATCAAATCGTTTATTTCGGGCATCAGTGGCCCATATAACAAATACCTTAAAATCTAACATACGTATTATAATTATACTAGCGACCCGCCCCGGCGTCGCACGGGTATAAAATATATAGCCACTGAAAAATTTATTAAAATTGATAGCCTATGATCCTTCACGTGGTCTACTTCTTATCTGTGCCAAATAACATAAAAATTGCTCCAGTAGTTCGCGAGATAAGCCCTTTCAAATAATTTCCCCCTTATTTGAAAGGGCTTATCTCGCGAACTACTATAGGCTATTCCTCAATAAATGGGCTATCTAACACCAAAAGAATTTTTCAAATCGGACCAGTAGTTCCTGAGATTAGCACTATCAAGTTAGCCCTTTCGAATAATTTTCCCCGGTTTTTCCACATTTTCCTCTATTTCTTCGCTCCTATTAGTCTTAGCGTGATAAAATATAGCCTATAACCATCCTCGATAAATAGGCTATCTAACACTGAAAGAATCATTAAGATCCGTTGCGTAGTTTTAAAGATTAAAGGGAACAAAGGGACATGAGGGAAAAAAAAGCGACTGTTATAAGTATAGATAATAAATACCTTAAAACTAACATACATATTTTATATATACTTAAAAAACTAACACTGTCACGTTTTGCCGGCGACGTGACTCGCTACTGACTGAATAAACCACGGGTAACACCAAGGGCCACTGCTAGTATTAATTATTAAATGTCGAATAATAATACTAAAAAAGGATTATTCACACGATTAAACTATTCACAGTGTATCACATTTTACAATTATTACTAATAAGTGAGGGAGTAATTACTTAAGTAAGTTATTAAAAAGTAAAACATCAACAAAACTCAGTCTGTTGATGCTGGTGTCCCTCAGGGCTGTGTGCTATCGCCTACTCTATTCATACTGCATATCAATGACATGTTACAGACCAACGACATTCATTGCTATGCGAATGATAGTACAGGTGATGCTGTATATACCGGCTACCCCAATATTTCTCGGCAAAATGTCACTGAGAGTCGAAACGAACTTGTGTCTAATGTGGAGAATTTATTGGAGAAGTTCCCTGAATGGGGTAGACGTAATTTGGTCCAATTCAACCCCGCCAAGACACAAGTCTGCGCGTTCACCACTAAAAAGTCACCAATGGTCGTATATCCTCGTTTCGAGGGCACATCTTTAACCATCTCCTCTAGCATTGAGATAATTGGCGTCAACATATCGAGCGAAGTCCAGTTC
This sequence comes from Lysandra bellargus, assembly GCA_905333045.1. Classification (NCBI taxonomy): domain Eukaryota; kingdom Metazoa; phylum Arthropoda; class Insecta; order Lepidoptera; family Lycaenidae; genus Lysandra; species Lysandra bellargus. The sequence goes on along the minus strand of HG995341.1, from coordinate 3,347,656 downwards.
CGATATCATCTAGAGGGTAAGGCCAAATTAGCCTCGAAGAAGCTTGGTGTTCTTAACAGAGCGAGACAGTACTTCAGTCCGGACCAACGCCTACAACTCTACAAGGCGCAGGTTCGGCCTCATATGGAATATTGTTCTCATCTCTGGGCAGGGGCGCCTAAATACCAACTGCTCCCTCTGGATCGTATCCAACGAAGGGCCGCTCGAATTGTTGACTGCCATAGTGTTTCAAACAGCTTGGACCCCTTGGAATTATGCCGAGATGTAGCTTCACTCTGCATCCTCTATCGGTTGTATCACGGGGAGTGCTCTGAGGAATTGTCCGGAATCATACCACCTGCAACTTTTCGCCATCGTCCCACGCGAAAAACATACCATCCTCATCACCTTGATGAGTGGCAGTCTTCCACAGTGCGTTTTTCCCGTAACTTTCTGCCGCGCACTGTAAAACTCTGGAACAAACTGTCACCAGCAGTTTTTGCGGACCTATATGACCTGCAAACCTTCAAGAAAAGAGCGTATTCCCTCTTAAAAGGCCGGCAACGCACCTGCAGCTCTTCTGATGTTGCGAGTGTTCATGGGTGACGGTAGTTGCTTACCATCAGGTGACCCGTTTGCTCGTTTGACCCCTTATTTAATTTAAAAAAAAAACAGCTTTTAGTTTTGGATAGATGATGATTACTGAATGCATCCGTTAGACGTCAACAGTATGTAATAGGCCTTAATATACCCAGCTATAGTTGCGGTAAGTAGCTAGTTTATAATAATTATGAGATCCGTGGGTAATTTTTTCATATTCCTCGTTACTGGTAACACTAACTACTTTCTTCCTGTCCCTTTCAGTGACACGCTGACCAAAGTTCTATCCAATCCTTATTCTTTGGACGCTATAATACCACCACCGTCCACCAGTAATTTGTATTCTGTGACCACCACAAGTATTATATTATGTTATATTTTGTATTCTGTGGACCACCACCTAAATAAAAATAAACATCATCAAAATATACTACTTATCTAGTATCTGCAAACGCAAAAGGACCAATAATTTTATATTTATAACGAGTGCCGTGTGTAATATTGCAATGATTAAAATATTGTAATTTGTGTTTATATATTATATACTGTTTCCTATGTAGTTACACCTTAATTATTGTTTTAGGTCAACAAGAAGTATGTCAATTCAAAAGAAAAAAATATTTAGTTTTCAGGAGAAAAAAACTTTTTTAGAGATTTTAAAATTATACACCAATATTATCGAAAATAAAGACACAAATACGAGGACTTTACAGCGAAAAAATGAAGCATGGGAGGCAATAACGTTAGCATACAATGCCAGTCCACAAACATCTTTCCTAGTAAATATTTTTTTATCTTATTAAAATTCTCACAAAAACCGTTAGATATTATAAATTATAAATATTCTTTTAGGTCACAAGCAGACAATTAAGACGGCTTTGGATGAATTTAAAGCAGCGGCAAAGAGGAGCACACAACACAAGACAAAACCATATGGTTGTAGGGGGTGGTCCATCTACTAGTAGCATCTTCACTGATTTGGAGAGAGCCATCGACTCGGAAACTTTAGGTTAGTTATCTGATCAGGCTGTATCCTTAGCCTTAGCCATGGAAAAAAGAGAAAAAAATTTGATTTTTGAAATAAACGATGGCTTTATGTAAAGCAGATAGATATTAAATATATTTTGTTAATTATCATTAATCACCTACTTAGCCTCTATTTAAAGGTGTTTATTTATGTATCTTTTTCTAATAGCTAAGTAGAGTAGGGCACCGTGACAAAATATTGTGACGTATAAGTGTCTAAACACACTAGGCGGAAGTTACGCGGCATAAATTCCGCATGATTCTGCCTGCTTTATAGGTATTTTAAATTGCCGATGATACTATTCCGTCGCGTTCCGTCCGAATTTTGTATGCGTTTGACATTGCGGACGTAATCATGCGGAATTTACGCCACGTAACTTTGGCCTAGTGTGTTTAGACACTAACTGTGCTGCAGGCTGAAAAAGATTGGGAACCCCGTTTTTGATGGCATGCCCAAAAATTGTGTCACATGTTATTTGCCATGATTTCTGCTTTTCATTTATAGTTGTGTTTGTATTTTATAAGTATCTCTTCTCTTCTTTAATATTCAGACAAAATATAAACAATAAATAATTTGAATTTAATTTTTGCAGCAAAAGAAACATTCAGTACCGAAACTTCTAGGCGGTCCTCCCCTCAATCAGAATACTCTATCCGAGCAAACCACACTGTTGAACCTCAAGCGGTAAATGATAAAAAACAGAAAGAACATGAAAATAATAAAACATTTACTTATTTAAAAGATTTTCTAGAAAAGACTTTGGATAAGGAAGACAGCATAAGAGGCAATCTGAGACCAAAAATAAGATTAATGCAAGAGGCTTCAGTGAGCAAACCAAAAGCCCCACAGGGACACAGACAAACACAGAGTTGGTTTCTCTTTATTTTTATTTTTTAAGCTATAAAGTCATAAGTTATGAGTTTGATTCATTTTTTATTATTATTTAATATAATTAATATATACATAATTAGATTAAAATTTTTACTACGTGATTGGCCTATTTAATTTCAGCAGATGTTGGGACAGTTTTTAGATTTTAGTTTTCCCTCGTTTTTTGATTTGGTCGCCACGCGCTTAAAGCTATGCGATAGCTCACAAGGTCGAGTATAACTGGAGTATTAATATAATTATAATATTTTGCAGCTTTACATGAAGAAATAGATGGGGACAAACACTTTGTGTTATCTCTAGTACCGACTTTGAAACAAATGAGCGACGACCAGAAGCTTGCTGCCAAGATGAGAATACTGCAGGCGCTCCAAGAAGTCAGAAAAATGGATATACACCAGAATATAATGTACGTGGAAGATAGCATGCAGGACTCTTTGAAAGTTGAATACTTGGATGAAGATAATAGTGATAGTAGTTTCTCATAGGTTGTGCATGATTTAAAGATTGACGACAAATAGAGGAGTCGCGAAATATCTGACTGCTGGCCAGCTCTGGATTTATGTAGAGGCAGTATAGGCCATAGCTTATGGGGCAGCGTACTAGGAAGGGCCGCAAAGCTGTGTTTTGTTAAACTTAACTTTAAGAAAAACAGCTCTTTACGGCGATGTAGAGACGCCAGACGTTGCTTGGACGTCGCCATGGTAACGTCATTGGCCACGTCGTGATGGCGTCTCGGTGAGTTATAACTCTCATGCCCACTTCCCTGCCCGACAAGGCTCATTAGGCTGTGTTTCCATCAGAAATGTGTTGCGAGGAATGTGTTTTTGCGAACCAATGGAATCGCTTCATTGACGTGACCATGCCATGACATGGCTTAGCGCGGCGATGCTAAATATATTAGATAATAAAGCGTTGGTTTTCCTAGATTTTCTAGTAATTATTTAGTTTCTATGAAGGTTAAAGATCTCAGTGGTTTGTGTAAAATCTATAAATCTAAATAGAATCAATGTAAATAGGTCCATATTAATATTGTATCCCTTTTGCAGATTACAGAAGTACTAGAAGTTGATTTCTAGGCAGGTGGCGGGCCTAAGTAATTTTGTCGCGTTAATCGTTAATATGTCAAACCCAGTGTTGCCAACTATTCAAAACATTTTCCCCCTGAATCAGAGGTTCCCAAACTTTTTTTCTCATAGACCACTTTAAACATTTTGCTGGATCCGGCCCCCCCCCCCCCCAGTTCAAGGCATAAAAGGCGTATTCATCCAACAGTTGGGCCTTTACTTTTTTGTAATCTAAGTTTGACTCACAATTCAAGACGTGAGTGGAAGAATAAGGTAAGTAACATGAAAAAACTTCCCGTTTTTTTGCTTAAATGGAGGCATTAGGGTCGGAAATAATATTTGAAATAGAAAAACTATGAATTATATGTGTAGCCAGATATATTAGCTAGGTTATGAAGTAGATAAGTTACAAGTTTTATTAATACTTCAGTCGGAATTTCCAGGAATTGCTATTGTATTCTATTGTTGTCGCGATCACCGGTGCTCGCGCGGGGCCTGAAGGATTAAAATAATTAGGGAAAAAATGAGGTATTGTTCGTATGTTACGAAATGTTACTTGTTCGATTCTTCCACTCACGTCTTTAATTCACAGTACAAGGAACCAATAACCTTCGCTTCGGGGTGGTAAAACCCGAATTACGTACGTAAACGCAAATATTTTCTTGTTTTGTAGCTATTTAACACAAAAATTACCACACTTTTACTTATTTTTAAATCTCGCTCTGTAATATTTAATCTGCTATTAATATAATATTGTGTGCCTATATTCATAGAACTCAAATCGGGTCACCTAATTTTTATAGACCCCCGTTAACGACTCGTGGACCCCCATTTTTTTTCCACGGAAGCGTAGACCCATATCGGGCTCCCGTGGACCCCATGGGGTCCTTTTGGACCACTTTGGGAATCAATGCCCTAAATCAACTTTAAAACTCACTAAATTTCAACCAAAACTCCCCAAAAAATCAAAATATTTAAAATTAAGTACTTGGGGTATGTACTATGTTCTACTAAACGATTAAAACGCTGAAATACACCTTCAACAGGCCAAACAAACAAACAGGCCTGCAGTTTTAAAATACTTCAACCTTTTTTTTCAATACATACAACGACAACAAAATATAATAATCTGTCAGCCTACTGTCAGCAGTGTCAGCTGGTACGACTCAAAAGTCTATAGAGACCAAAATATAGAGACATGTGCTTTGTGCGGCAGTTCCATCTTAAAGGTGGCTTTCGGATCTTTGCCGGGAGTGACCGCGACCGGTAAAAATTCAAATGAAATGCTACTTTATGACATAGAGTATATGTATCATTTTCTACTGACATTTGCGTGGTGACCCATGCTGCCACCGGCGGCAGCGTAAAAGCTAGTGGTAGAGTAAAATGAAGCCTATAGACGGCCGGACCGTGAGCTTACGGGGCCCTGGGCTGAAACTATTTAGGGCTACAACATTTTAACTGTCAGTTAGTAGTACCAACACCTAAATTGTATAATAAACCTTGATCGTAGTAATCTCAGTGATATCAACAAAAATTAATAAAATTATGAATTCTTTCGCATTATCATCTATTTTTGACTTGACTTAGCTAGGCGGCGACGGCCCTTGAACTCATGGGGCCCTCGGCTTAAGCCGAAATAGCCATATGGTAGATCCGGCCCTGCCTATAGAGTATAACCTATGTATTAAAGTGGCATTTCGTTTTAATTTTCGTCCGTCGTGGTCGCTCGCTGCAAAGATCCGAAAGCCACTTTAAGGTTGTTATTAAAGAAATATTCCATTCTTCAAAAATTTTACTCCCAAAAAAATATCCCCAAAATATTTTACCCCCTAAAAACCCACTAAATGTATTTTTTTCCACTAGTGGGAAATCCCCATAGTTGGCAACATTGGTCAAACCCATTCGACAGATTGCGAGTTGCGTTGAGTTGAGTAACGTTATTTTTTCGTTATGGCATAACAAAAAAATAACGTTATAATAATAACGGTAAATATAACGATATTTTCTGGTATCAGGTATGCGATCGTGCACGGTGCACCAAATCTCACTCATATTTAAAATGTAATAAGCGTTCTCTGTGAAAATACAAAGAAAAAAATACACCTTAAAAGCGTGATTACGTTTGGAAAATTTTCCCGCCTGTCATGACTTTCTTAACGGACTATAACGTTATCAAAGAACATATATTTACCGTTATAAATCCTATATAACGTTATAACATTTACCGTTATTAAATACATTTATAACGTTATTTCTAGTATCGGTTAAATTTTCATAACGTTATCTATGCCCTTGAAGCAATAACGTTATGAAAAAATAACGTTATTTGAAGCCCTGAGTTGCGACCAAAATTGGATTGACATTTAAAACAATAATTTGTATTCTGTGGACATAAACCAATCAAATGACGTAGGTCCATCAAACTGCCTGACTGGGAGCGTGGCGTCTCCTGTAATCCGGCTACTCGGAGGTCGGGTGCGGAGGATGGTTTGAGGTCGGGAGCCCTGGGGCTGAGTGGCCCATGTTAACCGGACGTCCACACTAAGCCCGGTATCAATATGGACCCCCCGGGGGAGCTCGGGGGGTGCAGGTTAACTAAGGAGAGGCGAACCGGGCCAGGGGGGAAACCCAGCAGCCAAAAGGTCCATCAACTGCCTATGAATCAATTTTCGATGGTACAAATATATATTTATTAAAGGTCTACCAGAATCTGATGGCAATTTTTGACAGCAGATTTTCAAAAAATATCCCTGATCATTGGCAAATTTTTTATATATTTTGTATGTTTAACACACAGAATCAGCTGCTATAAGAAGAAAAAAGGATCAAAATGTTTTATTCCAATTACTATACCCCGGTATTGCTAAAGTCAATTCATTTTCTCACTTTTTGCCATCAGATTCTGGTACCCTACCAGATCTATATATTAATCATTTTGTTTAAATTGTTTTTAACAATTTGGTTTGAATATTTTTGTTAACAAATCTTGTGACCTTGAGTAGGTAGCGCGTACGGAATACACACGTTACTAAGGTCGGTATAAATAGTCAGTACTATAGTAAAGTATTTTGCCAAATGCAACAAATAGCCAATAGCAAATACAAATAGCCATGTGAAGAGCCTCCATCATAAATGTAGGTAACGAAGTACGAATATGGACGGACCATTGTATAGCAGCTGTAACCACTGTTTAATATACAGTAACCATTGTATAAGGGTGTTTTTTAAGTTTCTTGTTTAAGGGTCAATAGTATTGAATTTGGTTCAAAAGTTATCTTAAAAATAATTCTTAAGGTGCTCCCAGACAGAAGCTATATTATGACTTATAATTTATAACTTCTGTATATAACATTAGATATCATAGTCTAACTTTTTTTAACAAATGATAACAAAAGACACGTATTTTTTGACATGTTATAGCGTATGTTACACGATGTTATACAATGTTATCGTGTTACACAATGTTTTATAACCTTATATAACTTCTGTCTGGGAGTACCTTTAGGCTCAATAATCCTATCTCGTCTAAAGAGTAGGTACCTAAGTACTATTTAGTAAACAAATATTATATCCAATTCATCTAATATAATAATATACAACTATTATATTTTGTTATTGCGCAATAATTGAACTTGTAATTTACGAAACACAAACAAAATAAATACCTATTAACAGTAAACAGAGGCAACACAATTATATTGCAACAATAATCATAATTTAATGTTAGTAGTGATTGTTGGCTGGGTTTAAAGTAGTCTAGTGATTGTTCTATATTTGGTAAAGCATCAATTATTAGTCTTCACGAAAACGCAAATCCGATCGTTACTTGGGTATCCTCGATCAGCAGTGAGCTGCTATCTATCCGTATAGTCTGTCAAGAAAGTGAAGAATTTAAAAAGTGGCAACATCGTATAGTGCGTTTCATCCACTGATCTCTATTAAACAAGTACGCTGGATCGCTGATACCCTTTGAAATGACAGCTATTTCTTGTGCCTATTTGAAGCGGAATCAGCGCCCCCATTATTGGGTTTGAGAACTTTAATCTGACGTAAAAATGTCGTTTGAAAGCCTTATTGGCGCTGATAGCAGTAGTGAGAGTACTTCTTGGAACTATAGTCGGGACATTTTAATAGGCCACATTTGACAGTTCATCAAAATTGTACCAGGTAACCTTATAGCGACGTACATTAAAAATAAATATTTTCGTTTTGTTATAACTGCACAATTGATTAACTTTTTTTTAATTACTATTACATATTTATTGTAAATAGAGTCTGGCTAGCGAAAGATGAGACTGGCATTTTAATCAAAAAATGATTATGGTAACACTGTCACTAACGTCATTGTCACTTATAGCATGTGTTGTTTATGTGTCAAAGAGAAAAATATTTCTGTGATTTACATGATTTTCTAATATAAACATGACGAAAACTTTGAAAAGAGATTTGCGAAAACTGCTTTTTGCTATGATTAGTAAATACGAACAAAAAAGAAGTGAAAGGGATGCAATTTTTAAACAAAAACAAGATTGTTTACATGAAATATCCCAGTGCATTGGTAAGTACGGATAAAAGATTTTGATACTTTCAATTATTACAATGAAATTTAATTAAAAATCTTTATTATTTATCACACGTATTTAAATATGAATTTATTGTTTTGCAGATAACATGGATGATGCAAAGGATTCAGATAAGCAAGCTAGAACATCAACCATAAATAAATTAAGAGATGTGTTTCAACAAGAGTGTTTAAAGACACAAAATCAGTTCCTTGATGAGATTTCTTCTTTGACCGGTAAGACCCTAACGTTATATTAAAAAATACCTGAAAGCAACCTTGTTATTTAATGCTAACTTTATTTATGAACATGTTTTCAGATGTCAGCGTTTGTACCCTAAAAAGTATTAAAAAAGAAGGCCAAATGAATAAAGGCGTGTGGAATACACCAGGAAAAAAAAGACCATATAAACCAACAGTATCAGCGTTATATACTTTTGATATTAATGCAATAAAAAACAAAGTCAACGAGTTTTATATAGTAAAGAAACAAATCCCAACATTAAGGTCTCTTTTAAGTGAATTAAGAGAAAGTATTCACTTTACTGGCTGTCGTGAAACATTGCGTCGCATCCTTTTATCAAACTGATTTGAATTCAAGAAAAACCAAGATGAACGTACAATCCTTATTGAAAGGTATGATGTAGCAGCATGGCGACACCGTTTCTTGCGGACCATTGCTACTAAACGTAGAGAAGGCAAAGAAATTGTATATCTTGATGAAACTTATGTTCATCAGAACTATAAATCAAAAAAATCATGGCAGGGTCCTTCCACAAGTGGTGCTGTTACAAATATCTCTTCAGGCAAGAGATACATTATAGTTCATGCCGGATCAGAAAGAGGTTTTGTACCAAACGCTCTTCTTGTGTTTAGTACAAAAACAAAAAATGCAGACTATCATCACGACATGAATTCTCAAAATTTCATGAAATGGATGTCTGAAAAATTATTACCGAATTTAAGCAAACCAAGTGTTATCGTGATGGACAATGCTAGCTATCACTGTGTACAAATTAATAAGTGTCCAACGACTAATTCTAAGAAAACCGATATACAAGCATGGCTCTCTTCAAATGGCATTCCCTATGAGGAATATCTAACACGAGAAGAGCTATTAGTATTGACAAAAGAACATCGGCAAGCCCCAGTGTACCAAGCTGATGAACTTATAAAGCAGCATGGCCATGAAGTTCTTAGACTACCGCCATACCACTGCGATTTGAACCCTATAGAGTTAATATGGAGTTTGGCAAAACGTAAAATTGCAAGCAAAAATATTGGTTTGTCTGCAGAAGATATGGCAAGATTAATTGAAGAGTCATTTAACAGTGTAACAGCTGAAGAGTGAAAAAAAAATACGGACCATGTGATGCATGTTGAGGAGCAGTATAAAAGACGAGACGGGATCACTGCAGACATGGAACAGTTTATAATTAGGGTCAGAGACGATATTAGCAGTTCAGATTCGGATTCCTCACTTGAGATAGAATTTTTAGAATCAGATTTTGAGTATAGTGATTAAATTGTAATAGGTTGGGGAAAAAGTTTTTTCGCATTATACATACACGGGCAAAATTAGAGGAACATAGGTAAAAAGGGCCACAACGTAAAAAAACCTTTGAATTTTTATTTAAAATGTGAAGAAACTTTTTCCCCAACCTAATATTATATTTTGATATTCTCAACTAATATATTTCCTTATTATAATATACTTAATAAAATTATATTATATCCCTAATATATTTTGATTAATCAACTTGCAAAGGGGGGGGGGGGGGGGGGCTATTAGTTTCAGGCATGAACAAGTAGTATGTAATAAATAAACATATTTGAGTATAATCAATACAATCTATGATGCTTGCGAGCATTTGTGCTATTACACTTTAAATTGCATAATATTAATAAAATATAGGAAATTCGTTAACATTTAAATTGAGTTATATTTTTATTTTGGATAAATTTAATTTTGTAATTCATGATGTAAGTACAAAAGAAGAAGTTTTAATACTCCGACAAAAACATTCAAGAGTTTTCGTCAAAAACATGCGTTTAATTCACCATGAAAATGTATTGCAAAGTAAAATTTAAGTAAACAACAACAAATAACTTAATTTTCTTGAAATAAGTTGTCCTAACAAAATAAATATTATATTATTATTTTCATAAATAATCAAGTATCAAAACTATAATTCCGACTATAGACAAGGTTGCCATACGTCGATTTTTTGAATTTGCCGCCTTTTTCCAGTCTCATCTTTCGCTAGCCAGACTCTATGACCGATACGATTTTTTAACGATTTGTTTTTACTGATAAATAATTCTAAACGTAATAAACAAATTATTATCTTAATAATTGCACATCAGTACAATGTTACGTCAGCTGACCTTTTTTCTTTTTAAACTCTAGGGATGTTACCCTAAAAATCGAAAGCGAATAAATAGTATCGATGCATTGATTACTTGTAACGAAATATCCCCATAAATTAATAACCACGTTGCGAAAAGTAACACATATTTATGTGAAATGAATAATAATAATACTACATTTAACAGTTTTTATAATTCAAGCCAATAAATGCATATTTTTTTTTGTAAATTATGTACTCGTCTTATTTTGTTCCTTGAATTTGCAAAAGAAAAAGTAATAATGGGACAGGAGTTTGTTTCAAATGTATAAAATTCAAATATTTTATTTCAAGTCCGTATCGATTTATTCGTTTTGGTCGATGTTTTTACGCAGCTCACCTCACTATGGAGATTAATCTGGCAGATGTCAAATGTGGCCTATTAAAATGCCCCGACTGTAACACTAGTGATGACAACTGTTATTATTGGTTGTGGTTACGTCAAATTAATTCTCAGCCCCTATAATGGGGGCGCTGATTCCGAAATAGGCACAAAAAGCAGGTCGGTATCATCGATCCAGCGTACTTGTTTAATAGAGATCAGTGGTTTCATCAAATAGTTCCTTTGCCGTCATGTTGGCACTAATGCAAATTAATGTTGCCACATTACCCTTACTGTGCTACCTATTAGGGGAGATAATAATTTATGTTATCACAAAATGCATATTAAAGAAAATTGTACATAATTCTTTCGATCGCGGCTCTGCCTGCGTTAACGTCTATCCCTCGGGGACCGTTCTTTTTTCCGGGATAAAAGGTACCCTATGTCCTTCTCCATACCCCAGACAACGTGTACCTATGAAGGTTTCATGAAGGCGTAACAACCAAAATCACTTTCGCATTTAGTTTATTTTGCACTGCAGTCAAAGTTAAAGTTATTGTTAAAGTTAGTTGGTGCAACCCAGTCTAAGTCAAACCGGGTAAACCTAGGTTTACTCCACCTTCTAGCATTACCCGTAACATATATACAAGAATTGCTCGTTTAAAGATATAAGAAAATCCACCGCCGTCGCCGGTCACTTAATCATTGTCGGTGATTGATTTGGGTACTTTTTAAAAATAATACATCATAATAAATAAAGATACATTTATTAATTTAAGTTACAATATGACTTAAATAACTGTAACACAAGGCTTTAATATTAATTTGAAATATAGATATAAAGAAACATCTTTAAAATGTTAAAAGTATTGAGATAAAGAATAAAGATGTCAAAGAAATTAGGTACATTTAGATCTAAATTTAGATATAAGATATTCGAGCCCATTGAATGGTACATATTATAAATTATTTTCTTATTTCAAACCATTAATAACATTATTATCTTATAGCAACATAATTTATTTTAAATACAATTCAATACAAGCAAAAATAAAAATGATCGTAATTTCGTAACGTAAGTAATAATTAAGACAATAATTATTACACTTACTTACTATTAATTCTTAAATATTCATTTAACATTTTAATTTGAGGCCTGAGCTATCTGAGTACCTATATCAATAGTTAAACAATTAAAAAGTAACAATAAGTATAATGTGTTTCAGAGAATTTGTTTCCTAGGCAGCTGATGGGGGACCTACGTAGTTTGGTCGCGTTACGTCAATAACGTTGGTCTGTCAAGGGGGCGTCTACAAATTACGTGAGGTGTTTTTCTGAATTTTTTGACCCCCAGATTTCGTGAGATTTTATTCAACCCCCCAAAATCTCACGAGAAAAAAATACGTGAGATAATAGAAAAATAGTGGACCAACTGCCTAGGAATCAATTTCCTCGATGGTACCTTATTGATTCTTATTTTACATAAAATTGACACGGAATTCTGCTAACAAAAAATGTATATTATAATAATAATTATATTCTGTGAGTAGGAACGATATTTCAGTAACAATTCTGTTAAAATTTGTATCTCATAACAGCACAATAGGTATACAGTAAAATATTATAATTTTGTAAAGGCAGCTTTGATGGACGGTTAAGCCAAGCTAGGTTTGTGCAATCTCAAAATGCATTCAAATGCCAAACAATGCAATCGATATAAAAGTAACCTAATTCTATATTTTAATCTAAATATCGTAATTTGAGTAAAGAAACGATGTCGTCGATTTTTAATAACATTAGGTATGTTGATAAGCACTGATACTAATTTCTAAGGTTTACCTATCTCATGTTCATCTATTTACTAGGGCAGCGTTTCCCAACCTTTTTCAGCCATGGACCCCTAGAAATTCAAGCACAGTTTTCACGGACCCTCTAAAACTAACTGCAAACAAATCGAATTAATATAATATTGTATGATATCTCATACCGCGGACCTCCATTACATATACTCGCGGACCCCAGGGATCCGCTGACCACAGATTGGGAAACACTGCATTAGGACTTTTAATTGTTCAATCAACAATGTTGTCAAAAATATCAGAAACTGAGCATAAACTGGTTTTAATCCATGCGTTGAATTTACTTATTACTAGAAAATTAAATAAAGAAGCTTCGGGAAACTTAGCAGTTTGCATGAGATGTTGCCGGCTGCCGCAGTTTTCGGTTTCTTTTTTATTAAATACATAATTATATACAACTATACATAAGCGTAATTATAAAATTTAAAAAATAAAACGTCACATGACACATTTTTTAAAATAGCAGTCTGCCAGTTTCCCGAGTATAGCTCGACAAGGCTTTGAATGAACGTGGCGAAAAAAGGAACTAACGCTGCCATCATACAAAAACGCCATTTTTGACATGTTTTTGGAAGTTCTTCTTCACCAGCAGCGCCACCACCCATGCCCATTTAAAGCCTTGTCGCACTTTATGACTGAAGTTTTGTGCGTTTATTTGGGGAAAGTGGCGAGTCCCTTGCTGAGAAGACCGGTGGCGCCCTCTGCGCTGTCGTGAACGGCATGAGACAAGTTGTTCAGAAGCTGAAACGTAAAAATAATTTTAATAATTGGAAAAAAAAAACTTTCACTACAACATTCTATTTATTAAAAGCATCTTTATTAAATTTTAAGCTATTGCATATCTTTTATCGCGGGCTTTGAGCACGACGACCGAATCAAGAAATTCCGTAACACATAAGTCATAACATTCGTACGGTCTAACGTCGTTTCAGTTCGGCAGACTCCTGTTGCTCGGTGTTTATAAGTAAAGTTAGTTCCAATAATTCATAATAGATGGCGCTGTTTTTCAGCTACATCGCGCTATTGGTTAAACATGATTTCATTTTTATAAGAGTTTGTAAGGACCTCCACAAGCTAGTTTCTATATAGATACATCATGCGTTGCAATAGCTTTATCACGGCAATCCCCGAGTGTCACACGTATTTCTTTTATTTCGTATAGGATAGTCAATATCATCTCAATTTCTACACTTACTGAGTCGCGCTTCTCGTTCAGATATTTGTCTGCGTCCTTAATCTTGGCATCGACGACGTTGCCCGCGTTCTTCAGGCCCTGGTCAGCGGCGTTTTCCACCCTCTTGAGTGTGTTGTCGACGGTGCTATGGACGGCGTTGGACGCATCAGCTGCTGCCTTCTCAGCCGCTTTCTTGGATTCCTCTACTGCGGCGTCTGTAATTTTTAGCTCAGCTATGTAATCCGGTTCTTGTAAAAGTTAGCTTGTTTTTTTAACAATATCTACTTAGCTCAAATTCTGTATTTTTGTACTTGCAGTGGGTAGAGTATTACTTTGTGACAGAGGCACGGGCGTTTACATAGCTTTGTTAACCCCTAACGTAAAAAAGCGGCCAAGTGCGAGTTGGACTCGCCCATGAAGGTTTCCGCAGCAGCAAATAGGTAACGTGTTTTGGACATCAATAAAAGATACAGTTACCTCGTCGATAAAAGTCGGTGCGGCACATATTTTGGCGATTGGACAAGTAAGATGGATAGTAATGGGGGGGGGGGGGGGGGTCCGGACCCCCAGGACCCCCCTTATATACGCCCATGGACAGAGGTTCTCATTTTATAGTTAACAAACATTAAGTAACACAACGTAAAATAGTCAGTATTCAGTACTGTGCCATATTATAACAAACTTTTATTTTTAGAATGCAAACTCATCTGTTGATGCATTACAATTATATAATATTGTACTTTTTGAAAAAGAAAGAACGACATAAGTACCTTTTTTTAAACCTTTTTTTAAAATTATGGTATCTTTTATAAAGGTATTTTACTTACTGGCAGCTCTCTTAGCTTCATTCCTAGCGGCCTCAGCAGCCTTTCTGGCCTCTTCTTTGGCAGCCTCGGCAGCATGACGAGCCTTTTCCTTGGCGTCCTCAGCCGCCTTCTTAGTCGAGTCCACAGTGGTGTTGATGGTATCTGCAACAAATTCTCTCGTAAACGATTTTGAACAGTTTAAGTGACTTGATTTAGGCCCACAGAGTAGAAAGTTATGTAGATGAAGTCCAATTATTAACATATATTTTTTTGTTATAAAAATATTTTGTTATAAATATTTTATATATATAACCTTGCAGACAGTATACAAAACCTTGTGGTATTTAGATGGTTTGGTCGAAAAGATAAATAATAGACTAAATCCCAAACTAACAGACGAGAAAGGATGACGGAGGAAGTTCAGTTCAAGCCCAAGTTGACCTCGAACCCTAAATTGCTTGAAATATAATATTCAACGTCGTAATAACTAAGAAACACAAAACAAATCGGTATTAGTCACAAATAACAAAAACACAAAAGCAATGAAAACACCATAAATATTATAACACCCTTAAACTCGTAAAACTTAAGTAATAGGTACTTAATATGTAAAAAAAAAACATGCACATGAAAACAAAAACACAGTTCGAAAATCAAGAAACACCAAAGTAACGTTACCAGTAGCAGTTACAAGCTTAGTAATACGAGTTATACCTTTACTCTGTCTTACTTGAGTCTGCATCATCATGTTTGTAGAAATAAGTACATTGTGCTTTTATTCAGCACTTTAAAGTAAGTATGTTGTAAACCTTACACTAGGGACACATAAAGCAAGTTAGATCTTCCATATCCCAAATTAGTAAAGCTAGAAAAAACAGCCACATTATTAGTTAAGTATCAAAAGCTTTAAGCAGAATCTTATACCCCTAAGTATTAACCAATACCTTTAGCATCGTCTAAAGCAGAGTCGGGTTCGTCTTCTGAAGAATCCACCACCGAAGTTAAAGTATCTACAAGTGCAAAATAGGTGAGAAAAGAAATAAACGAAAATTAGATAAGTTGTTAGATTATGAAAGTAAAGATTGAAATTATTGAAAATATGATACAAAATAGATTAAATAACGAAAGTTTTAAAGTAATTACTATAGATTTAAAATTAAATAAATATAAATTTTATTGTGTAGTACAAAAGTATAATAGCAACAGTAGAAATCTTGAAGTCAAAGACATTTAAATAGTCGTTGCGATTTGCAACAATTTTGTATATTTTGTATACGTGGGAGAGCCATGCTTCGGCATGAATGGGCCGGCTCGACCGGAGAAATACCACATTCTCACAGAAAACCGGCGTGAAACAGCGCTTGCGCTGTGTTTCGCCGAGTGAGTGAGTTTACCGGAGGCCCAATCCCCTACCCTCCCCTATTCCCTTCCCATCCCTACCCTCCCCTTTTACCCTATTCCCTCTTAAAAGGCCGGTAACGCACCTGCAGCTCTTCTGATGCTGCGAGTGTCCATGGGCGACGGAAGTTGCTTTCCATCAGGTGACCCGTTTGCTCGTTTGCCCCCTTGGTTCATAAAAAAAATATATCATAAATTACCTTTGACACTGCCGACAAGTGAATAACTTTTGTCGTAAATACTATCAGCAATGTTTTTAGTTGTACCGACTGTGCTTTGCACTTTTTCGGCAACTGAATCTACAAAATAATAAAACGTAAAATAATGAAAAGCGAAATTAAAAATATTTATAATATAGGTGTTTGCATTAATTAAAAATTTAAAACATTTCATATAAGAAAATACCAGCGTTTACCTCTTACGTTACCTGCAACATTTTTTGTTGTATCTACTGTGTTATGTATCGCGCTTGAAACTGAATCTACAAATAAGAAAATTAGGCTTTTATTTAAAATGTTTCATATTAAAAAAAAAGACGGGTTGCACTCCGGGAGTGCCGGCAGAAGTTTCAAACTTGATTAAATTAACGTTGTGCATTTTTTTAAACCCATTTTTTATGAAAATCGATTATTAAAAAATCGATTTTTTAAATTAATCGACACCCTTACAATCGATTAAATTTTTAACTCATTTTTCATGAAAATCGATTTTTAAAAAATCGTTTTTCTAATTAATCGATACCCTTACAATCGATTAAATTTTTAACCCATTTTTTTATGAAAATCGATTTTTAAAAATCGATTTTTTTAATAATCGAAACTCTTACAATCAATTCGAGTTCGAGTTTTAGTTCAAGTTCGACACTAAACACTACTCAGTACTCTCCAACCGTCTTACGGTTTTTCCAAGGTTTTTCGATCAGCACGAGAATCTGACGCGAGTTTCACAGTTTTTACCCATCCCACAAAAGTGCTCAACGCCGCTAAAGAAGTTTTCACTTCAAAAATCTGCGGACATTAAGTAATTGTAGGTATATTATTCTGTACCTTTAGCTCCAGTTACTAAAGAAGTACTCTTATCAACTACAGAACCTGCAACATTTTTGGTTGTGTCTACTGTGCTCTGTATTGTGCTTGCAACCGAATCTACAAAATGCAAAGCTTAATGTGAGAAAAGAAAATTCTAAACAATTTCATTTACCATATTATTTAGATATACCTTTAGCACCAACTACTAGAGATGAACTTTTGTCAATGACCGAGCCTGCAACATTCTTAGTTGTATCAACTGTGCTTTGTACTGTGCTTGCGACCGAATCTACAAAAGCGGAAATAATTTAACAAGTGTACAATTATTACTGTAAGAATATCTTTATTTAATGATTAGTTTGTACTATTGTACCATTAGCACCAGCTACTAATGATGTCGTTTTATCGATTACGGAACCTGCAACATTTTTTGTTGCATCTACTGTGTTTGCAACTGAATCTATAAAATGCAAATTAAAATTTAATAATGAGGGATTTCAATTATTAAATTATATTTTAAAATGCGACAAACGTTGTACCTTTAGCACCAGCAACTAATGATGCACTTTTGTCATAAACCGAACTTGCAACGTTCTTCGTTGTATCTACTGTGCTATACAATGTATTTGCTACTGCATCTACAAAAATAAAAAATAGTAAAAAACATAAAGCTACTCCTTAAAAAAGCAAACATTAATGTGTTAGAAATCAAACATTAATTAGATGGATATATATATATATATATATATATATATATATATATATATATATATATATATATATATATATATATGATTGAAACGACTAAAACATGGTTGTAACTATTTAAATTTAACATTTAACGATATTATTTTCTTGGATTTGTTTATGATAACGAAATATGCTTTTCTGATAAAGTTCGGGTTACCTTTGGTACCAGTAACAGCTGCAGAAGTCTTATCATAGGCTGAATCAACTACGTTTTTCGTGATGTCAATAGTACCTTTTAATGCGCTAGCAACTGAATCTACAATAAAATGAATGGTTAGACTTTACAAATGGAAATAACCATGATCGTGATTTTTGTTTATTACCTTTAGCACCAGTTGTAAGGGAACAACTTTTATCGTATAAAGAATCTGCAGCGTTTTTAGTTGTATCTATTGTACTATGCACTGTGCTTGATACGGTATCTAAAATATTATAAAGATATAATAAATAAAATTAATATAAAAAAATATAATATTTTTTATTAATGATTTACCTTTAGCACCAGTTGCTGCTTCGGAACTTTTATCGTATACAGAACTAGCAACATTTTTCGTTGTATCGACAGTACTTTGAATAGTGTTAGCAACGGTATCTATAATTATTTAAAAAAAAATCATTTACATCCGTAATAAAGAAATTTAAAAGAAAGATGATTAGATTTCTTCAAAAACTCTACCTTTGGCACCAGATACAAGGGAGGTACTTTTATCGTACACAGAGCTAGCAACATTTTTCGTTGTATCGATCGTACTGTGTACTGTGTTTGCAAAAAGACGATATTGAATAAAGGAATAATCAAAGCAGGCATAGTAAAAGTTTAATAAAGAATTGCTTTACCTTTAGCACCAGTTACAAGAGAGGAGCTCTTATCGTATGCAGAACTAGCAACATTTTTTGTTGTATCAACGGTACCTTGTACAGTATTAGCAAGAGTATCTAAAAAATGAAAGACGATAATTATTATTGTCAAAATAATGGACTAATCACACCAGTGAAACAAAAGTTTCGTGTATATCTGCTGTACCTTTGGCACCAGTTACAAGCGAAGAGCTCTTGTCATAAACCGAGCTAGCAACATTCTTCGTTGTATCAACAGTACTATGTGCAGTATTAGCAACAGTGTCTACAAAAATGAAAGACAATAATAATAAGTATTGTAAAAATCATGGACTAATCATACCAGAGAAACAAAGCTTTGTGTATATCTACTGTACCTTTGGCACCAGTTACAAGCGAAGCGCTCTTGTCATATACCGAGCTAGCAACATTCTTAGTTGTATCAACAGTACTATGTGCAGTATTAGCAAGAGTATCTAAAATATGAAAGACGATAATAATAATTGTTGTAAAAATCATGGACTAATCATACCAGAGAAACATAGCTCTGTGTATATCTGCTGTACCTTTGGCACCAGTTACAAGCGAAGAGCTCTTGTCATAAACCGAGCTAGCAACATTCTTCGTTGTATCAACAGTACTATGTGCAGTATTAGCAAGAGTATCTAAAATATGAAAGACGATAATAATAATTGTTGTAAAAATCATGGACTAATCATACCAGAGAAACAAAGCTTTGTGTATATCTACTGTACCTTTGGCACCAGTTACAAGCGAAGCGCTCTTGTCATATACCGAGCTAGCAACATTCTTAGTTGTATCAACAGTACTATGTGCAGTATTAGCAAGAGTATCTAAAATATGAAAGACGATAATAATAATTGTTGTAAAAATCATGGACTAATCATACCAGAGAAACATAGCTCTGTATATATCTACTGTACCTTTGGCACCAGTTACAAGCGAAGCGCTCTTGTCATATACTGAGCTAGCAACATTCTTAGTTGTATCAACAGTACTATGTGCAGTATTAGCAACGGTATCTTAAATAGGAAAGACGATAATAATTATTGTAAAAATCATAAATTAATCCAGCGAGATATAATGGAAGCTATATGTTAAGCTGCTGTACCTTTGGCACCAGTCACAATCGAGGAACCTTTGTCGTACACTGAGCTAGCAATATTTTTAGATGTATCTACAGTATTTTGAATGGTGCTGTCCACTGAATCTAAAAAAATATAAGTTTTTATTAATTTTGTGGTAGGCATATCACGTTGATTGTTTGTGTATAATGTAATATTACTTAATATAACTGTGTGTAGGTTTAAATGTACCTTTAACTCCCGTAGCAATTGACGCGCTTTTATTGTAAGCACTCTCAGCTGCATTTTTAGTAGCGTCAACTGTAGTATGTACTGTATTTGCTACTGAGTCTAAAATAGTAAGAAGGTCATTAAGATTTTGAAAGAAATTTTCGTGATCTATCAAGTAAGACAATTGATTATAATCAAAATCTACCTTTGGCTGATTCCACGTATGTTTTTCCAGTTTCTAGTGTGCTTTGTGTAGCTTTTTTCGTGTTGTCCAAAGTGCTTGCAACTGAGTCTAAAATTTCAATTTGACTCATAAAAATAAATTCTACTAATAAGTAATAAGTACTCAGAAAAAAGAAATCAAGCTTTACAAATCATACCTCTAGCGCTATCAAAATAGGATTTTCCAGCATCAAACGCTGAAAACGCGTAAGCTCTCGAAGAGTCCAAAGCACTCTGAATTGAGTTTTGTGCAGATTCTACGAGCATTAGTGCAAAACAAAATGTTAGAACAAAAAATAAAACATGTTTTCAACAATAAAAATAATAATTAGCCACATTTGAAACACATAAAAACATATAAAATATAGGAGCACATAGTTATAAACTGACTACAATACAATTCTATAGGTAAAGTTAAGAAAGGTAACACAAAACAAGCACGAGCTAGTGTTGCTTCAAAATATTCAAACCTTTAGCGTTCTCCGCACAGTTTTTAGTCGTATCGACTACCGAATTTGAAGCATCTTTTGTACTTTGTAACGTTTTACTCAAAGAATCTGATACTGAATCTATAAATCGAATACTAGTATTATTTATTTGTAAGATGTATACTTTAAGACGTCATTATTATCTATATTTTTTACCTTTAGCTCCAGAAGCATAAGTTTTACTAGCATCAAATGCATTGTATGCATTATTCTTTGCTGCATCCACAGTACTTGCAACAGTATCTACAAATTTAAAATGTATAATTTTTGGTTCATTTAATAGTTTACACTTCATCGATGTATTTAAGGCATACCTTTAGCAGAAGCTGCATAAGCTTTGCTCGTATCAACTGCTGATTGAGCAGTCTTTTGTGTTGCTTCTACAGAATTTTGTATCGTATTACTAACGGTATCTATAAATAAAACACTATAATCAGTTGCTGTAACTATTTTCTGTTTCATGTATTTATTTTAATTTTAATCGATTATACCTTTAGCCGAAGCAGCATATCCTTTCGTAGTATCAATAGCTGAAGCAGCTGTCTTTTGCGTAGCGTCTAATGTGCTAGCTACAGTATCTACAAAAAGTTTGCAATAATTAATAATTTAGTTTTCGTACACTTTAATTGGTTTTGTCATAATTCTACCTTTAGCTGAAGCTGCTAGTCCCTTAGTGGTATCAATAGCGGAGGTAGCTGTTTTTTGTGTTGCATCTACCGCAGAATGTACGGTGCTAGCTACTGTGTCTACAAATAAAGGGTCATAGTTATTATACGACGCCTCGTTATTAAGTTAAGTTTCTATATATGGCAATAAACCAAATCTACCTTTAGCTGTACTTGCGTATGATTTTGTAGTGTCAATAGCAGATGCAGCTGTTTTTTGTGAGGCTTCTAATGTGCTGGCTACAGTATCTAAAAGCATCAAGTAATATACAAGAACAACATTTACTTTCTCGCGAATCGTATTTGGATTATTAAATCTCTCTCCTACCTTTGGCTGAAGTTGCATATGTCTTGGTGGTATCAATAGCGGAGGCAGCAGTTTTTTGTGTGGCATCTGCTGCGCTTTGTACTGTGCTAGCTACTGTGTCTATAAATAAAAACGAATAAATTTATCTTCTTCGTTATTGCTGAGTTTTCAATCTATCGTTGAAAATATTAATACTACCTTTCGCACTTGTGGCATACAACTTTCCCGTATCAAGAGCAGTTTGTGCAGTTTTTTGTGTGACGTCTACTGTACTTTGAATTGTACTTGCTACCGAATCTACAACATGGATTTTTGTAATTTAATAATGTGTCCCATTTGTTTCATTAATTTAAATCACTTTATTTACCTTTTGCAGAGTTGGTGTAAGTTTTTCCAGTCTCTAGTGCCGCTTGAGCTGTTTTTTGCGTTGAATCTAATGTACTTGAAATATTATCTATAATTGAAAATTTAAAACACTTAAACCTAAATACATAAAATTAGCGATATGAATTGATTTCTACTTTGCTACGTTATCTACAAGAAACATAACCTTATAAAGAAACCGACACAAAGGTGCTTTTCAAATTAAAATCATGCAAGAAATGGAAACTTTTGTAAATAGAGGAATAAATAAAGAACACCATACCTTTTGCCGTGTTTACGGCACTCTCTGCTGCTCTTTTCGTGTTGTCTGCTGTCGTTGCGATAGTTTCTACAGGTGGGATAAAAAAAGAAAAATAATAAAATAAAAAGAGTGCCAATTTACAACAGAAATAGAATAGGAGAAAAAAAAAGTGCTATTAAAAATATCTACTCATATTATATTATTATTGAATCTAACCTTTGGTGGTGTCTATGACTTTCTTGCCATCGGCTACCGCTCTGTTCGCAGCTTCTTTGGCTTCACCGGCTGCGAGGGTCACCTTCTCCAGTTCTTTGTTCAGGACATCTACAGCCACATCTTTTGCACCAGCAGCTATAAAGAGAAAATCTGTTATTTAGGAATTCTAGACCAGCACGAAAGAAAAGATTTTTGTGATAAACTAGAAAGAATTATAAGGCTTAAATTAAAAACATAATACCTTTTAGGTACGCACGTACGTTAGTAATAGCAATATGTAATTCATGGTGTAAAATCATTTCGACGTCGACTGTAGCAACGTCGATTCCTTTTCATTCCTATTTCATTTAAATTAGTAGTAGTCACTACACTACATAGTGGATAAATGACTGATGACGCAGCCGTGAAAAACCCCGAAAATGATGGCGAGCTGAACTGGATGCCTATCAGCCGGGCTGGTCTGCGGTGGCCTTAGAAAGAGATAGATGGAAGACCTTGTGGGAGGCCTTTGCATGGCAGTGGTATAGTATATAGGCTCTTAAAAATAACTTCGCCATTGACTGTAGCAACGTTGACTCCTTTAAACCTATTTAATTTAAATTAGTTTAAAACCATAGAAACCACAAAATCACCAGTGTTAGCTGCTTCCGATGCACCTTTCTCTGCTCCACTGACTAGTTCACCGGTCTTCTTGACTTGGTTTTCCACGACTTGGGCGGCCTCCGCTGCTTTCTCTGCTGCGATCTGTTCAGCATCCTTCTTCTTTCTTTCGAAAAGAGACGCTGTCTTCTCCCCGATGCTTCGGAAAGCACCTGTATAAAAAAATCTGGTAAATTTTATGTAAATTATACTTAATTAGTGGTGAATACAATGAATGACTTTTTATGTGATATACAAAAACATATGGTTTCGATTTCGTAGACAATAACGATTGACAAATGAAAAACGTGTGATTTAAAAAAACGTCAAGGTCACAAATAGTGTAAACAAATTACGACTTTGTTTAAGGAAGTCGTGGCCATATTAAATTAGTATCTATTTAACAACGTAGATCAAAACAAATGAAACTATTTAAAATGTAAACAACTAATATACTAGGCATGTGCTAGGCATATAATATTTTTGGTTTGTGTTTTGGACTTGAAAACGATTCTAGTTTTATTAATGTGTACCAACGAGCCAATTTCCTAAATATGCATATAAATATACTGTTACATAAATATTATTTTATTAAATTTTATAAAATATGGAATCCGGAAATCCTAAAAAAATGCTGCCAATTCAGAAGAAGAAAGTACCATCGAAGAAATTGATTCGTAGACAGTTGACAGACCAACGTCATTTGGTCGAATTATGTCAATTCAATGTTAGTCGAGAGTCGTGACTCGTGAATCGTGATCTCTTGGCTGGGTTTGACATAACGCGACCAATTAACATAGGTCCGCCATCTGCCTATGTATCAACTTCTCTGATAGTACATAAAAAACAATTCACTATATGGGATTAAAGATTCATCAACAAAACACTGACGTGTTCGTACTGTATCGATTGGTAGGGGAGGGACATCGCAAGGACGCTGGGTCAAGGTTGCCTCCCTAGAGAAGGGGGGTGAGGAGGTACTCGGTAGGAGGTGCAATACTTTATTGCAGGCGTCCTAGTTTTGCCTTGATGCGTCATGGCATCCACAGAATACAAAGTTGTGTTACATAATAACTGCAATCCATTTACACTTGAAGGTTACACTAACTTATTAAATAAGCTAGTTTTTTTTTGCTTTATCATAATTTATTGTTTTTGATTTTGTGCCAATTAAGTGCTATATTGTGTACAAAGATGGTATGCTCTATGTATTTTTATATTTGCTGAGTTAGAGACTTCGTAGAGTACCCAAATCCTTTACTTCTACCAAACTATGTAAGTTATAGATGAGTCATGAGTGGTAAAGAATTTGTCATTGAAGATTTGGTAGATATTCGTGCATATTATTTTAATGTTACTTAAATTTTATAGTAAGTAATTAAAAAAAAAAAACAATATTGCTTACTCGTACAATATTTTTTTATGATTTACACGTAGATTTACACGAACGTTGTGCAATACATTACAAATGAAACGCACAAACATGTTTAAAAATACATTTTGAACTCACCGGCGTTCTTGTCTATGGTAGCATGAAAATAACAACAATTAATTTAATGTATTTTAATAATATAATAGCATGCTGATATTATTAGTATGCATGCGAGCAATTACTAGAAAATGCTATGATGGAATGATATATCATCTAAGTAAGTACGTAAAACTTTACGTGCAATGTTTTATGAAAATAGTGATTTTAATGATATTAGCTATTATTTATTTATACCACTATGACTACACTACGAATTGTAAAAAAATTATAGTCGGTTTGGAAATAGGAAGTGAAGCTTCCAAAAATTCCAAAATTAAGGCGACGCCTTGATAATTTGGCTGTAGCGATATCGATTTTTCTGAGCAATGCCTAAAGCTAAGAAAGTAAAGTTCATTGTCAGTATTCATCATGCCTTTGTCTTTGAATTACCCCAAAGCTTAACACGATTGGCCAACTTTTATAACACAGAATAATCAATCAAAAAGACCTCTGTAAATATTATATATATAGGTAGTTGTAACTTGTAACAGATTTCTGTTGTGTTGATGAAAGTTTGTAAGCAACTGACTCAACAGTGAGCTTGGTGTGAGCAGTGAGCATTGAATTGACAACATAAATATTGAGTGGTAATTGATCTCGTATAATTATTGTTATTAAGTTGACCTCCGTCATAGTCCGCGAATTTATAAGTGGTCGTCGGTGGTACTGAGTATATTCTACGTATCTTATTACAATTTGTTAAGACTGTTAAGAGTCATACGGCATACCCCAAGGCCCAAATATCAGGTAGATAGATAAATTTAAGGAGCTATATTGAAAAAACTGTCCTTTTTGACGTAATACTATAGGACCCTCAGAAATGTTACAAATCTGGTAAAGAGATATACATAACTTCATAGTCTTATCTAGGTTTGATAAGAACTAGAAGCACGATTAATGCATTTTGCCTCGATACATTTAATTTTCGAAATGTCCTCTTAAAAATACGAAATTTGAAGATTATTTTTAAACGAAAATAGATGTATTGTAGGAAATTAGTCTAATTGATAGACACCTTTGCAACTCAAAATCGTATAGAAGCATTTTGCTTAAATGCCCCTAGTTATTTTTTAAATGATTATAATTACGTTTTTTCGCATGTTTTCCGAGCGAGCCGATAGCTTCTGGCCGCAGCGTATTCACGACTTTATAGTCATACAAATTAAGTATAAAATTGCCCTTGCGGTAAAATTACTTTCCATATAGCGGCTTAAACAATACATTTAAAAAAATCTAAGTGAACACGTGCTGCAGAATGCTCGCAGCG
The DNA here is from genome assembly GCA_905333045.1 of Lysandra bellargus. Classification (NCBI taxonomy): domain Eukaryota; kingdom Metazoa; phylum Arthropoda; class Insecta; order Lepidoptera; family Lycaenidae; genus Lysandra; species Lysandra bellargus. Next base: position 3,321,673 of record HG995341.1, on the reverse strand, counting down.
CGGCATGCTTGCGCATGCGCATGATGCTTACGCACACGCCGCGCGGCGACGCCGTTGCCTCTGCGGCGCCGACCGCCGTGTATATTAAACAGCCTATACAGGTCTGTTAACAAGAGCTGGCACGATCAACACTTTTAAACATTGCGCTTGTGTAGTGTCTGTGAATAAGCGCGTGGCGTGACGTCGTACTGCATACGCATCATAAAAAGTCTGCCCGTCTCTCTCGCGCGCGGTCATCTTATGAGCGTGAAGGGGACAGTTATTGTTTTTCATATGCTACTGTTTATAAATACAGCGTGATGTTACAAGTCGGTAACGTGTGATCGGCGGGCGGCCAGCGTTCGGAACCGTACGATAATTATCGTGCACATACGATAATTTTGTGCGTACGTACGATGTACGATAGCATATTATTATCGTACGCAGATTATACGATAATTTGTATCATGATACAAACATATTATATTTTTGAACATACTGTGTAGTGAAATTGCATAAGTGCGAGCACTGTGAACGTGCCAGCTTTAGTTAACTGATCTATAATAATTGGTGTTGTTATGTACATAATTATTATTATTGTATCCATACCTATGCCTTGTACTATTATCTATTTTGTGCCATGAGACATTAGTGACCTTAACACGACGTGGTAATGATGATGATGACGATGATGATGATGATGAATTTGAATTGCATGGTAGCATATGCTTTCTGTTCTTAAAACAACGCCGAAACTCCCAAACGTGTATCTATAAAGAGTCAGGAGTTCTCTCAGCATCTTCGAAACCATGGTATAGCTTGACCCAATATTTGACTTTTTGGTAGCATATTCTTAGTAGACTTCACATAAAACCAAAATCACCATATGTTTCCATATAAATTTCGAGGAGTTCCCTCGATTACTCCTGGATCCCATCATCAGGTCACCACTTTTGTGAACATGGTACCAAATTGGAGTAGAACCTAATACAACAAAATAAAAATTTCGAAAATCGGTTCACAAACGGCGGAGTAATCGTTGAACATACAATGTTCGGCATATATATATATATATATATATTATATTATATATATATTATATATATATTTTCACATCCTCACAACCCCTTTTTCCAGTGAAAAAGTAGCCTATGTCCTTTCTCAGGCTTTAGACTATATGTGTGCAAAATTTAATTACAATCGGTTCAGTAGTTTTGGCGTGAAAGCGAGACAGACAGACTGACAGAGATACTTTCGCATTTATAATATTAGTATAGAAGTATAAATGTAGAGTAGTAGGTATCGTACAGAAATAGTCCACTTGATCGGTCATTTGAGATTATTGCTCTTATTTGAGGCCACGGATTGTTTTTCATCGGCCATATGGCTACTGCACTGGAATATATTTGTGTAATGGTTATTGTATGACTTTGAAGTGATGGCATACCGTGGAGCTTAAGTGCCTTCCTTACGGAGATTTACCGTATTTAGAGCCTTATAAACTCATAATTTGAAAGCTACAAAGTGATAATAAAAATACAGCAATAATCTTCAGTATATCAACGTTCCTTTCCACGTTTTTAATTTTCTATTTTTGTTTATTATACTCATTGTTACGTCTCACTAAGTAATAGACAATAAAACAACACTTATTGGTAAGCACAGGCCAACCCGGAACGTCCGCCCCGCTCGGCACCGGTTTATTATTTTTAACTAGACATCACACTCATGATATCAGCTTCCAAAGTAAAACCAATTTATGAAAATTCAAGCATTCATTCAGCATCTCAGTATTTACAAATTACTTTTATTTGAAACACACGCCAATAGATCGACAATATATGATAATTATTAACTACATATTCCCCGTTTTAATTTTTCTTTAGGTCAATTTTGAACTAAGATAAGTGAAAAAATAGGGTATTTGTGCGATCTCGGCAACGCGGCAAATGTATGGCCAAGGTCGTTTGCTCGGGGGACGGCCTTAAGTCGCGCCGAAATTCGTATTATCCGAATTTCTGTTCAGAAAAAGTCGGACGCCCCGCCCCGCTCATACATTTTGATACGTCAGAATTCTGATAGTACCTATGCGGGGTCTACAACAAAATGTATGAACAGAGTGCGTTCCGGCGGGTGTCCGAATTTTTCTGCTGATCAGAAACTTCGGATAATGTGCGGCGGCTTAAGCTAATGTTTTTAATTTTATGCTTCCATAATATCCTTTGGGATTACTTTTAATCTCTAAGAATTCAGAAAGAAGGTGAATATACCAGTTTTGCATTTTTTTGTGGCTCGTTTTCCAGGAGTCCATCTATGTATTAATAAAGCCATGTTGATTCAATCAAAAGTGGTAGTGGACATAATATAAACTCGTAATAAAAAAAAACAACTCAGAAACCGGGCGTAAGTCCTTCAAAAGATAGCTTGGTTTTAACGGTCCATGATTCTCTAAGGTCATTCTAATTTGGCTCACCGTATTACTTCTTCCTAGAAGTTCCCGTGAACTAAACCATTGATATCAACGCTCGCAGCTGTTATTCTTATCCAAGCAGGCCACTCAATACGCCAGGTCTCAATTATAGCCGCTAATTTCGTCCATTAGCATACCTAGATTATTCATCCGACAGGGAGCAACGCGGGAGGGACCAAAAATCTTCTTAAACCATACCAGATATAGACCTGATGATGAATTGTTTCGAAACCGGTCGTGTATGGCGTTAAAACTAAAAATTGATAATAATTTCTGATTTTAGTAGAAAAAGTGGTCGTAAATTGTGTTTTATGAATTTAACATGAATTTCCACTAAGAACATATACAGAACAATCATTTAACATAATATTTACCAGTTACCTTATACCTATTCATTCTATCCACTCTTAAATGGAACACATAATATACCTACAATATGTAGGTATATAGAGACAGAGCAGCTTGACAGAAAAGGAGAAAACATTGAAAATGTAACGTAATTATGTATTATATCGTGAAAATCTTTTGAAAAAAGTAAGTTTCAACAAAGACTACAAAGAATCACAAATCGTTGAAGGAAATAAAACATATTTTAATGCAGCAATTATTATGGTACTTACAGAAAATACTTAAAGAAAAGTTGTAAAAGACACAACACAAAGTAGGTTGAGAATTAAAATTGTCACAGGAAAAAACTGCAGCATCGCGGAGGTAATACGCGAGTCATTTTCTTTTGTTTCAAGATATTTCTACAGACAAAGAGATTTATATCCAATGACATCATGAATTAGGAAAAAATATTCAAATAAAAGTATTATAGAACTCCCAAAAATCTGAAAACAACCAATCAATAATAGGATTTTCATAAATGGTATAATCGAATAATGAGAAATAATAAAATAAACGTGATGAAATATTGTGTAAGATCTGCATCGTTAACTATCTGCCCGGTGCCCCATTTTCAGTGGAAACTTACCGAAAACGATATAAAATATTAATTATGATACAACAACATATTATGTTATCTATGACCTCAATTATAGGTGTAAACTTAAAGGTTCGTAGACGTTATTTATAAAAATATTATTTTTCTAATTTCTTAAATTTTTATTACATTTTGTCCTGACTCCTGACTCTTTAACACAGACAAACAAAGAACCTACTCTTTTTTCGAAGTTGGTTAAAATATGTAGTTGACTAGTTGACCGTAATAGTCCAGTTTACCGAATTATTTTATTCATGTGAAGCTCCACCCGCACCAGTCAAATGCGACGCCACTTAGTCTAGGTCACGATAAAACCTAGATTCTAGAAACGATCTATATTTTATAACACTGCCTCGCGCTAGTTCGCAAAGGTTAATAAAGGTGAACGCAGATTTGGCCGCACCGCACGCACCGCAGTCGCCGCATTCGGAATTCTTTAAGTATATGAAGTTATAGGCAAGCTCGCATACCTACCCGCGCCGCAGTCTTCGCAACTTCTACATTATTTATATGAAGAATTCTGAATGCGGCGACTGCGGTACGTGCGGTGCGGCCAAATCTGCGTTCACCTTTAAGCAACTGTATACCTAGACATGGAAGGAAATACATAGAGACTCGATATTAAACTCGATTTTCATTATCTGTAGAAGTCAGAAAACTTTCAGGGGGGGCTAAAATGGTCGCATTTTGCAATTCCTCTAAAAAAATTCAAAAACTGAATCGTCAAAACAGTCAAACTGACGAATGTCAAATTAGTACGAATTACAGATATAACATAAATTACAAGCAAAGCATAAAGTTAATATACCTATCGGAATAGAGAAACAAAGGCCTGAGCAAGCGAGATGTCACTATCAGTAACACTGCGTGGTAGAAAGAGAAGCGTGATTTGAGGTTGCATAGCTTTTTTTCATCTGTTTGACAGTCTGTCTGACCTTGTGCCGATCGTTGTCAATTTGGGCTCTCAGAAAAATTGTGATTTTAAGTTAAATAATTTTTAGAAATACGGCTCTAGAAACATCGTTAAATGTTTGTGGAATGATTCTGGATCCACACATTGAAAAAACCCGGACAAATATTCATTTCATCGACAGGACCTAGTTTTATGTTTATTTTTGCCAATTCCCTACGAGTTATTGGTATTGATTTTGATAACTCACTTCCATATATTATGTTTATTTATATGGAAAACATAACTTGACTAGCGATGGTGCACAATTTAAGGATATTTTGTGTAAACAATTTTCATCTATTTTACACTAGGGCTGCATCAAGTTATCGATAAGTTGTATCGATATGAAAATATTTTTAGTTATGTATACTAATGTTACGTGCTAGGGTTCGAGGATTCGGAGAGAAAGACCTGGTGACTCTCTTGAAGACTTTATTCATAAACAATAGCTCACACAAATCACTAAGTCCAAACACTAAGCACTAGATCCAAATCACTGAGCACTATCACTGTCCTAGGTCACTTTCAATTCACATAAACAAGGGTTGGACTTTTCTAGAAAGTACGCGCAGAGGTAAACAACTGTCCGTATCCGTAACACTAATTATCTAGGAATGTTGAAATGATAACATACTCATCCGTAGTTTATAATTAGTTTAAGTATATTAATATACTGTCATACATAATTTATCGTTTTTAAGGTTCCGCACCCAAAGGGTAAAAAGTCCTAGTAGTGGGGTCCCGCAGCCCGCTCTACTACTAAGACTTCGTTGCCTGTCCGTCTGTCCATCCGTCCGTCCGTCGGTCAGACAGACGGTCTGTCTCCAGGCTGTATAACAAGAACCGCTATAGTAATAGACTTCTGAAATTTCCACAGATGTAATGTCATTCTACATCCAATATGGCTGCTCATCCAAAATAGGGGAATAGTTGAAAACACTTCTGCAAGATGGGCATCAAATAAAAGGGCTCATTGAGAGTGAATTGAAAATTAATAGGGTCTAGTGAAGTCGTCGTGTCGTGAACTGACGTGACGTAACCTGTCGTGTCGAATCGTGTCATGACATGTCGTGTCGTATCGTGCCGGGTTTTAGAAAATGCCCGGTTGAAACCGGTCACCCTTCATGCGCGAGTCCGACTCACACTTGGCCAATTTTTTAGATTTCCTGCTGACCTGGATACGAGAAATTCATGGCTTAAAATAATTAACCGTCCAAACTAGACTCCGAAGAAAAATTCATGCATACTTAATTGTGCAGCAAGCATTTTGAAGAAATGTCACACTTTACATCAAAATTACAATTTTATTATTATACTAGCTGTTGCCCGCGTCTTCGTCCGCGTGGACTTTAGTTTATAGTTTTTCCCGTACATCGATCAAATCATAAAAGTATATTGTGTGGGATAATACTTATACTTTTATGATATGATAAATGTTCCGCGCGGCTTCGCCCGCGTGATTTAGGAATGTCAAGGAAACCGTACATTTTTCCACAAAAAAAGAAACCTGTGTCGTTTCACGTGGTCTATTCTTCATGTGTGCCAAATTACATAAAAATTGCTACAGTAGTTTCTTAACATCTCCCTTTTTTTTTCACATTGTCCTCTATTTCTTCGCTTCTATTAGTTGTGGCGTAATAAAATATAGCCTATATCCTTTCTCGATAAATGGCCTATCTAACACTGAAATAATTTTTCAAATCCGACCAGTAGTTCCTGAGATTAGCTCGTTCAAATAAGCCCTTTCAAATAATTTAGCCCGTTTTTTAACATTTTCCTCTATTTCTTCGCTTCTATTAGTCTTAGCGTGAAAAAATATAGCCTATAGCCTTCTTTGATAAATGGGCTATCTAATATTGAAAGAATTTTTCTAATTGGACCAGCAGTTCCTGAGATTAGCGCGTTCAAATAAGCCCTTTCAAATAATTTCCTCCCGTTTTTTCCACATTTTCCACTATTTCTTCGCTCCTATTGGTCGTAGCGTAATAAAATATAGCCAATAGCCTTTCTCAATCTCAATGAACTATCTAACACTGAAAGAATTTTTCAAATCGGACCAGTAGTTCCTGAGATTAGCACGTTCAAATAAGCCCTTTCAAATATACTTCCGTTCCGTTTTTCCACATTTTCCTCTATTTCTTAGCTTCTATTAGTATCGGATCAGTAGTTCCTGAGATTAGCGCGTTCAAACAAACAAATAAACTCTTCCGTTTTATAATATTAGTATAGATATCTATGCAGTTTTATTTTATCCCATTTTATTATTTTTACGATCTTACAATTATTATTCTATGATCGATATTTTGTCGAATTACAAGATGTTTGTACATCACTGACACGCACGCATAATTGTACACACAGGTGTAAATCAAATTTTGGTTAAGCTTGACAGCTCGGGATTGTTTCTCTATTCCGATAGGTATATTACCTTTATGAAGCAGAGTGACCATTTTTATTTTTTTTTTATTAATCATATTAATTATTAAGTAATATGATTCCTAACTCCTAATATCATGAATCTCCAAAGCAATCATTTTAGCCCCCCAGTTCCTTGAAGAATTAATAGAATATCTAACTAAAAAATTTGGGTCCTCAAAATCATCACATACCGTAATCTATTTTTGCTAGATGACGCCCGCAACTCTGATTAAACCTGAGCATTAGTGGTATTGATACCAAATTTTAGTAAATTCCGTTCAGTGTTTTGAGTGTGAAGATGTTACAGACAGACAGACACACTTTCGCATTTATAATATTTGTAAGGATGACACCTACTTTCGCAGTTTCGACCTCGAATAAGCATTTGATCTGGTAGCACAAAATACATAATATTAGTAAAAGTACCGGTAGTTTCACCTTTGGACATGACTGATATAAGCGATAACGAGCTTATGGTATCAAATTGCAATTATGCTACAAGGCTGTCTCATCGATCCGGCGGCCGGCCAGTTTGCCTTGGGTGTATGTAGCCATTCCGAGAACCGATGATGTCATAGTTGTTGAAATTGCAAACGGTGAGCCCAATCTATAACGTCATATTCAGTAAAAATAGCCATTATGTCAATAAATAAACAAAAACTATTGTATTTTGAATTATTTATCAATGACAAATAGGTAAAGAATATTATTTTCGAAAAAAAATTGGTGTACCCCAAGGATCAACAGTAGTGCCTTACTTGTTTTTGTTGTACGTATGTAAACGAATAAGCGAAAAGATTATAAAAATATAATAAATTTTTGTATAAATTGCTATTCCTAATCGTTATAAAAATATAGTACCATATCGAAATTGCTTAATTGACCCAGATGAAATAATTTCCCGTTTCTGCCCACACACTTAACGAGGTGATGTGATTTATTTCGATTTAGCTCGGACACTGAGTATTATAGTGCTTCCTTGTTCAGGCTTTAAACAACAGATTAGGAGATCAGAGATTATGCCAAACTGGTCATTCGTAAATTACAATTTATTCTTACACTAGATGACGACCGCAACACCGCGGTCCGCACGTGAACCGTTCATTTTTCCGGGTCTCAAGATATTTCTATACCAAATTTCAGCAAAAACGGTTTAGCGGTTAGCGACAGATATAGCAGACAGACAGACGACACACTTTCGTATATCGACACCGGAAATATCACTTAATGTAAGGGACAAAACACGACTTTTCAGGAGAGCGAAAAAACATCTTTTTTTTTATATAAATTCGCCTGTAACTTTTTATCATTTAGTTCGATCTTAAAGGTATTTATGGCAAAGTTTCTTAGAATTTTGTCGGCTATATAACTACAAACAAAATATTTTCGTAAATTTACGCGTTTAGAAAATAGCATGTCCAATAAATTAAAAAATTTTGCTTATTTGTCCCTTACAGCACTGAATTTTTCAATGTCAACAATGCCATATTAAAAGTAAGGACCAAGTTTAATATGAAACTGCGACACAAATCTACTGTAAAGGATATAAAAAACTATGCTTAGGAGGAAGTTTGATGTAATATATTATAATACTTATTCATAATCTAAAAAGAATCAAATAATTCTTATTCCTTATTATTAGCTAAAACACTAAAACTTTATAGAAAATCTTAAACTTTTGCGAATAATACTTTTTGAGTAGTTGCCAAAAAAAATTATCTTCTTACTTAAAAAATGATATTTACAATTAAGGTAAGGGACAAATTTTAGTGAAGCTATGACAATTATTATGTATCAAGTCTTAACGTAAAGGACATGGTTAAGGTGACGCCGCGTTAAAGTAAGAAACCGTGTTGGATATGTTTTAGATTGCTTGTTTTCTATGAGAGGCCGGGCCGGCCTCTCATAGAAAACAAGCAATGGAACAGCAAAAAATGGAAAGGGCATAAGCAAAAAAATGGTTTTTGTCGCGTAATTTAAAAACCATAAATACATTTCATATAAGCTATGCACATATTAAAGTGTATGCTTCAACCAATTTATGTACAAATTTTGGAACCTTAAATCACTCTCCTCTGTTGGAAAAATAGGAATCCCTTTTTTTACAGAGGTATTTTCGATTGATAATTCTGTGTTATAAAAGTTGTCCAATCGTGTTATGCTATGGGCAATTCAAAGACAAAGACATGATGAATACTGACAATGAACTTTAGTTTCTTAGCTTTAGTCATTGCTGAGAAAAATCGGCATCGCTACAGCCAAATTATCAAGGCGTCGCCTTAACGTAAGGGACTGAATTATATTTTAAAAGCATTTACGTTATTTTTTTTAACACGTAAAAATGTTTACGTCCGTTAAAATCAATTTTTTTAGGAAAAAACCTGTCTTGACTTTAAAAAATGTGTACTGTAAGGGACATTTTTTTAACGATAGAAGAATTTTAAGTATGCCAAACGATAGAGCTCAAAATTCTGAATCCAATGATCACTCTGGTAAACAAGTGCCATTTTCGTCAAAACCTGATCTCATGCACCGAAAATTATGATTTTGATCTCATTCGATTCGGAATACCATCTAGAACATTCTATCAAAATTCCAAGACGGGCTGAAAAAAAATGCAAAAGTTATAAACAATTAAGTAAACATAAAAATAAGGGTTTGATTTTTTTTTTAATAATTCAAAAACTATTTGAGATAATCAAAATTTAAAAATAGATCCTTAAAGAGCAGGAAATTTCCTAAAAAATTCTAGATTCTAGAACCTTACCAATAATCCTTATAGCTTTAATTGAGCGGCGAAAGTAACGGTAAAACAGCGTGGTTCGGGTTTCGCGTGATTTGCCGCAATCTGCTACGTCAACTAAAAAAATGTTTTAAGTGATTAAATATTAATATTAAGGAATAAAAAAAATTGGGTACTAAGTAGACATATCAATAAACAATAATCCGTTAACAAAAATAAATTATCACAATTTGTTTAATTATTATGCTTTTCTTAATTTGTTAATAGTCACCATTTTAATGTTAACATAAAAACGCTGATTATTTCTAAACAAGAACTCTAGAAATTTTTATTATTCTTTTGAGCTAATCTTAAAAGGGCTTAGAAGAGATTCCCGTTGACAAAATTCATTTTTTTTTTTTTCACTTTTTTTATTAACATTCAAAAGCATTCCAACATTATTTATGTAAATAAAGCCAAGCCATAGCCAAAATTGGATATAAAAGTACCGTAATTCGGTACTTTTATATCCAATTATTGTTATTATTTTGTTTTGTTGTTGTTAGAAGCCAGATAACAATATATATTTTTATATTTATAACTAAAAAAAATTAAACAATCATTTTTATTGATGAAAAAACCCTAATTGTTTTATTTACATGAAAATTTCATGAATGCTTTGATTGTTCATAAAAAAGTGGAAAATCAAAATTATTGAAGTTTTCCACCGGATATCTCTTCTAAACTATTTAAAGATTAGCTCAAAAGAATAATAAAAATTTCTAGATTTCTTGTTTAGAAATAATCAGCGTTTTTATGTTAACATTAAAATGGTGACTATTAACAAATGAACAAAAGCATAACATTTAAACAAATTGTAATAATTTATTTTTGTTGACGGATTATTGTTTATTGATATGTCTACTTAGTACCCAATTTTTTTTATTTCTTTATATTAATATTTAATCAGTTAAAATATATTTTTTAGTTCGCGTGGCAGATTGCGGCAATTAACGCGAAACCCGAACTACGCGTTTTTACCGTTACTTTCGCCGCTCATTTAAAGCTATAAAGATTTTTGGTAAGGTTCCAGGATCTAAGATTTTTTTTAGGAAATTTCCTGCTTTTTAAGGATCTATTTTCAAATTTTGATTATCTCAAATAGTTTTCGAAATATTTAAAAAAATCCAAACCCTTCTTTTTATGTTTACTTAATTGTTTATAACTATTGCATTTTTTTCAGCCCCTCTTGGAATTTTGACAGAATGTTCTAGATGGTATTCCGAATCGAATGAGCCCAAAATTATAATTTTCGGTGCATGAGATCAAGTTTTGACGAAAATGGCACTTGCTAATCAGACAGATATATATAACTCATTTTCGCCAAAATGTCCCTTAAGTACGTTAAGTGATATTTCCGGTGTCGATATTTTATAATATTAAATTTAAATACCTATATCATGGATTACGTTTAAGTACCATCGAGGAAATTGATTCCTATGCAGTTGATTTGCATTACGTCAAAACCAGCCGACAGATTTTAAATTGACATGATCAACCAAATGACAATTGCCAACTGCCTAGGAATCAATTTCCTCGAAAACACATTTTTGTGCCTAAAAATGCACCTATAATTACGAATAAGGAAAGCTGTTTTCCGCTCTGAAAATGTTTTTTTCTTTTTACAATAGGTACTATATCAGTTGAGTTTTGGTCCTTATTTTGACGAATTTGATCGTACAATGAACAATAAAGAAAGATCGCAAGGAGGGGGAAAATGACGTCACGCTAATGGAAAAGCTTTTAAGGGCAAACTAATACTGCGCAAAAAGGTCTCTCTTTACCTTGGGTCACGACTCACGGCACAGAGTACAGAGTAGTTACTATGTATAGGATAGCAAAATTAACACCAGTCACCACGATTACAAACCTGTCTGGGTGTCTATAACATGTAGGTACTAGATACCATAAAAGAAACATTGATTTCATAGGTAGATGGCGGAATTTCTACGTAAATTTGTCGGATTATATCAAGCCCAGCTGACTTACATTGACATAACCTGACCAAATAACCTAGGTCAACCAAATGCCTAAGACTCCCATTCTCAAAAAATTATCCGCGGTGCCCTGAGGTTTTGCAAGTCCTTGTCATAGAGTCCGCGAGCGATGCATAAATTGTTTTTAAAATGTCATCAAAAACCAATATGGGGACAATTCATTGAAAAATAAAAGATTATTTTTGGGGGTCCATCAAAAATGTCGCCACAAACAAAAACGTTTGAGGACCGCTGGCCTAAGAACTATATTTCTTAAAATACATTATGGTGAATGGACTTCATGATGAAGTCTTCATCTATGGCAAACAGACGAATATTATTGTCTTTACTACACGTACCCATGGGCGCCAGCAGGGGGGTGCGGTGGTGCACTTGCACCCCTTGGGAATCTCGGGATCAACAGGAATTTGATTGAATTTTGAATTCAATTCAGAGTTTTTGACCGAACTTATTAATGTTTTCTTCAAAGTTATCTTTATTATACTTGGTTATCTTGGACTTTCCTCGTTGGATAATCAATCCAGACATGTTGTTCGAATTAAAAAGAAAAGAAAGAAAACTAAAATCTGCACCCCTTGGAAATTATTTCTGCCGGCGCCTATGCACGTACCTACATAATCGTTTATGGTTTGGTCCATCATTACTCATTACAACGTGAGAAGATCGCATAAAATTCCATACCATGGCACACATGACACAACACAATACAACACAAACAATATTTATCAAACCACAACACAGAGGAATGTTTACATTCCCGTCTCGTTTATCTCCTGCAGGTAGAACGAGACAGATGTAGTCTAATTAGCTAACCTTGATGATGTCATGTTTGATGGCCCGAGGCGCCTTTGCAACCATGTCGCCATTATAAAATCTGTATTATCTGATATTAGGTAATAGATGTACTTACAAGGTTATTCAAAAGCAGTGTTTTCTTTGTGGTAAAAGTTATTGAGTAATTAAAGAAAGTAGGTTTTTTACAATTAGTACCTTCCCTCTAGAGTCTAGAGTCTATAAGACTCTACCAGACAAGAATCACGACATATTCTTGCTTAAATAAACTCTGCCTGTTTTTTTCGTGCCCAAGACTTCAAAACTCGGCCACACAGGTTCTATACGGCAATAACAAAAGTCAAGGTTGGGCAACTCTACCAGATCAATAAAACGCGACAAACACGCTTGGAATTTGGGCAGATAAATACACATTGAAGATAACACCAACGGGCTTGAAAATTTTTGCAATACGGGCATGTTTCACCACTTCCTAAAGTATTAAACCTATCCTTCAGTGCAGGATAGGCTATCCACAACTAATATGATGAGTGATGACATATACTCTATTCTCTACCTGTCAGATAGTAGAAAAAATATTTCGTGACGTTAATTGCTTTTTTATCCTTTTATATGTTATGTTTGTTAAAATTCTCCTACTTACAACACTATTTTTAATCTATATTGTTTTTTTACTGAAATAGGTCTCTCAACCTTAGTTTCGCAATCCCCCAGGGTCGCGACTTGCGACCTACATGTTGAAAAACATTGAATCAGAACATAACCCTTCGGCCTTGTAGCTAAGCTGTCGGAACTGTTGCAATCCTTACATTATTCAATGACTCAACTCTATAATATAGAACGTATACAAGGCGCTTATTACGCAGCAGTAACTATTCCACGCCCGTTCCATAATAAACGAAATACAGCTGCTGCCAAATGTTTACGATTCTGTTGATTTGACATTATGCTACTAGGAATATTTTGTTAGGATTTGCGTCGTTATAGATTCCTAAATAATATTTTGTTATTATGATCAGTGGCGGCTCTATGGGGTGGCGAACAGGGCAATCGCCTGGGGCCTCGCAAGGTGGTTTTGTGGAAGACAAAGGGCCTCGCAAAGACATGCTGCCTGGGGCCTCGCAATGGATAAGGCCGCCACTGACTATGAACTTACATTGCATGTTGAAATCTTACCATACTCCTGCAGTGTCAAATTGATACAAAGAACTAAGAATATATTAATTACTTCATCTCGAGCTCTTTATATACTCTCTAGTCTCTACCAACCTGTGCGAACTCTACATTTTTTTGACAGTTCGATTGAAAAAAATCATTTTACATGTTTCACCAGAGTTTAATCAGGGTATTTTTAAAAGTACTCGTAAGCGAGCTATAATAATATTATTATTGACATACTTAGGTACTATTATTTCTTGATATGTAACAAAGTAACCGTTACGTGTTATTACTTGTTGTGTTTCTTTAGTGCTGAAATTTAACTTTCATACAAACTACGTAACGTCTGGCTTACGTATTTCGAAATTCGAATAAATGTTTGTGTGAGGATGCTAATGCCTGCATACATCGGCCATGACCTCAGTGGCTCAGTGCGAGCGCACCGAACCCGTCCCTCCCACGCTGCGAATACAGGTTCAAATTCACAAGCTAACATTAACGATTTCAAGGAATTGCTGAGTTAAAACTGTACGTTTCCTAGCAAAATATGCCTAATTTAAATCCTGTAGGCCACTACCTAGTGAAATTCTTAAACGTGATTCGATGTTTGAAATTTAAAATTTTTTACTGTGCTATTAATTAAAACAACCTTTGAAGCAATACTTCAAAGGTTATATTTTATTCCACAAAGGGATTTAATTCACTCCTGACTGGCATGAAATGTGCGACGTGATTTCATCTCAATTCTCAGCTTTGTCCATTTAGCAATGAATCAGTGAGCTGCGTAGATCCGCTACAACTAGGTAATTATAAACACGTTCATTAATCATTATTCATTAGTCATTACAAAGAAATTCGAATTTCAAAATTGTTTTTTTATTGTTTACTTACTTCGATGGCGAATGTTTTATAACAAGAATTCCCAAAAAATATAAGCTATACTGTACTCGGCGTAACATGGCGGTAGCGGTCATTGACTCTCTGTAAAAAAAAAGTCATTTTCTATACAAAGCCACGATTCACAACATCTGACACTTCATTGTCAATCGCGGCTTATACAGAAAATGACAAGTTTTTGACAAGGAGTCAACGACCGCTACCGCCATGTTTCGCCGAGTACAGTATAGCTACTTATAAAACTATTCATATTATTTTTGTTATTCACGTTGATAATACTTACTATAAACAATTTACAATACTCTATTTATAGCGTCGTAGGTACACTCCTATCACATTTAACACGTATCGAGCACGCATGATAATCCGACCTTTTCAACCTTTGTACACCAATCAGCAATTAGGCCCAGACGAGGCTGCTGGCTGAGTCATTTATTTCGTAAGTCAAAACAAGCAAGAGTCTCATTTTGTGACAGGCGTGAAGTCAACTCGGTAGGTCGTGGTCCGTGGATATGGTAGCGACTTATCATAATTATTATTTATACCATAAGAAATTTCAATAGTACCTACTCTATACTCTATAGTAGATAGCCCGAAACTTAATTGCGCCAAAGTTCGTTTATCACGCGGGAACCGTACATTTTTCCGGGATAAAAAGTATCCTATATCCTTTCCCGAGAGTTAAAGTATCTCCATACCAAATTTCACCAAAATCGGTTTAGTGGTTTGGGCGTGAAGTCGAGGTAATAGACAGAAAGACAAACAAACAGACGTACACACTTTCGCATTTATAATTTTAGTATCCTGTTACTTCTTATAGAAAAATGAAGATTGAGAGAAAACATGATTACTACCGCACTGAGACGAATATATTTATTACTTAATTGCAATTAAAGGAAGATTTTGACTAAATTATCTACATTACAGTTAAACTCATCATTATATTGAAGTTCCATCCTTTTGCGATGCGCAG
The DNA here is from genome assembly GCA_905333045.1 of Lysandra bellargus. Classification (NCBI taxonomy): domain Eukaryota; kingdom Metazoa; phylum Arthropoda; class Insecta; order Lepidoptera; family Lycaenidae; genus Lysandra; species Lysandra bellargus. Next base: position 3,306,270 of record HG995341.1, on the reverse strand, counting down.
CTGGAGTACGATATGCGCATTACGACCATAGGAGACTGTGTGATGGGTGACAACTGACAACTGACAGCTGCATCCCCAACTCCCAAGCAGCCACCCGAGTTCTCTAGTTTACATTATACATACTAACTAAATACTAGATTCTACTCATGCTTTAAATTACTTTATAGTAATTACTAATTAGTAATTACTTAATGGTGTTACTGTACATACGTACTTAAATACTACATAATCATGCGCTTTTAGTGCATTCTAATGTCGCCATAATATGAGAAATAAGTGAACGTAGACGACAAATAATGATAAAGCTACTCTACCATTGAAAAACTACGCGTTAGCATTCTATTTAGTTTGTGGAAAAACTACGGTGGTTAAAATCTACCATGACGTAATGCCACAGTATAATACCTAGGGAATAAGTATTATTGTAATACCGTACTGTGGTAATGCTCATCAGTCATCTTGATAATATATTACGTTGGTCTATCATGTTAGAAAAAAATCAACACAAAAAAAATACATCGTAGCGTAAATATTTTTTAATTTCTAGATTAATATGTACGCAATAGGTAATTAATAAAACCTTAATTGAAAGGAAGTAAGATAATCATTCGTTATTTATTGTTCCGAGTTCGTTATCTAAAACAGGATCCGGATAAGCGAAAGCTTACAAATATACCAAATACCAATTCCTGTTTATTCGTAAAACTTTTTCACATATATTTGATAATCTCTTTTTTGTTTATAAAATATTTATAAATGTAATTTACACTCTGTTTCTTTTTTTCAACGAGATTCGAGAATACAATTATTAAAATTAATTAAAATTTATTTTTTATAGTTTTTTTTTATTCTATTTTATGGCAAAAAGTATATTATTTATACAGTAATACTTGTAATTTTTTAATAAATAATTTTGTGTCTCACCTGCAATACCGGAGAACATTTTTGAATTTATGCGCACTAAATAGCCAAATATTTCACAAATATCACTTTCAAGTCTTACGCCGGTCCCGAGTAGGCCGAAATTAATGTAATTTTATCCGCAACCTTCAACTGTGCGAGAGACCAAAATCGAACTCTGTACTCCGCAACGTAAGCTCAAGTGTTGACTGCTTGCTTGCCGGCTGCCGCAACTCGTATTCGCAAGTTCCGATACTTCCGATTTTACCGTCTTGCTCGCGAGCGCGAATATATCCGAACAGTCTCAGCTCCACATATAACTCGAGCTACAAGTCTACAGACTACAACGCAAGAAGCGTGAGAGCCTTGGTGAGAGCGAACCAAATAAAAATCTATTTATACGGTTGACGTCATACTTGCGTCATACGATAGAACGGTTTTCTATAAGTTAGCTGATATATTATTTGTATTGAAATATTCTATAATCTTATTGAAATTATTGAAATATTTTAATTAAAAAACAAATTGGCATGTTAAAAATAAAACTACATCGGCATACAAATAGAATTTTTAAAATAAAATTCAGGCGAGATGGTCATAGCTCATAGCCAAATTTTTTTATTGATAAAGTAGAACTTTCACTATGACGTTAGCATATGACAGCTGACGGCTGACACTTGACATTTATCTTATGACTTCAAGTGTGTTCTAAAACACTAATAATATTAAATCGACTAAGGTTTGACGAGATTTGATTGGCTGTGGAAATGTTAGATGGAGTTAATTCGTTCGATGACACTAGCCAGTATCCTGCTTATAGCTTAGGAACCTATTGGCATTCGGTTGCCAAGCAACGAACGATACAAATTGCAAAACAAAGTACAAATTCAACAAATTAGAAAAAGTGTTCATAATTTTAATGCCTCCATATTTTGAGATGTATTAAATAAATACAACGTTAAAAGGAACTAGCATATAAACTAATATTAAAACCCATGTGGGAATGTCTAAAGAAAATAATAATTTGCGCCTTCTTGGCTCTCCTGTAAACTTAACTTATAGAAGTAAAAAGAAGGAAGAGAGAAAAAATACAAGAAATCGACCGAGATCCGCTCTTCAAAACTCTACATCCTCGGTAAAATATTGTACTTTATAGTATTAAACTAAAGTGTTATGAAACTATGTTATTTGCAAGTTTGTTGTGGAACACTGTTTTATTGTAATGTATTGCTATGTTAATAACAATTAGTAGTTTAAATGGATTTCAAGATTTTAAAACTCATAATCGTTTTAATTTTTCTTATTAGGACTATCAGGAAAGATTTAGAAGACCATGCTCAGCCGACACCAGAGACACCAGGAAATCATTCAATTCAGAATTATTTTATGACAGTAAGTGCATAAAAAAAACAAAAAAAAAAAAACATGTAAATCATTTGATATAACTAATATGTGTAAACATGTGTAACATATAATAAAAATATTGAATATATGTATAGTATAAATATATTAAATATATTTCCGTTGTCTGGTACCCGGAACACTAGTCCTTTAGGTACTTCCCACGGGACCAGACTGACGAGGTGTGAAGCGTCCATAGATACTATATTATACTAGCTGTCCCGGCAAACGTTTCTTTGCCATATTATAAAGTATATTGCCCGTATTATTTTATTGAAGTGACTAAATAAGTATGTCACCATGGCAATGTCCATCACTATCACGTGACCCGCGTTGTACAAACAATGGTCGTCGTCAGTCTCGAGTCGTTATAATTTACTATTATTTATTCAACAAATGCACTTCTCAATATAATAAGTACCCAGTAGCCGATTCTCAGACCCACTGAATATTCATATAAAATTTGGTAAAAATCAGTAAAACCATATCGGAGGAGTTCGCTGACTAACACGAGAATTTTATATATAAAGATTATATTTGCCTATTTTTTGGGGGTTTTTAACTGGAGTTTATCTATTCAGTAGTATTATATCTGTTATTTGACATTATCCAATAATTGAAAACATTAGTGACTCGGTAAACTTGAGTCAAAGAAGCTCAAAAACTAGGCTATTGTAATTTATTAATAGTACAATTTAAGATAATGAAATTTTACTTGGGATATAAATATTATAAATAACATTCGTTTCAGATTCTCCAATAACTATTAAAGTTTTGTCACCCACCCAAGAATTGCTAAACAATCACCAGCAGCAGAATAATAACAAGGATATATGCAGCAATGCATCAGATTTCGGTTCTGAGGATACATTTATGAGCTTGGGCACAAAAATAAAAGCAAAAGCACAATTGAGTTCTAAAAATAAAAGCTCAAAAAACTATTTGAAGTATAGAAATATAGCAAGAAGAGGCCGAAAGATGGAAGCTGACCCTGAAAATGCTGCAGGGAATGACTATGAACTAGACATAAGGATAACAGAAAGACTCGTGAGATCCCCTTCACCACAAAACTTCCCTGATTTTAGAACATCATCACCGACCTTTAAATACAGAAATCATCAACTAAGGTTTTCTTCCTATGATGAAAGCACAATTGAAGAGATCTCTGATTCATTTAACTTCAATACAGCAGGAATGAAAAACTGTGCAGATTTGCCTTTAACCAAACAACACCTTTCTCTTGTTGAAGAAGAATCGAATCAAGATTATGAAAATCTACCATCTCAGGATGGTAAAAATAATGCTGCTATAGAATTAAAAGGTGGAATGATAGTAAAGAAAGATGAAGGGAATACAGCTAATACCAAAGATAGAGATTATGACTTGTTCTGTGAAAAGTTTGATGAATTCAATACTAATACTTATAGAACTGGAATATCTAATACGCATGTAGCAACAGATGCTTCGTCTAAAGATTCAGGGTATCCAGAAAGTGTAAACAAGGATGAAAAACGCTTAGCACTGAGTTGTTCCCTGCCTAACACTACAATGTTAAAGAAATTTGGCGCAATAGACGACCCGAAACCAACAAAAACGTTTGAGAAGAAAGCTTATGATAAAAATGATTTAGATATTGACAATAAAAAGCTTTCGGAAATAGTTAATCATAGTAGACTTCTGTACAAAGAATTTTTTCTTAAAAAAGAGGGCCATATTGCTATTCCGCCTAATAACTCGCCAGATAAAACTACAGAAAATGTTGTAAATGAAATATGTAATGTAACAAATAAAAATGAGAATTTGGAGTACCCACCATACTTAGTTAACAGTTCAACTAAAGCTTACACGTCTAAAGTTATCGAAGATTATAAAAAAGAAATAGAAGCCATTAACAATTTACACGAGCTGACACTCAAAGATATTAAAACGGAAGCTATATCACCAACACCCTTTGATATAGATAACATGTTTGAACAATACTCAAATAACCTTTCAGACGAAATAAAAGAACACAGTCGTTCCCAAGAAAGTTCGAATTCTAGCGATACATCTAAAGATAAGAATTGTAATAAAAATAAACAAGATGTGTCGAAAATTACGACTAACGAATTAATACAGAACTATTTAAAAATAAAAGACGATTTCAAAGGCTACAAAAATACTCCGAAAAATTTAAAGAAGTATGAGAAGAAATTCAGCAATGTAACATCGAAATATTTGGAAAGTCGTCCTCAGAAAAATTTAAACAAAGATACACCGAAGACATCAGACAAGAGTAATATTAGAAATCAAAAGTCTCCTTATACAGTATCAACACCTTTGAGTGCGAGACTCGAGGAGTTGCAAAACAACAAAGACGTCGAATCATGGATATCCTTAGCTGCTCCGTCTCCTAGAACAATCGAAGATGATAAAAGCAGCGGTGAATCATCGGAAAACAAGCCGAATTCTGGAGAAGATAAAGTTGAAATTGAAGCGGTAACAACTCAAACTGATACCGAAGAATTGAAACCCAGGGAACCTGTGCCGAAATCTAATGTACTAGATATTTATTCAATGTTGAAAGAAATTGAAAGCAATGGAGAAAAACAAGTTGTTATTGAAGACAAGGTAGCAACACCACAAGAAGAAAAGAAGGAAGATAGATGCGCGACACCCAAGGATAATTTTATGTGAGTGTGCTTGAAAATCAAATATAAATCCTTATTAAGATATTAAAAAAGAAGCTCTAGATTTTAATTTTTACCCCAAAAATTTATAACACGATTCATAAAGTTTTGACTAGTCACTACCTAGACCATGAAGGTGTATTTTACGTGGTAAAGCCAGAATAATTGAATTAGGGCAGTGTTTTTCAACCAGGGGAAATATTCTTTCATACCAAGGGTCTTATAATAAATAAGATTAAAAACAAGTAGGGGTTGGATGTTTTACCTTATTTTTTTTTATTTCAGGGAAATATTTGAATTTTTGGAGAAGGTTGAGCAGAGTGCTACTGATGCTCTCTCAGTCGTCACCAACACGACGCCTCAGAGTATACCCAAGTGAGTTTTGAATATCTTGTTTTTATTACCTGACATATGAGGTAATAAAAATACGGTTTTTATTAAGGTGGGAACCGTACATTTCTCCGCAACAAAAACTATTTTATGTCCTTCCCCGGAATTCAAAGTCTCTGCATGCCAAAATTTATCAGAACCAGTGCAGTAGCTTAAACGTGAAAAGGGCCTTTTCACGCTTAAACTACTGCACCATCAAAATATAATGTGAAAGTGTCTGTCTGTTTGTTGCCTTTTGAAAAGGCAACAAACAGACACTTTCAAATCTATACATATTATAAAACAAAGTCGCTTTTTTTCCCTCATGTCCCTTTGTTCCCTTTAATCTTTAAAACTAGGCAACAGATTTTGATGGTTCTTTCAATGTTAGATAGTTTATTTATCGAGGATGGTTATAGGCTATATTTTATCACGCTAGACTAATAGGAGCGAAGAAATAGAGGAAAATGTGGAAAAAACGGGGAGAATTATTTGAAAGGGCTAACTTGAACGCGCTAACCTCAGGAACTACTGGTTCGATTTGAAAAATTATTTCAGTGTTAGATAGCCCATTTATTGAGGAAGGCTATAGGCTATATTTTATCACGCTAAGACTAATAGGAGAATGTGGAAAAAACGGGGGAAATTATTTGAAAGGGCTTATCTCGCGAACTACTGGAGCAATTTTTATGTTATTTGGCACAGATAAGAAGTAGACCACGTGAAGGAGGCTATCGATTTTGATCATTTTTTCAGTGGCTATATATTTTATACCCGTGCGACGCCGGGGCGGGTCGCTAGTTTGTAATATTACTACGGATGTGATTTTTTCAGACTGGAGGCGTTACTCAGGCTGCCACAAACGGAGCTCGCTCAGCGCTTGGTGACGGCATCGCTGCAGTTGGAGGAGCGCTCCTGCTGCATCGCGCTGCTGCAGGAGAGCCTTACCAACCACAAGCAACAGGTATCTCTAGCTGCCCCAGATGGAGCTCGTTCAGCGTGTGGTGACGGTGTTGCTGCAGCTGGAGGAGCACTCCTGCTGCATCGCGCTGCTGCAGGAGAGCCTCACCAACCACAAGCAATAGGTATCTCCAGCTGCCCCAGACAGAGCTCGTTCAGCGTGTGGTGACGGCGTCGCTGCAGCTGGAGGAGCGCTCCTGCTGCAGGAGAGCCTCACCAACCACAAGCAACAGGTATCTCCAGCTGCCCCAGACGGAGCTCGTTCAGCGTGTGGTGGCGGCGTCGCTGCAGCTGGAGGAGCACTCCTGCTGCATCGCGCTGCTGCAGGAGAGCCTCACCAACCACAAGCAACAGGTATCTCCAGCTGCCCCAGACGGAGCTCGTTCAGCGTGTGGTGACGGCCTCGCTGCAGCTGGAGGAGCACTCCTGCTGCATCGCGCTGCTGCAGGAGAGCCTCACCAACCACAAGCAACAGGTATCTCCAGCTGCGCCAGACGGAGCTCATTCAGAGTGTAGTGACGGCGTCGCTGCAGCTGGAGGAGCGCTCCTGCTGCATCGCGCTGCTGCAGGAGAGCCTCACCAACCACAAGCAACAGGTATCTCCAGCTGCCCCAGACGGAGCTCGCTTAGCGCCTGGTGACGGCGTCGCTGCAGCTGGAGGAGCGCTCCTGCTGCATCGCGCTGCTGTAGGAGAGCTTCACCAACCACAAGCAACAGGTATCTCCAGCTGCCCCAGACGGAGCTCGCTCAGCGCCTGGTGACGGCGTCGCTGCAGCTGGAGGAGCACTCCTGCTGCATCGCGCTGTTGCAGGAGAGCCTCACCAACCACAAGCAACAGGTATCTCAAGATCGCGGAAAGAATTGGTGTGAGGCGTCATAGACCCTAATCCCTATAGTATTAGGCTGTGTGCTTCGATACTAGATATTAATTTTAAAATAAGAGGGGAATCTTTCGACCTATTATTTATTTTCATGGCCCGGTACCGGGTCGCTTCCTGGCAAATGGAAAACGCTGCCCTGTTGTTTTTTATGTCTTGCCAGTTGCCGACCTCAAAAACTTGGATAGTGCGATTGATTGCACGTACGTTCTAATACACCGCCATGATGTTTCAGATGATCACCAAGGTGAATAACTTGGAGAAACAGGCGCACAAGAACGTCGCCAAAGTGAAGCAAGAGTGTGAAGATACCATCAAGAGACACCAGACTTTTATTGATCAAGTAAGTGATCTATGTTATCTCTAAAAATTGAAAGAAAACGTAGCCTATATCCCACAACCTGAGCACTTTTGTGATACGCTTTACAGAAAATCTATCACGCCTATTGATTTGTGCTTTAACATAGTTATTTTTATTGATGATATGTAGATGTGTTATCATCGGTCAGTCAAGGTTTGGTTACTATTAAAATATATAAAACTGCCTTAAAGATTATTACATGACTAAAGCTGAATTTACCTTGACCAAATGATCCGCTATCTGCCTATGAATCAACTTCTCTGATAGAACATAATGTAATAATTTCCAGCTGATAAACGACAAGAAGACCCTGAACCATCGCATCGAGCAGCTGGTCGACGAGCGGCGGACACTGGAGGAGCGGTGGCGGCGGTCGGCGCAGACGCTCGAGGAGCGGTACCGCCTGCAGCTGCGCTCGCAGCACGACAAGATGGCCGCCGCGCACCAGGTATGCGAAATGGCGGCGCGGTTTGGCGCGCTTTTGTGACAATTTTTTTCTATTACTCCCCAAAAATTAGGAGCGTTACCGCCTGCAGCTGCGCTCGCAGCACGACAAGATGGCCGCCGCACACCAGATACACGAAATAGCGGCCTTTGTAATGATTTGATGACTTTCTTCAATTGATATCGACATAAAAGAGAGGTAATTAAGTTCCATAATAATTGTGTAAATTCTTATGATAGGTTTCAGTTAAAATTACTAGTAAGTAATATATGTTAATTTGAACTTAAATGCGGTTACAGGTTGCAAGACAGCGCTGGGTGAAGCAGAAAGCTGAAAAGATTAAGGTATTTAATTTATTCGTTACTATTTTTAACTCGTGTCAATTTATAATCCAACATGGAATATAAATAAATCCAATCTTAAAACGTGTCTTCTCGTATATTAGGAACGAGTAAGATATATGTATCTTACTCGTTCCAGGCCTGTCTCACTTCCATACAAACGGCGCAAAATTGCCGAGATATTTGTTCTGGAAAACAACATAATTTCAACCTTTTGCATTGCGTTTAGCGTTCATAGTACAATAACTGTCTGCCGTCTCGCTTCAATCTGCCAGGGCTGTCAAGCGAGCGGCGCGGCGGCGCAGGGCCGGGTACTATTACTTTTGTATCGCGGATGCGTGCGTTGCGTGTGCGACAAGTCGAGCGAGTGCCAGCCTATTGAGACTATAGTCTGGTGACCGGACGCTTGCGTTTATCATACCTAAACTCGGGAGTGAAACTTCTGTACTGTAAGGTACTAATAATTATGTATTATGTGCTCGTTCCTCATATCACGTTTAATAGTTATATATTTAACTGAATAATAACCTAAATAACTGACACACATTCGTAGTATAATATTGTATTAACCTATGTTGTCCCACAGCTGCGCAAATGCCTCCTTTCTCGCGCCTGCGCCACCGCTGGGCAACCTAGCTGCTGCACCTCCAGGATATTATAATTTATACCACGTAAATATTTAAGCGGTATAAATTATATATAAATTAAAAATATAATAAAATATAAATATAAATTTAACAATCTACATACACTCTCGCCATTCGTATTGTTTCCTTAAAAAATGTCTCCGTTGGCCAGCATATATGTGTCGTCTGTATAGTGGATAGCAATCCAAACGTAGCCCACGGAGATGGGCCGTTCGCAGGATGCAATGGTAGCCGATGTTCCACAGAAGTTAGAAGATGTATTATGTATTATGTAGTATGTAGATTGTAGTTACACTATATAGTGTAACTACAATCTACATATGTTACGCTCAAAGATCGAAAACGCTCATTGAGCGGAAAAGTAGCTCAGAACGCATTGTGGTCACAGCCAAATATGGGTCAAATTCTTGTTATGGCTCTAATGAAAACGCGCACGACGCGTTGTGGCTATCGCAGAGAGGTCAAATAGCGAAATAAAGTTGTGAGCTATTTTTCCGCTCAATAAGCGTTTTCGATCTTTGAGCGTAACATAATATTATACAAATTATTATTTTACAGGAATTAACGATAAAAGGCTTAGAAGGCGAACTCCGCGAGATGGCGGAGCGTCAACAGAAAGAAGTGGCGGATCTCAAGATGGCGCACGCGGAACAAAATGGCCGCCTGTGCGCCAAACACGCGCAGGAGATGGAGGAGTTGCGCCGAACGCTGGAGGACGAGAAAGAGACGGCACTAGTGAGAGAGAGACAGCTAGCTAGCTCCAGGTGAGATGGTAAAGGAGTAAATTGTTTTGGGTGTATAAAGGTGATCGCTCATTTATCAGCACGTACGCGCCGCATTTTAGAATTCGTTGTATGAAATGATGTGTAACCTCGCACATTCGTCCGCACCGTACGCGCCGCATTTCGTGTACTGTGCGGTACGTTCGACGCGTACGGTGTGAACGGTAATAACAAATGTGCGATCAGCTTTAGGTAATTTTTGGTGCACGAGTGCAGAGTGATACGACGAATAAAGAGAGGTGTTATAAATTGACATGACGTCTGTCTGTCTATCCGTGGCATTGTAACATAGATACATGTGTAAGGAGATATCTGTTCGTGACGGGCCAATAACGACCCGTCTGTTAACTGATCGACCAATAGCGTGTTCGAATCCACCCCACTTACTCCTCATTACACCAAACAGACCTAATAGATTAGGAGGTCACGACATTTTATTATCCAAAATGACTTATTTTAAATCTAAAATATTCAACCAAATATTTGGTCAGTTTTGGTGCCAAGTACAAGCTAGTACGTACTGACAGTTTACGATTTGTAATTTTCAGCCATTTACCTGATCATTTTTTTTTTTGGTCACAATAGTGAGTCACGTTTGAACGCTCGTTGCTTCATAACGCAACCGAATATTAACCGAATACCTAATATAACTTACTCAGCCATTTACCTTATCATTTTTTTTTGGTCATGATAACTGGGTTTTCAGGCGCCCTATACAGAGAACGCAACTACTTTACGCAGACAGACCGACATATTTGGCATCAGAGAGTTGCTCTTTATCTTGTCAATGCAATTTAAGTCATTTTGGATATCGTTACCAAAAATGTCGTGACCTCCCGTAATAGTGATCTTAATGTTGCGTGTGGCCTACGTCTCTATATACTTTCTATACAAACATATATATTCTAACTTATCTGTAATGCTCATCTTTTAGTTAGTTTTTTTCTTTTACAGAATGGAGAAGCAAATCCTCGAGTTGGAGTCGTCATACAGCGAGCAGAGAACTCGCCTTATTAGCGAGATGCGCGCCGAAAACGAGCGAGTAGCGGCCGAGTTGGCCGAGCGCGAGCGGCGAGCGAGAGAGGAGATAGGTGAGCGTATATGTCAGAGCGAGATAGATGATATTACAGAGATGGTAGTGAGCAAGATGCGAGTGACAACGAACGAATGGCGGCCGAGCTGGCCGAGCGGGAGCGACGAGTGAGAGAGGAGATAGGTGAGTGTATATGTTAGAGCGGGACAGATGATTTTAAAGTTTTCATCTATCTCTTTTTAGCATGTAGCTAGTGCAAGAGATGCATGATAGAAAAGATGAAAAGAGCGAAATAGATGATAGGTGTTTATACATGCGAGAGTGAGACAATACATATTATGCAGTTTGCCAAGCAAGAGCGAGAGAGCAGATAGATGATGGATTGTACCGTTGTATAATAACATATTTTATTATTGAATTCCAGCAAAATGGAGAGAAGAACAGGAAAAACTTTTGAAGGAAAAACGTAAGAAGTTGGAACAAGAATTGGCGCAGGGAAAAGAAAAGTTTGAGGTTAGAAGAAATTAGTTTTTATAATTAAACTAGCGACCCGCCCCGGCGTCGCACGGGTATAAAATATATAGCCACTGAAAAAATGATTAAAATCGATAGCCTCTTCACGTGCTCTACTTCTTATCTGTGCCAAATAAGTAATAACATAAAAATTGCTCCAGTAGTTCGCGAGATAACCCCTTTCAAATAATTTCCCCCGTTTTTTCCACATTCTCCTATTAGTCCTAGCGTGATAAAATATAGCCTATAGCTTTCCTCAATAAATGGTCTATCTAACACTGAAATAATTTTTCAAATCGGACGAGTAGTTTCTCAGATTAGCGCGTTCAAGTTAGCCCTTTTACATAATTTTCCCCGTTTATTCCACATTTTCCTCTATTTCTTCGCTCTTATTAGTCTTAGCGTGATAAAATATAGCCTATAGCCATCTTCGGTAAATGGGCTATCTAACGCTGAAAGAATTATCAAAATCTGTTGCGTAGTTTTAAAGATTAAAGGGAACAAAGGGACATGAGGGAAAAAAGCGTCTTTGTTTTATAATTAGTATAGATATAAATAGCTTACAAAGTCCCAACGACATTTCGAGGCCCAAAACTTTGCATAAAATTTCGTGTGTATGCATTTTTCTGTTTCGATGTTTTGTTTATCTTTACATATTATTTATAGATAATTCTACCGTACGTGTGTTTGTCTCTAAACTCCTCTTAGGTAGGCTGCGTTTCTACTTCGGAGCTGAGCTGAGCTAAGCTGCGTTGTGACTAATGTGTTTTGCAAGAACCAATAGAATCGTTGCGCTTAACGTAGTCAGGCAAATGAAGCGTTTCTATTGATTCTTAAAAGGCGCAGGCTGCGTTTCTACCGGAGGTGAGATGAAAAAGGCTAGACCGGTTTGAATGTTTTTATGCATTTGCGTAGCGCCGCAGGTGGTTTTGATTCCACATATCAACCTGGCAGGACAACACGTGCCGGGTCCGCTAATATTTTAATATAGTTTTTTATATTTTGGTCAAAATTCAGGAGCAACTCAACAACAAACGCAAGGAACTCGAGAACGAGTTTGAGATATACAAACGAGATTATGAGGCGGAGCAGCGGGTACTACTGAGGAAGAGAGAGACGGAGATAGCGGCGCAGCACAAGTTGGAGCGAGACAGAGAGATTGAGAAGGCCATAGAGAGCCTAGAGGCGGAGGCTCAGGCTGGAAGAAGGGAGTTGCAGGAGGCGCTCAGGTATGTAGTTTCAATGATGGTTATCTATACTAGTATAAATGTGAAAGGGTGTTTGTCTGTCTATTTTGCCTTTATGCTTAAACTAATTTTGATTAAATTTGGCATTGTTGCCAGAGTACAATACCCGGCAATAAATATTGCACATCGACCTTTGGAAAGAAACATTCGGCTAATTTCGGTTTCATAGAGCGTTATCTTTGTAGCACACACCTATTTGACATAATGTTAGTCGTTGTTCAAATTCAATAGAGTGCAGTCGCGTCCAGTTCAAAATATATATCTAGAGTTGTTAGCACCCCTTTTGCTGCAGCTGTAATTTTCTAAAAGAATTTTAAATACGTAAACATAATTTGAACACCCTTTTTATTTTATTTTACCCGAATATAAAGCCATAACTTATAGAAAATTTGGTGTATTTTATACAAAGAATAATAAAATTGTCAAAAGAAACAAACCTTAATTGTTTTAACAGCTCCGGACATACCGGAGTCCGGATATACCGGACTTTTTGTATTTCGTGCGTAAGAGATAACGCTCTACAAAACCGAAATTAGCCGACTGTCACTTTCCAAAGGTCGATGTGCAATATTTATTGCCGGGTACTGTAATAGGTTTATCGCTTGAATATTCGATAGATTATTCATTCTTTTAGCAGCGTCTAAGTATTCTAGGTTCGCCTTTGTCATGTCAGTTTCTCAATGTGACAATGACAAGCAGACCTTATGTTTTACTGTGTTCAAATCAAATCAATTCAAAATATTTTTATTCGGAGTAATTTTTTTACAAAAACTTTACCGAACGTCGATACTACGGTGCCTCCCACCGGTTCGGGAACTAACCCGACGAGAAGAACCGGCGTAAAAATCACGGGGCGCACGGGGCCATCTTTTACTAAAAAGATGGAAAATTACAATTTAAAACATATACAGTACAACACGGTCACATTAACCTGACGCACTACTGGAATGTATGTACATATGACGTCATCATGTTATTATTGTTATTCGTAAGGCGTTACTATAATAGTAGTATTCAAAGTATACAACAAATTAATGTCAATCGTATTCACTGTAGGCGAAACAAGGAGCAATATGAAACGGAGTTGCGAGAGTTGGGTGAGACGGAGCAGGCGACGCTCAGACGATATCAAGACGCACAGGCGCGGATACGGCAGACTGAGGACCGATGTGGGTATATTGTGATAGTGTGTGTATAATAATAATAAGGGCCGCGCCACACAGGAATGGCAGCGGCGCGGCGAGCACTTTCAGTGTCATATATCGCTTGAGAAATCGCGGCCACGAGCGGCCGTAGACTTCTCATGCGATACTATGTATTATGCAATAACGAAGATAAAGTTTAAAATCATATTATGACACTGAAAGTGCTCGGCGCGCTGCTGCCAATCCGGTTTGGCACGGCCCTAATAATAAATCTGTTTATTTCAAACTAGATGACGCCCGCAACTTCGTTGCGCCAAAATTCGTTTATCGCGCGGGAACCTTGCATTTTTCCGGGATAAAAAACTATCCTATGTCCTTTCTCGGGACTCAAAGTATTTTCATGCAAAATTTCACCAAAATCGGTTCAGCGGTTTGAGCGTGAAGAGGTAACAGACAGATAGACATACACACTTTCGCATTTATAATATTAGTATGGATAACAAGAAAAATCCTAGTACCACAAAGCAAGTGCTGAAGAAATGGGGTCACAGACTATGCAGGAAGCAATGGGCTAAGACCCCTGGCCTTGAACACTCCAAGGCAGTAATTCCTGGCTTCAACAAGAAACTATCAGAATTAGTGCTCACTTTCGGTAGGAACCAATTAAGAATCCTTACCAGAAGCCTAACTGGGCACTGCAAGCTCAACAAACACCTAAACAGAATGGGTATTTGTAGCATAACGACTTGCAGATTCTGTGAGGAGGAGGATGAAACACCTATTCACCTTCTCCTCGACTGTCCTGCTCTACTACAGAGCAGGAACAGGCACCTTGGTCGCCACGAATACTCATCCACAGAGGAAATTCGTGGCACCAACCCCAACCATATCGTTCAATTTATGAGCAGCATTGGGTTGGGGCTGATTCTCTAGTGCGAAGGAGTCACAATCTCCTTCCATCCATCCAAGAAGTGTGTGAATTGCGTGCGTGTGTGTGTGTGTGTGTGTGTGTGTGTGTGCGAGCGTGCATTTGATGTAAGAAAATTTTACAGTTTACGACAGGACCGAAACCTTATATTTTCTAGTAGGATACTGACTAGATTAATGGACTTGTTTAAATCCCAATTCCCAGCTATACTAAACATAGACAAATATTTACAGGTGCAGAGTTGGAGCTTAATATAGGCCAACTGGAGACTAGGAACAGAATTCTGACTGAGGTAAGCGTTTAAAATACTTTGAAATCGGAATACTTTTGGGGGGAAACTGACATGATCGAGACTGTTCGTAAGCAGTAGTTTATGGGAAATTTGGGTTTATCTATTACATGAAAGGCTGTGTAAGTAAGTTTTTAAATACAGATTATCTCTAATTTTAACGTCTCCGTGGTCCAGTGGTTTAGAGCGCGGCTCTTGACTCGGAGGTCGTGGGTTCGATTCCCGCGCTGGCAACATGTTATTTCCAAGTTTGGTTAGGACAATGCAGGCTGATCATCTGATTGACTGACAAGTAAGAATATGATCCATACGTCGGATGGGCATGTAAAAAGTCGGTCCTGCGCCTGATCTCTCGCCAGTCGTTTCGGTCTTCCGTTCCACTGCCCACAGGGTTATGAGAGTAAAGGAATAGAGAGTGCTCTTGTGTATTGCACACGCATTTGGGCACTGTAAAATTACTCCTGCGTAACTATCCTGGTTTCAATGAAACCGGCCACGGTCACCGAAACTGGCGTGGGAGTTATTATCTCTTATGTATACAGAAAAACAGTCAGCTTGAGTCCCAACTGGCGGAGGTTCGTGCGAGTTGCGAGGAGGCGTGGCGGCAGAAGATGGCCGCGCGTGAGACAGAAATAGAAGATATGAGGAGGACCCACGAGGAGCAGATGCACCAGCTGTATGCCAAGTTAGTTGAGATGTCGATCATCGATAGACTAGGTCCTTTCTACTCTATTTTTTATAAAATAAGGGGCAAACGAGCAAACGGATGACCTGATGGAAAGCAACTACCGTCGCCCATGGACACTCGAAACATTAGAAGAGCTACAGGTGCGTTGTCGGCCTTTTAAGAGTTTTGAAGGTTTGCAGGTCGTATTGGTCCGGACATACTGCTGGTGACAGTTCGTTTCAGAGTTTTACCCTATTTTTATAAACATACTAGACGACCCGGTGAACTTTTGTATCATTTCCCTTCTTATTTATGTATTTTAACATAGCGCCATCTTTTGAATATTTACTCAATCCAATCATCACACATCGCCATCTGTTAGAATCCTTTGGATCTAAGTAACCTTAACGACACGATTTTGCCCATTCAAATTTAACAAAAAGTATCGCATCACTTATTTTATCTTATATATAAAATTCTCGTGTCACAATGTTAGTCACCGTACTCCTCTGAAACGGCTTTACTAAATTTTACCAAATTTTATATGCATATTCAGTTGGTCTGAGAATCGGCTACTGGGCACTTTTTATATTGATTTAGTGCATTTGTTGAATAAATAATAGTAAATTATTACAACTCGAGACTGACAGCGACCATTGTTTGTGCGACGATTTATTCAACAAATGCACTTATCAATAATTATAAAAAGTAGATGTTGTCCGATTCTCAACCCTAGCCGATATGCTCGCTGAGATTCACGAAAATCGGTTTAGCCGTTTCAGATGAGTTCAATTACGCACACCGTGACACGAGAATTTCATATATTAGATGCATATGGATGGATATGGCTAATGGATATTTTTCCCGAAGAGTAAAAGTGGCGGTCGCACGCAAGGACTCGGCCATCCAGGCGCTGACGCGGGAGACGGCCAAGCAGCAGGAGAAGATCACGCTGCTTGAACAGAGGTTGGCGCAGCAGAGGAAGGACTTCCTTAAGTCCAAGTAGAGAGAGGCTAAAATGGTAAATTACTTGACAGCATCCAAATGTCTATATTCTATAGAGAACAACTACGATAACATGGCGCGCCCCTCCAAGATTTAAAACGTTTGAAGTGCGTTGTCAAAACGTTTGAAGTGAGTTGTCAAAACGTTTGAAGTGCGTTGTCTTGCGCGGTAGGCTAGTTATTGGCTAGTTATCATTAGTTGACCAACAAATCTTGGTAATAAGTGACATTAACTGAAACATTATGTGTACTGTGATTGGTTGAATACTTACTACATACAAACTCTTTCATAAGGATGTGACTACACACATTGAAACAGTAATTTGGAAGGGCGCGCCATGTTATCGTAGTTGATCTCTACTTACATTATAAAATCGTAGGAAAGTCGAAACTGTACCATCGAGGAAATTGATTCCTATACAGTTGATAGATCAACGTTATTTGGTCGAATATGTCATTTCAATGTTAATTGTGATCTGTCGGCTGGGTTTGACGTAACGCAACCAAACTACGTAGGTCCCCGATCTGCATAGGAATCAACTTCTTTGATAGTATATTTTTTAAATAATACTCGGGGCGTGATCTGCAATCGATACCGAAGCCAAAAATATAGTTTCTAGAATTTTTGTCTGTTCGTCTGCACAGGTTGAGGTCGGGTCAGCATGTTACCACGCTATCACCCACATTTGGTGTTTTAAAACCTGCACTCAGACAACGCGACGGGCAGCAGCTAGTAATAGAATAACTCGCATACTTTTGACCGCTTAAATATGGCCCCTAACCTAAGAGCCAGCGACAGGCAGCTACTTTCGTCATTTTATAAAAACTGAAAGTTTGCCTGTGTATGACCTCTATTGAGGTATTCGTAGCTTGTATACTTCGCGCTCGAGCGGCTGCTTTCGAGGCATTTATTTCATTTATTTATTTATTAAAACACGCCTCCGCCGCTCCCGCCCCGCTACCCGCTAAAGGTAGGCATTCACGAGCGGTCCATATGGTTATTGCGCCATTGGCTCGATACTCGATGTCTTGCCGAGCCAAATTCATGGCATTCACGAACACGCCATCGAGCAATTCCATTTGATCATTTTGAGTATAGGCGTCGACAGCATCCGGACGTTTTCTAAACGCAAACTAAAATCAAAATGGCGTCTTTGGTACCTCGCGAGTAACACCAACCACGAACGAGCGAGCTGTATGGCACGACGGCTCAGACCGATCGTTGGTTTTCTGCATTCACGAGCGCGCCGTGCCAATTGGCTCGGTTTTCACATTCATGGGCGAATTTTGGATCGACAGCGTGCCAAATAGATCTACGGATCGCTCGTGAATGCCGGCCTTAAAGCTTGTTACTGCAAGAGCGTCATAAATCATAATGTTCACTATTTTACTCATAGATGGTAAGTATCTGGTAATAATTTAAAAATAATTTTAATTTATAAATCACGACCAAACCAAAGAGACTCAAACTACGTATTCCGTCCATTGTACTAGTCTATTCCAAATTGTATTTTTGTAAGTAACTTATTTTAAACTGCTAAAGTGTGAGTGCCAGATTAATTTTTAAGTTTTTTATGTATGTGTTGAATAAATGTTTATGTGTATACTTTTTTTTATTTACGCAGTCCTCAATTTTATAAAAAGAGAATGTAATATAATACAACGCATAAAAAAACTTAATTTTAATGTAAAATAATTTTAATTCAAAATAATTCAATAAAAACAACAATAAGTATACCAACGGTAAATACTTATGCCTATAATAAATTGTAAAAGTACATTGTACAAAACAATTTAGTTTTATCATAATAATACAATATCTTATGGTAGTATAAAAATAGTTAAAGCTTACATCTCGCCTTATAAAAAATGAAATATCTAACAATCTTAAAAATACACAAATATTTCTAAAACTGTTTCTCTCTCTGTCATACCTACTTTTTTAGACGAGGACAGCAAAACTGAATACAAAAATTAGTTTTTATTTTAAAGGTTACTTTAGGACGTAGGTATATACGTTTTTAACGTGATTAATAGATATTATTATGCCTTTAAATTACTCCAACAAGCCTTTTTGTCTTTGAAATATTACCTTGAGGAAGACTTTGAAAAACTTGCCCCCCTACTGAAAATATTTACACAATTGATAATATATCAAAAAGCACTGGACAGACATACAAAAAAGCACTAGACAGATAACAAGTATTAATAGCTTATTAGCTGTGTAAATATTTTTCTAAGTAAAGTCCTTGTTTAATTACTTTAGTTCATGAACTATTCAGCCATTTTGGTTAGCTTCTTATTAGTAAATATAATATTTAACATTTGTTGAATGGTGAATAGAAGACGGTGATAGCAATACATTGACCATCTCACTTAATGTCGGATTGTTGATCGTTTCGTCAAAATATATCAATGTGATATATCATTTGAGCAATGATGCCTATAATGCCTTAAAGTTAGTTGTACTATTAGAGGAATTGATTCATGGGCAGCTGATGGACCCACATTAATTGGGCGGGTTATGTCGAGTCAAAGTTATTTGTGATCTGTCAGCTGGGTTTGACATAATGCGAAATCACGCAGGTTCGCTATCTGTCAATGAACCAATTTATCTGATGGTACATGTGTGATGTGGCATAATCACCAAGGGCGCCACATATTCGACGGACCCTGGTCTGCCTTCGAGCTATCAGCTTCCTTGCTATCCTTACCCTCATTTTGCGTTTTGCTGGACTGAGACAATGACTCAGCAGTGTGACTGATCACAGTTCGGGGCACGTTTGGTCTTCTATCGCTATGTCTCTCTGGGCTACCTTCAATCTTCCTCTCTGGTATTTCTGGGACCCGATGGAACGTCGGCGGTCGAACGTGGAGATCCAGTCCTACATTATCTGCTAATCTATCCATTCTATCTGACATTCTCTTCTCTGGCGTGACGATTTCCTGGTCCAACCTGATCAGTTTCGGCATAGGACCAATCGACTCCGCGTGGCGTTTCAGTTTGTTCCGTATCGAGTAGTCTACCGCTCTCTTTGGCGAAGCGTCTATTCCTATTTTATAGTTCTCAACGTCTATAACTATCGAAAGCGGCTCCATTAGTTTCTTATTTCTTAGAGCCTCCTGCTTTAGGCTTTCTGGGGATATCGTCGTTGAAGAGACTGTCGGTTTCTGTTCTGGACTGTCCTGGTCGGACGCGGAGTGACTAGGTGGGGTAGGAAAGGGGTACTTTGGTATTACTCTCGGAGGAGTTTCCAACTCGGTGGAGGAATCGCAGGCCGAGTCGCAAGATAGGGGGCTAATGGGTGGGCTTCTTAGCTTCGTCGCTCTTACGTAGTGGAAGGCGCTCGGTCTCTCGCCGTCCAGCCTCAACGGATCCGGAACTAGGGGCTGGTAATCCGCAGGCTGGAGTCTATCGATGCCAGATATACAGGTGTTCAAATGGTTGCCCAATCGGTACCTTATACCGGTTGGCACGGTGGCTAGCCTGGATAGATACTTCTTGACCTCCACGGCGCAGTCTCCGAAGCCTGACTTGAATCGTTGCAGCACCGCTGGGTCGGCAGCGATGGCGGCTGCGAGCTGCTGCCGCTGCAGCGTCTGGAGATGCTTTACCGCCAGCTCCAGTATGTCCGCCTTCTCCAGCTTGGAGTGACGAGCTGGCTGAAAATATAAATGGAATGATCAATGCCTTGCTGTAGGAAAGCTTAGCTTTTGGAGTAAGGGCTCCCATACATAACTGCAAATTCGCGACAAAATTCATAATAAAAATGACATACTTAATATTAATATATATGTGGGAACTGGGAGCCCTTAATTTTTCAGGTTCAATACTGAACTTTTTTAAATGTACTTTACGAAAGAAGGTAGATAGCAACTTACGTCTTTGTCCATGGCATCCATCAGCAGATCTTTCAGCTCGTTCAAGCAGTTGTTGATTCTTGCTCGTCTTTTCTTCTCCATTATTGGTTTGTTCGTCTGTAAGATTAACAACTCGATTATTATAATTTATACTTATTTATTATCTTTAAAGATGTACTCTAGCAAATATTTAATACAGGTAGAGTAAGCGCGTTTTAGTTCTATCCTTAGGCTTATCGCTAAAGTCCGATCCTAAGAAGGTCGGTAAATGTAAAAGCATTTAGCTTTTTAGTATTTTAGACTTCAAGTTTCTTAAAGTAGGTACAACCTCTATGACCTATAAAATCAAATATCTATTTTTAAAAATATGACGTGTTATTTTCTTAATTTCTACATTGTTCCAACAAGAACCCTTAGTAGGTATAGTCGGTACTCGGTAGGTATGTGTCTGTAATGTTATGCCTTTAACCACATTATTTATCTCCTTTTTACTGATAAAATATCTTTTCTCTCGCCACTTTATTTGCATCACATCGGATTTCAAAAATTTTGTTGCATAAGGTTTTTCACACTTACATTAATCCTTCGATCGGAGATTCTTGGAAATGCTATTGTATTCTTTTGCTGTCGCGGTCACCGGTGTTTTACGGGGCTTGATGGGATAATAACTGACTTTACACTTGAATTTCCTTGGCGTACACTTTTCCGAAAAAAAATCATCACTCACAATTTGAATTTCGAAGACTTTGAAAATACTCACCTTACGCAACTCCGCCTTGGACATCCCCTGTGAGGGTTCCGAAAGGAAGCCAGTCTGGCTGTCATCGTCTTCGCTGCACGGCATTTTCACAACACAACAATCCTGGACCACGGCTCACAACGTAATGGGAACTCACGTGAGTCCCCGTACAATTAAATTTAAATTCGTCCGCTATGTTCCTTCACACTGTTCGAAAGTTGAACGTGAGAATCCTGCCGTCTCTTTCTAACTAATGGGGTGAAGCGCTGGGAAATGTATCGGAATGTTTTGTTTTCGTTCTCTCTCGCTCGCACAGGACCTGTTATGAATGGCGCCGATGGGGTAGTGGTTGGCAAATTTTATTGGTCCGAGGTTCGATTTTAGCGGTTGCAATATTATACTATCATGAAGCTGAATGTTTTTTAATATAATTTTAATACAAATATTTTCTTTTAAACAAAAAATAATTTTGATAACGAATTTAAATAACTATAAATATTTTTATGCTGTACTTTCCTACATTTTAAAGTAAAGCATAGTAAATTGCTAAATACTTTGATGCATTATTATTTGCATAAATTAGAAAATAGACTAGTGATTGTTCAATAGTTAAAAGTGAAAACTTTAGTTCATTCTACTAGGTTTTTGCTTGGCCAACTTAGTTAAGTTGTAATATTTTTAAATGATTTTTAAAGCAATAATTCATAATTCTTACCAAATAAAAATGCAATAAAATGAATACACTAAATAAGAAGGATAGATTATAGGTCACCGAAAGCTAATACAAGTAAAAAAATAAAACAAAACGGAAAATAAAATTCGAGTGAAGCTACTTCAATGGAAACCCCTTTCATTGTTTTACGATAATCACCTCTATGTGTATAGCAATAAAACACAATTCTGCCATTACTAAGTTTCGCGAGGTGACAAACTCGGTAAGGTAAAAGGTGAGTTTTTTTATAAGGGTGTAAAGGTACGGGTGTTGTGTTCTCACGCTGTGTGGGAATGTAGAAAGGTGCAAGGGTATTTGTCGCGCACTAGAAATTAGGCTTGCGGTTTTCGATTTTTGAATTTTTGAATTTTTTTTTTTTTGAGATTGAAAGTGTTAAGAATTGAAGTCGAAAAGTTGTGATTGCGAGTGAAGATTTTTTGTAAAAGTTAACAATAAATATTAAATACATACGTTAGATTAAATAGGATAATATTAATAGTTTTAAATAGTAGAGTAGGTAACCTGACTTTTGGCTGAAATACTTTTTAGGAAAATAGGGGCCTATATAAAAATTAACTAAATATTTTGCTATGTACATAATATTACTAATTAGTAATTGTAGATTTAAGCCTGAATTTTTAACATTGTTAGATCAGCACGATATAATAGGTACCTAATATTATTTTTTAATAATTTTCACATAAAAATAAACTATGTAGTCCCCAACACAGTGGGGGATAAAATACGCATCGGTATTTGTTTTAACTTATCATAATATTAAATATCGTGATGATGACCCTATTCCTTACCCTAGCCGATGTCCAGGTGTGTACCTAACCTTTCCAACCCTCACATACCGACGGACGTAATATTAATATTCAATTTGACCATTTTCCCACGACCTTCCCTAGCTAATAAAGTTTTCACTTAAAAACACAACGACTTTAAACTTTATTCCCTTGTAATAAACAATATGGAAACACAGTTGGTCATTCGCAAAATTACTATTTGCTATTTTGAACTCTATATCGAAGGTAAAAGATTGAAATTTATATAATAAAGACGTACTTGAAAACTATAACCATGCATGTAATGATGCATGGCGTTTTAGCAGTCAGTAATACGATACTAGAGCCTTATACGCTACAAAATAAAAGTCAAAATTGTTTGGCACGTGCTGTTTGGTGGTAGGTCTCAAGTTGGTATTTGAGGGCATCGAATGGTGACAATATTGCATGATGGCATAGAACGTGGGAATTTTAACGGGATAATTGAGGGCCGTAATGAGTATGCTAATTTAATTAGGTGACCTAAGGTATGGGAAAAGCCTGCGTTAACGGATTGTCGTTATTTGGTCAGTTTTGGCATTTTTTGTGGTTTTGACTCTATAGCGGTAAAACCGAGAGCTTGTGAATTGATTAGTCTAAAATCCTCAGATAATTTTGCAATTGTTGCAATATGTCGCACATAATATTTCAATGCCAAACTCATATCTGACCGCCGCGCTCAATAAACATTTTAAATGATTACTTAACTTTAAAAGAGAAAAAGAGGAAGACCAATTAGACGATGGCCCGACGTTATAAAAAAGATAGATGGGGTAACATGGATGAGAGTGGCTAGGAACAGAAGCAAATGGAAACAGCTGGAGGAGGCCTATGTGTCACAGCTGACACGCTGATTACCAATCTAGAGCAAGACGCGACAACCTTGCTAAGACACAATACAATAATATATAATTGGTACCAGCAGAAAGGCTGATAATAATAATAAAACTTAACTTTAATGAAGAGTTGTGCGTAAAACGTATAATGTATATCGAGATTCGAGATTAATCAGATTATGTCAAAATCTTCATTAAATTAAAGTTAATTAATCATCAACTCCGATAAATTCCGCTCTCAAGCACTCTCATGCTTTGAACGTGTCTCCTCTCGCAGTATATCTCGGTATAATCCCGATTCTGGCAGTCGTGAGAACCGGACCCGCCCTTCCTTCCGCTTGAGCTTCTAACAAAAAATACGCGACCTCACCCTACTTGATACAGAGGGTCATCTAAAGACATTAAGTCGCCACCAGTGTATGTACCCGAGGAAACTGATTCCTAGGTCATATTAGGTGGCAGACCTACTTGCCGGAGCGTTCCCTATTGAGGTAGACCGGCCAGTCGTGGAGGGAGTTCTGTGTTAGACAGATCCAGGACATCCCTCCGTATACGGCTGAAGGCAAACCGCAGGTGGTTTTAGTGGGTAAGAGTCGCACATACCCCCGGGGTGCTTCAGCTTTTAGCTGAGGCACATCCCCAACCCGGGGGACCCATGATGGGTTTCCACTGCGCATCAAAAAAAAATGTGGCAGACCTACGTCAGAGTAGACAGAATTATAGAGTACTTATGTCGACTTAGAACTGATGTTGAAATTTTTAAATTTGACGTATTATGACGAAAATCGTCGCTAGGGTTGTTAACTTGTTACCTACGTTAATTTAAAACAATGACATATTCGCTGCACGTGTTCCTCTTTGGTCGTATTGTTGTTTGTGTTTTGGCACATGCGATTAAAATTGTCAGAATCCAATTTTGAAATCTTTATTTTTATATCAGCCAGCGCGACTCGCGAGGCACATTTCGTTCATAATCCTAGTGAAACCCGACGAATTTGACAGATATTGAAACCTGTCCGTTTCTTTGCAGTCGAACTACTGGTAGTTATGTCTATTGTGCCTACGTCGCCTACGTCGTTTGGTCGGCTTATGTCAAAATTCAATGTTAGCTGCGATCGGTCGGATGGGTTTGATAAATTACTTAGGTCCGCCATCTGCATAGGAATCAACTTCTCTGATAGTACAATGGTCAATGTACCTAAAAAATACTCCTGTGCAATTTGATTAATTTCGAGTTTGAAATTAGGGACTTTTTGGGTAATTAATTATACTTAGGTATACCGTTTACACTTTAAAAAAATATGCTGTAGTTAGTATAACCACTGCGGGATACCGTATAACTATGAATGAATTACGAGTACAATAATTATTAGTAGGTATATCTACCTATTATACTGCTTTAGCCTATAAGTAGACATTTTATAATCTGACTTCTGAGATAATTTTACTGTTAGGGCCTTCAAAGGCGACAAAATAGTAATTAAAACACTCTAAAGTCTAAACCAACAGGTGAATAAGCTACATATTATTCGATCCTTGAAAATCTTATGAGAACTAAACCTTTTCATGTTTTTTCACCAAAAGTAGGTAAATAATTCTCCCACATCTCGACATCAAAAAAGCAACAAAGGATTCACAAAAAGTAATCCGTAAGTTTTTGTGTACCCCAGATTCCCATGGATACAGGTGAATGAAAAACCATAACCATTCTCACTCCGAACACATCCGGGGGCATTTCCTGGTCGGATCGGGCAAAAAACCCTGTTCCGTGTTAGATTAAGGTGACGCCGCGTTAAAGTAAGAAACCGTGTTGGATATGTTTTAGATTGCTTGTTTTCTATGAGTGGCCGGGCCGGCCTCTCATAGAAAACAAGCAATGGAACAGCAAAAAATGGAAAGGGCGTAAGCGACAAAATGGTTTTTGTCGCGTAATTTAAAAACCATAAATACATTTCATATAAGCTATGCACATATTAAAGTGTATGCTTCAACCAATTTATGTACAAATTTTGGAACCTTAAATCACTCTCCTCTGTTGGAAAAATAGGAATCCCTTTTTTTACAGAGGTCTTTTCGATTGATAATTCTGTGTTATAAAAGTTGTCCAATCGTGTTATGCTATGGGTAATTCAAAGACAAAGACATGATGAATACTGACAATGAACTTAAGTTTCTTAGCTTTAGTCATTGCTGAGAAAAATCGGCATCGCTACAGCCAAATTATCAAGGCGTCGCCTTAAAGTGTTTATCGTTTGATGGATGGCCAATAGTGTTTATAATGAAGTCTGTGAAAGGGAATGGGTTTGAATGTATAAATATTAGGTCCGCTGTTTACTTTGGTTTTAAGACGACAATAAGATTTTTAGCACTAGATGACGCCCGCAACTCCGTTGCGCCAACATTCGTTTATCGCGCGGGCACCGCACATTTTTCCGGGATAAAAAGTATCCTATGTCCATTTCCGGGATGAGTCCTGGAAATGGACATAGGAGTTAGGACACTATTTACGCAATTTGGTATGGATATACTTTGAGAAGTAGGTTACATACAATACATACCAATTTGCAGCAAAATATGACATAGCTTTAGCTGTTTGCGTGAAGAGGTAACACACAGACATACAGATTTTTGCATTTATAATGTCAGTATCGATAAAGCTATCGGGCATTGCGCCAATCTCGAGGAAAATCTTGTACAGTTCGGTCGCCAGGTAGAGGATTTAGTCGAATGCCTCTTTACACGCTTACGAAGATATTGGGATCCTCACATACGTACATTCTTGTGCGTATAAATCAATAGGTCAATGACCGAATTGGGTGCTAGGCTTTTTTCGTTACGGAACTTCTTGACCAAATCGACGCGCTCAAAGCCCGCGATAAAAGATATGCAATACTTATATTAGCTATATGTATTCTATTTCTGTGGCAATAGCATAAAAATTAATGACATGTTAATTACATAGCGATGATTATTGATTGATGATATTATGATGATTATGAATCCATATTCCATGTAACATTAGTACTCCTAAACAAACAGTATTGCTCCCGTGACGCGGACTCATTACAACGATCGCCTCTTCCTCCGGGACCCCATGTTCCCACGGCTTATGACAGGTGTCATACTATTGCGACTGGTGAGGTAAATTAAACCCTAACGAGTTGATTTAAAGTTGAGTATCGAACGTGAGGACGCAGTGTATTGGGGTATTTCATGTTGGTTGTTGGAAAATTAGTTTTAAGTGAAGGGAAGAGAGTGCAGTTTGGAATGTATCGGTAGTGTATCGGTATTTTGTCCTAGGTTTGTTAGCTCGTAGCACTTATTTGGTTACTCCTTATTTAATTGATTGAATATGCTATTTTAATTGAGTAGAAATTGATAAGCCATTATGTTTTAGTAAAGGTAAGTAACTACTTACCTAAAATTATTTCCGATCTCAAATTAATTTTGACAGGTGTATTCTTTTTTCAAAGTTAACTTTCTTTTTCTTCTTTTTTGGCAACTTGACACAAAGGATGTGTATGTTGTGCCACAGACAAGGTAAAAAGGTAAGGAATATGGCGGGAAAACCATATTCCTCCTATTATAATTTTCATCATCGTTTTCATGTATCGTCAGGTCTAAAGTCTAGTCAAAGTCTAAGTAAAAGTCAATACAGTCAAGGAGTCAAGTCGGTCGATTCAGTAAAGTGGTAGACGCTTTACTGAAACTTTCGATGGAGTTTTGGAGGGAACACAAAATAGCACGTTTCTGGATATTACATCACTTTCCTACACTTGTGCATGAACACGAATATCTAATGGTTAATATTCTACCAATATTACACATTAAAAACCCAGCTAACACAATTTTTAGGAAAATAATACAAAAACACAACAGCACTCTTTCACATGCCCGCCAAAACTCTCCAAAGTTAACTTATTATAGTCTCAATTTTTTGTGTATGGTCTCATCCTACGATTCAAAAATTGTAATTTGCCATTTTTCCGCATGAGGTCAAAACTGACCCGTCTTGTGGGAAGGGCGCCTCAAGTCGCTTCACAGTCGGGGGCCTTTGTGCCCCACACCACCACCTTGAGCGGGATTCTTTTGTAAAAAGACACTCATCGAACGTATCAATACGAGCATGGGAAATATTATACGCCTTTTTTTTTTCAAAATGGCCAATCCTTTAAGATTTGGCGTGAGAATCTTTAATGATAGTATGTAATATGTATGCACCTTTTTAAATTGAAACGAGCATTATGAATCGCCTAAGTAGGGAAAGTTTTCGAATAATTCGAATATATTCCAATAATTCAAAAATTTTGAAAAATGCTTTAAACTCTGAATAAAAGTAACAAAAAGCTTCGTACAACCGTGTACAACCTATTTTGTTAATACTTTGAAGTAAGCAATTCTTATTTTTACTTTTATCAACATAAATCTTTGTAAATGACGTAGTTAATTTTTATTGTTAAACACTTTAAAAATGTATATTTTAAGGTTATACAGCTGGGCAATAAAAGAAAGACTTGTAAAGTATAAACCGTTTTCGATCGTAGCACCTCTTACTTTTCTTATGCGATTTTGCTTAGTCTTGCTAGGCAGCAGATGAGATTAAATAATAATATTATGATTTTCGACGTTATGATATCTGTTAATGAATACTAAGCCAGTTCTGCTCTTTTTTATGTTTTCGATCCACGTTCACCTAGTTCACCTAGGCGGCTTGACCTGTGTCAACGAGGCTCGAAATTATCAAAAAAGGGTTACTAGACAACAAACACCACAACAAAGAAAAAAAATTAGCAACGAAGCCCTGGGGGAGGGAAGGTTAGTTCTGTAGACCTGGCGTCACTGCGACCCATGAGGATCTATTGTGACTCCTTCGCACTAGAGTATCATCCCCAACCCAATACTGCTCTTAAATTGAACGACATGGTTGGGGTTGGTAGAGCAGGATAGTCGAGGAGAAGGTGAATAGGTGTTTCATCCTCACAGAATCTGCAAGTCGTTATGCTACAAATACCCATTCTGTTTAGATGTTTGCTGAGCTTGCAGTGCCCAGTTAGGCTTCTGGTAAGGATTCTTAATTGGTTCCTAGTTCCTACCCAAGGCAAGGTGAGCACTGATTCTGATAGTTTCTTGTTGAAGCCAGGAATTAGTGCCTTGGAGTGTTCAAGGCCAGGGGTCTCAGCCCATTGCTTTCTGCATAGTCTGTGACCCCATTCCTTGAGCACTTGCTTTGTGGTACTGGGAGGTATATAATACCACAGACTGGTTCTGGGCCATATATGAGACTCTCAGCCCCAAGCCTAGCCAGGTCGTCAGCGGTTTCATTGCCGGGGACGTTACTGTTGCCCGGGACCCATACTAGGCGGATGTTGGTGTTCCTTCCCAGCATGTTTAACGTCTTCTGCGGCAGTCAGTGCTTTAAGTGCAGCTTGACTATCGGAGAAGATAAAAACGTTTCTATGAACTAGGGCCATCTCCAGGCTTTCTAGTGAACAACCGAGGATAGTGAAGACTTCAGCCTGAAACACGGTCACAAACTCCCCCAAACAGGCGTATTTGCCTTTAGGTGGCCTGCCTCCGTAGAATCCGGCTCCCGCATGGTTGTCTTTCCTTGATCCATCCGTGAACCAAACTATGTCGCTAGGGCGGACATCGATTGGGTTTTTTCTTTCCCAGTCCTCCCTGGAAGGTATAAAAACCTGGTATTGCTTTGAAAAGCTATGCACCCTGATCATGGCATCTGATGGCATGGCTACGACAGGTGATTCACTGAGAGACTGTTCCAGCTGTCGAAAGGGGGTGGAGGCCCAATTCGTCCTGCCCGCCGTCCTAGCCCTGAGAGCCACCTTCTTGGCCTCTATCTGAACAAGCAGAGGAAGCGGGTTAAGTTGATCAGGGCCTCGAGGGAAGCGGTGGGTGATTTGATGATACTGTACTAACTTTTTCAATTATCAATCGAGGACTGCCGCGGTAAAGTTATTGAATAGCAATTTTTTATCAACTTGTCGATTCATAGATAACATCGCGAGCTTCAAGCCAGAAGGGCGTATAAAAAAGTGATCTCTTTTATTTTAACTACATATTTTAAAACTCTCAATATTGCACTTACATCTATAATTTATTTAAAACGAGTTTATTTTATATACATTATACACCCTTCTGGCGTATAATGTATCGTGAAATCGTGGGATCCGCAGACACAATAGATTTTCAATTGTTATGCGACAGCCGGGTGCCGGTTGGGGATTGATGGGTTAAAGTCCGCGATACATATAGTTATCACGGTAGACAAAAAATTTGAGAAAGCTTGAAAGAAGTCAATGGATACAGATCGTGAGCGACCATTACTGACGATACTGAAATCCATGACTGAAAGGAGTTTGCATCTTTATTTGCATGGCTTAAGGCAAAATCACGTCTAAAACAATATTTAACGTTATTTTGCATGTCGTTGTTAACATTATATAAATTTGAATGTTGTGTTGCCTATAAAGGTGTGTGCATCAGTATTGAAAATACTATTGACTGTAATTTTTTAAATGCATATGCTGTTGATAACCATAATAAATAAAATAAAAATAAAAAAAAACGTCTAAAACATGGTCAACGGCGACGATGAATGGTCGTATACTCATTAGTTAGACAAAAAACTGTTTTATATAATGTATATCATTTAAGATGTAGAATATTCATAATTTTTCTGAAATAAACATAATTATGTTCTTATTCCATGTTAATTTTATGTTTGATAGCATTTTAAACAAAAATAAAAAATTCGAATTATTCGAAAAATAATTTGGCGAATATTCGAATAATAAAATCGTCGAATATTCGAATAAAAGCGGTATTCGAATATTCGAATAAAGGATGAGTAATGGGGCGGTTCCGCTGCCGCTGCGGCGCCGCGTCTGTTTACACACGGCGCCGCAGCATTGCATTTTATATGTAATGTTATCTAACTTATAAAATAAAAGACTATTTATAGTGTTTACAAAATTGTCTATTTTATCAGTCATATCGACACCATGTCTTACAAAATTAAACGCAAACTTAAGTAAATGCAATACACTCAGATTACCATGCAGTGAATATTTAATTTAATTAATAATTAATTTTATTATAAGGACATTTTTTAAAATAATAAAACGCTCTACAGAACACCCAATATTTTAAAATAATCATACCAAAATAAAGTTTATGGCGGTTACACTCTTTTTTTAATTATACTAAAAGACGATCAAAGAATAATTAGTAAAGAAAGATGTACTATCAGAGAAGTTGATTCCTATGGATATGGCGGACCTAAGTAATTTGGTCGCGTTACGTCAAACCCAGCCGACCGATCACAGCTAACATTGAATTGACATAAGCCGACCACATGACTTAGGTCCGCCATCTGCATAGGAATCAACTTCCCTGATAGTACAATGGAGGAAATTGATTCTTATGCAGATAGCAGACCTAGTACATTTGGTCGAGGTATGTTCAATAATATTTTATATTACTAACGTAACTAGATTGGCAGTTTACGGCAGCAACGCGTTGCCACTTCGAAGATGCCTGCAGGCATATCTGACATACATAATGACATAATAACATTATGAATTGACATTGTCTTTTGAACTATCAAGTGGTTACGCATTTCTGAGAATCTTTTGTAAGACGTTGCTACTCTAGTATTTTAGAAACTCATTGGTTATGTTACCTAAAACTTAGTCGGGATCTGTCGACTGGGTTTGACATAACGCGACCAAGTAGCGTAGATCTGCCTCTGCGTATGAATCAATTTTCTCATAAAAAAGTTAAGGAATAAGTTTTAAAGTATAACATTGTACAAATATTTTATTCATTTTTTAAATTTAAGATTGAGTGTAACCAAAATTTTAAAAAAAGTCTATTTAAAGATCTTACAAATCGAATAAAATAAGACAAATTATTTTATATGTAATGAATAATGATAGAATTAAAATATAATTTGAGTTTTATTCGTACAACTAATCTAAACAAATTTTTGGTCACACATGAGATAAAATATAAAAGTAACTTTAGAATTACTATACAGTAAGTATAATTATAAAAAATATCAATAAAATGAATACAAATTTATTTTACTCATAGACGGAATTTTAAACTTTGAAAATTGGACTTGAGTTTTAAAATTTATTTTTAGATCAGATATTTTTTATAATTACACTTTTGAACTATCCTAAGTTTATTTTACAGATGTTTAACAATCTTCTGATGATATAAATGGATTGACAGAAATAATTAAGAAAGGCGACATTTTATATACTTTACTTTTATTCATCTTTATCTAATTAATGTAAACAAAATTGAGGCTTGACCAAATATATGCGCCTTTTTTTCACTGCGCAATTAATACGTAGCATTTAAAATTGGTAGCATTATAACTGCCTTAACTTGGTTTACATTAAGATGAAAATGAAATAAAAGGAAGGCCAAATATCTGACACTTATCAGAAGAATGTTCAAGAGGTCTAAAATATACTGTTTCTTATAGAAATTAGTGGTTAAGCACTTAAAATCTAGACTGGCACTGAGATATCACAGAAAAACAATTATTACAAACCAATTTTCTCACTCTTATTAATATTATGATTTTTTTTGGTTACCAACTCACAATAATTAAGAAAAAAATCTTTTGAAAGAAGAAATTTATAAAAATTGTGGTGGGTGCATAGAAATTATGAAATAAACATTTATAATAATAATTAATAATTCAAATGCAAATCAATAAAATTAACAATTAAAAAAAGTATATTAATTAGTAACTAAGATAATGTTAATAGAATATCAAATTAATTAAAAATAACATTGTTATTAAATGCTAAAATCAGGTGCCAAAACAATAACTGTATTTTAAAAAGATAAAACCGACTTCAAAATTGTACGTAATTGAGAATCAAAACTAACCGATTACAAACCGACAAACCGATTTTGATGAAACTTGCAGTATTCCCTAACTTGAACAATACCTAGTACAACAAAAAAAGAATTACTGAAATCGGAATAGTAATTCCAGAGATATCCGAACACAAACATAAAAACATACATACATACATACATACACTTTTGATATTTGGCACATTTGTTCAGACGCTGATATAGAGTTACATATACGAAAATTGGGCAGCTCTGGAAATATTACATACATACGCGTCGAATTGATAACCTCCTTTTTTTGAAGTCGGTTAATTAAAATATATTAAAATTAAAAAGACGGGAAGTCAATGAGTATTAGATAATGTCCAATTTAGTAGATCGATTCTGCTAAATAATCTTACAATTTTAAAATGGTTTCTATGCAGTCTCGGCAGGACAAAAATATATCATAACAACAACTACAGTAGTACTCGGCGAAACATGGCGGTAGCGGTCATTGACTCCCAGTCAAAATCTTGTCATTTTCTATATAAAGCCGCGATTGACAACATCTGACACTTCATCGTCAATCGCGGTTTATATTAGCTCATTTTGGGCGTCTTACCCTAAAACTATACAAAAGTTCTTCTTCTACTTTGCAGACCACCGATTTAGTATTTTGTTTCAAATATAAAACTGTGTATTTGCGATAATTATATAAAATTTTAAATAGCTTTCATGGAAATTTCTTTAGATAATTTAATCACTTTAATGAGAGTAATTGGAAATTAAAAAAAAATCGAAAATAGTTTGACAGTTCGTGATAGATGAAGGGACAATATGACAATAGAAATGACAAGTTTTTGACAGGAGTCAATGATCGCTACGCCATGTTTCGCCGAGTACAGTATAGTTCTGATTGCTCAATACTTATCTTATTATAATTTTTGATTTTTCACTGTTTGATGCAGACAGAATCAAAGATGTATTAATCGAAGATTAAATAGCAGAAACGTAAAGTTTAAAATAATATAAGGGAACACGACGAGAATTAAAAATAAAATAACGTAAATCAATCTTAGAATAATAACACAGAACACAAGAACCCGAAGCATGCATATGAGAAGAATTGCCAACAGTGTGCATTACATTTCACTATGTACTTTTTTAATATTAAAAATTGCAGGCTTTTTTATTACTTATATTCTTAGGCAGACAAACTCAACGAAGAAAACGTCTATTTCAAAACTTTAAACCAGCAAAAACATTACAAAAAATTGTTTTTGCTAGTTTTGTTGTTTTTACATACCGTCATATTTTAAAAACTGAGCTTTGTGTTAAAATATTGCTTAGGCAGACTGCAGGCCTGCTGCAGCGAGTCAGAGGGAGCAAATAAAATATTGATGTGACTTACGCCTGATAACCACATGTTATTGTTGTGCGGAGCGGAGCCAGCGAGATTTTATACAATTAAATTGGACAGGGCGCTACAATGAGTCGACACACTCAAAATATGAGACAAATCACACTCAAATGTGACGACGCACTCGAATATATTATCTTCGCACTCAAATGAGTCGACGCGCTCGAATATATCTTCACACTCAAATGTGTCGACGTACTCAAATGGTCACACAACTCACATCACTCGCTCTCCCCTCACATGGGCACTTTAGCGACGTATTCCACCCGCAGCAGCATATCCCTGGTGGTCGGCGGGGCGGAGCCAGCAAGATATTATACAATTAAATGGGGCAGGGCACTAAAATGTGTCGACGCACTCGAATATATCTTCGCACTCAAATGTGTCGACGCACACAAACAATCACACAACTCACATCACTGCACTTCCCTCGCTCCTTCCCCTCACATGGGCACGTCAGCGACATACTCCACCCGCAGCAGCATATCCACAAGGTCGGCGGGGCGGAGCCAACGCGCGGGCAGCTCGCGACACGGCGCCCGCCGCACACCGTACAGCACGCACACGGCGCACACGAAACACACCACCGCGAACAGTTGGAAGAGGCACTTTATCGAGTCCCTATGGATAGAAAATAAAGATTAATGCATACAACATGTAAATAAACAAGGCTGGAATTGTGCTGCAATTTAACATCGTCAGGACGTGAAAAGAAGGAAGATTAGTCTATGAGTTACTGTGTAACACAGCTGTGATGTTGGAATTCGGATGTATCCTTATGGGCCAGCCCATTATAATCCATGATGATTCTGACAACACTAAGCACTAGATCCAAATCACTGAGCACTATCACTGTCCTAGGTCGTAGCCGAGTCGTCGATTCACTATCACAATCACTCAATATTGATCACTTGTTTTCACTTCGAAGACGCCTCGAAGATTGCTCAGACGAAACTGAACTGACTGCCGGCTTGTTTACCTTTTATATTTTTTAACGCTTTCTGGAACGTTCCATTCTGGATTGTTTACGTAAACACGCAATTCACATAAACAAGGGTTGGACTTTTCTAGAAAGTACGCGCAACTGTCGCGCGCAGGTAAACAACTGCCCGTATCCGTAACAGTATGAAATATTTTTATGTAACATTCAAGGTATTCTCTTGAAAGTTCAGCTGCTAATACTTCATAAAGCATCTCTCTCAAGGAACAATTCCAGCAGTATCATTAATCATTAATTCGAAGTAAGCTCACCAGAAGAATCTCCTAATGCTTCTAGTGGGTGCGTTGTATTTGACGCACTCTGCACACGGCACCTCCGCTTGTGTGCCCACCGATGTCACATCTAGAAGAAAGAAAAATATTAGTATACACTACATAATAACACTTACTAATAAAAAGATCCATACTACGTATATGTCGCAGTCATCTGGTTGAATCTGGTATTTGATTGAAAGACTAGCGAATTCATTGAATGAAACCATTTAATTGAGTGACTAAATTTAACTAGTCAAGTCTTTGACTGTAAATTAAATGGCTTCATTCAATAAATTTGCTAGCTATTAAATAAAATGACTGCGACATAATATACATCTAGGATACTCTTTTACTATTACAGATTTCACAATGACAACACAAACATAGAACTACAGTCTGACTGCCGGATTGATAACTTTTTAACGACATCTAAGTGCTGTTTAAAGTTTTTTGTCCATTTCACTCCCACACGAAAATATTTCTATCTCGGTCTTTTTGCCGACTTGTACAAACAAGAACGTTATATTCGTGCGAAGTGAAAGAGACAAGTAGAGATAAACTACGATAACTTGGCGCGCCCCTCCAAATTACTGTTTCAATGTGTGTAGCCACATCCTTATGAAAGAGTTTGTATGTAGTAAGCATTCAACCAATCACAGTACACGTAATATTTCAGTTAATGTCACTTATTACCAAGATTTGTTGGTCAACTAATCATAATTCATAACTAGCCGACCGCGCAAGACAACAGCAACGCACGTCAAACGTTTTGAATTTTGGGGGGCGCTTATTATATAGCTTACTTATATAAAATGACACTGAAATTGGTACAAAATTAAGACCATATTTTACTAAAACAAAATATTCTACAACTATCTACTAATCAGAACTAAAGTCTAATTACTAAAAACAGAAATTCGTACATTGCCTATCGCTTTTTACTAACTTAAAATGTATGGCTATCGCATTCTTTTTTAGAACAAGATAGCAATATGTTGAGTGAAAGAGACAAGAAACGATAGATCACTGACCTCCATTATACAAGTACGCTGGACAGATGATACCGAGCTGTTTTTTGTGCCTATTTGAAGCGGAATCAGCGCCCCCAATGCGGGTGAAGAGAACTAAATCTGACGTAACTTGCAAATGGCCGCTCAATCGCTATTGGTTGTAGAAACCAAAGAGAATATAATCACTACGGTGGTAGAAACTAGTATTAGTCCCAAGTACTCCTACTACTGCTATCAGCGCCAATATGGCGACTTTTAACGTCATGTTTACGTCAGATTTAGTTCTCTTCTCCCGATTTTGGGGGCGCTGATTCCGCTTCAAATAGGCACAAAAAACAGCTGTCATTTCAAAGGGTATCATAGGTCCAGCGTACTTGTATAATGAAGGTCAGTGCGATAGATCAATGGATTAATTTCTGTGACAGGCAGGGTGAATACGTACTTTGGGACAAGTAAGCAAGTATTTGACAGTAGATATTGTAAATATTTGCTGTCAAACGCCTGTTGCAAACCTGTCGCAAGACACGTAATCACCCTGTGTAATACACACAGAACTACCAATATCTGTTTAGAATTACCGCGCTCAATTTCACACGTAGATTTAGAGTGCAAATCATCAATGCGTTTATTTTGCTCCACGTATGCCGACTCTAGAATGTTGATCTTCGATTTCAAATTCTCTACAAGTGACTTCATAAACTCATTTCTAGTATTCGTCTCATCAAGCATTATTCGCATCAAACTTATATTTTTTTCGTAACTTTTTATTTGCTTCTTACAATCGACTTGTGTATTCTTTAGATCGTTTTCTAAATTCGTAGCGTGCTCTTTCAGCTTATCACATTCGATGCAATTTTTAACTTTATTTTCTAGGGAATAAGGCTCGGTGTTAACGCCAAAATTCATAACTTCTACTTCTTTGAATACTTCGTACATTTGAGTGCTAGTATTCGTTGTTACATCTTTGCCTTCTTTAAATGGTATATTTGGTTCTGTCATAAAACAAGTAAGTTCTCTTTTATCTTCTTTATCAGTCTGTATGTATACGTTTTTATTTACAGTATTGATTTGCGTTAGCGTGTCTCGTTTATCTAATTTATTAACTTCTTCAATATTCCCTATATTTTCTTTTACAGTTTGTATTCCAATGTTGTGCTGAATTTTTACATTATCCTTTTTATTTATTTTATTCAGAAAGAAATCTAAATCTTTGCTTTTGTCTGTTTGTGTTCCCACAGTATCGAATGTGGAATCAAGATGGGAATATCTTTTGTCGAAGTATTCCATGGTGTTTAATTCTGAGAGATTTAGCTTGGATTTGTTGCAGAAACTGAGTCGTATTTCATCAAATAGAGACATATTGGTTGGTCGTCCGGAATCTTCGTGTAGCGCCTTCAAAAACGATTCTTCGTCTAGTATACTAGTGCGATTGTCTAGAGTGAAATAATATTATTAGATGGAAAAAGTTATAGAAGAATAAAGGCATATATGAAAATGAAAAAGAAAGGTCAATACCTCACTAAATCTCTGTGTTCTAATTTTAGAAAGGAAGCGAAATACTTATGGTCAGGTTATTATAAAAGTTATAAAGTCATTGTAAAATATTTACCACCAAAAACGTTGGTATAACAAACTTGCAATGCGTTCAAAATAATCTTCAAAAAGTGCGATTTATTGCATTCTTTCAATTGTCTTTCACATTTAAAAATCACATGTTATTTTTCGTAACATAATTAATTAATTATATTCCATAATCCATACCAATATTATAAATGTCTAAGTGTATCTGTCTGTCTGTTACCTCTTCACGCCCACAATTTTTTAATGAAATTGGGTATGATACTTTGAGTCTCGGGAAAGGACCAAGGATACTAGGAGAATTTTGGCGCAATGAAGTACGGGCGTCACATACTTAGAATAGTTAAAAATGAAGTAAAAATCAACAAACCTTGTATGAACTTGCTCTCAGCGTTGAGGCTGTCGAGCGCTGTGAGCATCTGGTCATTGGTGTAGCTGACGTCTATGGAGCGGTCGATCCGAGAGTGGATGTGGTTGGAATTGTTCAGGACGTCCTTTAGCTCCATCTCTAGTATCACCTGGAGCATATAATATGAAGACGTTAGTAGAAGAAGCAGGTAAGCAGCATTTCAAATATTGCCGTTTTTTGCATAAATGGAGGCATTAGGGCCGGAATTATGATTTGAAAAAAAAACTGGTTTTTATGTGTAGCCAGATATATTAGCTAGATGAAGTAGGTAAGTTACAAGGTTTGTTAAAATTATAAGCGAAAAATTGAGTAATTGTTTAGTCTTTATCTTGTTCTTCCAAGTTCCACTCATGTCTATATTATGTAAATTATTTACTGAACAATGTATGTTTATGTGTTAGAATGTCTATCACAGACATATTATAATGACGTGCATACTGAAAAATCGTTCGGACTATTATACAAGGTGCAACAAAATCAAGTGACAATAGTTTAGACATATATTATACACACCATTGAAATACTATATACTAGGAGAGAGCCTTATATCGGTGTATAAGTGTCAAAAGCGTGTAATGTTATGTCCTACTTAGTAGGTTATAACAAAGTAGTCGGGTCGGTCTGCATATTTCATGAAATAAAAGTGTTAATAAAGGTTTTCAGTGAAGATTTTATGCTAGATATTGTTGAGTTTTGTGGTTCCACTAAATAATAAACCATAAGAATGCCAAAGAATGCCTCAAACACGTGGATTTAGCATTAAATACGTTAGTTTTGAACAACGTTTTTTGGGCTTCTCAATCGGTATTTTTGTAAGCTAAAAATATAATTTATAAGTTTAATAATCCCTTATTCGTGCTATATAAGGCATTAGTGCTAAAAATGTCACATCAATTAATAATTTGTCTACAAAAATTGTATAGCTTATTATGTGTGTTTACGGATTCTCATTACTTGAACTATAGTTTATCGATATCATGAACTAAATGACTTTCTTTTCTGTATTATAATGTGCTTCGAAATGATCGACAAATAGAAATATTCAAGAAAATAAACGCACACTTGTATGAAAATGGCCACGCGATGACGGGCTATGATTACATCTATACTATAATACTTTATCTATCATACACACCGTATGTGTCTCATAAATAATGTTTACTAAGAAAGTAGCAGTCCTGTAACGAGGCATACATAGTATTATCAGAGAAGTTTATTCATAGGCACATGGTGGACCTACGTAATTTGGTACCTTTATGACAAACCCAGCCGACAGCTCACGAGTCATGACTAACATGAATTTGACATAGCTCGGCCAAACGACGTAGGTCCGTCAACTGCCTATGAATCAACTTCTCTGATATTAGAGATCAACTACGATAACATGGCGCGCCCCTCCAAATGACTGTTTCAATGTGTATAGTCACATCCTTATGAAAGAGTTTGTATGTAGTAAGTATTCAACCAATCACAGACCACAGTACACGTAATATTTCAGTTAATGTCACTTATTACCAAGATTTGTTGGTCAACTAATCATAACTAGCCTACCGCGCAAGACAACTCACTTCAAACGTTTTGACAACGCACTTCAAATGTTTTTAATTTTGGAGGGGCGCGCCATGTTATCATAGTTGATCTCTACTCAAAAATCATTACTCAGCTTTCTTTCGTCTTTGCCAGTGGTGCTAAAATGAACTCACCTTTTCCTTGATCATCTGCTGCATATACTCCTCCTGGTCTTGCAGCCTCGTGGACAAGTCGGCGTGATCAGTCTTCAGCGCCTCATTCTCCTCTAGAAGCACAGACTGACGGCTCGCATACATCTCATTGATGCGGTGACACTCCTGTTTAGACTGAGCGAGTAACTCTTGCAGGGTTAGTTTCTGGAAACATTTAATAACAAGTATTGAAAGAATAAATAATATAATAATAGTTTCAAAAACTAAAAAAAAAAAAAACATTTCTTTTTAATTTTATTTTTCAAAACTTTAAAAATATTTTTGCATTGCCATGTCAAAAAATTATTGCATCACAGTTATTGCATGCTCTTAATACATATGCAAAGTTTTGAACTAATTAGACTACTGGAAATAGCTAAAAATCTTGCTCAAAGATTTCATTACACAGACACAGCCCAAGCTAATAAAAGAAGTGGTGTATTTTTTAGTATGGTATGTTGAAAAGTACAAAAAATATGCCTGTTTTTGTTATACTTACTCATTGATGTTCTGGATTAATTAGTAATTACTACTAATTTTAATTACCTTTTCTACCTTCGTACAATAAATTAATGTCCTATAATGTTGTAAAAAACAAGTTTTATTCAAAATTGTGAGCTATTGCTTGAATTGAATCTGTATGCTGCGGTCTTTGCTCTTAGCTAAGTAATTTCTACAAATTACTCTTGTAGTATGTAGAAATGAATTCAACAGACTGACCATGTAAATGAGAATGAATAGAAGCAAGTAGCAATCCATAAACCCGTCTAGTTTATGTGTTAAGGTACAGTGGTTGTTGCAACTACATAAAATGGGTTTTTAAACAATTTTTAAATAATGTTTTTTGTAAAGGAAATGTCATTATTTAAGTATAAACAAAGTACCGTTTTAAAATTGAGAAAATTTCCTATACGCAAAGGTATATCAGTACCAGCGTTGCCAGATTTTTTTGTACCAAGTCGGGACTTTGGAACTTTTTGAGTGAAAAAGCGGGATTCTTCACTCAAAAGCGGGACAAAGTAAAAAAGGTATAAAATCGAAAGTTTTTTTAATTTTTTATCTTTTTATTTGCGTTAAAATAACGTTTACGTGACAATAGATAGCAAATAAGTAGCCAAAGAAAATCCACCCCTCAACCTCCCACACTCTTATCTTCATTACGCACCTTTCTTTCTCAGCACGCTGCATGTACGTTCGGGCTTTCCCCGAAAAGCGGGACTGAGCCTGAGCGGGACATTTAATTTTGATGAAAAAATCGGGACGTCCCGCCAAAACCGGGACGTCTCGCAACGCTGATCAGAAACACAATTTGAAAAATTTTGGTCGATAGAAAAAAATCTCAAAGATTACTATTATAACGCTGTTTTTCATAATCAAATCATTTTATGGCTGAATATATGGCTTTCTAGAAAAAACAAAAAATGTAGTAAGTACATTAGTCATAAGTTCATAACCTAACCTAAACGATTTGATATATTTGATTTGTGTAATACTAAAAACAAAAGGTTTTTTCTCCCATTTCCTATTATAGTTCTTGCAATTTACGAGCGCGCGTCGCCCTTAGTTGTGTGAGTGTCCATATCTATACACGCGTACATGGCTCGCTCGCTACTGACTGCTCCGTCAGGTACGCACACTAACGAAAATGTCTATTCACATTTTCCAACTACAAATAAAGTATACGCGCACTCGTAGATTGCAAAAACTATAATATCAAGGCACGCGGCGAGCGCGTAAACGCCACTGTACAAGGCGCGCTGATATGAATGTTATTTTAATGTGCTTTACGTCGATATTCATACTGACAGACATCGACCTGCTAATTTTAGGGACTACTGGGTCTTAAGTTATTCCTTTTTTAATATTCTGTTTAACATTGCAGTGTCGAAAAAAACAACTTTTTTAACACGATTTTATTAGCTTGGGCTGTAGCCTGTAGGATATGTATGTAAAGAATATTTGAGCATGATTTTTACCTATCCCCAGTAGTCTTACTAATTCGAAATTTTGCATATTATGTATGAGCAAATGACAATGCAATAAATAGTTTACATTTTTGAAAAAAATATTTAAGCGTGTTTTTTTTAGTTTTTTTTTTTTTGTGTTTTATGGCTATGGCTAAAAATTCTAGACACATACCTCAGCCTCCATAACAGCAAGCTGTTCAGAAGTCCTGCTGGCTCTGCGTCTCACAGCCCCAAGTTCTTGTCTCGCTTCAGCCAATGCCCTCTCGGCTGCAGCGAGCCGCTCGCATGCCTCCTCGCAGTCGGCACGAGCGGCACTCAAGGACGCGTTCTCTTCACGCATACTAGAGTTTGTCGAAAATGCAAGACGTGAGTGGAAGAACCAGATAACTAACATGCTAATTTTTTGCCTTATAATTTGAACAATCCTTGTAAGTTATCTACTTCATCATCCAGCTAATATATCTGGCTACGCCCTATCTGAGCCCTTTCTAGCCCTAAACCCTCCATTTATGTAAAAAACGGCAACTTTTTAACTGTTATTTACCTGCTTCTTCCACTAACATCTACAAATATACTTCTGAATATGACCAACTTTCATTACTGAAGCAATTTTTCTACTTATAAAAAAAAAGTTGTTCTTGTGTTGTCAAAAAATATGATACTAGTTGCGGCGTCGCGTCGCACTAGCATGAAACACCATGTAGAAGATAAACAAATTAGGGTTAATTTATAATAGCGCAGAGTCGAAGCGAAGCGAAGCGAACTCCTAACAACTGAACACAAAAAATTCAACTTTATCTAATATTAGATGACGCGATGAGTTCATATCGCGCGGGAACCGTACCTTTTTGCGGGATAAAAAGTATCATCTGTCCTTTTCCGGGACTTAGAGTATGACGATACTTTTTATTCTGGAGAAATGCACGGATCCCGCGCGATAAACAAATTTTGACGCCACAGGCTTGCGGGCGTCATCTAGTTATATACAATTTTATAATATTATATATGTATATTTAATTTGTTATAAAAACATTTGAAATTTTGAATACTAGATGGTTGCCAACCTCAAATTAAAAAAACCAGGATTTGAAGTTGGAAAACCAGGACAATTCAGTTTAAAAACAGGACGCCTGAGTGTCGCAGGAATTATGTAAAAAAAAAAAAGTCAATATTTTGACAATAAAATATCAAAAGAAAAGCGTTGAAGTTTGAAACATAAAATTTAATTTCTTTTTTTGAGGTCGTATTCGACTATTTGGAGATCTCTATTCTCTAGTATAGGCTGTTTCAAAACAAAGGCGCCTAGTGCCACTTTTTTCTTTCATAAAAATACATCTTTTCATACAAACCATGACTCACAAAATTACGCTCCTTTGTATGAAACTGAATGCAGCAGAATTTCTGCCAGCCGAAATTCTGTACTCGCAAGTCACAAACTCACAACTCACAAATGACGCTCGTTTGGCTTCACGCTAAAAAGACCCTAAAGGATATCATCAAGTGTCACTTTGCGCCTTTGTTTTGAAACAGCATGGCAGCGCGGCAACGCAATTACTTGCGAGTAGCATAAAAATTTGAGAAGAGGCACGTGAATTTTAAAATTTAAAAACCCAGGACAGCCCAGGACGTTGCTTGAAAACTATTCAGGACGTCCCAGGACACTATAAAAACATGGACATGTCCTGGGAAAACAGGATGGTTGGCAACCCTAGTGTTGGCAACTTTGTTACGTCAAAATAGTTTTATTGCATGGGAACCGTCAATTTTTCAGGTTTCAACTGCCTACGTCCTTTCTAATCACTCAAAGTCTCATCATATCTTTCATCAATATCAGTTGAGTGGTGTCGTAGACTTACACGTTCAGCTGTGCCCTCAGTGTGTCTCTCTCTGCAATGACAGCCCCGAGAGCCTCCTCGTGATCACGGCTGGTGAGCTCCAGTTGTGTCCGCAGTGAGTGTGCCAGGTGAGACTTCTCCCGGAGTTCACACTGCAGCTCCTCTAGTATTTGGAAACCTTGAAAAGAAAGTAGGATCGGATATTTTCGTGAACTTAAAAAACCAACTTTTATTGTGTACTGTGAAAAAAGGAGCAGCCTGCCCCGGCTTCTTAGGGTAAAGGATGAAAAATGTTTTGTTTAAGGTTGAAAATACTGTAAGCTGTATTATTTTAACTTGGGTTTCTTTACTATGTATGTTTTTAAATCAAATCCTTACCATCACTTGAAATGCCTGAATCGGAATCTTGTGGCACCTGTCCACCTTTTAAGTTAAAGCTGGAATGAAATATGATTAATTATTTAATGAACACAAATATTGCCCAATTCTTACATTGTATCTTTTCTGACACATTAGAAAAGAATAAAACACATGAATGATTGCTTTCACACAAACACTGGTTCCCAACCAGTGGTGCACAGTTGCACTCAAGCCAAAATATGGTCACTCAACAAATATATGTATTATAAGTCCTGGGATAGCGGACTTTGTGAAAAAAATAAAGTATCAACTTTTTTATGTAATTCCTATAATAGGCTACTTAACTATTTTTTTTCTTCATGCTAATCGCTTCTTAATCATTCATTTTCACAAAAAAAACTAATATTTTAATATTTTACACAGTAGAAACCCATAAAAATGTTGATTGAAAAACATGCCTTTTAAATGGCGCCGAAAACACTGTCCGCCATGGTGTGACGTCATACGTTTTGTATTTTAAACTCTCTTTATTGAACATTTTTACGTGCTAAATGTACAGGTGTAAAAGTGCCCAAAAATTATAAAAGAATTAAATAAGAAATTAGAAATCATTTGTAATGTTGAAAACTTTTGGAGAAAAGTTTTGGCCATTTCATTTATCGTCTACAATAAATAGAGATAATATATAAAACTGATGTTTTAAGCTAATTATTCAATAAAATATATTTTACAAATCTTTCTAGCCTTATTCTTATTATTTATGTACAGATAAACTTACATATAACGAGCGCGATAAATAAAAGATATTAAATTACTGTGAGGATGACGTCACATCCAAATCGGAAGTACCGCAAAAGCGTTTTCGTCAGTATAAATCCTATATTTAATAAAATCATAGTTTCAAATTGACTTTATTTATCAATCATAAGCTTTTATTTGATGATAAGGGTGAAATACGGTTTCCTAGGCCAAGTTCTACTAGAAAT
Organism: Lysandra bellargus; assembly: GCA_905333045.1. NCBI lineage: Eukaryota > Metazoa > Arthropoda > Insecta > Lepidoptera > Lycaenidae > Lysandra > Lysandra bellargus. The sequence goes on along the minus strand of HG995341.1, from coordinate 3,261,293 downwards.
ATGCATTTGTTCAATGAAATTGAATATAGGTCAAGTAGCCTATTATTGTGTAGGCTGTAGTTCATTTTTATGATAGTTTCATAGTGGGGGTATCAAGAAAAATATAAGTAGTACCTGACAAAGGAAATACCCTTGCTTTAAAATACAAAAGTTGTAAGTAAAAATATATTGGTCATTATTACTAAATATTATGCTTTTAATACTTCAGTCGGAATTTCCAGGAATTGCTATTGTATTCTATTGTTGTCGCGATCACCGGTGCTCGCGCGGGGCCTGAAGGATTAAATAATTTATAAAATTACTTACCTCTCATCTAAGTCTAGTTTGATCTTTTGATTTTCACTGTAGTAGTTTAACGTTGCTGCTAGCTTGGACACAGTAATTTCTGGGTCGTTATGGTCGGGGTCTAATAGGGATCGAAGGAAGGTGTACTCTGACCTGATAAAACAGATTTTTAATATCTATTTATTGGATATTATTTCAATAAGAAAAATACATAAGAAAATGACAAAAACTATTTTAGAGCAAACACACTCTGGAAATAGGTTACTTGATAAGTTAGTTTTCAATGTCTTAAAATTCCCTAAAAAATTGTATGCTGATGACAACACTCTAAAATTCTAAAGATGTAGATGTCTGAACCATGAAAATTTAGAATTAATAAGCAGAAATTAGCTTGGCCACTCCTCTTCATTTCTGTTTCCTTAGAACGAGGTGTATTTACTTCTGCGATTTATATACATTCAACAGGGTTTTGTTTACTCACTTATTTGTTTTGGCGAACGGTGCAAATTTGTCCATCAGTGTACTAACAGATACTGTGCTAGTTTTGTCCACACCACAACAGTCGAATATCTGTACCGCCGTGACAAAATATTCTAAAAATATAACAATAATCTAAGTAGGCTTTACCAACGCAAAGTTATAAATATATTTTGTGAACTAAATACTTACCGTCAGCGTTCATATCGCCGTCTATGTTCATCTTGTATGTGAGAAATATATCTTCGGTTAAGTGTTCTCGTATGCGATGATGTTTGTTCAGAACTATAATTACTAAATTAGTTAAGATTTGAACCGTTTTATTATAATCTCATGTGATAATTTCAATTTTTATCACACTTCGTTGATCGTTCAACTTCAATTTTCAACAGTACAATAAAATGTTGCCACTTGCCAGTAATTGGTTGCCAATTTCGGCAAATCCAAAAAAATCATAATAATTTATTTTGTTTAAAATATTATTTCAATGTATTTTCCTCAAATCGAGCATTCATTTAATTATAAATCCTGAATCCTGATGCTTTTTCAAAGATTCCATAATCCATAGGTACTTACTTCATACTTGGCTACGCTACTTCTTGGAAGTTCTAATAAATTATATTTCTTAAATTTACACCATTCTGAACCCTGTACCTAATAGTATGGCAATACAGAATATGTTAACTGACAAAACCTGTATTCTTATACTATAACCAGTGTATTGCCTATTGCCACTAGCCACTGTTAACTACCATCTGATTATTTTGACATCTTGATAACCAATCAAGTCTGGTTAAATCGCAATGTTCTATAATAGGAATTAGGAACACACTGAAAGTAGGTATATAATTTCTATTTCCGGTAGCCAACTACTAAATTCGTTCATAAACAAACAAAAATACCTAAATCATTGCGAGGCGAGGCTTATGACCTATTTCATCTAATAATATTCCCAATTTCAAGTATACGTGTGCTCTTTTAGGGCCGATTCACACCGGATCGGCAGCGGCCGTCGGGCCGCCGCCGACTTCCGCCTGCGGCGCCTCGAGCCCTTTTAGAAGTTTTCAAGCGATACTAGCAGTTATGAGTATGTAAATAAAGTTTAAAATTATTTCACACTAAAAGTGCTCTTCGCGCCGCTGCCGATCCGGTGTGAATCGGCCCTTAGACATGTTTAACAATCAGATAAATGCCTCGACGTCAAAATATATAATAATATATCTCTCCTTACCATGGGCGTAACGAAGTACCAAGAGCGATCGGTCGCAATGCTCAATAATATACTGTATTATCTATGCCCAAACCACAGAATCCTTGTTTTTAATTTTTACCTCACCTTCAATACTATTGTGAGATTCGAAGTTTAAGGATTTTCCTAATGTGTCCCCCCCCCCCCCCCAAGACCTATGCCCCCCTATGTAGAATCCTATATGGCTACGCCCATGCTCCTTACCAGTGCCCGATCTAAGGGTGGCGAGCCGGGAGTTTGCCCAGAGCGGCAAACAATGAGAGGCAACACAATTGACTTGTTATTCCTATCTTCCAATCTAGCTACCTATTAGACATTACATTATTATCTAGATCGGGCTCTGCTTACAACTTTTGTAATTGATAAAAATTGTCTCTAGTCTCTACTAAGCTGCTGTATCATGTATGATATTTTGCGGTAATAGATAGTAAAACAACAATGTTAGATGTTTTATTGATGTAATTTCTATCTGCTGTTGATGGTTCGCAATATTCTCTCCAGCCCTGGAGGCACAGTCAACATGGCCAGCTTCGTTTCAATCATTGAGAAGTCGCTCAACTCCATCTGAAACAAATAATATTTTTAAACACAATATCTTAAGTGTAAAGAAGTGCTACCTGCACTTACATTTTGCCAAGTAGGTAGGTAAGGGCCCTGTCCACAGCCCGTCCACATTGCGAATTTTAACCGCGCGGATTTTTTCTCGCATTCTTTAACACCTTGAATCTTATCTGAGTATCCACACTGCCGATGAAAAATTTTAATACGAATGCGAGATTAAATATCGCGCGGAGAGTTTTGCAGTGCGGACGGGGCCTAACCTAAGTAAGAGCCTGTCCAGATGAGGAGTTTTACGCGCGTTCTTGAGTTGAGCTACATAATATTATATCGCGTCCAGATGCTTACGCGCGTTTCCTTACTCGCGCGTAAAACGCTTGCAATGAGCGGGACTTTTGACTCACACGTAAAACGCGCGAGTCGAGATACTTGGGTGCCATAGCAGCGTCCAGACCTACGCGCGAGTCCGCCGCGAATGGACGTATTTGATTGGAGCGTGATAACTTCGAGTCCATGTTTGTAGCGTAAAAACGCGCATAAAACGCGGTATCAGGATGAATAGAAATTGAAACGCGCGTATGAACTTCGCGCGTAAAATGCCTCATCTGGACAGGCACTAAGAGTAGACGCTGAACAAAATTTTATAAACGTAATCACGATCGAATGGTGGTTTTTTCGTCCCATATTTCCACAGTACACTAAATCACAATGACACTTTTTTTATTTAATAAGGTCTTTCCTATTTATTAAATTTTAGTGGCTGGCTTGAATCTCGGTAGTCATTTTCATGGCTGCTATGGAATGGAGATGAGGGCGAATGAATATTTCGGGGCGTGCCCCTGGACTTCCGGTACACCCATGCTTACCCCGTCCGGCGGATCTCGGTCTCTGGCGGGGAAGCGGCCGTAAAGCCGCTCGCAGATCGCGCACACGCCGCACCACGTTCTGAACGTTATTGTGTTGCTCTCCACCTGAAAATATAATAACGTTACGAAACGTAACGGAAAAGGAACATAGCATAAGGTATGGAGCCCATACCCAATCTGTAGCACATTCACACTACAAATTAATGCAATAATTAAGGATGTTCTTTTTATTGGGAAAAATAAAACAATTATTATAATGTAATATGTCTCAAAGTGAATTTTTGTCGGTCGCTGTCGCTTGCGGTAAAGATCGGAAAGTTACCTTAACATTTTTGACATCTAACTACAATCTGACTACTAACTACATCGAAACTAGCGAATGCTATGATTGGGGGGCCCCGATTCACAATGCCCAATTATTATTCTTCTAGGAAACTTCGCCCGGCATTCAATAAACGTTTGCCTCTCAGTTTATATACTGTATTATCTATGTTTGCCGCGCTAGGCGTTGACCAATAACGGATGACCGCACGGTAAAGTTTTCGAATCCGAGTCGAATGGAACACGCTCTAGAGGACCTTTAGCCATCATGTTTTCTTTATCGCTTCTTATGGTAGCCTTTCGAAGCGAGCGTCTATACTCTATAGCGTCAGTGACGCCGCGTCTGTGAAAAATGTATGGTTCGGCGTCGAGCACAGCGACTTAGGCCCGTAATAGTCAGTACTCAAGATGCATCTCATTTATACGGGCCTGGCCCGTATTTTTGGTCAGTACTTAAGATGCGACCCGGTCTCAAGACGTGGTTCGGCTCTGTGATTGGTCCAAATTTTGACAGCCAACCAATCACAGAGCCTGAACCGTGTCTTGAGACCGAGATGCATCTTGAGTACTGACCAAAAATACGGGCCTTAGTGTCGCTGTGCTCGAGGAGTCTGTGACATCACTGACGCAAAACCATACATTTTTCACAGTCACGGCGTCACTGACGCTATATAGACGCTCGCTTTGAAAGCCCACCTTTATAGAATCGCCGATAAAGATGTATGGAATTGACATATTATAAGCGTTCGACAATATGAAGATGACGTTCGACTCGTCTAATGTCAATGAGGCATTTTCTTATTTTTTTAAATTTTATTGTCAAACAGTTTCCATTTTAGTAACTAGATGGCGTATGGGTAGACAACTATCGGTAATACCAGGGAATACCATCAATAATTGCTACAAAACTGGGCAAAAGAATGTAAAACTTGATACATTTCAATTTGAAAAAGACGCAATAATGGAATATTATTGCAATATGATATATGAGTAGGATAATAGAGTTATTATAACGATGTTTTAATTAAAACTCACGGAAGAAATAGCCACTTTTTACCGATATTCACACCAAATGTCACAGGAAATATACATTTAGGTTTTGACAACATCTTACCTACGCTTGTGCAAGATAACGGATATTTAATGGCTAATATTTTACCAATAATGAACATCAAAAACCCAAATAACACAATTTGGGAAAAAATAATAAAACCTCACTAACAATAAAAAGTAGAACAAGTTTGAAAGTGACATGCCCGCCAAAACTCTCTTTCAGTTGTCAGTTTTCAGTTTGACAATTTGCGTGTTCCTAAACTGTTACCAGTATACTGGCCTAATCGCTTAGGCCAATGATCGCTTAGGCGTATGCTCTTCGTAAAATTTAAACTAGAGGGACGAAGCAAAAAAACACAGTAATATATTATGGAAATGTATAAATACACACTGTTTTATGTTAATATTATGCTAACGAAAACTAGGTTTATAGATCAGTTAACTAAAGCTGGCACGTTCACAGTGCTGTCACTTATGCAGTTTCACTATACAGTATATTTAAAAATTTAATATGTTTGCATCATGATAAAAATTATCGTATAATCTGCGTACGATAATAATATGCTATCGTACATCGTACGTACGCAAAAATTATCGTATGTGCACGATAATTATCGTACGGTTCCGAACGCTGGCCGCTCGCTGATCACACGTTACCGACTTGTAACATCACGCTGTATTTATAAACAGTAGCATATAAAAAACAATAACTGTCCCCTTCACGCTCATAGTCATAAGATAGGCCGCGCGCGAGAGAGACGGGCAGATTTTTTATGATGCGTATGCAGTACGACGTCACGCCACGCGCTTATTCACAGACACTACACAAGCGCAATGTTTAAATGTGTTGATCGTGCCAGATCTTGTTAACTGACCTGTAAGATATTTTGATTTATGTCACACTTGATGTACGTGCAGACAATTTCAGATCGGTGGGGAACCAATAGAAAATCTAGAAGTGTCTATCGTCACGCCGTCTGGTGGAGATTAAAAATAAGAAAACATCCCATTATATACATTTTGATCAACGATTCTATAAAGTCTTAGCTAGGGGTCATTACCTCTATCTTATCTCCATCTAGTCCATCAGTGTCCAGGGTTAACTTGATGTCGTCAGGGTCGCTTTCTTCCACGTACTCCCCCCATCGCATTATGTCTTGGAACTCTCTTACGTGATCCTGGGTTAGTATTCCCCCCATCATCAGGATCAGACCTTCTGGTATGTCCTGGAAATAATGGCAGAGAGAAATAGATTAGAAAAAAAGATTTAAGTAAGGGTCAGTTCACATTGTCACAAATAGATACATTTTATATGAGCCATTCAAAGAAAGGGCGTATTAAAAATTAAACCACTTTGATAATATAATAAAAAAGGTCATACAAATAAATTACTATAAATTAAAATGTTCGTCCTTGTCTATCGTTTGTCGTATAGTGTATACTGTATAGTACAATGTGTCAATACTTTTGTAAGTAAGATAAGCGGATGAGCGGGCCCCTAGACGAGCAATTTTATTGCGAAATATCACGTATTGCGTAATATTATTGACCGTCTAGGGTTGATATTGAACATCACGCGCCTTCAATTGTCAAATAAACTGTTCAATAAAATTGAAGCGTGATATTTCACAATACAATTGATCGTCTAGGGGCCGGCTAAGACTCACGGCTATAGGCATCCTGTATCCGTCGTGGAATCGCCGCAGCACTGTGAGGTAGAGCAACTGCTTCGACTTCTGTATGGTCACGTAACGCGCCGCGAACTGCATCGGCGTTATGTCTGAAACGGAATTGAAGCTTCCTGCCTTACTTCCGACAGAATCAAGAATCGAATCACCTCGATCTCAACAGCTTTTGCTATTTCCGACAATTATATACCAGCGCACAATCGTGCTGCGGCTCAATTTAGAACAAATCAGCAGCTACCCCCGAAACTGATACGATTTTGAATTATTACGAGTCTGATTAGTTTCAAATTGAGCCGACGCACGATCGTGCGCTAGTATAGCTGTCAGTAGTGGGAAAAGCCGTTGAGATAGAATTAGGTCCAAATTGATCCGCAGTACGATCGTGCGCTAGTATAGCTGTCAAGAGTGAAAAGCCTTTGACTATTAATTATGTCTAATTTAACTGATTGCTTACTGCGAAGTAGGTAGCGAGGAATAGTGATTTCCTAAGGCTCAATTTACATCGCCGCGAAATGGAATGGAAGCGACTTTTTGCAACGAAACTGTACCTACATATCACAATGAAATTTATGTCAACAGTATGACAATACCACTTCTGCCAATTCTCGCGTTATGTGGCGAAATAAAAAATTCTGCGGCGGTGTAAAGTGAGCCTTAGGATTCTCACTTTGAGAAACTCTATCTCATCTTACCTGCTAGCGCGTTGGTATCAATGGGCAGCGTGAACCGCGCGTTCCTGCGGGAGAACACGCGCGGCACGTGCAGCCACTCCCCCAGCCCGGAGACCCCCTGCTCCCCCAGACTCCCCATACCCTCCGCTAGATCCGCTAGACCCCCGGCACGCAGGAGCTCACGCGTGCGCGCCCGCTGCGGCCGCGTACGCAACGCCTCTTGCAGGACGTAGCGACGCTGGAAAAAAAGAACATTAATATATTATAGCCTCCTCTTTATGAAGTCGGCTGAAAATAAATAAATATCAGCGCAGACGAAACGGAGAGCAGCGGGGAGGATTTTTTTAACGCATTTAAAAATAAACTTTAAAATTATTACACTAAAGAGCGATAGGAGATTCCCGCGTTTCCTCGAGTATTTCTATAAGGTTCAAGCATTTATGCACTTTAACTTAATAAATTTAGAGTTTATTTTCAAGTGCGTTAGTAAAATCCTCTTTGCTGCGCTCCATTCTGTCTGCGCTGAACCTAAGGGTAAGGCTTCTTATAATTTTAAAGAGGAAATAGTTTTTGAGTGAAACTTCTTTAGGCGCATTGAGAGTGAAATTTCAAGGCCGCGCCATGAATAGAGGGTTAAGATAATAATAACATAGCCGTCACGTCTTCTTTACAAATAATTAATTTACGAAGATATAGTACGTTACTGATTAGATATTATACACTTCAAAAAAGAGACAGCGCTATTTTCCGTTTAACTAGAAAGAGACAGACCTTGGTATCGAACTCCGTCTCAATGGTCAGCAGCAAATCGGGGTCACCAATGTGGAATGATGTGGACTTGGGAAAAGCGTTGGGAAGGAATTGAGAAAGAGGATAAAGGAGAGGATGTGTGACGGGTTATTTTGGAAATCTGGCAATCTGTGCATTCTTTTGCCCATCTGCGGCAATCTTTTTGCATTCCAGGCCATACAAATCTTTCTCCGACTAGTTTTGCAGTTGCTGATAATCCAGGATGGCTTAGTTCATGCATTTTTGAGAAGATTTTCTTCCGGAATTTTGGTGTTATGTATGGCCGGACTCTCCCTGTAGATGTGTCACAGTATACATCATTGTGTTTTTCCAATCTTAGAGCTGTTGCAGTATTCAGTAGATATTGCAATTCAGGATCTTGTTCCTGATCTTTTGCAAGATCTCTGTAGTTGATAGCTTCTGTGATCTCCTCTATTCTCGATAGTGCGTCTGCAATTACGTTGTCGCTTCTGGATATATGTTTCAGGTCTGTAGAGTATTGAGCAATAAAATTCATATATCTAAATTGTCTCGGTGAACACTTTTCTCTTTTCGTTGTAAATGTGAAGGTAAGTGGTTTGTGATCAGTGTAAATAGTAAATTGTCTGGCTTCCAACATATATCTAAAGTGTTTGATTGCTTCATATATGGCGAGTAATTCTCTATTGTATGGGCTGTATTTCTTTTGACTGGGAGACAATTTTCGGGAGAAAAACGACAATGGCTTCCACATTTCATCTTCTTTTTGTTGCAGGACAGCTCCAATGGCTTGGTCTGAAGCGTCCGTAAAAAGTGCCAATTCTGCATGTAATATGTCTGGATGAGTAAGTAGCGTGGCATCTGCTAGGCTTTTCTTATATAATTCGAAGGCTTCTAACTTCTCCTTCGTCATACTTACAGGGGCTGTTCCCTTAATATTTCCTGTTAGAGCGTTATTTAATGGACTTTGTATTTTGGCGGCCTGAGGGATGAATCTTTCTTTTTTTAGTTTATCATTCTTAGGAATCTTCGGAGTTGTTTCGCTGTGGTTGGAGGTTGCAGGTTTTTGATGACTTCAACCTTTTCATCTAGTGGTTTTGTTCCTTCAGCTGTTACTTGATATCCCAGGAATGATATTGCTGGCACGCCAAAGGTACATTTTGCTGTATTTATCAGTATTTCATATTTGGAGAGTCGCTCAAAGAGTTCTTCCAGGTGTTTAATATGTTCCTCTTCTGTGCGTGAGTAGATTAAAATATCGTCTATGAACGAATATACGTTGCTCATACCCTGAAGTACTTCATCTATGAACCTCTGAAAGGTTTGTGCTGCGTTTCTCAATCCAAATGTCATGTAGGGAAATTCATATAGGCCGAAAGGCGTAGTGATTGCTGTTTTAGGTATGTCCTCTTCAGAGACAGGGATTTGATTATAAGCTTTAATTAGATCTATTTTTGAGAATATTTTGGCTCCAGAAAGTTCGTATGTGAAATCATTAATGTGACGTATAGGATAGCGGTCTGGTATGGTTCTTGCATTTAGGGAACGGTAATCTCCGCATGGTCACCACCCATAATCTTTCTTCTTTGCTAGGTGTAGTGGCGAGGACCATGAGCTCTCGGATCGTCTTGCGGTACCATTTTGCTGCATCTCGTCGAATTCCTTTTTAGCTATCTTCAGGCGGTCTGGAGCTAATCGACGGGGGCGGGCACATACGGGTGGGCCTGGAGTGGTTCGTATGGTGTGCTTCGGTTCCACCGGTGTTCCGGCGGGTCTCGTGATGACAGGACACTTCTTCAGCAACTCGTGGTATTGCGATTTACCTGACACGGCCTTGATGGTAAGTGTCTCTGTTCCCTTGGCACAATGGTTATGTGGCAGGGCTATCGAAAGAGTCGTAAGGTTGTCTACGAGTCGATGGTTGCGGCAGTCGACTAATAAATTGTAGTGACTTAAAAAATCGACGCCTATTATAGGTTTTGCCACGTCAGCTACCACAAACCTCCATACGAAGTCTCGTCGTAATCCCAAGTCGAGATGCAGTTCTTCGTAGCCATACGTCGATATTATGGAGTTATTTGCTGCATACAGTTGAAACTCTGTCTTATTACGGTGTCCTCTGGTCGCTTTCTTAGGGAATACACATAAGTCGGAGCCAGTATCGATTAGGAACTCCAACTTGGTCTTCCTGTCGGTGACAAAGAGGCGGCCGTTGCATGCATGGCAGTCATGTGCGGCCACTACTGACTGCCGTCGGCATTTCCCGAGAACGAGCAGGGGCGGGCGCATTTAAATGCCTTGTCGCCAAATTTGTTATGGAAATAGCACACACCGTTACTCCTCGATTGAGATCTCGAACGTGACCTGTATCTCTGTTTGTCGTCGCAGTGTAAGTGCTTGTCGAATTTACGACGTGGTTGTCGCGACTGGTGTGTGCTGAGTTCTGCTACCTGCTTGGTCAACTGCTCTATCTGTCTTGCCATCGCCTCCATCACCGACCACATAGAGTCCCTAGCTGGTGTGCTGCTGCTGTCAGGTGTCGCTGCTGCCACCTGGAGTGTCGGGTGTGTGATGGCCGTTATCCTGTCTGCCAACTCCGCCAACTTGTCCAGAGGCATATCGCTCTGCGAAGCGATTATTGGCTGTACGGATACCGGGAGTCGGTTGTACCAGGTCGTTCGTATGAACTCCTATGGTATGTTTGGACCGGCGAGGTGTTGTAGATGCCGCAGAAATTGTGACGGTTTTCTCGACCCGATGTCCTCGCTGATGAGGAACTGTTTAATCTTCTCCTCCCGTGGGGCGGTCAGTCGACGTATTAGTTCAGATTTTAAAGTTTCGTATTTCCTTTCCTTGGGCGGGTCTTCTATGATATCTGCCACCTCAATTGCGTATTTGTGTTCTAGGTTACCGCATGTCGTGTAAAATTTTGTTGTGTCGTTACTAATCCCTGACAGTAGAAACTGGCCTTCCAGTTGCGCGAACCAAAGAGCCGGGCGCTCTGGCCAAAATGGGGGCACTTTAACTCCGACTCGAAATATTTCCGTCGGCTCCGGTACTACCTTGCTTGGGAAACTCGCGTTCGGATTTTCTTCGTTATTAGTCGCTACTAAAAAAAAAAATGGCCACGCCGCAGGAAAACGCCGCTGCGTTTTCCTGCGGCGTGGCCATTTTTTTTATTTATGTGTACTGTTAATTAATTGTCTTTACAAAATATCACTATTTGCCACTGTTTGTGTAAAATTTTGCTTTCTAGACGAGAAGATAAGAAGATGATGCAACAAGTATTTCACCCGAGTTTCTTTACTAGACCTAGAAGCTCCTCTCTTGGAGGGAAGGTTTCCGAATCACCACAACCGAGACCTTCTGAAGACAATGCTGATGTATTAATTATTGACAATTTAACCAGCACAACCAGTAAAGATCCCGACGCACCCATGTCAAATCATGAAAACTTTCCACCCACCAACAACACAGGAAACCATACAACTGGTCCCCCAGACTGGCAACGGGTACCAACTGCTAGAGCCTTTAAACCATTGATTCCCAAAGTGGTCCAGGTGGACCCCATGGGGTCCACGGGAGCCCGATAGGGGTCTACGCTTGCCTGGAAAAAAATGGGGGTCCACGAGTCGTTAACGGGGGTCTATAAAAATTAGGTGACCCGATTTGACTTCTCCTATGAATATAGGCAGACAATATTATATTAAAAGCAGAGCGAGACAGTACTTCAGTCCGGACCAACGCCTACAACTCTACAAGGCGCAGGTTCGGCCTCATATGGAATATTGTTCTTATCTCTGGACAAGGGCGCCAAAATATCAACTGCTCCCTCTGGATCGTATCCAACGAAGGGCCGCTCGAATTGTTGACTGCCATAGTGTTTCAAACAGCTTGGACCCCTTGGAATTACGCCGAGATGTAGCTTCACTCTGCATCCTCTATCGAATGTATCATGCTCTGAGGAGTTGTTCGGAATCATACCACCTGCAACTTTTCGCCATCGTCCCACGCGAAAAACATACCATCCTCATCACCTTGATTAGTGGCAGTCTTCCACAGTACGTTTTTCGCGTAATTTTCTGCCGCACACTGTAAAACTCTGGAACGAACTGTCACCAGCAGTATTTCCGGACCTATACGACCTGCAAACCTTCAAGAAAAGGGCGTATTCCCTCTTAAAAGGCCGGCAACGCACCTGCAGCTCTTCTGATGTTGCTAGTGTCCATGGGCGACGGTAGTTGCTTACCATCAGGTGACCCGTTTGCTCGTTTGCCCCCTTATTTAATAAAAAAAAAATTACAGAGCGAGAAGATTTAAAAATAAGTAAAAGTGTAATTCGGGGGGGGGGGGGGGGGTTAGTTGTGGGGTCCACCGGATCCAGTAAAATGTTTAAAGTGGTCTATGAAAAAAAAAAAAGTCACCATCTCCCGAAGGTGTGAAAACCTCTAATAGATTTAGCACCTTGCAAGTTGACCAAAAGGATACTGAGGCGAGTACTAATGAGTCACGTCCAAGCAAACCACCCCCAATCATTTTATATGGCATTGAAGATGTCAATAAATTAACAGAACTGGTGAACACCATTGCCAACAAAGACGACTTTTTCCTTAAAATAGTCAATAAAAATCAACTCCGGATCAGTAGTTAATTATGGTCAGGATTGAACAGTGCTGAGGAATATATACTTACTCCAACTGGAAGACCAATTAGACATTCAGCGATCAAATCAAACACAGATTTTATTCAACCAATTAATAAAAGACAATAAGTGTTCTGTTTCTAACACATCTTGTAACAGTATTAGCACCATCGATTTAACTGCAGATGATACAGTACCAGTGTGCATTATGGACAGTGAGAGAAAACTGAAGAAATATGTAAAAATTAAAAGATTTATAAAGAAAGCTCAGCAATTGTCAATTAAAAATAAAAAAGTAGTTACAAAATTGTCTAAAACAACAAAGAATAAAATGTTTTTGAGTGATAAATTGCTGAAATGTTCTAGTGAATTAGAAGATATAAAATATAATTATGAGGCCGATGTATGCAGCCTTCAGGCTGAAATCTCAAGTTTCTTGTTTTCATTAGAAAATATTACAAAAAAATATGAATTATCAAAAAAGGAAATACAGGGACATATTTCTGCAATGGATGATTTGCTTGAAATGTTACACTATAATGAGGAACGAGTGAACTCGTTGTTAAAAGTCAATACTATTTCAGAAATTCAAGAAAATCATTGATATATAAAACAATCCTGAAACCTGTATGGATGTATGGATTTCAATTATGGGGTGTGCGAGTAACTCCAACATCTCAATCCTACAAAGAATGCAGAACATCATACTAAAAACGATTTCAAAATCCCCGTGGCCCACCATAAAAGAAGAGATACTGAGGTCCACAGAAAAATACGAAAAAAGGCTAGAGGTCCACCCGAATACTTTAGTTTCTGGCCTCGTTAGCCGTAATTATAACAAGCGCCTGAAAAGGAAGGGCATCTTTTAAATGAAATAACTATGTTATAGTAAACCATGAGTATGCTATCTACAGTGGTAGAAGCACTCTACCTGCCATGCGTAGTACATCTCACCTGCTTATAGTTAAATACTGATTGCAAATTAGAAGAAAAAAAAATACAGACGCGTGACATCCTATGTATGTGCTGTTGAGCTCACCTATCACCTATCATATATCCAGCTTTAAATACTGGTAGAGACAGGCATACCTTCGCATCAAACTCCGTCTCAATAGCCTCTTCATCTACTTCTCTATGCAGATACTTCAGTATTTCGTCGTCTAGGAACGAGTCGGTCTTGCGTGGCGCTGATTTGATGAGGGGCAGAAGGGGCGTGTCGGGGGGCGGGGCTATTGAACCGCGGGAACTGTGGTTGCGGGAGTCAGTGTCTATGCCGGCAACCTGAGGAAGAAGTAGAGTTTATAGGGAAGTGAAAGAGGGAGATGGAACATACATTTTTCCGTTTGACGTGGAAAAAATACAGTAAAAAAAACCGGCCAAGTGCGAGAGTTCACGCACGAAGGGTTCCGTACCATTACCTATAGAGAAAAATAAGTGTGGTAATGCTTTTAAAACGGAACGTGAGTGAGTTAGTTTGAGAGTGTTTGATTGTGCGAAGCGTTACTATAGTTGAAACATTCAACGTTGAGCATTAAGGCGCATAATCGACCTTATGCTATAAGTTATAACACTACGACCCACATATCCACGCGAAAAATATACCATCCTCATCACCTTGATGAGTGGCAGTCTTCCACCGTGCGTTTTTCGCGTAACTTTCTGCCACGCACTGTAAAACTCTGGAACGAACGCAGTATTTCCGGACCAATACGACCTGCAAACTTTCAAGAAGAGAGCGTATCCTCCCCCCCCCCCCCCCCCTCTTAAGAGGCCGGCAACGCACCTGCAGCTCTTGTAAGGTTGCGAGTGTCCATGGGCGACGGTAGTTGCTTTCCATCAGGTGACTCGTTTGCTCATTTGCCCCCTTATTTTATTAAGTAATAAAATAAATTAATTAAATTCAAAAACCCGACTGCAAAAAGTGTTAACTAAAAAGAACGAAACAAGACCTAATTCTGCCGGAGGCATCGAATCCATGTTTTAATTGATACGACTCTTGCTTACGAGTTTCATGCCAGGATGAATAGAATGTTACATAGAAAAATGTAGAAGAAGAAAGTGGATAATAAAATGCAGTCGGAGGCACGTCGCACCAAGTTTAACATTAATTCATAAATCATAAAATATTATGCCTCCGACTGCATTTTATTGTCCACTTTCTTTTTCTACATTTTTCTATGTAACCTTCTATTTATCCTGGCATGAAACTCGTAAGCAAGAGTCGTATCAATTAAAACATGGATTTTATTTGCGACTTTTTAGTTGTAGTCGTCTAACCATTTCGACAATAAATCTAATAAAAAATTGAAAAACTACCGTGCTGATATTACCATATATCGTAACTACTGTACACTTAGAAAAGTGTATGTCTACAATACGTTATAATAGGTACATATACTGTTTCAATGTATATTGTATAGTTATGTTTCTAGTTTTAAGTACCAAATCATTGTTTTTGAAGTGAAAACTTCTTTAGCGGCGTTGAGCACTTTTGTGGGATGGGTAAAAACTGTGAAATTCGCGCCAGATTTTCGTGTTGATCGAAAAACCATACAAAACGCGTAAGACGGTTGGAGAGTAGTATTTTGTGTCGAACTCGAACTCGAACTCGATTTGAAATTTGATCGAAACTTGATCAGAACTTGATCGAAACTTGATCGAAACTTGATCAGAACTTGATCGAAACTTGATCGAAACTTGATCGAAACTTGATCGAAACTTGATCGAAACTTGATCGAAACAACTTGATTGACGATTTTTAAAAATCGATTTTCATAAAAAATGGGTTAAAAATTTAATCGATTTTCATAAAAAATGGGTTAAAAAAATGCACAACGTTAATAATCAAGTTTTCACTTCTGCCGGCACTCCCGGAATGCAACCCGTCTTTTTTTTTAATACTTTGTCATTGAATTTTCATCTTGTTTCAGTAATGTCAGTTAATTTTTAATTAATATTGGATTTATCCATGCAGGCGGATTTTGGTTTTTTCTTATTTTATTACTAGCTGTCGATGTCGGTCGCGGCTCCGCCCGCGTGGATGTTGGTGAGCTCTGCAAAAAGCATACCCAGGAAAGACTCGGTCAGCAAAATGATTCCCAGCCCCCAGGTCAATTCACAGACTCCGACACTAAGGGTCTAAACACACTAGGCTGAATTACGCCGACGTAAATTCCGCCGCGTTTACGCCGCGTTTCAAATCCATACAAAATATGGGCGGAACGCGATAGATGACACACCGAAATTCTGTCGTGAGCCGAATTTCCGACGAGCAGACGTAAGCGGCTGAACGTAATTTCGGGCACGTAAATTACGCCGGCGTAATTCAGCCTAGTGTGCTTAGACACTAACATCGACGACGCAGTCATACGCAGGCTGCACCCTGCACAGATTGTCTTCCTCCCGCACGCGCACCCGCCTTAAGGGGGTGACAGACACGCGAGTAAGTACGCGGACTTATGGCTCGACGATCTTAATCGCCTGTGTGTCAGCGTAGAGCCGCGAGCCGCGAGCCTGGGGGTTACCATGCCCCCAGGCTCGCGGCTCGCGGCGCGTGTGAGCGATTCTCGTGTGTCACCGACGCAAGCCGAGTAAGTTCGCGAACTTAAAACCCGCGTACTTTAAGTTCGTACGTGTGTCACCCCCTTTAGTGACGCCAACTATCGTAATATTTTAATTTCGCCATAATTTCAAAACCAAATGTCCGATTTTATTCATTCAAAGACCAAATATTATCTACATAAATTGTACTTAGTAATGGAATAATTTATTTTGATAAGGATTAAAAGAATGAGTAAAATAAACGCGTTTAAATGTAGTCCAAAAAAATTTCAAGATTTTTAAATAAAAAAATGGTTATTGTGCCTCACTCGACATAGATAGGTATAGTGTGTCGCGGACTTTTTTATAGATGTTTGTAAGTTCTACAATTACTTAGAATTTTATGGTTCTATCTTTTATTGTTTAGGCAGCGTACGTAAAATAAGTAACTTTTCTGGTTGATTTTTTACACCTTGCGTCCGAAGAACCCAAATATCTTACGGTACCCTATTTTTTTCCAAAATAAAATTCAGCCTATGTTCAGCAAAAATAATGTAGAATTCCAATGGTAAAAGCAATGATATTCTACTAAATACAGATCTGTTACGTTCATACTATTTTCCGACTTAAATTGCTTCCAAACAATTTTCAAATTCAATTGCCAAATTTGACAGATAAGTGTAACAAAAGATACGAAATGCCATTTACATAAAAGGGACAGACTAAATAAAAGACGAGCTAATTGGCCCGTATTTGAGGCTTCACAACGCGCGCGGTAGTAACATATCTGCTTTGTGTTTTTTTATATAATATCATTGGGTAAAAGAATTTTTCAAATCGGTCCAGTAGTTTCGGAGCCAAACAAACAAAAAATCAAATCTTTCCTCTTTATAATATTAGTGTAGATTTATTGTTCTATTTAATATTAAAACTGCAAGTTATAAATACATATTTAGAATCAGTGTTTAAAATCCTTTATTTTGATACCCCACTCGATATGCTTGGTAGAATTTTATTTTTTTTTACCTCACAATATGGCGTCAAACTGCAAACATCCGCCATTTTGGTTTTTTCTTAATGTCACCTATCTAAGAACACTCGGGCTATTAAGACAAATCTAACGAATCTACCTCAAATGTGAAAATCCGTTTAGCCGTTCTGAAGATACGATGTAATAAATAATATTACATACATAGAAGATACGCGCTAAACACATAACCCTCCTGGCAGTCGGGTAAAAAACACTAAGTTGTACCTGTGTTTCAGGGTCCTGCTGCGCCTGCGCTGCTAGCCCCGCTGACGTTAGCCGGTCGCTGCCGCCGCGCACCTTGCGACGCCGCTTGCCGCGACGCCGGACTTCGCCTGCAACATTACAGGGTGTAACAAAACATGAACAAAACTAAGTGATAATACTATAGATTTTGTATGTGTTCCTCGTAGAAAGATCACTGTGAAAGTAGCAGCGCTGAAAGGCCAATTTTTCACTTTTGTATGGGTATAAGCATCACGAGTTTCCCCATACAGAAGTGAAAAAAAATTTTAGTATGTCAGCGCTGCACTTTCACAGTGAACTCTCTACGATGAACACGTACAGAGCTACAGACCCTAAAGTATTGGAACGAAGTTCCTTATCGTGCGTTGCAAAGGGGCTAGACGGAAAAAGTTGTAACGACACATTTTTATTAGTTCCTCGGCTGTACAAAGGGCGTTGTTAGTATTCCTAGGCGTCAACTAGATGGCGTTTTTTTATAACTTCGTTCCATCCGGGTGTCCCTTGACACCTCTCATTAATTTATAACTTAGTTTTGTTACACCCTTAACTGTACCATTTGTATATATAACTCAAAATATGTAAAGAACGTACCGCTATCATCTGGGTTATCAATAGGTTCAGATCCATTAGCGTCCTTCTCACTCTTGGATCGTTGTGATGCTGGCGCTTCTGTCTTCTTGGGTTTCTTCTCCTTTCCTATGTTCAACGCTTTCAGTTGGTTCTGGAATAGATGTAGGAAACCATACTATTTTGTAACAGCTAATAAACTTTTAGGCAGGGCCGCAAAAACATGTCAAAAATGGGGTTTTTGTATGATGGCGGCGCGGCGTTAGTTACTTTTTCGCCACGTTCATTTAAACTTTTAAAGCCTTGTCGGTCTGTATGTGTACGAACTCTGCCGCAAGGGCGGATCCAGCTTTGGCGCCAGGGGGGGGGGGGGGGGGGGTGTCACATAGTCGTGGTCAAGACACAATAAGAACTTATAATTATTTAAATTGCCATCAAACAAATTATTACCTATATTGAAAGTACTTAAATAAAATCTATAAAAAATCAGGATGTTTAACAATTTTACTTAGTGTTTCACCTAGGACCTGGACCCCCCCTGGATCCGCCCTTGCTCTGCCGCCATCCTAGGACGCTGCCGCCCACCCTAGGACGCCATAGGACACTGTCGCCCATAGCCTATAGACTATAGTCTATACTGCCTATACCTACTTAAATCCAGAGCTACTTTTAGGTACAACATTTTGCTACCGACATAGGTGAAGTAAAGACGTATTAAAAAATAAGTTACAAATGCTGCAATTCGCAAGTACTGTCAGAGAAGTTGATTCATTGACAAATGGCGGACCTAGGCAAGTTGGTCGCCTGGTGGCGTTAAGCGTCTCACAGACAGACGCGGCCTGCGGTGGCGGTGGCAGTGGCAGTCAGTTAGATGACTTAAGAGTTCTAGGAACGACACAGTCACACGCGGCCACGCGGCCAAGCCATCCGACTGACCGTCACCGCCACCGCCACCGCAGGCCGCGTCTGTCTGCGAGACGCGTTATGTGTCGAACCCAGTTGAGTGTTGACAGATCCTGCTATATTATTACAATACCCGGCAATAAATATTGCACATCGACCTTTGGAAAGAGACATTCGGCTAATTTCGGTTTCATAGAGCGTTATCTTTATAGCACACACCTATTTGACATAATGTCAGTCGTTGTTCAAATTCAATAGAGTGCAGTCGCGTCCAGTTCAAAATATATATCTAGAGTTGTTAACACCCCTAAATTTGCTACAGCTGTAATTTTCCATTATTATTTTTAACAAAAAATTAAAACCGACTTCCAAGGTAAAACAATAATAACATCCTTATAATATGAACTAAAAAGTATTAAATAATTATTCCTATCTAATAGTGCCTTTTTACGAATTCGGCTAAAACTCAACTATTTCTGTACTCAATCTCCTCCACTATTTCCACTATTTCTGTACTTAATCCTCCGTGAGTAATTTGTATTCTGTGCATAGTACCCGGCCCGCGCCCGCGCCGCCGCGCGCTTGCTTGACAGCCCTGGCAGATATGCGATGCGATGCGTTATTAAACGCTAAACGCAATGCAAAAGGTTGAAATTAGGTTGTTTTCCAGAATATCTCGGCGAAGTGGAACAGAATGTTACATTATCGAAGCAACTTTAACTTCTCAGGAGTAATGTCAAATGTGTGCCTTATGCTCTGGAGATAAGGTTGAATTTGGTGACATTGGTGACCCTGACGTGGTAATGATGATGATGATGATGAATGTAATTTGCATAGTAGCATATGCTTTCAGTTCTTAAAACAGCGCCTAAACTCCCAAACTTGTATCCATAAGGAATCCGGAGTTCTCTTAGTGGCTTCGGAACCATAGTATACCTCGGTGCAAAATCTTGCGTTTTGGTAGCATATGCTTAGGATGCTTCTCATAAAACCAAAATCACCATATGTTTCCATATAAATTTCGAGGAGTTCCCTCGATTATTCATGGATCCCATCATCAGGTGACTCCAATTTGGTACCATGTTCACTTTTGTGAACATGGTACCAAATTGGAGTGAAACCTAATACAACACAACAAAAATTTCGAAAATCGGTTCACAAACGGCGGAGTAATCGTTGAACATACAAAAAAAAAAAAATATCCACAGCCGAACATATAACCTCCTCGTTTTTTGGAAGTCGGTTAAAAAGAATTTTAAATACGTAAACATAATTTGAACACCCTTTTTTATTTTATTTTACCCGAATATAAAGCCATAACTTATAGAAAATTTGGTGTATTTTATACAAAGAATAATAAAATTGACAAAAGAAGCAAACCTTAATTATTTTAACAGCTCCTAATACTGGACTTTTTGTATTTCGTGCGTAAGAGATAACGCTCTACAAAACCGAAATTAGCCGACTGTCACTTTGTCACTATGTGCAATATTTATTGCCGGGTACTGTACAGTCGGGGCATTATAATAGGCCACATTTGACATCTGTCAGATTAATCTCCATAGTGAGGTGAGCTGCGTAAAAACGAAAATATTTATTTTTTATGTACGTCGCTATAAGGTTACCTGGTACAATTTTGATGAACTGTCAAATGTGGCCTATTAAAATGTCCCGACTATAGGTAAATTGTGTGAATATTCCATACTATCCATACTAAGGCTGGTATAAATAATCAGTACTCAAGATGCATCTCGGATGCATCATGCAAGATGCCGAACCGCGTCTTGAGACCGGGTCGCAAGTACTGACTATTTATACCAGCCTTATATTACAAATGCGAAAGAAGAGAGATCGCGGTCGTTAATGCTTACAAGTTTCATACCTAAGCGTGGAGTGTTGCGGGGTGAGAGGGGAGGCATTCAATCCCCAATTCGTTCGCTCATAACCCCCCCCCCCCCCCCCCCCGCCAGACCTATCCTATATAGAATCCTGGCTACGCCCATGTCCGTCTGTCCGTCTGTCTGTCTGTTACCTCTTCACGCTTATACTGCTGAACCGACTTTGCTGGAATTTGCCATGGAGATACCGGAGAAAGATATAGTTAGGATAGTTTTTATCCCGAAAAAATTTACGGTTCTGGCGCGATAAAGAAATTTTGGCGCAACGGAGTTGCGGGCGTCCTCTAGTAAAGAATAATAATTATAAATTCAAGTACACCCTAATATTATAAATGCGAAAGTGTGTCTGCCTGTCTGTTACCTCTTCACACTTCAACCGCTGAACCGATTTTGATCAAATTTTGTAAATATTTAAAAAGGATAGTTTTTATTGCGAAAATGTACGGTTCCCGCGCAATAAACGTCTTTTCGAATACCTCTAACTTTTTAATGAACTCGGCACTGTCGTACAACATTTCCTTCTTAGCAAACTTCTTGGCGAGCTTCACGCTGGGCAATCTTATTCTTTTCTGCTGGCCCGTGCTTCCCCATGACGTCATAGACAATATTATATTCGAACCGCCGCGTTTTCGATTCCTTGGCTCGTAATTTATAACTATCTTTGTGACGTGCATGATGGTGCACGTGCATTGTTCAACTACGGGCAGGGCGGGGAAAGGTTTCCTTTTCGTCCGAATACTCTCTAGGGATTTGTTTATTTTGTTTATTTCCCTTTTCACTTCCTTCTTCCTTTGTAATAGCTTTGTCGTCGAAATCACTGGCATCATGATTAAAAAAATATATGTTCCAAAATCAAATTTCAGAATTGCGTTTCTATTTTTTTAAACACTAAAAACTGCACATAATACAAAACAAATTACGTAATTACTAATTATATAACTTTTATTTTGGTTTTATTTACTTGAGATTGCAAGATATTATTTTAAATTTAAATGGGTAATAAACTCGTGTAATTTATTGCCAATTTGTGTTATTTCTTACATATGAGTTAACCGTGTATGGTACGTTCAAATATGTAACGGACTATGACTACGAGTTTGTATTTTGCATACGAAACTAATATTTTATCGACTTTATCTTACTATCTATCAACGCTTCGTTAGTTCTTGTAGTAGTTGATATCCCAGTGGAAACTACAATATGTTGAATAGATCAATATCACTGTACTTTACCCAAAACTTGTATACCTATTAATATTATGAACGCGAAAATTTGTACCTATGTCCGTTACCTTTTCGCGCTTATAGCCGCTGAAAATATTTTGATAATTTTTTTTTATGCAAAAAGGGGGCAAACGAGCAAACGGGTCACCTGATGGAAAGCAACTTCCGTCGCCCATGGACACTCGCAGCATCAGAAGAGCTGCAGGTGCGTTGCCGGGCTCCCAGCGCTCATAAGGGCCATGGTGAGGAGCGAAGATGGATGGGCAGCCGTCGAGACGTACGCACACAGCGTAATCACGACGAAGGAGGTAGCGGAGCGCGCGAGGGGGGCGGCGCTCGAACCTCAAAGAAGAAGGCCGAGGCGAAGGCGAGTGGTTCGTAATGGCCACGACATCCCGCCTTAGCCTGGGAGCCCGGGGCGGCGGTGTGGGGATGCCGCTGCCCATTGCACCGAGTCCCCGAGAGGGTCGCGATGCGCAACATGTTCCCGCGTATCGCGACATACGAAGAGGAACGGCTCTCTGTTGGGCCCGAGGGGCCATAAAACCCCTTCAACGTAAGGCCTGCGCCGTACAGCAGGTGTCGCTGACCGAGTCCCGGAAGCCATGTTGCAGTTACCGGTCGCACTCGGTCCAGCGTGTTGAGGGAACATCGCAGTGTTTTAGTGGGTAGGGCCGCGGCTCTCACCGGTCGCGGCGAGCCCCACATATCCGCAGCGGGAGTCCCCATCCCCTGCGTTGAATTCGTCACAGAATTTCACTGCGTCAAAAAAAAATTTGCCGGCCTTATAAGGGGAGGGTAGGGAAGGAAATAGGGAAGGGTAGGGAAGGGAAAAGGGTAGGGGATTGGGCCTCCGGTAAACTCACTCACTCGACGAAACACAGCGCAAGCGCTGTTTCACGCCGGTTTTCTGTGAGGACGTGGTATTTCTCCGGTCGAGCCGGCCCATTCGTGCCGAAGCATGGCTCTCCCACGTCAAAAAATAGAGCATAGGGTAGTTTATAACCAGAAAAAATAGGTTTACCGCGTTTACTAAAATTCTTTGCAGCTGGTACTAACCTAGGTACAACCAGAAAAATCTAGCTACCATCTAAGAAATTGATTCTAAAGTCAGACGGTGGACCTACATTATTAAGTCGGGTTATATAAAGTGAATGTCAATAGCTATGTCCACATTATGCGCTTTCGTCTTCAATTTTCGTCATTTTCTTTCATTCAACTTTCGTTTTGGCGCATTCAATAATTAAATGCGTCAACGAACGCAACGCCAACTGTCATTTTTTATAACAAAGCGAAAGTTTTGGATACGGTCAGAGGGCATGCGTCGCGGGCATGCCTCACGTTCGCTGTTGACTTGAACAGAAAAAGGCACAGTGTACAAAGCTAATCATGCTTTTGGCTGGGTTTTACATAACGCGACCGAATCACGTTAGGCTTCTTACAGACGAACGGCACGTGTCGGCGGCAGTCGACGACTGCCGACGCGTGCCGCCGACATGTGTCGTTCCTCTGTAAGCGCTCTTACACGTAGGACCGCCATCTGCATATAAGAATGAATAAACTCTGAAAGTACTTTTTTGGCCTATTCTATCTCCTACTAATCTTATTACCTACCTAACCGAAAAAAAGAAGGCTTCTATTAATAAAACTTAATTTAATACACAGTCATTATGTATTTATAATTTATAAAAAATAAAAACTAAACGGCGCTTCGAGGTGTGACGAAACCGGTCTCATTGCCTCACATTGTGATATTATAATACCTCTAAATTATTGTTACATGTTTTAAATAATAATTAATTGAACTAAATAAAACATATTCTTACGTGCTAGGGTTCGAGGATTCGGAGAGAAAGACCTGGTGACTCTCTTGAAGACTTTATTCGCAAACACTAGCTCACACAAATCACTAAGTCCAAACACTAAGCACTAGATCTAAATCACTGAGCACTATCACTGTCCTAGGTCGTAGCCGAGTCATTAGTTCACTATCACAATCACTCACTATTGATCACTTGTTCTCACTTCGAAGTCGCCTTGATGATCGCTCGGATCGAACTGAACTGATTGCCGGCTTGTTTACCTTTTATATGGCTCGCCATACTTTCTGGAACGTTCCATTATGGATTGTTTACGTAAACACGCAATTCACATAAACAAGGGTTGGACTTTTCTAGAAAGTACGCGCAACTGCCACGCGCAGGTAAACAACTGCCCGTATCCGTAACAATATTCTATTGTAATATTATGTTCCCATTTCGAAAATGATGTTAGTTAGGACTTAAAGGTTCTATATACTTTTAAGTTTTAGCCATGGATTATATCGGAACCTCACAAACGTTAACATCCTTCGATCGCGGATTCTTGGAAATCTATTGTTATTCTATTGTTCTCGCGATCACCGATGCTCTTATGGGGCTTAATAGATTAAAATTTAAGTTAGCATAATTTCATTAGTCCTCATTACAGTCATTGACTGCGAATGGATTTTTCGATCGAATATATCGTTGAGAGGAATAATTTTTGATACTCAAATTTTAAGCTATTGCATCTGTTTTATCGCGGGCTTTGAACGCGGCGACCGAACTGTTGACCGTTTCTTTTTAAAAAAAGGTTCGCCTTCAGCCCATAAAGGAGGGATGTCCCGGATCTAACAAACACAGGACTCTCTCCACGACCGGCCGGTCTACCTCAGGGACCGGACTTCCACCAAAGTTCCCCACGGCGCCGGGACTGGCTAAGCCGAGGAGGTTCCCATCCTCTCCCGGAGCCCCGTTAGACGAGAGTTAGGAGGTTCGCATAGCGTCGCCTCCGCACTCCCGTCCTACGCCGGCGGAGCGACAGAGAGGTGGGATCGTCCTCTCTGTCCCGCTCCGCGGCCTCTTTCTGCGACATAACAGACCGAACGGTTGACCGTAAGGAACAAAACCTAACACACCCCACTCCGATCCGCCCCAACGCCGCAAAGCTGTGCCGGTCGGTGAGGCGTAGTCAGACTTCAGCACGGTGTTTGTGTGCGTGCGTCTAGACCACGTCTAGACTCTAGACACGCTATCCCCAACCCGCGGCCCGCCGGGACTTTATTTGTAGCCCACAATTTTGAAATTCACGCCCACCGGCAAAATAACGTAAAGTCTACGTGATAGTCGTTAAATTTTTTCCACTTTTAAATCGTTAATTTTGGAAAATGTTATTTTTTAACCTTAAAAATGTTTGTTGCGGCCCGCGACACCAAGACCAAAACATGTTTGTGGCCCGCAAAAAAGGTTGGGGACCACTGTTCTAGACGTATGTGAATTTTAATTGCATTGCTTTACCACGGCAGTACCCGAGTCCCACACGTATAATTTATTTATAAACGGTCGCCCACATCGCCCAGGCCTTACGCCTCTGAAATCTGAATACATACCTTCTTAACAGACCTAACGCTGACTGGTTCCCTAGTACTCCGTTTGGAGAGGACCAGGGGTGAAGCGAGCGGAGGCAGTTGCTCGCATTGCTTCAGACGGTTGTCGGAGAGGTGAAGAGAGGGTAACGACCTCTCGTTGGTGGGGCTGCTGGTGTGGTGGGTCACGTCGGAGACAGAGTAGCCGCGGTAGTAGAGGGTCTCCTGGAAGAATAGAAAGAATATAATAAGAGAACATCGTATATCAAAGAGAGAATAGCTTCGGTAGTAGAGGATCACCTGAAAGTGAACAGAGGGAAGATATAAGATGTGAAAAGAGTAGGATTAGCTTAATTGGCAAGTTTGAGCCATAATATGTAGTTGAAACTTAAGTATCGTACTTTTGAAAAACTTATTTCTTAGGTTGCCATTTGCCAATGGCATTGAGAAAACCACACACCATAAGGCCGTTATCATACTAACGGTTAGCGAGCTCAGCGAATACGTCGCGAACACGCCGCGACTGTGGCGGATAACTGGTAAGCAACGTTTTCATCGCGTGTTTGGGGTAATCCATAAAGTATGTCACACCTAAAGGGGGAGGGAGGGGGTCGACGAAGTGTGATATGGTGTGACAAGGAGGGGGTAGGGGTCTAAAAATCATGAAAATCGCGACTACTTTATAGATGGTCCCTTTGCAGCGAGCTAACAAAGCATGTTATAGGACGTTGCTCGTTCGATACGTTTTCGCGTCGAGTGAGCGCCGAGCGGCGCGTTCGTTGCACGTCCGCAACGTATTCGCTGCGTGCCCGTCTTTCCCCGAAGTCGCTCGCCTCCGCAGTAACTCTTGTTTTCTACCTCCTGGCTCGAAAGAACCTATATATAATATATTTATATACCTGGCTGTGGCTCCTACGCAGGTCGAGCACGATGGCGGTCAGCTGCTTAGTTTTGTTACACTCTGTTTATCTGGCTGTGGCTCCTACGCAGGTCGAGCACGATGGCGGTCTCACGAGCGTCGGCGCCGGCGTTAGCAGCCGCGAGTCGGTTGTCGTGTATATGGGACACAGACACACCCTGAGGTGTTACCATCTAGTATTGTGATACCTGTATACCTGGCTGTGGCTCCTGCGCAGATCGAGCACGATGGCAGTCCGCTGCAGTGGCTGGTCAGGCGTGAGGCAGCGGCGGGAGCCCCGCGACTTGCCGCTCGCGAGCGTCGGCGCGGGCGTCAGTGGCCGCGAGTCGGTCTCCGTGTATCTGGATTATGCCAAATTGAAACATTATGGTGGATCTGTGTAATGATGAGAGACGACCCTTGAGTAGTCGTAACACTAGAAATCAATTATAATTTGTTAAGTTACATCAAAATATATTTTGTTCAAATTCATTTATTTTTGCGTGCCTATGTGTGTTACAATAATATAGGTCTTATATTTGATATTAGGTTCAACACATAGGCCTCTGTGGGCATGCAAAATTAACAATAGAAAATTATTACAGTCTAAAACATTTTTGTGATAAAGATTTTTATATTTTGTAAATATTATCATGCTGTAAGTTGTAATACGGGCACGGTTTTCGCACTTACTTAGGTATCCGCCTTAGTAATTTGCTGTGAAAGTGGACTGTACAGTCTTATTTCTAATGGCTTTGACGTACCAAACCTATATTATTATATTGATTATTAGCTAATATAAGAGTATCTAATCTCTAAAATCTCTGAGTTGGAAGCTTCGAGATGAAATAAATATAAAAGGAGAAATGTTATAAATTAACTAGCTGTTGCCCGCGACTTCGTCCGCGTGGACTTCAGTTTATAGTTGTTCCCGTACATCGATTGAATAGTTTACGCGCAAATCATAAAGGTACATTTCGTGGGAACCGTACATTCATACATTTGTCCTTCCCGAGACTCAAAGTATCTCCATAGTCATACCAAAATTCATCAAAATCGATTGAATAGTTAACGCGCAAATCATAAAAGTATATTGAGCGGTAACCGTACATTTTTCCGGGACAAAAAGTTACCTATGTCCTTTTCTTAGAGTCAAAGTATATCTAATTATACCAAATTTCAGCAAAACCAGTCCAGCTGTTTACGCGTGATGTCGTAACCAAGGGAAATATGGATTCATTTTTATTATTGTTACGTGCTAGGGTTCGTAGGATTCGGAGAGAAAGACCTGGTGACTCTCTTGAAGACTTTATTCACAAACACTAGGTCGCACTAATCACTAAGTCCAAACAATAAGCACTAAGTCCAAACACTAAGCACTATCACAATCACTCACTATAATTGATCACTTGTTTTCACTTTGAAGTCGCCTTGATGATCGCTTGTATCAAACTGATAAACGCAGGTAAACAACTGCCCGTATCCGTAACACTACTCCCCTCTTAGAGATGCTCGTCCCGAGCATCGTTGTTACTGCCATGATAATGCGCCAAACGGTCTATGTGTACCACTTTGAATGTGCCTCTTGGTGGCTTTTCAATCCTGTAAGTCACATCATTCAATCGGGTAACCACTTTATATGGGCCGTCCCACTTGGTCTGCAACTTTGGAGATTTCCCTTTTCGGAGAGTTGGGTTATGCAGCCATACCAGTGACCCTTCTTCGAAGCCGCTCGTGTTCGATTTCCGGTCGTATCTGGTCTTCATGTTCTCACTTGACTGTAACCTATCTTGACTGTAAATCGCAGACATAATCTGGTAAGGTCTTTGGTTCCTCCGGTGACCCTCCTGTGAAAAGGTCTATTGGAACTCTTAGTTTCCTACCATAATTGACATACGCCGGGGTAGCTTTTATGCTTTCATGCTCGGCGGTACGGTACGACAGAAGGAAGAGTGGTATATACTTGTCCCAATCCTTTTGTTTGTCATCTACTAATTTCGCTAAATGCCTCTCAAGGGTCTGGTTAAATCTCTCAACCATTCCATCAGACTGTGGATGGTACGCGGTGGTCCTCGTCTTATGCATTCCCAAAATTCTTCACACTTCCTGGAAGACCTGCGATTCGAAGTTGATCCCTGCCCTGCCCTGATCGGAATGGATTTCGAGAGGCACACCAATGCGAGATATCACTTCTTCGACTAGCTTAGAAGCAACTGTTGTAGCTTCCTGGTTTGGTATGGCGAACACTTCGGGCCATTTGGTGAAGTAGTCCATGACGACCATAAAGTACTTGTTTCCCGATTCCGTCACGGGAAATGGCCCAGCTACGTCAACTGCAATTCGTTCCCACGGTGAGCCAACGTTATACAACCGCAGGTTCCCACGGCTCCTGGTCTGTGGTCCCTTCACTGCAGCGCAAGAAGTGCATTTGCGGCACCAATCCTGTACATCATCTCGACAATGCAACCAGTAGAATCGTTCTCGCACTTTTGTTAACGTCCTCTTAACACCTAGATGACCTACTGATACGCCATCGTGTATTTCACGGAGAACATCCGGTACTCTCGTTCTTGGGACAACTATCTGAAGATGGAACTCTCTGCCGTTAGTCTTCTCCCATTTTCGGTAAAGTATTCCATTTTGAAGTATCAGACTGTCCCATTGCGCCCAGTACGCCTTAGTGACAGCGCCAGTGGGTGCAACCTCACTCCAGATTGGTTTTACGTCACCGCATTTCTTCCATGTGATGATGTGCCGAAGGTCGTCATCTCTATCTTGAGCATCATTCTCCCATGGACCCAAAGGACTTGATCTCGTTAACGTGTTAACGTTAACGAGATCAAGTCCTTTGCGTGTTAACGCAATTCACATAAACAAGGGTTGGACTTTTCTAGAAAGTACGCGCAACTGTCACGCGCAGGTATACAACTGCCCGTATCCGTAACATTATTTATAGACTTTCCGCGCGGCTTCGCCTGCGTAAATTAGATATTAGACAGACAAATTAGTCCACAAAAAATAGCATATGATCCTTCACGTGCTCTACTTCCTATCTGACCCGAATAACGGAAAAATTGCTCTAGTAGTTCGTGAGATAAGCCCTTTCAAATAATTTCCCCCGTTTTTTTCACATTTTCCTCTATTTTTTTGCCCCTATTAGTCTTAGCGTGATAAAATATAGCCTTCCTCGATAAATGGGCTATCTAAAACTAAAAGAATTTCAAATCGGACCAGTTGTTCCTAAAATTAGCGCGTTCAAATAAGCCCTTTCAAATATTTTACCCCGTTTTTTCCACATTTTCCTCTATTTCTTCGCTCCTATTAGTCTTAGCATGATAAAATATAGCCTATAGCCTTTCTCAATAAATGGGCTATCTAACACTGAAAGAACTTTTCAAATCGGACCTGTAGTTCCTGAGATTAGCGCGTTCAAATAAGCCCTTTCAAATAATTTTCCCCCGTTTTTTCCACATTTTCCTCTATTTCTTCGCTCCTATAAGTCTATTGTGATAATATATAGCCTATAGCCTTCCTCGATAAATGGACTATCTAACACTGAAAGAATTTTTCAAATCGGACCAGTAGTTCCTGAGATTAGCGCGTTCAAACAAACAAACAAACTAACTAACAAACTCTTCCGCTTCATAATATTAGTATAGATTACATACTTACTAATTATTATACCTACACCAAGACTCACCAAGTAAATAAAGGGATGCACCTACCAGCCTAAAATTTGCGTGAGTGCGTTTTTCGCGTAACTTTCTGCCGCGCACTATAAACTCTGGACCGAACTGTCACCAGCACTCAGCAGTATTTCCGGACCTATAGGCTATACGACCTACAAACCTTCAAGAAGAGAGCGTATTCCTTCTTAAAAGTCCGGCAACGCGCCTGCAGCTCTTCTGATGTTGCGAGTGTCCATGGGCGACGGTAGTTGCTTACCATCAGGTGACCCGTTTGCTCGTTTGCCCCCTTTTTTAATAGAAAAAAAAAACCTGAATCCAAACTATAATTGGACCTATTTATGCATACTGGACTAAACACACACCATGACAGCTCTGAGAAAAAGCCGTTTTTATTAAAATTGTGTATTCTTTAAAACTTATTGTTATTTTAAGCAAAGTTAATTTACAATAGTATATTTGGTAATTTATTCTATGCGTGCAAACATAAATATTATGTTAAAAATTACTATTATTTCCAACAAAAATTAAACAAAAACAGGAGGGTTCCTTTTAGCAAAACTATATTAGTGTGAGATATAATCCAAAGCGAACCATCTCTTTAGATTTATTACACAAGTCAACAGGATTTTCGTGCATGAGATCTGTGCACCCGATTTGGATGTCTAACATCTAATTAGTTATAGAAACAACGATTTTAACTGATAAAATTTGCTTTTAAATAAACTGAGGCCTCATGAACTTTCAAATTTTGAAGAAAACCGGCATTTTTTTCTTTCGGTTATGTAGTAATAGAATGAAATATATATTCATTATTTATTAGTTTATATTTTTGCTTATAAATCAAAAAAAGATTGAAATGAAAAAATATATAATTTAGATTTAAAACTTAATATTTTTTTGTATCTAGGTGAGCATATCCTAAATATATCTTGTATGCTTCGGCAGTAAGTAGGTATCTACCTGATATTATAATGTGGCGCTCCTACTTTTTCTGGTTTTTACAAAGTCCATGTTTAAAACTAGATGATGCCTGCAACTCCGTTTCGCCAAAACTCGTTTATCGTGCGGAAACCGTACATTTTTCCGGGATGAATTATCCTTTCCCGGTACTAAAAGTATCTACATACCAAATTTCAGCAAAATCGGTTCAGTGGTTTGGGATTGAAGAGATATCAAACAGACAGACAGATAGACAGACAGATAGACAGACAGACAGACAGACACACTTTCGCATTAGTAGTGATGGTTTCAAGCAACGTTGCAAAAATCTTAATGTAAGAAATAATAATAATAATACAAAAAAAATAGTAATATCTTACATTGCCATTTTACAAAATAATGTGTAATGTAAGTATAGTAGAAGATTCGTCCTTGAAGTTTTGATGTCTCCGATTTAGTCCAGATTCGGGGAGGGGGTAGCCGAGGTATTGCCTTTGAGGTTGGAAGAAACCCTGTTCCTCTAGGCTTATTGGGAGCGGAGCTATGGCTACTTTTGTAAGACATTTGACAGTTGCCGAGCTGTCAATGTCAAAGTTTGAATGCTTGTAACTCGGCAACTATTTGTCCTGGATATGGGGTTCTTCGGCTTGTTCTTTCTGAATTTTTCTCTTCTATTCGATCCTGGTCTCAGAATTGAGAAAAAATTTGATGTCTCTGATTTAGTTCAAATTCGGGGAAGGGGTAGCCGAGGTGTTGCCTTTGATGTTAGGAGAAACCCCGTACCTCTAGGCCTGTTGGGAGCGGAGTTATGGCTACTTTTGTAAGACATTTGACAGTTGCCCGAGCTGTCAATGTTAAAGTTTGAATGCTTGTAACTCGGCAACTATTTGTCCTGGATATGGGGTTCTTCGGCTTGTTCTTCCTGTATTTTTCTCCTCTATTCGATCCTGGCCTCAGAATTGAGACAAAATTTGATGTCTCCGATTTAGTTCAAATTCAGGGTGCCGGGTAGCCGAGGTGTTGCCTTTCATGTTAAAAGAAACCCCGTTCCTCTAGGCCTATTGGGAGCCGAGTTATGGCCGCTTTTGTTCGACGTTTGACAGTTGCCGAGCTGTCAATGTCAAACTTTGAGTGCTTATAACTCGGCAACGGATATGGGGTTCTTCGGCTTGTTCTTCCTGGATTTTTCTCCTCTATACGATCGTATCGTAATGGTCGTGTGTGCGCTATACACACGACCACTCTGGTTTCAATGAAACCAGGCCAGTTACGCAGGAGTAATTTTATAGTGGCCAAGTGTGTGCGCAATACACAAGACCACTCTGGTTTCAATAAAACCAGGCCCGTCACGCAGGAGTAATTTTGTGTCGTGTCGGGCCTGGGTCACAATGACCCATCGCCTTTATATCAACAAAAAAACAGCCACGTGACTGACGTGAGTCTTTGTAAAATATTAAGAAGTAAGCCTTTTTTAATATGCAAACGAGAACCAATCCGCATGATTCTACTTGCCTAATTTAAAAAAAAATTCAAGGGACCCTGCAGCTTGGATCTTTAAAAAAAACAATACTCATTAATTTGTTAGTTAATAACTTTGTTGTGAAAATGTTTTGTTCTGCCAAAATTGTTAGATTTGCATGATCTTCATAGGGTCGATAAAAGGTCCATTTTTGAATACTTCTGCATTATTAACTCGATTTTGGCAATGGTGTGGATTGGACTCATTTTGCATAAATTAAAGGTAATATTTTACAGACCTTCTGAACATGTCCTCGGTAACAATGTCGTGAGGTGTCCGCGTTTTTTCCTTTTCACAGTCTTGGAACTTCGACAGGTCTTCATGGAAATGGTGCGCCTTGCCGTCCACCTACAAAACATACAGAAATTAAGCCTAATTATTGCAAACCTTTGAAAACAAACTTACAATAATTATCCAACAGTGTACTTACCTGTTGAGACTACCTATAGGTACCTAGACCGTACATTATTCCGTTATTTTAAGCCGGAACCCGCTTCCGGATGATTACTATTATTTTCTTTCGTAATTCAATTTTGCGGAGCATCAAAAATTTACAACTTAAATATGCTGTAAATTAGAGTAAAGTAATATAAATGTTACGGGTAATGCTAGAAGGTGGAGTAAACCGAGGTTTACCCGGGTTGACTTAGTATTACCCAAGTCTTTTGGGTAAAGGCCGAATAATAAGAAAAATAAATTTTAATTCGGGGTTGACCCTTACTCACCTAGGTCTACCCAACTCTGGCTGGGTAATGTTAAAAATTTGTCCAATTAACTAATAAAATGAATATCCAAGGGTATTTTAAACATTTATTATTTAAAAAACATACAAAGGCGAACGTAATTTCTCGAAGAACATAAACTTAATATCTTCAATGGCAAAAACTAATTAGTGGTTGTTAGTTGTTGTAATTAAAATTGAAATTATTTATTTGAGCAAGATAAACTGTTGTGACATTTTGAATTGCATAAGTTTTCTGCAGCTTTGCATGAATACTTCTTTGTAGCACATTTTGTTTTACAATTACACCTTTTAAAACCCTAGCCTCCTGAAAGCGACTGTCATTAATTGCAAGCTGTCGTAAACTTTTTTTTTCGGGTGATATATTTTCTATATCAATCAGTTTATCACGACAAACGGAAAACTGATTCCTTGAGAACATTTCCTCAATAGTAACGGGGGAACGCGGGCTCCCGAGTTTTATGCCACAGGCTCGAAAATTACACAACACCTAACATTACCCAGCCAGAGTTGGGTAGACCTAGATGAGCATGGGTAAACCCCGAATTAAAATTTATTTTTTCTTATTATTCGGACTTTACCCAAAAGACTTGGGTAATACTAAGTCAACCCGGGTAAACCTAGGTTTACTCCACCTTCTAGCATTACCCGTAACATAAATATTATATTCATATTAGCCTATTACAAGTTTTATACACAAATTCATAATTTATAACGTGATACTGAGCTCCTTCGATATTGGTGTGCTTTGAATTTTTATTGCGCATTATAGGCAGCATTATCATATTTTTCCAATAAAAATTAAGTAAATGTTTACAAGCGTTTCCATTGATTTTATATCGCATTAGTTCCACGATATAGTTTATAAAACGCTTACAAATATGAGTGTATATTTTTGCCTACCTACCTATAGGTATTTTATATCTTTAAACGAGCAATGCTCGGTCAAATAGCTAGTATTTAGTATATTTCAACGTGAGTTCATGAGAGGTGAGACCTTAATAACCAGCAGACGATCAAGCTTCAAACCACACCTCCTTTGTCTAACTTTGATAAATTTTACTTTAGAATAGTCATCAGAACTTTTCATACCCAAGCATCCTTAGCTCTCCTCACGTACTCCTTGGCAGTGGTGTCAGCTGGGTGGTTGCAGAGCACTGAACAGTTGTGGGAGAAGGGATTGTAGAGTCCCGCGTAAGGACGCAGGATGAACGGCGCGGGGGACACCTCGCAGCATAGCTGGATTGGCTCCTAGGGGGTAAAGTTAATTAAAAGTTCTCACATTACGACTGAAGGTAGCAGGAGAGGCCTATTTTCCATACATTTTCGCTTGTTAGGTAGAAAAATATATGGAAATGCAGCCCGTTGTAGTGTGCCATACCTTAAAGAGCACTGACTGAACTTGGTTGTAGGTGTAGATAGGGGCCATTCAACTCATTCATCAACATTCAATTCCTTTGTGGTCTCTTTACGTTAGGTCATGAATCATGATACAAAACGATTTCGAAGCTGTCCGTAGACCTATCTACGTTGCGTTCACCATGAGCAATAGACTAATATGTTCGTAATCGCCATTCGCCAGTAATTGCCTAACGTGGCCGAAAGTGAAGAGGAGGAACTTAACACACAATCTCGACAGTCGCTACATATATTATAGAATATAGGTGTTTTAATTTATTTTTCTATCATGCCCCTATGACAGTGTTTCCCAAACTTCTCGGGACCGCGACCCATCTACAAGAAAGTTTATAGTTCGCGGCCCACCTTGTGTAATTAAGACAAAAAAGCAGCGGTATGTTGCTGCCGCAGCATTTACCCGTTACTTCTTATCGTAGTTCACCACCATTTCATCATCGTCAGCCTTACTTACAATTACATTTGCGTCCGGATTCCCCGCCCCCGCCCATCCCGCACGCACCCACGACTAGACGTGTGCGCCGAAGCTTTAATCGCCGGCGGCGGGCGCCGGTCAAAAATCGGCGGCGGCGGCGTGATATCGGCGTGAAGAATTGATATAAAACTGCATAATTTAATTTGAGATTATACGGGGTGTGCGGCGAGTGCGCTCTCAAAATGCGGCATGAATCCAACGCGCGGTGCGGTACAGCTAGGTACCGTCACGAGTTTTGAGCGCTCGGCAAAAGTAGTGGGGAGACTTGCGCATGTGTATTATAAGAAAAGTCAATTATTAAGAAAAGTAAAATAAAATAAAAGTAAAAGGAAAAATAAAATAAACAAAATAAAAGGAAAGTTACAATGTCAACTTGGGGAAGTCCATCTGGGGGGTAAGTCCATCTAGCGGCAATAACTCCCACATTTAAACGACTACTTTCACGGCACGGCTCAGTGGGTAAAACAGTATTGCAGAGTTCGTTTGATCTAAGAAACAGACATGTCGCTACTAACTACCCGTTACAAAAAAAAAAAAAAACGATCGGCAAACTTTTT
This sequence comes from Lysandra bellargus, assembly GCA_905333045.1. Taxonomy (NCBI): domain Eukaryota; kingdom Metazoa; phylum Arthropoda; class Insecta; order Lepidoptera; family Lycaenidae; genus Lysandra; species Lysandra bellargus. Next base: position 3,225,691 of record HG995341.1, on the reverse strand, counting down.
CCCGTTTTGTAACCGTATTCGTTATATTGAAGGCGCATTCGACAACACTTCAACCAGCTCTATCACAAATGGCCTGACTTCAAAGAGTATAGATCCAACTACTAGGAAATGGATCAAAGCCACGCTCGACAACAGGGACAAATGCGCATCGGTGGTCGCTGGGTTGCTGCAGTCAGCACTAAGAGTCGTCGAGGATTAGTGCCAAAGGGTCAAGCTAACAGTAAACGCTGATAAGACGGTCTTGATACATTTCACCAAAAAGAGGAAGTTGGAGGGACTAAGACAACACTCTTCGGGAAAACTATTAAGTTTGCGGGCGATGTCAAATATCTAGGAGTAATCCTAGACAAAGGACTTACTTGGAATAAGCACATCGAGTATATTACGAAAAAGGCTAGATGTGCTCTGGGTTCCTGTTGGAAGCTTGTCAGCTCCAAATGGGGTATTCGGCCGAAGGAAATGCTATGGCTATATACAGCCGTAGTGAGACCGATTACCACATAGGCTGGCTGCGTAATGTGGCATAAAAAGGCTGAACAAGTAAACTTTAATAAAAGTTTAAATAGCATACAGATACTGTCATGTCTAATAATCACGGGTGCACTCTCGTCAACACTCACCGCTTCCCTCGAGGCCCTGATTAACTTAACTCCGCTTCCTCTGCTTGTTCAGATGGAGGCCAAAAAGGTGGCTCTCAGGGCCAAGACGGCGGGCAGGACAAATTGGGCCTCCGCCCCATTTCGACAGCTGGAACAGTCTCTCAGTGAATCACCTGTCATGGCCATGCCATCGGATGCCATGATCAAGGTGCATAGCTTTTCGAAGCAATACCAGGTTTTTATACCTTCCAGGGAGGATTGGGAAAGAAAAATCCCAATCGACGTCCGCCCTAGCGACATAGTTTGGTTCACGGATGGATCAAGGAAAGACAACCGTGCGGGAGTCCGATTCTACGGAGGCAGGCCACCAAAAGGCAAATACGCCTGTTTGGGCGAGTTTGCGACCGTGTTTCAGGCTGAAGTATTCGCTATCCTCGGTTGTTCACTAGAATGCCTGGAGATGGCCCTAGTTAGTAAAAATGTTTTTATCTTCTCCGATAGTCAAGCTGCACTTAAAGCACTGACTGCCGCAGAAGTCACGTCCAAATTAGTTCTGGAATGCATTGAGACGTTAAACATGCTGGGTACAACAACAACATCCGCCTAGTATGGGTCCCGGGCCACAGTAACGTCTCCGACAATGAAACCGCTGACGAACTGGCTAGGCTTGGGGCCGAGACCTAGAGTCTCATATATGGCCCAGAACCAGTCTGTGGTATAAGTCCCAGTACCACAAAGCAAGTGCTCAAGGAATGTTGTCACAGACTGCAGGAAGCAATGGGCTGAGACCCCCGGCCTTGAACACTCCAAGGCTTAGTGCCTTGGAGTGTTCAAGTTCCTGAACAAAACTATCAGAACAACAACAAGAAACTATCAGAATTAGTGCTCACCTTGGGTAGGAACCAATTATTAAGAATCCTTACCAGAAGCCTAACCGGGCACTGCAAGCTCAACAAACACCTAAACAGAATGGGTATTTGTAGCATAACGACTTGCAGATTTTGTGAGGAGGAGGATGAAACACCTATTCACCTTCTCCTCGACTGTCCTGCTCTACTATAGAGCAGAAACAGGCACCTTGGTCGCCACGAATACTCGTCCACAGAGGAAATTCGTGGCACCAACCCTAACCATATCGTTCAATTTATGAGCAGTATTGGGTTGGGGATGATTCTCTAGTGCGAAGGAGTCACAATAGATTCTCGTGGGTCGCAGTGACGTCAGGGCTATAGCGACCTACCTTCTTTAAAAAAAATCGTATTTGTAGTGTAAGAGCGACCGCAGACTTACAATTTTAAGTTGGTCAACTAAGTCGCACAGTATACCAATTATAGCTATAGCGACTTAAGAAAGCTCGCACAATTTTGCAACTAAATTCGATTCCTTTCCGATTACCTACAATTTAAGTTGTCAAGTTGTCCAATTAAATTGTTACGTAAGTGTGATATTACATAAGTAATTTAGTTTAAATACGATAGTCGGCCAACTTGAAATTGTATATCTGCGGTGACCCTAAGTGTTTGCCAAAAAAATTAAAAAAAAAGTGGCAATACCTACGAATAATAAAACCTAAGGAAACGTAACTCCCATACTAATACAGTTTTAAATTTGGTTCCATTCGAACTGTCATGTAACGTCAGCCTTTATACCTCAAGTTCACCGAAATATTGCAAATGTATGAAAAGTGAACCTAACATACACTTTTTTGACAAGTATTTTGGAGCATGTTTTTTTGACGGTGTTACTGTTCCTTAGTTTTTATTATTCGTAGGGCAATACGAAGGATTTTTTGGAGTTTCTTAGATTACGTAAGTAATTTAGTGATACTTTTACTTATTACTGGTGTTCAAATCGTTAATATCGCTTTAATTTGGTTATTATCACCTGCAAAATATTTCTTACCTAAAAGTGCAATAGTGGGGAAGTCCATTTAGCTTTCATAAGGAAAGGCTGTCATATCTCTTACTATACGGTCGGTACGGTTATCTATACGGTCTTACCTCCAATCAGATATTGTCAACCTTTTCAAACCTACTAGATGGCATTGCCCATAAAGTGGCCTGGTTCACAAGTGCCCTCGAAACCTGACCTCCACCACTGAAAATTATGATTTTCGGCTCGTAACTTTCTAAGTAAATATGTTCTTTTATTACGTTGTTTTATTTTAAATTACGGATTATAGATCAGTTAACTAAAGCTGGCACGTTCACAGTGCTCACACTTATGCAGTTTCACTATACACTATGTTTAAAAATATAATATGTTTGCATTATGATAAAAATTATGGTATAATCTGCGTACGATAATAATATGCTATCGTACATCGGTACGTACGCACACAATTATCGTATGTGTACGATAATTATTATCGTACGGTTCCGAACGCCGCGCTGGCCGCGCGCCGATCACACGTTACCGATTTGTAATGCTACGTTTTGATGCTTGCCGAGCCACGGCAAGCCTCCACAAGCCCGAGCGTGAAAACAGGTGAAATGGCTTGGCTTGCGTGAGCTTGCGGACGCTTGTAGATGATCGGGAGTAGTGTCGGTTTTTGGACAGAGATCAAAGGGCATGTACGTAATACACTGACGCGTTCACGAGCGTGAAAACGACTTACAAATGCAAAGCGAGATTTGTGGAGGCTTATGGTTTGTGGAGGCTTGCCGTGGCTCGGCAAGCATCAAAACGTAGCATAACATCACGCTGTATTTATAAACAGTAGCATAAGAAAAACAATAACTGTCCCCTTCTCGTTCATAAGATAGACCGCGCGCGAGAGAGACGGGCAGACTTTTTATGATGCGTATGCAGTACGACGTCACGCCACGCGTTTATTCACAGACACTACACAAGCGCAATGTTTAAATGTCAACATCGTGCCAGCTCTTGTTAACTGACCTGTACCCATGTCAAAAAAATGTTTGATAGCCCTGAACCCAAACAAATTTACTGGATGGACGGACGGACTTACCCCAATTATTTTTTTTACTCAATAAAAACTAAACGAGGCTTTAAGATTATAACATCATAGTTTCTTCTTCAATACCACCTACTTACAGATGTCACTATCTGGTTTTTAGTCTGTTTAGTGTCGACGATGTCGAAAATCACCTTTAGACGGACTTGCCCCAAAGACTGGGAAAGTCCGTCTACAAGTTTAAAATATCAGCTATATTTGCCACACAATTAATGTGTGGGGATATCTAACGCCTGTATTAGGTTTATAAAAGATTAATTTGTCATCTACTGTGAACACCGTCTTTCTAGAGTCATTACAAAAGAAATAGGGGCAGCTCAAAGCCAACTTCAAATAAAGTATGCCGGTCTTCCCCAAGTTGACCATAATTTAAAAGGAAAATAAAATAAAACAATGACAACTGTTAACTATGACAATTGCGCATTTCAAGGCCAACGCTCAAAACTCGTGACGGTACCTATACTCGTCCCAAAGTGGCGCGGTGTCTGCGCAGCGTATTTATGTGATTCCGTTCCCCGCTCGATCTTTTTCGAAAACATACCATAGATATCAGAAACAAACGGTAACATACGTACGTAGTTTACTAGAATTAATAAGTTTAGAAGTCGCGCCGACTTTACGCTGAATGAAAATCGGCGGCGGCGGCGTCAAAAAAATGTCGGCGGCGGCGGCGGGTCGGCGGCGCGGCGCACACCTCTACCCACGACGACGAACGAACGAGTAAAATGACAATCGAACGAGTACGACAATCGTCCTATAGTTTCAGGGCCCACCCAAAGTCTACCCGCGGGCCGCGACCCACCAGTGGGTCGCGACCCACACTTTGGGAAATACTGCCCTATGGAAATGATATAAGCATTATCTTTAGCACCTTATCAAAAACTTTGAACGTATTTGTTTACATTCCTTTCAAAATATGCTTCGTCATCATGACTGACTTAAGACTTACCAGACTTAACAGATCTATTACTAACATCTTGACTTACCAAGCTGTTAGAAAACTATCACGAAACAGAAACACCTTCTGCGAGCAGGTAACTTCTACAGGCTACAGCTTGTGTATTAAATAATAAGCTAAACCAGCCTCTAGCTTACCTTCACAAGCCTTTCCGAATGTTTAGCCTGCACGCTGGCTAAAAGTCCAGTATTGCTGGTTAACCCCATACTTACGAAAACAAAACTATATCGATCTAACAAAACTTAGCTAAGTAACGAAACATTGTTTACAAAAATACGACAGTAAAATTCCTACAAATAGAAAAGTTCAAGATGACAGTACTAGCAAATAGTACCTATGTCATGTCATTTTTTTTTAAAGAAATACTTCATGCATTTTTATAGACCTAATAATTTTTGGACTTCAATGCTTTTAGCAATATTTGAAATATTGATGAAGTATCTTCATCCGTGGCCATTCTAACTCTACACTATGCAGTCCATCTACAGTATTAATTTTCATCAAAATGGGTCCAGTAGCCTTCAATGCAATCCTAAATGGATTGGCACTAAACGGAATTAGTGTATTGCATGTTATGAAACCACCTTTCTTTTCATGCAGGCTTGAGCCTACTCCCTATCCCTAGCTGGTTCGGTGTTATAACCAAGTTATAACTTATAGCCTATAGGTATGACGTGTTATTTTACGCCATTTTTCTTGGTTTGAGCCGACCCCATTCGCAGTCTTATCACGATTAGCATTAAAACAAGGATGGAACTAATCAAATTGGAAAACATGTGCAATTACTCGACACAGCTCTATAAAAATAATATCCAACGTCCAACGTGTCAGGGACTATTTTGGAAATCTGAGCTAATTATGTTTAGGAACCGCTCATAATATGTAAATAGCAACATAAACTTTTTATGACATAATTAACGAGTCGTAAAGAATCAGAATCCATTCAAAAACATGAATATTCATAAAAACAACGCAATGAATTTTTTCACATATATTATTCAAAAAAATTTACACAAAAGCACTAAGACATCCATTTTACCTTATTGTCTAAATAAACGAAGGTTTTAAATCCGACACGCAACCTCTTAAGTAAAAGATATAACTTTTCTCTAAAAATAATACTCATTTTCTCTTTAACGTTATCGGAAAGTAATATGGCATTATCAACATAACACCTACAAAGCGATATTTAAGAATTTACTCTAGAATATTACAATAATATTCATTTTATCTCATACTAACAACTGCTATTTTAACAAATGGATTTACTTTACAAATACTGTGCAAGATCAAATGTGAAAGGTATCTTGGGTAAAGATTACAGACAATATTACATTAAATTTACAACGGGTAGTTTATCAGTTTTGAATTTTGAATTAAGAACAGTCGGTTTAAAACCCTTTTGCGCGTTGTATTTGATTCGGTATTCGTTTTTTAATTTCGAGTATATTCAACATTTTGGCTTCATTATTTGTACGACATAAATTATGTTACACATTTGTAAAAAATACAAGGTAATTAAATCTTTTAAATTCCAATCTTATGTTAATTGTGTATGTATGGGAATAAATATTTTGTACTTAACTATTAAATATTTCAACAATACAGTTGAGAACTAAAATCGTAGACCACATTTTGTTTACGATATAAAATATTATACCATTGTAAATTTATGCCGGTGAAAAGTCGTATTGCTTCACGTTATTGAAATATTTACAATTTAATAAATTAAAAATCTCTACAAATATTTAAGTAGTATGTATTTTAATGCACTTGCAAGTGTAAAAAGCAATTGTTTCTTAAATGAAACAAGTGTTAAATTCAATATAAATATTTATGTTCACTGGCATAAAATGTGTTATCACTATAATATTAATTAGTATTTCATTATGTATATTACAGTCATAACTAAAACATAATTATCATAATCAAGCTCAGTACAAATAGTAACGCTTTTTACAAAATCGAAATTAAACATTTGCACGACCGGTTAGCGCTAGCGCAGCACCCTAATGGCGTACAAACGACTTTTCTACTTACTGATATGTGATTTTGCAAATTAACATCGTAATCTCAAATGCCTATGTTATTAGGTACTCGTTAAAAGATCCCTGGTAGCAATAAGACAGATTAATTATCACATAACTTGAAGTTGTTCAAGTTACAAGACATAAAAAAGGCAAGTCCACAAGATGGCAAGTTGCTACTTTTCTGTCCTAAATTAAAAATACATCTCAGTTACTATTACGTCATAAACATAAAAGCAAACTAAATTTTACAATATCATATTGGTCCATTCTTTCGAATGAAAACCAGCACCCTTAAACTGTATAGCTATATGGATAAGTATATCATATAAAATAATTTAAACTACCAGCACTCTAAGTAAAAATGTGTGACTCATAATATTATACTACAAATAATATTTAATTATGACTAGTCGTTATGAAATAATTTGAGCATAGAAACAAGCGTCCTACACCATGCGAATATAAAAATATTATAAAAACTTAATTACATATAAATTACACATAAATAAAATTACAGATATCGTCATATTTGAAACTGTGTCGCGTACTTAACTTTCGCAACACTATCGCGTGAACACTTCAAAACTTATGTTTGGCCTCGCTCGCGCACGAATTGTCACTACTCGATCACCACTACGGCGTCGTCGGCCGGGAGGCGGGCGGGACACTAAGGCCGCGACGCGCGGGCCGCTTCCTCCAGCGCTCTCACTTTCAGTTCCCTCTCTCGCTGCTGCCGAAGGAAATCTTCATGGTGAGCCGGGTGTAAGAAACCTCGTTCGCGTTCTAGGAGCAGCTGCCTCTGCAGCTGTTCGTGTGCCGCCGCCTGCTGGGCTAACTGCTCGGCATACGGCCTCCCGAGGAGGTCCGGGTGTGGCAGGGGCCTATATGGTCCTCCTGCACCGAGTCCCAGTCCCAGGGCATCCTGTTGGGCCTGCGCCGCCTGCTGCCCCGGGTGCAGGTGTAGGTGTGTATGGGAGTGAGCATGGGTATGGGCATGGGTATGTGCGTGATACTCAGGATTTATGCCCGCCATCTGTAAGCGCACCATAGGGTCCGCCGCCAAAGCGAGTCGCTCCGCTGCTTCTAATTGAGCGGCCGCCACTCCCGGGTGCGGATGATGGGGGTGATGCGGTGGAGCACCCGATACGGGAACGGATTGGGGAGGGCCCCCGGCTCCTCCAGGCGGAATTCCCAGTCTTTCCAAACGTTCACGGTCTAGTTGTGATAGCGCACCGGGGCCGTGTCCCGGAGGATATAATCCGAACTGAACAGGTATAGCGCCTTGTGGCGGTGGCGGAGGCATTCCATACCTTCTGTGCATTTCCAGCCAGTGAGGGTCTAAGGCTCGAGGTCCCACATTGTTTTTAAGCAGCTCTTCTTTTAATCTATCGTTCAGCTCACGTTCACGAAGTTCTCTAATTTCCCTATCTCTTTTTTCCCTTTCGAGATGTTCAAGTTCTAATCGTTCCCTTGCACCGGCTGCGCCATACATTGAACTCAATTGATATTGGAGCATTGGATCCATACAGTGACGGGGAATATTGCCCGGACTAAAACCTGCATGAGGTCTAGCATATTCTGACAACTGACGTAAAGCTGGCGTATCTGGATACCCCGGCGGCCGCGGGAATCTATCATATGGAGATGTGATAGTTTCAATGGCTCCGCGTGAAGGCGGTTTTGTATCAGGTTTTTCGGGAGTAGCAATTTTTCTGTGAGCTTGTTGTGCTATTTTTTCTCTTTCTTCTCTATCACGCTCAGCTTGTTTTCTTAGCCTTTCCTCTCTTTTTCTCGCAAGCTTAGACTCAGGAACTGGTTTAAATATAAGATCAGTTCTAGTACAAGAGTTGTAATCTCCTCTATTCCAGTGTCTTAAAAATATAGCTGATTGAGATCTATGGCATTCAGTATCTTCTATCTTGGGCTCTGGGCTAGGGCCATGAGGTATGTGTGCGGGACTTGGAATTTCTTCTTCTTCTGGTTGCGATTGCGTCTCTAATTTCAATTCAGGATTGTCTTCGGGGTGAGGTCGTGGAGGGCCTCGTAAATGAGGGTGACCATGAGGCATTTGGTGAGGAGAGTTAGAGCGAGCATGGGAAGCTTGTAAGCCCGCAGCTGCTTGTGCATGTAAGCGCAAGCTTTCTATTGAACTGGGTCCAGGGCCTGGAGGTAGACCTAAGCCCATTGAATGGCCCATTGAAGGCGGTTGAATCATTAGATGGTTTGGATTACCAGAAAGCATCTTAGGATGATGCCGAAGTAACATTGAATCAGCTGGCGACAACCTTTCTGGATGGTGAGCAAGATGATGAGAATGATGATGAGTGTGATTATTCGTAACATTCACACTTGCTGATGAACTGGTCGTCTGCGAAACGCTTGCCGAAAGATGAAGCGGCGAACTTGAGTGTGAGCTATTCTTCTGTTGCGTATTGATTTTGTGCTGGATAGACTGTGAAGAGCTGCTTGATGTCGAATGAGATATTGATAGTGTATGATTAGTGCCACCGCCAGCATGACTTGGTTGCTTCTCTGTGCTTGTATGTACTGCACTATGATGACTAGTTGAGTGATGATGAGTCATAGTAGTTTCATGTAATTGATGTCTTTCTGAACCACTAGGGTTTCTCGGGTCATCTGAACTCTCCGAAATTTCTCGCAAAGATCTAGTTGTCACTGATGAACTAGTACTGTGGTGGGCACTTAGCATTGTAGTAGATTCGATGGTTGCTGGTTTAACGGGATCATGTCTTGATGAACTTGATGGATGCATAGGAGGAATAGGGTGTGGTTGTGGTAATGGACCATAAGGATACGGATATGGCATTGAGTATCCAGGATGTGGATGACCATAATATGGATGCATTGCATGTGCTGCAGCAGCAGCAGAGAGTTGGAATATAGAAGATGGATGCAGTAGAGGATGATGTGGGTGATGAAGTGGAGAAGCAAATGGATGTGGATGTCCTTGTTGGCCTGAATGCATAACTGGACCTGCCATGGTTGCAGGTATCGTTAAAGGAGTCGGATTCATCAAATTCAAAGCAGAATGTGATGTTGGAGGGTTATGCTGAATAGGAGAGGCAGAAATCTGCCTAGATTGAGATGGACTAGTTAAATGCCTTGAGAAAGGAGAAGTTGTAGCAGAAGGATGCGGATGACCAGGGGTACCATTATGTCCTGGCTGGCTTTTTATAGGTGTTGGTGTATGAGGACTCTTTACTGGCTGTAAAGCATGCGACGAATCGGAAGCATTACTCTGACTTGTTGACACTGGAGTAATATGAGGTTGATGTAAGAAATCTGGTTCTTTCTTTATGCTTTCAATTCTCGGGCCCAAGAAAGCACTTTGCATATTTGAAGATTCCGATTGTGGCTGACTTGGAGGCCGCGTAGAGTTTTCTGCACTTGGTACCGAGTCTCTATCTCTTTCTGAGCTTAGATGTTGTGCTATTGAACTTCCAATTGGATAGCCAGGTACTTTGACTTCCTTAAGAGATTGAAGAGGATCTGACACACTTTGTGTAGACAAATTAGCCGGCATATTATCTGGGATTTCTTGTTTAATTTTGAGATCCTGTGGCATTGATGGATCTGGTTGGTTAGACTGTTGCGATATAAGATTCACTGCAGCTAAAGCGTGGCTAGGAGGAATAGGCTGCATCAATGGAGGCATTGATCCTGGCTTATCTAAGCCTGGATGGGCAGCATGAGCATACAAAGATGATGGCATAAAACCATATGGGCCAACACTTGATCCACTTCCAACAGACAAAAGAGGACCTGGTGGAAGCAAACCTGTAATTGAAGGTTGGCTGAGCGGTGGAGGCATACTTTGTCCTGATACAGGAATTGGAGATGGTTCTGTTGCTCGCACTCCTAGATTCTCTGGGCGAATAGGCGCAGGGAAAATTGGAGGTCTTAAGTTTCCATTTGAATTTTCTAATTTTGTTGAAGGTTGAGTTTTCAAATCAGTAGGCTGCTTATCTTCTGTGTCAGGTTCTTGAGATTTCATTTCTGGAGCTGTAGCAGGAGATACTGGTTCTATATTAGTAGCTGTAGTATGCTCCATATGAGGCGGTGAAGAAACCCTTGTATTTGTAGGAGACGGGCTTATTCTTTGTAAAGGATCTAATCTTGGTGCATTTGGAGAATCCACTTTACTTGATGCAGAAATTGTTGCTGTAAATACTTCAGGTGTGTTTTGACTTTTCATTTCACTTGCCTCATCTCTTGGCTCCAATTTAATAACTGTTTTCAGCGGGTTTAGGTGTGGGTTGTGTTTGCCAGGGTCATTAGCAAAATTAATACTCGATGGGTAAGAAAATGGCATTGTAGGTGGAAAATCTTTTGTGCTTCTAATTATAGAGTTGTCCTTAGATAAAGCAGGATTAAAAATATTGCTTGGGGCCCCTTCAATTTTAATATTATGAGTAAGTTTTGGATTAAAGATATTATGATTGTCTTTTATAAAGAAGTTGGTATTCTCTAAGTTAAGCGGCTTGCTGGATTGACTTAAGTTATGCCCAGAAAAACTGTGTGATAAGGGATCCTTCTGAAAATCATCTTTCTGTAGATTTAATGTCTGCTCCTCTGTGTCTATTTCCTCTTTTATTTTAATTTTTTCCATAGTTTCAGCACTCATAGGTGTAACTTTAGGAATAATAAGTTCAGTCTTAGAGAACACTGTGAGTGGTCTAGGATCTGCATTTTCAAATGTCTTAGGTGTTGTTGAATCTGTTTTAAGATCAAGAGCCCCTCTGTCCTCATTTTCAGATGCCACTTTGAACAAAGGTGGCAAAGGATCTTTCTCCATTTTAACTGGTGGTTCAATATTCTCAGTTTTAATCTGTGGTTCTGAAGGTTTATTAGGTATTTCACTTTCAACATCTTTGCTTTGGTCCATCTCCTTGTCAGTTTTGTTGAAACTAAAATCACAAATTTCACTTTCTGGTTCAGCAGGTTCGCTCTCATCCATAGCGGGAAAGCTATCATTTGTCAAGCTTTCTGACGGACTCTCAGACGGATCATCTGGTCTACACTTCTTCATCTGCACATCACCATCCATTATACCTTCAATTTTTGAGTCATCTGGAAGACGCTTTTTAACTTTAGACACATCAACTTTGCCATTAGCCACTTTCTTTTTATCTTTAGTGACAGGTGACTGAGGAGGTGGAACTTTTTCAGTATTATTATTATTTGCACTTTGTGTAATAAGTTTATTAGCTTTCTTTGATTTTGAATCACTGTCACTTTCATCTTGCGTTTTCTTGGCATTTGGTGTAGTTTGTTCTTTAGATTTGTTTCTAGTCCTCATTCTACTCGGGGAATCTTCAGGGTTATCAACTCTACCATTATCTGTTTTGGCGAGATCACCAGCATCTCTGGAATCACTATCATCTTCTGAATTTTCATCTTCGGTAACAGAACTCATTTCACCTCCTTCCTTAGGATTTGGTGAGGGTCTTGAACCATTAGTTTCTGGCACAGCGGGTGTAGCCTCTGGTGTCGGTTCTTTGGGTGTACCGGCACGAGAGTTTCTAGTGTTACGAACTCGCCGGAGCGATGCCTGGCGTCTTCTTCTGTGGGGTCTATTGCTACTTGCACCAGGAGTCTTCTTCCATAAGTAGTAAAACTCAACTAATTCTGATGTGTCTTTATGTGGCAGTAAGTCTTTACGAATTTTAAAAAAATTCTTACCAAATTGACGGATTCCTTTGACAAACCGTTTAGTCTCTTCCTCGGACCACTTTTTTTCAATTCCTTTGGGTGCTGGACATTTAACTAGAGCCTGAAGTGCTCGTCCGGGGTCATATCCAGAGTCATGAAGTACATCGAGGGCATTGATAGTCGTGTCGTCCCGACTGGCAGCTATGCATCCGTCATCAGGGGATCCACCGTCACACATGTCTGCGAATGCTGCCATGGACCGCGCTGCACGTAGGTACATAACCAAGTCTCGGCTGGGAGCTTGGTCCGGCAACCATCGTAGTTCCTCACCACCGGGGCACGGTTCGTCTGGTCCCAGAGGACCGTTGGTGCGAATATCGGGCAAACAAGCGTAAATATCTTTGTCTTTCACTGCTTGGTTTGGTGTCACTTGCACCTCCCCTTGATTCTGTGCCATGATAATTTGATAAATACACTAGGCTCGAACCCGCACTTCACATACTTTTTTAACGATTGTTTACATACTTTTCACTAACAAACACTAGTATCCACGATATAGTTCCGTTAGAGGCGTATTATTGTTGGTCTGTAAAACCGTAAGTATGCCAATATACATAATTATTGCTACTAATGGCCACCATTACACGATGCATTGTGTTTCATTTTATCGACTTTGTAAGCACAGAAGTAACTATTTACACATTCTCACTTCACGACTTAATGAAAGTTTCTTAATTAAACTAGTATTTTCTTCATATTTTTACATTAACTTAGGTAATGCTATCTACATGCTACCCTTTTGTTTAGCTTCACCTTTCTTTAGAACGCATAGACAAGTTCATTTCTATAAAATGGCTGCCACGATAGAACTTCCAACAAAATATTTGGCTGCATTATGGTTTCGGTAATATAATGTTACAAAATATTGTTTATCTTAATTTAAACAAATGAATTCATAAAAAATAAGAGTAATGAGTATGAAACTCAGTTTGCGAATTGCAAAACTTAAAAGTGTTCACGACTCACGTATGAGTTATGAGTGACATGAATCGAAGATTTAAAAAATCCAAAAGTTAATTATCACAAAAATATTGAATCGTGAATGTTGTATTTTTATGAAGCAGGGTGCAAATTGCAATAAGTTACATAATTTTTTCATTGCAATATTTTGCGCTATTTTTGTTGCATTTTTGTCTGTGGTAATGTCATTTTTTTAAATTTCCATCGATTTCCTTGATTTCCTTCTTTGACACATGACATTGACAAATTCACAAATTGTTTTCTAGTTCCTTTCCTGTTTCATCAATGTTTTTCTACTATTTTCTTCAATTGTGATAAAAGTTGATCTATTTTTCTAGTCACATTATAGCTCCTATCAAGTTGGAAGATAAGGCTGTCTAAAATTCCAGTCGTTTTATAAAATAATGTCATCCGCAGAATCGGACGATGAACCGCTCTCGGTTTTGGCCGCAGCTAAAAAAGCAAACCCCCAGCCAGAGGAAGAAAATATAGATGAGGATACACATTCCACACATTCAAAGAAAAGAAAAAAGACAGTAGTTGCAAAAAAGTCGAGCATTTCTCTAAAAATCAATAAAAAACTACAAGAAATACTGTCGCCTCCCGTCACCCAACGACCAGCTGATGTGTGGTTGTACTTGAAAGATCTGAATGCAACGGGACCGTACACATGCTTGTTATGCTCAGCGTGGTTTATAAACAAATCAAAAATGATCATGCACTATGCTTTGAATCACAAGAAGGACTTCTGTGGTATATGCAGGTAAATTTAGCTTGAATTAGTTTTGATTTTGTATCGTATTCAAAGATTTTTTTCGTTTAATCACAGAACATTATTTTAACACAATTTTCAGATACTTTGTACCAGACAGGGAGGCTTGGTTTGCACATGAAAAGTTTCACACTCCGTGGCCATGCTCACAATGCATTAACTCCTTTGCTACTGAACCCCTTTTGAGGGTCCACCTCCGTACAGCCCACAATTTAGTCCACTGCCAACTATGCCACTTCCGAGTTCCGGCAGACGAAGAATATGAATCACATCTATACCAAAAACACAATGTCACTAATCCAGTTGTCAAAGAAGTGGAAAGCTTATGGGAAATCGACTATGATATACGGAAATATGTTTGTGTTTTATGTTCAAAAGGAGATAACCTATTCTCTACGTTCTTTTCCCATTTCATGGGCTACCATCATTTCACCTTGAAATGTTTGACTGGTATTGTGGCCGGCAAGGACCCACCATTTTTAGTTGATGGTGCGGATGTCAGTGATCAGTTTATTGAGGATCAATTGAAAGGTCTGACACGTCTTGGCTATGTTGATTTGGAGCAGCAGAAAACGCCTATTTCGAGAGCGAATACTGAGTTTCAGGATTCTGAAGTTCCTGAAAATCTTCAGCCCGAGGTAAAACTAGAAGCTTTTAGTGATGAGGAAATAAAAACTGAAAATGCTGATACCACAGGAGATTCAGATCTGAACATTGATTATGAAGGTGTACAAGATTTTGATGTAACTCTAACAGAAGTGATAGTTTTAGAAAACAGCTACTTCAACTATTTAGAAAGTACACAAAGGGCTCTCAATTTAAACACAGTGCCGGAAAAATCAGATATCATGTATGAACATATGAAACCAGAATTATTCTGCTCTCTATGTGACTCAAAATTTCAAACTAAACCAGCATTTTTGGTACATATTTCCAAAATGCATAACGTAAGAGTAGTGCCTTTGTATTCATGCCGAGTTTGTGCAACCACATTTGACACACAGACGGAACTTAAATCACACGTTACAGAGGAAATGGGTGACTTTGAGGATCTATGGATATGTCAATTCTGTGACAAAGAATTTGATAATAGAGAGTCCTCTAGAAGACATTTGACAGAACACTGGCACAGCTTGGAGTTTGACAACTGTTTCAGTCCGCACCTAGGATTCAAATGCAAATACTGTCCTACATTATTTTGGAATGAACCGGAACGAGAAGCACATCAAATAAGGGCACATATCAACAAACATAAGGACGACTTTTATAAATGCCAGAAATGTTCTTTAATGTTTAGTGATAAGGTAATTTATCTTTTGTCTGTTTACAGCTGTGGCCTATGTCTTATTATTTCAGAACTTATTACTTATCTTACAGTTAATATTTTCTCTGTTTATAGGTTTGGTTTATGTTTCATTATTTAGAAAAGCATAAAAGTGATGAAACTAAACATTCCTATCTATTCAAATGTTGTGTATGCTGCATAGTTCTGCAGAGTCTACAGGATACGAGATCACACTTTAAGGAACATCATCCGCAAGCAAAGAAAACTTATTGCTCTCTAGATCCATGTAAATTCAAACCTCTGACACACAGGAAATCATTAAAAGTACATGTGAAGGTAAACTTCATATATTCTTCATATATTTTAATTTATAATACTTACTATTGAAAGTTTTAAGACTATGTATTTACTCATAATACATATAAATTGTTTTGTCAAACATCATTGTAATATAATATTGTAATGTTAAACTTTAATATAATATACATTGTTGGCAAAATGTTACTACTTATAAAGAAATAAATGTCATCTCTATTGTTTATGGTTTAAAAAAATTACACCACAGACTATCCATGGCTCCCCTAAAAGTCCGAAGCGTGAGTGCGTATCGTGCGCTGAGTGCGGGCGCGGGTTCGCCACGGCGCGTGCGTGCAGCGCCCACGCGACGCAAGTTCATGGCCAGGGGAAATTCAAGTGCAAACTGTGTAGAGATGTGCTGCATACTTTGGATGAGAGGTGAGGATTATGTTATGAAACTGGTTGTATTCACAGGTGCAGGGACTTAGCACGAGGCCAGACTGACGTGGTGTTAACTGTCTGTAGATTTTTTTAAATTAACAATAAGCGGCTAAGTGCATGTTGGACTCCCTGTACTCCTTAAGCTCTGGTTTCCTCCAAAAGCGGTGCCGTCATGTAGCAGCCATAATACAGCGGTGAGAGACGTCATTAGAACGTTGTCTATTGAGAGTGTTTCCTAGAGAACGGTAATTGACTCCATTTCTCTAGGAAACCGCGCCATATTGCTTACATGTAGACAATGTTCTAGTGACATCATTCACCACTGTATTACGGCCGCTACATGACGGGTGACGGCACCAGTTTTGGAGGTAACCAGAGCTTTAGCAAGATAAATCTGAATTTTCGAACTTAAGCTAATAGTCTTGCTATTGGCTAAATTCATCTTTGGAAACTTTTGTATTGTTTGAACCTTTTCTCATTACGCGGTGCGATAATCAATGTCCTTTTCACACCTATATATTTTATCGGCACTACACACTTTTTTTGGGGCTTTTTGTACTGCGTAATGTGGAAACCCTCTTAGCTTATTGTTTTTTTTTTCAGAAAACTCCACTACCTCCTTCGCCATCCCGGCCGCCATCCGTTCGAGTGCGGTGACTGTGGCAAGTCATTCCAATATAAGTCATCGCTATACATGCACAAACAGGAACACGCGCCCAATAAACAGGACTACAAGTGTGAATACTGCGGGAAGATTTTTGCGGTGAGTTGATGATTAGACGTAAATATCTAAAAGTGCCATAATTTTTGCAGTGGATGGCAATAGGCTGATGATGATGATGATGATCTAAAAGTGTGTCTCTCTGTTACCTCTTCACGCTTGAATTCACTGAATTAGTTAAAAATAAAATAATTTACATTCATTTAAACTTAGTATTCAGATACGAAAACGGACATAAGACAGTTTTTGCGTGGCGTCATCTTGTATTTAAATAAAGTTATTACATATCAAGTAAATAACTTATTTTTATTTTTATGCATTACAGAAGAAGGATTCCTTCCGCGAGCACCTCCAAATCCACTCTGGTCCGCGGCACGCGTGCTCCTACTGCCCCATGCGGTTCGTGCAGCGCTCCAACATGCTGCGCCACGAGCGTCGTCATACAGGCGAGCGGCCGTACGCGTGCCCGCACTGCCCGCGCACATTCGCCGATAAGGGCGCCTGTACCGCGCACTCCAGGTAACTGCTCTCATATAACAGTGTCATCGACTCCATATCTACTCCGGTCCGCGGCACGCGTGCTCCTACTGCCCCATGCGGCGGACGCCCCATATAATAGCAGGCATTGTCTACTCAGCGTAATATTTTAAGGTTTATCCGTGTAAGCCCTAAAAGAGGCTGTAAAACCGTAGCATATTAAGCTGCGTAAGTAAGGCATAAGTTTGGCTCTATCACGTAAGGTGTTAGAATTACGAGCGGGTTATTTTTTGCATGCAGGACCGTCAGTACGGGGCGTTTCCTGTCTTAGCTGGTATCTTGCCTCTGGTGTTTTAGCACTACATTTTTATAATAATACTATGAAAATCAATGTATGAGTCCTACAGTGTAGTTCCTACTTCCTATGTGTATATTTTTTTATCATTTAAAGTTAGTAAAACTTTTATTTCAGTTTTTAACTTTAGAATATAATACCTAAAACAGTCATTATTATATTTTCAGAACCCATTCGAAAGCTACATCGTTCGCGTGTATTTACTGTGGCCAGACATTCGTTCAGAAGTCCAAGCTTACTTACCATATTCGAAAACATACTGGGGAGAGTAAGTTTTTTTATACATCAATTCTATTGGAACCATGTGCACCAAATTGATGGTACTTTATTATGTGGTTTATAAAAATACTTTTAATATAATTTAAAAAATCCATACTAATATTATAAATGCGAAAGTATGTTTGTCTGTTACCTCTTCACGCCCAAACTGCTGAACCGACTTTGCTGGGTATAGAGATACTTTGAGTCCCGGAAAAGGACAAAGGATACTTTTTATCCCGGTAAAATCGACAATATAAAGGGTATGATTTCAAGACATTAATCCTTCAGGCCCCGCGCGAGCACCGGTGATCGCGACAACAATAGAATACAATAGCAATTCCTGGAAATTCCGACTGAAGTATTAAAGTGTAAGTAAGTATTTAGTATAGATCAAATATTTTATATTGCTTCAAAATGTTTTCAGATTTGGAGTCATGTACAGTGTGTTCCAAACTATTTACCAGCGCGTGTTCTCTACGCGAGCACATGAAGATACATGTTGAGAACAAACAGATTGTCAAGTGTCCACTTTGTGGTGAGTAAACTTGTAAAATTGTACAGATTTATACAAAATATTTTATTCTCTCTGTGGAGACCATAACCAAACTAAAGAAAGAGTTGGTATTATTTTTTAAATCACCTAACTCAGGGGGTTACCAAACTGTGCGCCGCGGCGCCCTGGTGCGAAAGGTAAGAAGGGCGCCGCCGTGAGTCGAGCCTCCATCATTATCCGAAAGCACAAATATTATAAAATTAAATTATGATTAAATATTTGTTTATTACTTTATTACCTGTTTAACCTAACTATAATCAATAATCATTATTTTTACGTGTAACTGCGCCGCAGGCTGAAAAAGATTGGGAGCCCCTGAGTCCTAACCCAAACACATTCGTTATTCATTAATTTTATTTACAATGCGTAAAAATACTAAATCAATATCTTGTAAAACGGTCTCTTTTTAAGCGTCGTAATATTCATTTAATAAAACATCTTTTACAGACAAGAAATACCAAGACGAGCGTTACATGCTTCGACATCTACGGACTTCGCACACCGGTTCCACATTCACGTGTCCCGTCTGTCGCAAGTGCCTTACTAGTTCCACTGGGCTACGTCATCACGTCCTCACTCATAGCCGCCTCAACACTTTCCGGGTAAGTGGAACTAGATAGAACGATTATGCCGTCTCTTTCTTGCATGCATCGAAGTGTTCTGTATATGTATTGGAAAGAGACAGAGTAGGCATAGCTTCTTATTATCTATACATAATATTATAAAACAAAGTCGCTTTTTTCCTTCATGTCCCTTTGTTCCCTTTAATCTTTAAAACTACGCCACTGATTTTGATGATTTCTTGGTTTGTTTGTTTGAACGCGCTAATCTCAAGAACTACTGGCCCGATTTGAAAAAATCTTTCAGTGTTAGATAGTCCATTTATCGAGGAAGGCTATAGGCTATATTTTATCACGCTAAGACTAATAGGAGAATGTGGAAAAAAAAGGGGAAATTATTTGTAAGGGCTCATCTCGCGAACTACTCGAGCAATTTTTATGTTATTTGGCACAGATAAGAAGTAGACCACGTAAAGGATCATAGCGGCTATCGATTTTAATCATTTTTTCAGTGGCTTTATAAAGCCACTATATTTTATACCCGAGCGACGCCGGGGCGGTCGCTAGTTTAATTATATAAAATAAATTAAGACGTTGCTTTTTCAAATTGGTAGTAACAGTAAGATTGGACTCCAAAGCTTGGACACCGGACAACCTTAAAAAAATAAGGTGGCAAAATTATCTTTCTCTTTTACTCCTATGAGTCTTTGATTATACTTTGTAAAACAAGAAGCTGATTACAGAGAGATTACAGCGCCAAAATTTAAATTGACAATTTTTAAACCGCATTTTCAGTCAATTCCAGTGTTCTAATTTTTTAATATATTTGTGGGCACATGGAGTTCTTTTAAATAAACACAAAAATAAAAATATCGCATCTTCCTATTGCTTCACACTTTCCATACTACTTTTGTGCTCAACATTTTTTTCACAATTTAAGGGCCGGGATACAAAAACACGGCACGACGTCGTAGGGCGTCGTACGGCGCCGTGCGGACGCGCGTCGTAAAAAACCCACGGCACGGTGTCGTACGACGTCGTGCCGTAGAAACTCATCTTGAATTTCTACGTGAGTTTCTACGGCACGACGTAGTACGACGCCGTACGGCGCCGTGCCGTGGGTTTTTTACGACGCGCGTCCGCACGGCGCCGGCGCCGTACGACGTCGTGCCGTGTTTTTGTGTCCCGGCTCTAATTATGCTTTTCTCTTTTCAGTGTAAGATGTGCACCAAATCATATGCAGCAAAGAAGTCGATGATAAAGCATCTCAAAAAGCGACACAATTTGGACATATCATTGATTAACACCAAAGAATATTTCTTCCGCTTGGACCCAAGGGACTGCAAACTGGGCCTAGACGAGGAAACAATGAACATGATATTTGGACCCAAAAAGTTTGTCAATGATGTTTTGATCAGTGATTATGTGACTTTAGCTAATAATGTTAATGTGAATGAAGATAAGAAAGAAAGCAGCGATGAACAAGCTAAAGAGAGTGATAAAAGTGATAGTGGTATGGAGTTCGACGCAGTTAATATTAAACAAGAAGTGCATAGTGAGGAGAATTCGTTAGAACCGACAGATTTTGTGAGTGTCAAAATTGAAAATTTAGATGAGAGTTTCAATGAAGAAACCACATAGGTCTATCTAATATATAAAATTCTCATGTCACAGTGTTTGTACGCGAACTCCTCCAAAACGGCTCAACCGATATTAATGAATTTTGTATGTACTATCAGAGAAGTTGATTCCTAGGCAGATGGCGAACCTAAGAGCATGTCCACATCTCGACGTCACGACGTCGTCAATGTGAAACGGTGCGGTAACGTGGCACGGTGCGTTGTCGTGACGTGAAAATTTACATCAACATAACGTGAAAATGCATGTCACGATGTAGCAACATTGTACGTCACCATGGCTTGTAAAACTGCTACATTCTACTTATCTAGACATGGACTGCACAATACGTATTCTGCTTGTGCTATTGTTAAGAAGACAGAGAGAGATATTTAAGAAAAAAAGACGCAAAATGTTGCTACACCGTGGCGTGCATTTTCACGTCACGTCAACGTACCGTGCCACGTTACCGCACCGTTCTACGTTGACGACGTCGTGACGTGGAGATGTGGACAGGCCGTAAGTAATTTGGTCGTGTTATGTCAATCCCAGTCGAAAGATCACAAGTAACATTGAATTGACATGATCCGACCATATGTCGTGAGTCTGTCAACTGCCTAGGAACCAATTTCCTTGATGGTACATTAGTTAGGCCTGAGAATAGGTTTTTATCTACTTTTTATATTGATAGTAGAAATAATTGATATGGCAAAACAATATTTGCCGGGTCAGCTAGTGTAAAATATTATTATCGCATTAGTGACTCTAGTTAAATTTATAATCTCAGACTTTTTATCCACTTTTGCTCACTCAATTAATGAGCGCGTGTAAAAGTTAGTGTTGTTAACAACATAGTGTTGTTAATGAAGTTATGTCTGACTGTTACCCAAAAGCTACGAATAACAAAACTAAGAAAGAGTAACTCCGTCAAAAAAGTGCACCAAAAGGCTACAAAATGTGACCCGAATACATGTATACTTTATGCGTGTGTTCGGTACACATTTTTCGTGTATTATATATAGTGTGACATTCCGACCAGGTCGACATGATAATTATTGTCAAACTCATTTTACAATTTGTTTACTTACTTTTTACGTAGCTTTTTACAACATTTTCGTTGTTAAAATGCCTAAATGTCCTGTGAAATGGTGTAGAAGTCATACAGATACGACTTTTAATACAGGAATAACACGGGAATAAACTTTCAAGTTTCATCAGTAAGTGAATTTTTTAAAACTATGCTTGGGTAAAGTTCTTTATTTTTTCCGACCCAAAAACATGCCCAAAAGGATGGTTTAAGTTGGATGCCAGGGTATTTGCGTAAAATTAAGCTGGTCTCTTTGTGTTTGTCTTATTAAGTTTACATGTTATTGTAAAAATGCAATAATAAAAAAATAATATAATTACAAAATTTTTACAAAGTCGCCATGGACAGTGTTATGCAAGATGTAACAATTTAATCATAAACGAGGGTCTGACTGACGTCAGTATGGAGTATCTTATTTTTATAATGCCGTTCGTAGTTCGTACTTCGTTTAGTAAGAAACGAACCGAATTGGATGCCGAGCCAGATTACTCGTTTATGTAGCATACACTTTTATAGTCATGATATATTTTGTACGAGTAAGGACCGAAAATTAAAGAGATTACGAAAATCTGCATTGCCCATTTGGACCGTAAGTTTTTTATTTCAATTCTGTAATAATTTAGCACATAGATTTTTGTAATCTGAAAACGTCTTGTCTAGGTGCTCTGGATAGTTTTAAATTCGTCCGAGTCGTACTAGGTTTGTTCAAAATTATTATATATTATTATTATCGATGACTTAAGGATCAGAGGAAAATGTTTGATTTTAAAATAATAATTATGTACTCCTTTCTTCGTTATATGTTTGGTGTATACTGCATAATGCCATCCGCTTTTTACAATTATTGTCCACGGCTTTGTTTCATAACTGTGACAGTGACAATAACCGCGCAGGCTGTCGTCCAGTGCGCAATATTATGATACGTTACCTGGGGAACGACCTTGGCGAGAATCTGAATTGTCATATTTTAGTGTTCGAAAAGGAGCCAAATTTAAAACGGTTGAAGTATGGGAGTTACGTTTCCTTAGTTTTGTTATTCGTAACCCAAAAAGAGTATTTTCCTTTAGAGATAAACTACGATAGCATGGCGCGCCCCTCCAAAATTCAAAATGTTTGAAGTGCATTGTCAAAACGTTTGAAGTGCGTTGTTTTGCGCGGTCGGCTAGTTATGATTAGTTGACCAACAAATCTTGGTAATAAGTGACATTGGTTTTGGGATTGGTTGAATACTTACTACATACAAACTCTTTCATAAGGACGTGACTACAGATCAACTACGATAACTTGGCGGGCGCCTCCAAAATTCAAAACGTTTGAAGTGCGTTGTCAAAACGACTTGAAGTGCGTTGTCTTGCGCAGTAGGCTAGTTATGATTAGTTGACCAACAAAACTGAAATATTACGTGTAGTGTGATTGGTTGAATACTTACTACATACAAACTCTTTCATAAGGATATTGTGACTACACACATTGAAACAGTCATTTGGAGGGGCGCGCCATGTTATCGTAGTTGATCTCTACACACATTGAAACAGTAATTTGGAGGGGCGCGCCATGTTATCGTAGTTTATCTCTACAATGCAACTGCACTAAATAGTAAGGAATGTAGTGATTAAGATTTGTATAACTTAACACACAATGCCTATAAATTAATAAAATGTTTTGTTTTAAAAATAATTTTCCTACATGAATTGTGTTTCAGAATTATATTGAACTGTTTCATCTGTGTTTCCATTAAAAGTTTAATTTGCCAAAGGCTTTATGTTGTATTTGCTTTATTTTTTAAAGAAACATGAATCTCAAGTCTTCTATTAAAGGTAAACTGATAATGTAATTATTATTGTTCTTTAATAATTGTAAAAAGAATAAAAATGTATGTTTAATTCAAATTATTTTATTACATTAACCACTTTGAGCTAATTCTTATTAACAAGAATTATTGTATTACGGTAGGGTACCATGCTACTGTAAAAGGTTCTCCCAGTAAAAGTTAAAACAGGTTATATTTTGCAAGCCGTCTGCTTCAATTTCAAATGTGTGCAGCTTAGCCAGTCTATGGCCAAACCAAGGGCCAAACCAAATCAATATATTAGTTCAAATTAATCTTTTATTTCCATGTGGATAGCATTCCAACTTTTTACGAATTTCTTTTTCGGTTTGAACTCTTTTTTTTTTTTTTTATGTTCCAAAATCATGCGATCAGTCTTTCAGACTATGAGCAGATGAGTTTAGCGAGTTGTGGCAGGCAGAGATTATTCCCCATTGGGCGCATCTCTATATTGATTATATTGGATCTTAATCCAGTGTGTTTAGGTCCAGGATATTTCGCCTTTTAAGGCGACTAGTTGCATCTCTGTGTAGGAGCATTTGAGCCAGCTGATTTGGGTGGTTCTTTAGCCGAAGTTTGTACTTTGTGCTGAGCATCTTAATTTCCTCTTTGATTGTCTGAAGGCCCAAGAATTCGTGTACTTCTGAGTTTTTAATGAACCATGGGGCATTGCACATCTGTTTCAGTCTACAATTTTGAGCTCTTTGTATTATACTTATATTTGAGGCACTTACTGAGCCCCACAGTTGTAGACCGTAGGTCCAGATTGGCTTGATAATCGATTTATATATAAGCAGTTTGTTGTTAATGGTCAGTTTAGACGATCGTCCAATTAGCCATGAGAGCTCTCTTGAGCGGATGTTCAACTCTTTTCTTTTGGTTTCAATGTGTTTCTTCCAGGTTAGTTGGCTATCAAGATGCATACCCAGGTACTTAACAATATCACTTTGGGGAAGCTCCCTTTCTCCGAGTTTTACTGATGGGCATTTGTCCCAACACAAGGTAAATGTTACTTGGACGGATTTGCTAGCACTAGCATTTATCCTCCATTTTTTGAGCCATGAGTCAATTTTTAAGAGACTATTCTGCAATACTAGCGAGGCTATTGTTGGGGATTTGTTAGAGGCTAGAATGGCTGTATCATCAGCATATGTTGCGGTTGTAACTCCTTGGGTCTGAGGCATGTCAGATGTAAAGATAGTATAAAGTACTGGACCGAGAACTGAACCCTGTGATACTCCTGCTAGTATGTTGTAGGAGCCAGATGTGCTGTTACCTTCTTTTACTTGAAAAATTCTGTCAAGTAGGTAAGAGTTAAGCAGATGGTAAAAAGAGTGTGATATGTGTTGTTTGATTTTGCTCAACAGACCTTTGTGCCACACTCTATCAAAGGCTTGTTGAACGTCTAAAAAGACCCCAGCACAATACTCTTTTCGTTCCAGGGCCGCTCTTATTGTGTGACAGACTCTATGTACCTGCTCTATAGTAGCGTGTTCAGTTCCTAATCCAAACTGATGGTCTGGTATAAGGCTTTCACATGAGTTCAGAAGTCTTTTCAAGATTACCTTTTCTAGCAGTTTCGAGAGAATTGGCAGTAAGCTGATCGGTCTGTAGGAAGTTACGTCGTGCTGTGGTTTGCCCGGTTTGTGTATCATTATGACCTGAGAAACCTTCCCTATTAACGGAAAGTATCCTACTCTAAGTATACTGTTGAAGATCATTGTGAGATACAGCAGACCTTTCTTCGGAAGTTCCATGAGAATCTTTTTGTCTATGAGGTCAAAACCTGGCGCTTTCTTGTCCTCCATCTTTTTTATGATTCTCTTAATCTCTTGTGGATTCGTTGGTTTTAGAGGTAGATCCATTTGCAGGGGTTGTTTAAGAGTATCGTCGATGTCCTTTTCAGAAAATGAGTGTTCTGCTTCATTAGGAGTGAATATTTTTGCTAGGTGTTCTGCAAAAATATTGGCTTTTTCTTGAGCTGACCTCGCCCATTTGTTACCTTCTATTCTTATAGGAGGCTTAATAGTTGTTGGCTTCATACTGGACCTGGTTGACTTCCACAGAGAATAGTTTGTTGCCTTCGTTGCTGTGAGAGATGTTAAATGTTCTTCAATCGTAGCATTTTCAGCCTCCTTGATGCAATGTTTCAGCTCTCGGGTTGCTTTATTTAGGGCAGTTTTGTCATTGGGATGTCTACTGTGGTGCCATATCCTTCTTAGTCTTCTTTTTTCTAAATTTTTTTGTCTAATTTCAAGGGAAACCACGTTTTGCCTTGGCTTGTTGTTAGTAACCGGGGGGGGGGGGATGTTTCTACTTTATAAAATAATCGAGCTAGCCCTTTCATAACAAAAAAAGTCTATGATGTCTAGTAGCCTGTTAGGGTCAGTAGGCCAGTGCGTCGGTTTGGCTGGAGTAATCGCATTTATTTTGTGTATCTCCAAGCACTTCCTGAGCTCCCTACCTCTTGTGGTAGTTAATCTAGAACCCCAGTGTACATGTTTGGAGTTCCAGTCACCTCCAACTATAAAGCGAGTTTCTAGTTTTTCAAAAAATTCTGTAAATTGCCTTTCGGTAATTTTATGTTTAGGTGGGCAATAAATTGAAGCCACATTGAAGTTTCCATTTTTTGTGTAAATTTTACCGTGGTTGCTTGTATGTGTTCTGTTTGAAATGGCGGCATGGTGTTCTAGTGAAGATCTTACTAAAACAGCTGTTCCTCCATGTGCCGTGCCGTCCGGGTGATTTGTAGTATATATATTGTAATTTTTTATTACTATTTTGTTATTAGATGTAAAATGAGTCTCAGATACTAATAATATGTCTAGGTCATGATATTTGATAAATATTTCAACTTCTTCCTTGTTTGGGGATAAACCATTTGCGTTCCAAGTTGCTATCTTGAGTGTGTTAATCATTTTGTCAAGGTGTTGACAAGTGTTGTGAGTAGCCCCATTAAGGTGCTCATTTCCTGCAGTATAAGATCCATTTTTTCCGCTTGTTTTAGGTACAGTTGTTCTAGTTGGTTAGTTGGCAAGGTTTTTGCATTAGGTGTGTCGTTGGTCTCGGGGGCGTCAGTCACTTTGTTTTTTGTTACATTTGCATAGGATTTTGATGCGTCACTTGTAGATGTGGTATTTAGTTTAGTGGGGTTTTTCTCGAATTCGTTCCGATTGTTAACAGGCCTACCTTTATTTCTTCTTCTGGCCATTATTTCCTTATACACCTCACAGCCTTTGTAATTGGCCAGGTGTGGACCAAGACACAAGGCACATGTTGCTAGAGTGTTTTTATCTTTCTTTGGGCAGTCCCGAGTAGCATGTGAGTCTGCACATTTTAGACAGCGATATGGCCGCATGCAATAGTTTTTTGAATGTCCAAGTTGTTGACACCTCTGGCACTGAATTACGGTTGTCCTTTTTTTAGGATCTTCTATGGTAACAACTTGGTGATAGATAATTTTTATTTCTCTCGCAGCATTATTGTTGGGCCCATTTACAAGATTTACGAAAAATGTAGAGGTTGGTTTTTTATTTGGTCCATATCTACAGTTTATTATTTCACCACAGATTGTATTGCCTGTTTTCTCGAATACACTTTTAATTGCATCATGAGGGGTTGTATGCAGGGCTTCATAACGTTATCGAATAACAGAAAAAATATCGTTACGTACCGTTATTTTCATAATGGTAGCCAGATAACGTTATTTTTTTAACGATATCTAGTAAAATAACGTTATATTTACCGTTATTATTATAACGTTATTTTTTCGTTATGGCATAACAAAAAAATAACGTTATAATAATAACGGTAAATATAACGTTATTTTCTGGTATCAGATATGCGATCGTGCACGGTGCACCAAATCTCACTCATATTTAAAATGTAATAAGCGTTCTCTGTGAAAATACAAAGAAAAAATACACCTTAAAAGCGTGATTACGTTTAGAAAATTTTCCCGCCTGTCATGACTTTCTTGACGGACTATAACGTTATCAAAGAACATATATTTACCGTTATAAATCCTATATAACGTTATAACATTTACCGTTATTAAATACATTTATAACGTTATTTCTAGTATCGGTTAAATTTTCATAACGTTATCTATGTCCTTGAAGCAATAACGTTATGAAAAAATAACGTTATTTGAAGCCCTGGTTGTATGCAGGGCTTCATAACGTTATCGAATAACAGAAAAAATATCGTTACGTACCGTTATTTTCATAATGGTAGCCAGATAACGTTATTTTTTTAACGATATTTAGTAAAATAACGTTATATTTACCGTTATTATTATAACGATATTTTTTCGATAAGTATAAACGAAAAAATATCGTTATGATAATAACGGTAAATATAACGTTATTTTCTGGTATCAGGTATGCGATCGTGCACGGTACACTAAATCTCACTCGCAGCCCACTTTTTTTGCGAGATTTGTGTGAAAATACAAAGAAAAAATACACCTTATAAGCGTGATTACGTTTAGAAAATTTTCCCGCTTGTCATGACTTTCTTGACGGACTATAACGTTATCAAAGAACATATATTTACCGTTATAAATCCTATATAACGTTATAACATTAACTGCTATTAATATCAATTTTTAACGTTATTTTTAATATCGGTTAAATTTTCATAACGTTATCTATGCCCTTGAAGCAGTAACATTATGAAAAAATAACGTTATTTGAAGCCCTGCCGCGTAGGCGAGTTTGACAGCTGTCAAACTCGTATGCAGCTACTTCACTTCGTGTGAATTTGACAGTTTTGACGGTTCGCAGCAAACCGTCAAATTTGACACGTGGGCTTAGTGCTGCCAATTTAACAAATATCTGCCATTTTGCCTTATAAATTATAATATAAGGAAAAATATTTATTGTATTAAATTTAACGCAAAACTTAACTCTTACGGCTCCAGTCTTTACTTTTAAAATAATTGGGGTTTTAGAATAGAATAGATTTTTTTTATTTGTACAAAAACTAAACTACAGAAGAAAGACGCTAAAAGAATCCGTACAAAATATAGGCGGTCTTACCGCTAAATTGTTTTTTTTTTTACATAATTTTTTGCTCTCTAATGCATGCGCTCTTTGTCTCCACATACAAATTTGTGATTTTTTACTTGGACATTTCTCGAAATTTGTTTTTAGTTATTAGTATAAGCTGTGCTTTTGATTATTCTTCTTGAATAGTTAATTAATATTTTCGACCCAGCTCTAACGCAACCAAAATTTTAATGAGAGGTTTTCTTACTTTTTATCTCCACCAGACGGCGCGACGATAGACACTTCTAGATCTTCTAGGTTCCCCACCGATCTGAAATTATCTGCAGGTTGGCATCACGGATACATATTGGTAGTGTTTCTAAAAAATATCAGTGTACTGTCAAGTGTGGTATAAATCAAAATATCTTAAGTCTAAGCGATCATTGGCCTAAGCGATAAGGCCTAAGCGGCAGTATACTGGTAATGGTAATGAAAAGCTTGTCAAACTGAAAACTGATAAGTGACAACAGTTTTGGCGGCCATGTTACTTGCAAACTTCTTCTACTTTTTATTGTTGGTGTGGTTTTTATTATTTTTTCCCAAATTGTGTTATAAGGTATTTGTTTTTCACTATTGGTAAAATATTAGCCATGAAGTACTCGGTCCTGTTATCTTGCACAAGTGTAGCTAAGATGTGGTTCTGCAGCCACACATGGTTCCACAGTTTCTTTTGTTTCTGCAGAAAATTAATTTCATGGGACCGGGGGATCTTTTTCTCAAAATATCATCTACAAGGTTAGTCCAAGGTATTTTTTTCAAAGTTAATAAAAAAATTTGATGAAACTTGCAGTACTCCCTAAGATCATACATACATACATACATACATACATACATACATACATACATACATACATACATACATACATACATACATACATACATACATACATACATACATACATACATACATACATACATACATACATACATACATACATACATACATACATACATACATACATACATACATACATACATACATACATACATACATACATACATACATACATACATACATACATACATACATACATACATACATACATACATACATACATACATACATACATACATACATACATACATACATACATACATACATACATACATACATACATACATACATACATACATACATACATACATACATACATACATACATACATACATACATACATACATACATACATACATACATACATACATACATACATACATACATACATACATACATACATACATACATACATACATACATACATACATACATACATACATACATACATACATACATACATACATACATACATACATACATACATACATACATACATACATACATACATACATACATACATACATACATACATACATACATACATACATACATACATACATACATACATACATACATACATACATACATACATACATACATACATACATACATACATACATACATACATACATACATACATACATACATACATACATACATACATACATACATACATACATACATACATACATACATACATACATACATACATACATACATACATACATACATACATACATACATACATACATACATACATACATACATACATACATACATACATACATACATACATACATACATACATACATACATACATACATACATACATACATACATACATACATACATACATACATACATACATACATACATACATACATACATACATACATACATACATACATACATACATACATACATACATACATACATACATACATACATACATACATACATACATACATACATACATACATACATACATACATACATACATACATACATACATACATACATACATACATACATACATACATACATACATACATACATACATACATACATACATACATACATACATACATACATACATACATACATACATACATACATACATACATACATACATACATACATACATACATACATACATACATACATACATACATACATACATACATACATACATACATACATACATACATACATACATACATACATACATACATACATACATACATACATACATACATACATACATACATACATACATACATACATACATACATACATACATACATACATACATACATACATACATACATACATACATACATACATACATACATACATACATACATACATACATACATACATACATACATACATACATACATACATACATACATACATACATACATACATACATACATACATACATACATACATACATACATACATACATACATACATACATACATACATACATACATACATACATACATACATACATACATACATACATACATACATACATACATACATACATACATACATACATACATACATACATACATACATACATACATACATACATACATACATACATACATACATACATACATACATACATACATACATACATACATACATACATACATACATACATACATACATACATACATACATACATACATACATACATACATACATACATACATACATACATACATACATACATACATACATACATACATACATACATACATACATACATACATACATACATACATACATACATACATACATACATACATACATACATACATACATACATACATACATACATACATACATACATACATACATACATACATACATACATACATACATACATACATACATACATACATACATACATACATACATACATACATACATACATACATACATACATACATACATACATACATACATACATACATACATACATACATACATACATACATACATACATACATACATACATACATACATACATACATACATACATACATACATACATACATACATACATACATACATACATACATACATACATACATACATACATACATACATACATACATACATACATACATACATACATACATTTATGTTTTATTAAATATCAACTACTTATTAATATTTATTTATTGTATAATATTTATAAACCTTTTATGTTATATTTTACAAAAATTAATACTCTATTCTCTAACAATATAAGGTCGAAGGTCGAAGGTCGAAGGTCGAAGGTCGAAGGTCGAAGGTCGAAGGTCGAAGGCCGAAGGTCGAAGGTCAAAGGTCAAAGGTCAAAGGTCAAAGGTCAAAGGTCATGGGTCATGGGTCATGGGTCATGGGTCATGGGTCATGGGTCATGGGTCATGGGTCATGGGTCATGGGTCATGGGTCATGGGTCATGGGTCATGGGTCATGGGTCATGGGTCATGGGTCATGGTCAGGGTCAGGGTCAGGGGTCATTACCGTTACCGTTACCGTTACCGTTACCGTTACCGTTACCGTTACCGTTACCGTTACCGTTACCGTTACCGTTACCGTTACCGTTACCGTTACCGTTACCGTTACCGTTACCGTTACCGTTACCGTTACCGTTTCCGTTTCCGTTTCCGTTTCCGTTTCCGTTTCCGTTTCCGTTTCCGTTTCCGTTTCCGTTTCCGTTTCCGTTTCCGTTTCCGTTTCCGTTTCCGTTTCCGTTTCCGTTTCCGTTTCCGTTTCCGTTTCCGTTTCCGTTTCCGTTTCCGTTTCCGTTTCCGTTTCCGTTTCCGTTACCGTTACCGTTACCGTTACCGTTACCGTTACCGTTACCGTTACCGTTACCGTTACCGTTACCGTTACCGTTACCGTTACCGTTACCGTTACCGTTTCCGTTTCCGTTTCCGTTTCCGTTTCCGTTTCCGTTTCCGTTTCCGTTACCGTTTCCGTTTCCGTTTCCGTTACCGTTACCGTTTCCGTTTCCGTTTCCGTTTCCGTTTCCGTTTCCGTTTCCGTTTCCGTTTCCGTTTCCGTTTCCGTTTCCGTTTCCGTTTCCGTTTCCGTTTCCGTTTCCGTTTCCGTTTCCGTTTCCTAATAAATTTTATCTACCCAACTATCAGGCCGAAATAAAATCAAAGCTATTAATACTTATGCAGTACCAATTTTGCCATACTCTTTTGAAATAATAAAATGGACAGACACAGAACTCGAAGCTCTTAATATCGCAACCCGAACCGCTAGTTATAAGTACAATATACATCATATCCATTCAGCAACCGAACGATTTACGCTAAAAAGAAAATTAGGTGGCCGCGGAGTCATAGACATAAAAAATCTGCACTATAATCAAATACATAACTTAAGAACTTATTTTGTAACATAAGCCAATACGAGTCCATTACACAATGCGGTATAAACCTGTGCCAACTTTTTGATTTTGAAATGGCTTGAGGAGGGATGTTTTGGGTGAGAAAAACCCCTCCGTACTACTTGACCTATGACCTATGACCTATGACCTATGACCTATGACCTATGACCTATGACCTATGACCTATGACCTATGACCTATGACCTATGACCTATGACCTATGACCTATGACCTATGACCTATGACCTATGACCTATGACCTATGACCTATGACCTATGACCTATGACCTATGACCTATGACCTATGACCTATGACCTATGACCTATGACCTATGACCTATGACCTATGACCTATCATAGGTCATAGCAGAAACGCGGAGTAATCTAGAAATAGGTAGGTTGTGATAATAAACTAACATTTGGAAAAGGAAGTAGTACGGAGGGGTTTTTCTCACCCAAAACATCCCTCCTCAAGCCATTTCAAAATCAAAAAGTTGGCACAGGTTTATACCGCATTGTGTAATGGACTCGTATTGGCTTATGTTACAAAATAAGTTCTTAAGTTATGTATTTGATTATAGTGCAGATTTTTTATGTCTATGACTCCGCGGCCACCTAATTTTCTTTTTAGCGTAAATCGTTCGGTTGCTGAATGGATATGATGTATATTGTACTTATAACTAGCGGTTCGGGTTGCGATATTAAGAGCTTCGAGTTCTGTGTCTGTCCATTTTATTATTTCAAAAGAGTATGGCAAAATTGGTACTGCATAAGTATTAATAGCTTTGATTTTATTTCGGCCTGATAGTTGGGTAGATAAAATTTATTTAGTCTTAGTTTATATTTAGATGTTAGCTTATTCTTAATTTCCTTATGATTAATTGCTGGTCTTTGTATATATCCTAAGTATTTATATGTATTTATATGCTCATGCCTTTTACTCATGCCTTTTGCTCATGCCATTTGCGGATTGTATCGTATTGCTACGAGAAAGCCTTCAGTTTCACCGTATATATTACCTTTTGTTTTGCCCCTTAGTCTATTTATTTATTAATGCATTGTGTAATGGACTCGTATTGGCTTTAGTTAAAAAATAAGTTCTTAAGTTATGTATTTGATTATAGTGCAGATTTTTTATGTCAATGACTCCGCGGCCACCAAAACGGTAACGGAAACGGAAACGGTAACGGTAACGGTAACGGTAACGGTAACGGTAACGGTAACGGTAACGGTAACGGTAACGGTAACGGTAACGGTAACGGTAACGGTATGACCTATGACCTATGACCTATGACCTATGACCTATGACCTTTGACCTTTGACCTTTGACCTTTGACCTTTGACGTTACCGTTACCGTTACCGTTACCGTTACCGTTACCGTTACCGTTACCGTTACCGTTACCGTTACCGTTACCGTTACCGTTACCGTTACCGTTACCGTTACCGTTACCGTTACCGTTACCGTTACCGTTACCGTTACCGTTACCGTTACCGTTACCGTTACCGTTACCGTTACCGTTACCGTTACCGTTACCGTTACCGTTACCGTTACCGTTACCGTTTCCGTTTCCGTTTCCGTTTCCGTTTCCGTTTCCGTTTCCGTTTCCGTTTCCGTTTCCGTTTCCGTTTCCGTTTCCGTTTCCGTTTCCGTTTCCGTTTCCGTTTCCGTTTCCGTTTCCGTTTCCGTTTCCGTTTCCGTTTCCGTTTCCGTTTCCGTTTCCGTTTCCGTTTCCGTTTCCGTTTCCGTTTCCGTTTCCGTTTCCGTTTCCGTTTCCGTTTCCGTTTCCGTTTCCGTTTCCGTTTCCGTTACCGTTACCGTTTCCGTTTCCGACGAAAATTAGGTGGCCGCGGAGTCCGGAAACGGTAACGGTAACGGTAACGGTAACGGTAACGGTAACGGTAACGGTAACGGTAACGGTAACGGTAACGGTAACGGTAACGGTAACGGTAACGGTAACGGTAACGGTAACGGTAACGGTAACGGTAACGTCAAAGGTCAAAGGTCAAAGGTCAAAGGTCAAAGGTCATAGGTCATAGGTCATAGGTCATAGGTCATAGGTCATAGGTCATAGGTCATAGGTCCTATGACCCATGACCCATGACCCATGACCCATGACCCATGACCCATGACCCATGACCTTTGACCTTTGACCTTTGACCTTTGACCTTTGACCTTTGACCTTTGACCTTTGACGTTACCGTTACCGTTACCGTTACCGTTACCGTTACCGTTACCGTTACCGTTTCCGTTTCCGTTACCGTTTTGGTGGCCGCGGAGTCATTGACATAAAAAATCTGCACTATAATCAAATACATAACTTAAGAACTTATTTTTTAACTAAAGCCAATACGAGTCCATTACACAATGCATTAATAAATAAATAGACTAACGGGCAAAACAAAAGGTAATATATACGGTGAAACTGAAGGCTTTCTCGTAGCAATACGATACAATCCGCAAATGGCATGAGCAAAAGGCATGAGTAAAAGGCATGAGCATATAAATACATATAAATACTTAGGATATATACAAAGACCAGCAATTAATCATAAGGAAATTAAGAATAAGCTAACATCTAAATATAAACTAAGACTAAATAAATTTTATCTACCCAACTATCAGGCCGAAATAAAATCAAAGCTATTAATACTTATGCAGTACCAATTTTGCCATACTCTTTTGAAATAATAAAATGGACAGACACAGAACTCGAAGCTCTTAATATCGCAACCCGAACCGCTAGTTATAAGTACAATATACATCATATCCATTCAGCAACCGAACGATTTACGCTAAAAAGAAAATTAGGTGGCCGCGGAGTCATAGACATAAAAAATCTGCACTATAATCAAATACATAACTTAAGAACTTATTTTGTAACATAAGCCAATACGAGTCCATTACACAATGCGGTATAAACCTGTGCCAACTTTTTGATTTTGAAATGGCTTGAGGAGGGATGTTTTGGGTGAGAAAAACCCCTCCGTACTACTTCCTTTTCCAAATGTTAGTTTCCAAATGTTAGATTTTATTTCGGCCTGATAGTTGGGTAGATAAAATTTATTAGGAAACGGAAACGGAAACGGAAACGGAAACGGAAACGGAAACGGAAACGGAAACGGAAACGGAAACGGAAACGGAAACGGAAACGGAAACGGAAACGGAAACGGTAACGGTAACGGTAACGGTAACGGTAACGGTAACGGTAACGGTAACGGTAACGGTAACGGTAACGGTAACGGTAACGGAAACGGTAACGGTCAAAGGTCGAAGGTCGAAGGTCGAAGGTCGAAGGTCGAAGGTCGAAGGTCGAAGGTCGAAGGTCGAAGGCCGAAGGTCAAAGGTCAAAGGTCAAAGGTCAAAGGTCAAAGGTCAAAGGTCATGGGTCATGGGTCATGGGTCATGGGTCATGGGTCATGGGTCATGGGTCATGGGTCATGGGTCATGGGTCATGGGTCATGGGTCATGGGTCATGGGTCATGGGTCATGGGTCATGGGTCATGGTCAGGGTCAGGGTCAGGGGTCATTACCGTTACCGTTACCGTTACCGTTACCGTTACCGTTACCGTTACCGTTACCGTTACCGTTACCGTTACCGTTACCGTTACCGTTACCGTTACCGTTACCGTTACCGTTACCGTTACCGTTTCCGTTTCCGTTTCCGTTTCCGTTTCCGTTACCGTTACCGTTACCGTTACCGTTTCCGTTTCCGACGAAAATTAGGTGGCCGCGGAGTCCGGAAACGGTAACGGTAACGGTAACGGTAACGGTAACGGTAACGGTAACGGTAACGGTAACGGTAACGGTAACGGTAACGGTAACGGTAACGGTAACGTCAAAGGTCAAAGGTCAAAGGTCAAAGGTCATAGGTCATAGGTCATAGGTCATAGGTCATAGGTCATAGGTCATAGGTCATAGGTCATAGGTCATAGGTCCTATGACCCATGACCCATGACCCATGACCCATGACCCATGACCCATGACCCATGACCCATGACCCATGACCCATGACCCATGACCCATGACCCATGACCCATGACCTTTGACCTTTGACCTTTGACCTTTGACCTTTGACCTTTGACGTTACCGTTACCGTTACCGTTACCGTTACCGTTACCGTTACCGTTACCGTTACCGTTTCCGTTTCCGTTACCGTTTTGGTGGCCGCGGAGTCATTGACATAAAAAATCTGCACTATAATCAAATACATAACTTAAGAACTTATTTTTTAACTAAAGCCAATACGAGTCCATTACACAATGCATTAATAAATAAATAGACTAAGGGGCAAAACAAAAGGTAATATATACGGTGAAACTGAAGGCTTTCTCGTAGCAATACGATACAATCCGCAAATGGCATGAGCAAAAGGCATGAGTAAAAGGCATGAGCATATAAATACATATAAATACTTAGGATATATACAAAGACCAGCAATTAATCATAAGGAAATTAAGAATAAGCTAACATCTAAATATAAACTAAGACTAAATAAATTTTATCTACCCAACTATCAGGCCGAAATAAAATCAAAGCTATTAATACTTATGCAGTACCAATTTTGCCATACTCTTTTGAAATAATAAAATGGACAGACACAGAACTCGAAGCTCTTAATATCGCAACCCGAACCGCTAGTTATAAGTACAATATACATCATATCCATTCAGCAACCGAACGATTTACGCTAAAAAGAAAATTAGGTGGCCGCGGAGTCATAGACATAAAAAATCTGCACTATAATCAAATACATAACTTAAGAACTTATTTTGTAACATAAGCCAATACGAGTCCATTACACAATGCGGTATAAACCTGTGCCAACTTTTTGATTTTGAAATGGCTTGAGGAGGGATGTTTTGGGTGAGAAAAACCCCTCCGTACTACTTCCTTTTCCAAATGTTAGTTTCCAAATGTTAGATTTTATTTCGGCCTGATAGTTGGGTAGATAAAATTTATTAGGAAACGGAAACGGAAACGGAAACGGAAACGGAAACGGAAACGGAAACGGAAACGGAAACGGAAACGGAAACGGAAACGGTAACGGTAACGGTAACGGTAACGGTAACGGTAACGGTAACGGTAACGGAAACGGTAACGGTCAAAGGTCGAAGGTCGAAGGTCGAAGGTCGAAGGTCGAAGGTCGAAGGTCGAAGGTCGAAGGTCGAAGGCCGAAGGTCAAAGGTCAAAGGTCAAAGGTCAAAGGTCAAAGGTCATGGGTCATGGGTCATGGGTCATGGGTCATGGGTCATGGGTCATGGGTCATGGGTCATGGGTCATGGGTCATGGGTCATGGGTCATGGGTCATGGGTCATGGGTCATGGGTCATGGGTCATGGGTCATGGGTCATGGGTCATGGGTCATGGGTCATGGGTCATGGGTCATGGGTCATGGGTCATGGGTCATGGGTCATGGGTCATGGGTCAGGGTCAGGGTCAGGGGTCATTACCGTTACCGTTACCGTTACCGTTACCGTTACCGTTACCGTTACCGTTACCGTTACCGTTACCGTTACCGTTACCGTTACCGTTACCGTTACCGTTACCGTTACCGTTACCGTTACCGTTACCGTTACCGTTACCGTTACCGTTACCGTTACCGTTACCGTTACCGTTACCGTTACCGTTACCGTTACCGTTACCGTTACCGTTACCGTTACCGTTACCGTTACCGTTACCGTTACCGTTACCGTTACCGTTACCGTTACCGTTACCGTTACCGTTACCGTTACCGTTACCGTTACCGTTACCGTTACCGTTACCGTTACCGTTACCGTTACCGTTACCGTTACCGTTACCGTTACCGTTACCGTTACCGTTACCGTTACCGTTACCGTTACCGTTACCGTTACCGTTACCGTTACCGTTACCGTTACCGTTACCGTTACCGTTACCGTTACCGTTACCGTTACCGTTACCGTTACCGTTACCGTTTCCGTTTCCGTTTCCGTTTCCGTTTCCGTTTCCGTTTCCGTTTCCGTTTCCGTTTCCGTTTCCGTTTCCGTTTCCGTTTCCGTTTCCGTTTCCGTTTCCGTTTCCGTTTCCGTTTCCGTTTCCGTTTCCGTTTCCGTTTCCGTTTCCGTTTCCGTTTCCGTTTCCGTTTCCGTTTCCGTTTCCGTTTCCGTTTCCGTTTCCGTTTCCGTTTCCGTTTCCGTTTCCGTTTCCGTTTCCGTTTCCGTTTCCGTTTCCGTTTCCGTTTCCGTTTCCGTTTCCGTTTCCGTTTCCGTTTCCGTTTCCGTTTCCGTTTCCGTTGCCGTTTCCGTTTCCGTTTCCGTTTCCGTTTCCGTTTCCGTTTCCGTTTCCGTTTCCGTTTCCGTTTCCGTTTCCGTTTCCGTTTCCGTTTCCGTTTCCGTTTCCGTTTCCGTTTCCGTTACCGTTACCGTTACCGTTTCCGTTTCCGTTTCCGTTTCCGTTTCCGTTTCCGTTTCCGTTTCCGTTTCCGTTTCCGTTTCCGTTTCCGTTTCCGTTTCCGTTTCCGTTTCCGTTTCCGTTTCCGTTTCCGTTTCCGTTTCCGTTTCCGTTTCCGTTTCCGTTTCCGTTTCCGTTTCCGTTTCCGTTTCCGTTTCCGTTTCCGTTTCCGTTTCCGTTTCCGTTTCCGTTTCCGTTTCCGTTTCCGTTTCCGTTTCCGTTTCCGTTTCCGTTTCCGTTTCCGTTTCCGTTTCCGTTTCCGTTTCCGTTTCCGTTTCCGTTACCGTTACCGTTACCGTTACCGTTACCGTTTCCGTTTCCGTTTCCGTTTCCGTTTCCGTTTCGCAACCCGAACCGCTAGTTATAAGTACAATATACATCATATCCATTCAGCAACCGAACGATTTACGCTAAAAAGAAAATTAGGTGGCCGCGGAGTCATAGACATAAAAAATCTGCACTATAATCAAATACATAACTTAAGAACTTATTTTGTAACATAAGCCAATACGAGTCCATTACACAATGCGGTATAAACCTGTGCCAACTTTTTGATTTTGAAATGGCTTGAGGAGGGATGTTTTGGGTGAGAAAAACCCCTCCGTACTACTTGACCTATGACCTATGACCTATGACCTATGACCTATGACCTATGACCTATGACCTATGACCTATGACCTATGACCTATGACCTATGCCCTATGACCTATGACCTATGACCTATGACCTATGACCTATGACCTATGACCTATGACCTATGACCTATGACCTAGGTTTATACCGCATTGTGTAATGGACTCGTATTGGCTTATGTTACAAAATAAGTTCTTAAGTTATGTATTTGATTATAGTGCAGATTTTTTATGTCTATGACTCCGCGGCCACCTAATTTTCTTTTTAGCGTAAATCGTTCGGTTGCTGAATGGATATGATGTATATTGTACTTATAACTAGCGGTTCGGGTTGCGATATTAAGAGCTTCGAGTTCTGTGTCTGTCCATTTTATTATTTCAAAAGAGTATGGCAAAATTGGTACTGCATAAGTATTAATAGCTTTGATTTTATTTCGGCCTGATAGTTGGGTAGATAAAATTTATTAGGAAACGGAAACGGAAACGGAAACGGAAACGGAAACGGAAACGGAAACGGAAACGGAAACGGTAACGGTAACGGTAACGGTAACGGTAACGGAAACGGAAACGGAAACGGAAACGGAAACGGAAACGGAAACGGAAACGGAAACGGAAACGGAAACGGAAACGGAAACGGAAACGGAAACGGAAACGGAAACGGAAACGGAAACGGAAACGGAAACGGAAACGGAAACGGTAACGGTAACCCATGACCCATGACCCATGACCCATGACCCATGACCCATGACCCATGACCCATGACCCATGACCCATGACCCATGACCCATGACCCATGACCCATGACCCATGACCCATGACCCATGACCCATGACCCATGACCCATGACCCATGACCCATGACCCATGACCCATGACCCATGACCCATGACCCTCGACCCTCGACCCTCGACCCTCGACCCTCGACCCTCGACCCTCGACCCTCGACCCTCGACCCTCGACCCTCGACCCTCGACCCTCGACCCTCGACCCTCGACCCTCGACCCTCGACCCTCGACCCTCGACCCTCGACCCTCGACCCTCGACCCTCGACCCTCGACCCTCGACCCTCGACCCTCGACCTTCGACCTTCGACCTTCGACCTTCGACCTTCGACCTTCGACCTTCGACCTTCGACCTTCGACCTTCGACCTTCGACCTTCGACGTTACCGTTACCGTTACCGTTACCGTTACCGTTACCGTTACCGTTACCGTTACTTGTTGTAACATAAGCCAATACGAGTCCATTACACAATGCGGTATAAACCTGTGCCAACTTTTTGATTTTGAAATGGCTTGAGGAGGGATGTTTTGGGTGAGAAAAACCCCTCCGTACTACTTCCTTTTCCAAATGTTAGTTTATTATCACAACCTACCTATTTCTAGATTACTCCGCGTTTCTGCTATGACCTATGATAGGTCATAGGTCATAGGTCATAGGTCATAGGTCATAGGTCGGAAACGGAAACGGAAACGGAAACGGAAACGGAAACGGAAACGGAAACGGAAACGGAAACGGAAACGGAAACGGAAACGGAAACGGTAACGGTAACGGAAACGGTCGAAGGTCGAAGGTCGAAGGTCGAAGGTCGAAGGTCGAAGGTCGAAGGTCGAAGGTCGAAGGTCGAAGGTCGAAGGTCGAAGGTCGAAGGTCGAAGGTCGAAGGTCGAAGGTCGAAGGTCGAAGGTCGAAGGTCGAAGGTCGAAGGTCGAAGGTCGAAGGTCGAAGGTCGAAGGTCGAAGGTCGAAGGTCGAAGGTCGAAGGTCGAAGGTCGAAGGTCGAAGGTCGAAGGTCGAAGGTCGAAGGTCGAAGGTCGAAGGTCGAAGGTCGAAGGTCGAAGGTCGAAGGTCGAAGGTCGAAGGTCGAAGGTCGAAGGTCGAAGGTCGAAGGTCGAAGGTCGAAGGTCGAAGGTCGAAGGTCGAAGGTCGAAGGTCGAAGGTCGAAGGTCGAAGGTCGAAGGTCGAAGGTCGAAGGTCGAAGGTCGAAGGTCGAAGGTCGAAGGTCGAAGGTCGAAGGTCGAAGGTCGAAGGTCGAAGGTCGAAGGTCGAAGGTCGAAGGTCGAAGGTCGAAGGTCGAAGGTCGAAGGTCGAAGGTCGAAGGTCGAAGGTCGAAGGTCGAAGGTCGAAGGTCGAAGGTCGAAGGTCGAAGGTCGAAGGTCGAAGGTCGAAGGTCGAAGGTCGAAGGTCATGGGTCATGGGTCATGGGTCATGGGTCATGGGTCATGGGTCATGGGTCATGGGTTACCGTTACCGTTTCCGTTTCCGTTTCCGTTTCCGTTTCCGTTTCCGTTTCCGTTTCCGTTTCCTAATAAATTTTATCTACCCAACTATCAGGCCGAAATAAAATCAAAGCTATTAATACTTATGCAGTACCAATTTTGCCATACTCTTTTGAAATAATAAAATGGACAGACACAGAACTCGAAGCTCTTAATATCGCA
This sequence comes from Lysandra bellargus, assembly GCA_905333045.1. Lineage (NCBI taxonomy): Eukaryota > Metazoa > Arthropoda > Insecta > Lepidoptera > Lycaenidae > Lysandra > Lysandra bellargus. The sequence goes on along the minus strand of HG995341.1, from coordinate 3,183,410 downwards.
ACCCGAACCGCTAGTTATAAGTACAATATACATCATATCCATTCAGCAACCGAACGATTTACGCTAAAAAGAAAATTAGGTGGCCGCGGAGTCATAGACATAAAAAATCTGCACTATAATCAAATACATAACTTAAGAACTTATTTTGTAACATAAGCCAATACGAGTCCATTACACAATGCGGTATAAACCTGTGCCAACTTTTTGATTTTGAAATGGCTTGAGGAGGGATGTTTTGGGTGAGAAAAACCCCTCCGTACTACTTCCTTTTCCAAATGTTAGTTTATTATCACAACCTACCTATTTCTAGATTACTCCGCGTTTCTGCTATGACCTATGATAGGTCATAGGTCATAGGTCATAGGTCATAGGTCATAGGTCATAGGTCATAGGTCATAGGTCATAGGTCATAGGTCATAGGTCATAGGTCATAGGTCATAGGTCATAGGTCATAGGTCATAGGTCATAGGTCATAGGTCATAGGTCATAGGTCATAGGTCATAGGTCATAGGTCATAGGTCATAGGTCATAGGTCATAGGTCATAGGTCAAGTAGTACGGAGGGGTTTTTCTCACCCAAAACATCCCTCCTCAAGCCATTTCAAAATCAAACAGTTGGCACAGGTTTATACCGCATTGTGTAATGGACTCGTATTGGCTTATGTTACAAAATAAGTTCTTAAGTTATGTATTTGATTATAGTGCAGATTTTTTATGTCTATGACTCCGCGGCCACCTAATTTTCGTCGGAAACGGAAACGATAACGGAAACGGAAACGGAAACGGAAACGGAAACGGAAACGGAAACGGAAACGGAAACGGAAACGGAAACGGAAACGGAAACGGAAACGGAAACGGAAACGGAAACGGAAACGGAAACGGAAACGGAAACGGAAACGGAAACCGAAACCGAAACCGAAACGGAAACGGAAACGGAAACGGAAACGGAAACGGAAACGGAAACGGAAACGGAAACGGAAACGGAAACGGAAACGGAAACGGAAACGGTAACGGTAACGGTAACGGTAACGGTAACGGTAACGGTAACGGTAACGGTAACGGAAACGGTCGAAGGTCGAAGGTCGAAGGTCGAAGGTCGAAGGTCGAAGGTCGAAGGTCGAAGGTCGAAGGTCGAAGGTCGAAGGTCGAAGGTCGAAGGTCGAAGGTCGAAGGTCGAAGGTCGAAGGTCGAAGGTCGAAGGTCGAAGGTCGAAGGTCGAAGGTCGAAGGTCGAAGGTCGAAGGTCGAAGGTCGAAGGTCGAAGGTCGAAGGTCGAAGGTCGAAGGTCGAAGGTCGAAGGTCGAAGGTCGAAGGTCGAAGGTCGAAGGTCGAAGGTCATGGGTCATGGGTCATGGGTCATGGGTCATGGGTCATGGGTCATGGGTCATGGGTCATGGGTCATGGGTCATGGGTCATGGGTCATGGGTCATGGGTTACCGTTACCGTTTCCGTTTCCGTTTCCGTTTCCGTTTCCGTTTCCGTTTCCGTTTCCGTTTCCGTTTCCGTTTCCTAATAAATTTTATCTACCCAACTATCAGGCCGAAATAAAATCAAAGCTATTAATACTTATGCAGTACCAATTTTGCCATACTCTTTTGAAATAATAAAATGGACAGACACAGAACTCGAAGCTCTTAATATCGCAACCCGAACCGCTAGTTATAAGTACAATATACATCATATCCATTCAGCAACCGAACGATTTACGCTAAAAAGAAAATTAGGTGGCCGCGGAGTCATAGACATAAAAAATCTGCACTATAATCAAATACATAACTTAAGAACTTATTTTGTAACATAAGCCAATACGAGTCCATTACACAATGCGGTATAAACCTGTGCCAACTTTTTGATTTTGAAATGGCTTGAGGAGGGATGTTTTGGGTGAGAAAAACCCCTCCGTACTACTTCCCTTTCCAAATGTTAGTTTCCAAATGTTAGATTTTATTTCGGCCTGATAGTTGGGTAGATAAAATTTATTAGGAAACGGAAACGGAAACGGAAACGGAAACGGAAACGGAAACGGAAACGGAAACGGTAACGGTAACGGTAACGGTAACGGTAACGGTAACGGTAACGGAAACGGTAACGGTCAAAGGTCGAAGGTCGAAGGTCGAAGGTCGAAGGTCGAAGGTCGAAGGTCGAAGGTCGAAGGTCGAAGGTCAAAGGTCAAAGGTCAAAGGTCAAAGGTCAAAGGTCAAAGGTCAAAGGTCAAAGGTCATGGGTCATGGGTCATGGGTCATGGGTCATGGGTCATGGGTCATGGGTCATGGGTCATGGGTCATGGGTCATGGGTCATGGGTCATGGGTCATGGGTCATGGGTCATGGGTCATGGGTCATGGGTCATGGGTCATGGGTCATGGGTCATGGGTCATGGGTCAGGGTCAGGGTCAGGGGTCGTTACCGTTACCGTTACCGTTACCGTTACCGTTACCGTTACCGTTACCGTTACCGTTACCGTTACCGTTACCGTTACCGTTACCGTTACCGTTACCGTTACCGTTACCGTTACCGTTACCGTTACCGTTACCGTTACCGTTACCGTTACCGTTACCGTTACCGTTACCGTTACCGTTACCGTTACCGTTACCGTTACCGTTACCGTTACCGTTACCGTTACCGTTACCGTTACCGTTACCGTTACCGTTACCGTTACCGTTACCGTTACCGTTACCGTTACCGTTACCGTTACCGTTACCGTTACCGTTACCGTTACCGTTACCGTTACCGTTACCGTTACCGTTACCGTTACCGTTACCGTTACCGTTACCGTTACCGTTACCGTTACCGTTACCGTTACCGTTACCGTTACCGTTACCGTTACCGTTACCGTTACCGTTACCGTTACCGTTACCGTTACCGTTACCGTTACCGTTACCGTTACCGTTACCGTTACCGTTACCGTTACCGTTACCGTTTCCGTTTCCGTTTCCGTTTCCGTTTCCGTTACCGTTTCCGTTTCCGTTTCCGTTTCCGTTTCCGTTTCCGTTTCCGTTTCCGTTTCCGTTTCCGTTTCCGTTACCGTTTCCGTTACCGTTTCCGTTACCGTTTCCGTTACCGTTTCCGTTACCGTTTCCGTTTCCGTTTCCGTTTCCGTTACCGTTTCCGTTACCGTTTCCGTTTCCGTTTCCGTTTCCGTTTCCGTTTCCGTTTCCGTTTCCGTTTCCGTTTCCGTTTCCGTTTCCGTTTCCGTTTCCGTTTCCGTTTCCGTTTCCGTTTCCGTTTCCGTTTCCGTTTCCGTTACCGTTACCGTTACCGTTACCGTTTCCGTTTCCGTTTCCGTTTCCGTTTCCGTTTCCGTTTCGCAACCCGAACCGCTAGTTATAAGTACAATATACATCATATCCATTCAGCAACCGAACGATTTACGCTAAAAAGAAAATTAGGTGGCCGCGGAGTCATAGACATAAAAAATCTGCACTATAATCAAATACATAACTTAAGAACTTATTTTGTAACATAAGCCAATACGAGTCCATTACACAATGCGGTATAAACCTGTGCCAACTTTTTGATTTTGAAATGGCTTGAGGAGGGATGTTTTGGGTGAGAAAAACCCCTCCGTACTACTTGACCTATGACCTATGACCTATGACCTATGACCTATGACCTATGACCTATGACCTATGACCTATGACCTATGACCTATGCCCTATGACCTATGACCTATGACCTATGACCTATGACCTATGACCTATGACCTATGACCTATGACCTATGACCTAGGTTTATACCGCATTGTGTAATGGACTCGTATTGGCTTATGTTACAAAATAAGTTCTTAAGTTATGTATTTGATTATAGTGCAGATTTTTTATGTCTATGACTCCGCGGCCACCTAATTTTCTTTTTAGCGTAAATCGTTCGGTTGCTGAATGGATATGATGTATATTGTACTTATAACTAGCGGTTCGGGTTGCGATATTAAGAGCTTCGAGTTCTGTGTCTGTCCATTTTATTATTTCAAAAGAGTATGGCAAAATTGGTACTGCATAAGTATTAATAGCTTTGATTTTATTTCGGCCTGATAGTTGGGTAGATAAAATTTATTAGGAAACGGAAACGGAAACGGAAACGGAAACGGAAACGGAAACGGAAACGGAAACGGAAACGGAAACGGTAACGGTAACGGAAACGGAAACGGAAACGGAAACGGAAACGGAAACGGAAACGGAAACGGAAACGGAAACGGAAACGGAAACGGAAACGGAAACGGAAACGGAAACGGAAACGGAAACGGAAACGGAAACGGAAACGGAAACGGAAACGGAAACGGAAACGGAAACGGAAACGGAAACGGAAACGGAAACGGTAACGGTAACCCATGACCCATGACCCATGACCCATGACCCATGACCCATGACCCATGACCCATGACCCATGACCCATGACCCATGACCCATGACCCATGACCCATGACCCATGACCCATGACCCATGACCCATGACCCATGACCCATGACCCATGACCCATGACCCATGACCCATGACCCATGACCCATGACCCTCGACCCTCGACCCTCGACCCTCGACCCTCGACCCTCGACCCTCGACCCTCGACCCTCGACCCTCGACCCTCGACCCTCGACCCTCGACCCTCGACCCTCGACCCTCGACCCTCGACCCTCGACCCTCGACCCTCGACCCTCGACCCTCGACCCTCGACCCTCGACCCTCGACCCTCGACCCTCGACCCTCGACCCTCGACCCTCGACCCTCGACCCTCGACCCTCGACCCTCGACCCTCGACCCTCGACCCTCGACCCTCGACCCTCGACCCTCGACCCTCGACCCTCGACCCTCGACCTTCGACCTTCGACCTTCGACCTTCGACCTTCGACCTTCGACCTTCGACCTTCGACCTTCGACCTTCGACCTTCGACCTTCGACCTTCGACCTTCGACGTTACCGTTACCGTTACCGTTACCGTTACCGTTACCGTTACCGTTACCGTTACTTGTTGTAACATAAGCCAATACGAGTCCATTACACAATGCGGTATAAACCTGTGCCAACTTTTTGATTTTGAAATGGCTTGAGGAGGGATGTTTTGGGTGAGAAAAACCCCTCCGTACTACTTCCTTTTCCAAATGTTAGTTTATTATCACAACCTACCTATTTCTAGATTACTCCGCGTTTCTGCTATGACCTATGATAGGTCATAGGTCATAGGTCATAGGTCATAGGTCATAGGTCGGAAACGGAAACGGAAACGGAAACGGAAACGGAAACGGAAACGGAAACGGAAACGGAAACGGAAACGGTAACGGTAACGGAAACGGTCGAAGGTCGAAGGTCGAAGGTCGAAGGTCGAAGGTCGAAGGTCGAAGGTCGAAGGTCGAAGGTCGAAGGTCGAAGGTCGAAGGTCGAAGGTCGAAGGTCGAAGGTCGAAGGTCGAAGGTCGAAGGTCGAAGGTCGAAGGTCGAAGGTCGAAGGTCGAAGGTCGAAGGTCGAAGGTCGAAGGTCGAAGGTCGAAGGTCGAAGGTCGAAGGTCGAAGGTCGAAGGTCGAAGGTCGAAGGTCGAAGGTCGAAGGTCGAAGGTCGAAGGTCGAAGGTCGAAGGTCGAAGGTCGAAGGTCGAAGGTCGAAGGTCGAAGGTCGAAGGTCGAAGGTCGAAGGTCGAAGGTCGAAGGTCGAAGGTCGAAGGTCATGGGTCATGGGTCATGGGTCATGGGTCATGGGTCATGGGTCATGGGTCATGGGTCATGGGTTACCGTTACCGTTTCCGTTTCCGTTTCCGTTTCCGTTTCCGTTTCCGTTTCCGTTTCCGTTTCCGTTTCCTAATAAATTTTATCTACCCAACTATCAGGCCGAAATAAAATCAAAGCTATTAATACTTATGCAGTACCAATTTTGCCATACTCTTTTGAAATAATAAAATGGACAGACACAGAACTCGAAGCTCTTAATATCGCAACCCGAACCGCTAGTTATAAGTACAATATACATCATATCCATTCAGCAACCGAACGATTTACGCTAAAAAGAAAATTAGGTGGCCGCGGAGTCATAGACATAAAAAATCTGCACTATAATCAAATACATAACTTAAGAACTTATTTTGTAACATAAGCCAATACGAGTCCATTACACAATGCGGTATAAACCTGTGCCAACTTTTTGATTTTGAAATGGCTTGAGGAGGGATGTTTTGGGTGAGAAAAACCCCTCCGTACTACTTCCTTTTCCAAATGTTAGTTTATTATCACAACCTACCTATTTCTAGATTACTCCGCGTTTCTGCTATGACCTATGATAGGTCATAGGTCATAGGTCATAGGTCATAGGTCATAGGTCATAGGTCATAGGTCATAGGTCATAGGTCATAGGTCATAGGTCATAGGTCATAGGTCATAGGTCATAGGTCATAGGTCATAGGTCATAGGTCATAGGTCATAGGTCATAGGTCATAGGTCATAGGTCATAGGTCATAGGTCATAGGTCATAGGTCATAGGTCATAGGTCAAGTAGTACGGAGGGGTTTTTCTCACCCAAAACATCCCTCCTCAAGCCATTTCAAAATCAAACAGTTGGCACAGGTTTATACCGCATTGTGTAATGGACTCGTATTGGCTTATGTTACAAAATAAGTTCTTAAGTTATGTATTTGATTATAGTGCAGATTTTTTATGTCTATGACTCCGCGGCCACCTAATTTTCGTCGGAAACGGAAACGGTAACGGAAACGGAAACGGAAACGGAAACGGAAACGGAAACGGAAACGGAAACGGAAACGGAAACGGAAACGGAAACGGAAACGGAAACGGAAACGGAAACGGAAACGGAAACGGAAACGGAAACCGAAACCGAAACGGAAACGGAAACGGAAACGGAAACGGAAACGGAAACGGAAACGGAAACGGAAACGGAAACGGAAACGGAAACGGAAACGGAAACGGAAACGGAAACGGTAACGGTAACGGTAACGGTAACGGTAACGGTAACGGTAACGGTAACGGTAACGGTAACGGTAACGGAAACGGTCGAAGGTCGAAGGTCGAAGGTCGAAGGTCGAAGGTCGAAGGTCGAAGGTCGAAGGTCGAAGGTCGAAGGTCGAAGGTCGAAGGTCGAAGGTCGAAGGTCGAAGGTCGAAGGTCGAAGGTCGAAGGTCGAAGGTCGAAGGTCGAAGGTCGAAGGTCGAAGGTCGAAGGTCGAAGGTCGAAGGTCGAAGGTCGAAGGTCGAAGGTCGAAGGTCGAAGGTCGAAGGTCGAAGGTCGAAGGTCGAAGGTCGAAGGTCGAAGGTCGAAGGTCGAAGGTCGAAGGTCGAAGGTCATGGGTCGTGGGTCATGGGTCATGGGTCATGGGTCATGGGTCATGGGTCATGGGTCATGGGTCATGGGTCATGGGTCATGGGTCATGGGTCATGGGTTACCGTTACCGTTTCCGTTTCCGTTTCCGTTTCCGTTTCCGTTTCCGTTTCCGTTTCCGTTTCCGTTTCCGTTTCCGTTTCCGTTTCCTAATAAATTTTATCTACCCAACTATCAGGCCGAAATAAAATCAAAGCTATTAATACTTATGCAGTACCAATTTTGCCATACTCTTTTGAAATAATAAAATGGACAGACACAGAACTCGAAGCTCTTAATATCGCAACCCGAACCGCTAGTTATAAGTACAATATACATCATATCCATTCAGCAACCGAACGATTTACGCTAAAAAGAAAATTAGGTGGCCGCGGAGTCATAGACATAAAAAATCTGCACTATAATCAAATACATAACTTAAGAACTTATTTTGTAACATAAGCCAATACGAGTCCATTACACAATGCGGTATAAACCTGTGCCAACTTTTTGATTTTGAAATGGCTTGAGGAGGGATGTTTTGGGTGAGAAAAACCCCTCCGTACTACTTCCTTTTCCAAATGTTAGTTTATTATCACAACCTACCTATTTCTAGATTGCATTTGCGGATTTGCGGATTGCAATACGATACAATCCGCAAATGGCATGAGCAAAAGGCATGAGTAAAAGGCATGAGCATATAAATACATATAAATACTTAGGATATATACAAAGACCAGCAATTAATCATAAGGAAATTAAGAATAAGCTAACATCTAAATATAAACTAAGACTAAATAAATTTTATCTACCCAACTATCAGGCCGAAATAAAATCAAAGCTATTAATACTTATGCAGTACCAATTTTGCCATACTCTTTTGAAATAATAAAATGGACAGACACAGAACTCGAAGCTCTTAATATCGCAACCCGAACCGCTAGTTATAAGTACAATATACATCATATCCATTCAGCAACCGAACGATTTACGCTAAAAAGAAAATTAGGTGGCCGCGGAGTCATAGACATAAAAAATCTGCACTATAATCAAATACATAACTTAAGAACTTATTTTGTAACATAAGCCAATACGAGTCCATTACACAATGCGGTATAAGCCTGTGCCAACTTTTTGATTTTGAAATGGCTTGAGGAGGGATGTTTTGGGTGAGAAAAACCCCTCCGTACTACTTCCTTTTCCAAATGTTAGTTTATTATCACAACCTACCTATTTCTAGATTACTCCGCGTTTCTGCTATGACCTATGATAGGTCATAGGTCATAGGTCATAGGTCATAGGTCATAGGTCATAGGTCATAGGTCATAGGTCATAGGTCATAGGTCATAGGTCATAGGTCATAGGTCATAGGTCATAGGTCATAGGTCATAGGTCATAGGTCATAGGTCATAGGTCATAGGTCATAGGTCATAGGTCATAGGTCATAGGTCATAGGTCATAGGTCATAGGTCATAGGTCATAGGTCATAGGTCATAGGTCATAGGTCATAGGTCATAGGTCATAGGTCATAGGTCATAGGTCATAGGTCATAGGTCATAGGTCATAGGTCATAGGTCATAGGTCATAGGTCATATGTCATAGGTCAAGTAGTACGGAGGGGTTTTTCTCACCCAAAACATCCCTCCTCAAGCCATTTCAAAATCAAAAAGTTGGCACAGGTTTATACCGCATTGTGTAATGGACTCGTATTGGCTTATGTTACAAAATAAGTTCTTAAGTTATGTATTTGATTATAGTGCAGATTTTTTATTGCCACCTAATTTTCGTCGGAAACGGAAACGATAACGGTAACGGAAACGGAAACGGAAACGGAAACGGAAACGGAAACGGAAACGGAAACGGAAACGGAAACGGAAACGGAAACGGAAACGGAAACGGAAACGGAAACGGAAACGGAAACGGAAACGGAAACGGAAACGGAAACGGAAACGGAAACGGAAACGGAAACGGAAACGGAAACGGAAACGGAAACGGAAACGGAAACGGAAACGGAAACGGAAACGGAAACGGAAACGGAAACGGAAACGGAAACGGAAACGGAAACGGAAACGGTAACGGTAACGGTAACGGTAACGGAAACGGAAACGGTCGAAGGTCGAAGGTCGAAGGTCGAAGGTCGAAGGTCGAAGGTCGAAGGTCGAAGGTCGAAGGTCGAAGGTCGAAGGTCGAAGGTCGAAGGTCGAAGGTCGAAGGTCGAAGGTCGAAGGTCGAAGGTCGAAGGTCGAAGGTCGAAGGTCGAAGGTCGAAGGTCGAAGGTCGAAGGTCGAAGGTCGAAGGTCGAAGGTCGAAGGTCGAAGGTCGAAGGGCGAAGGTCGAAGGTCGAAGGTCGAAGGTCGAAGGGCGAAGGTCGAAGGTCGAAGGTCGAAGGTCGAAGGTCGAAGGTCGAAGGTCGAAGGTCGAAGGTCGAAGGTCGAAGGTCGAAGGTCGAAGGTCGAAGGTCATGGGTCATGGGTCATGGGTCATGGGTCATGGGTCATGGGTCATGGGTCATGGGTTACCGTTACCGTTTCCGTTTCCGTTTCCGTTTCCGTTTCCGTTTCCGTTTCCGTTTCCGTTTCCTAATAAATTTTATCTACCCAACTATCAGGCCGAAATAAAATCAAAGCTATTAATACTTATGCAGTACCAATTTTGCCATACTCTTTTGAAATAATAAAATGGACAGACACAGAACTCGAAGCTCTTAATATCGCAACCCGAACCGCTAGTTATAAGTACAATATACATCATATCCATTCAGCAACCGAACGATTTACGCTAAAAAGAAAATTAGGTGGCCGCGGAGTCATAGACATAAAAAATCTGCACTATAATCAAATACATAACTTAAGAACTTATTTTGTAACATAAGCCAATACGAGTCCATTACACAATGCGGTATAAACCTGTGCCAACTTTTTGATTTTGAAATGGCTTGAGGAGGGATGTTTTGGGTGAGAAAAACCCCTCCGTACTACTTCCTTTTCCAAATGTTAGTTTATTATCACAACCTACCTATTTCTAGATTACTCCGCGTTTCTGCTATGACCTATGATAGGTCATAGGTCATAGGTCATAGGTCATAGGTCATAGGTCATAGGTCATAGGTCATAGGTCATAGGTCATAGGTCATAGGTCATAGGTCATAGGTCATAGGTCATAGGTCATAGGTCATAGGTCATAGGTCATAGGTCATAGGTCATAGGTCATAGGTCATAGGTCATAGGTCATAGGTCATAGGTCATAGGTCATAGGTCAAGTAGTACGGAGGGGTTTTTCTCACCCAAAACATCCCTCCTCAAGCCATTTCAAAATCAAACAGTTGGCACAGGTTTATACCGCATTGTGTAATGGACTCGTATTGGCTTATGTTACAAAATAAGTTCTTAAGTTATGTATTTGATTATAGTGCAGATTTTTTATGTCTATGACTCCGCGGCCACCTAATTTTCGTCGGAAACGGAAACGATAACGGAAACGGAAACGGAAACGGAAACGGAAACGGAAACGGAAACGGAAACGGAAACGGAAACGGAAACGGAAACGGAAACGGAAACGGAAACGGAAACGGAAACGGAAACGGAAACGGAAACGGAAACGGAAACGGAAACGGAAACGGAAACGGAAACGGAAACGGAAACCGAAACCGAAACGGAAACGGAAACGGAAACGGAAACGGAAACGGAAACGGAAACGGAAACGGAAACGGAAACGGAAACGGAAACGGAAACGGAAACGGAAACGGAAACGGAAACGGTAACGGTAACGGTAACGGTAACGGTAACGGTAACGGTAACGGTAACGGTAACGGAAACGGTCGAAGGTCGAAGGTCGAAGGTCGAAGGTCGAAGGTCGAAGGTCGAAGGTCGAAGGTCGAAGGTCGAAGGTCGAAGGTCGAAGGTCGAAGGTCGAAGGTCGAAGGTCGAAGGTCGAAGGTCGAAGGTCGAAGGTCGAAGGTCGAAGGTCGAAGGTCATGGGTCATGGGTCATGGGTCATGGGTCATGGGTCATGGGTCATGGGTCATGGGTCATGGGTCATGGGTCATGGGTCATGGGTCATGGGTCATGGGTTACCGTTACCGTTTCCGTTTCCGTTTCCGTTTCCGTTTCCGTTTCCGTTTCCGTTTCCGTTTCCGTTTCCGTTTCCGTTTCCGTTTCCTAATAAATTTTATCTACCCAACTATCAGGCCGAAATAAAATCAAAGCTATTAATACTTATGCAGTACCAATTTTGCCATACTCTTTTGAAATAATAAAATGGACAGACACAGAACTCGAAGCTCTTAATATCGCAACCCGAACCGCTAGTTATAAGTACAATATACATCATATCCATTCAGCAACCGAACGATTTACGCTAAAAAGAAAATTAGGTGGCCGCGGAGTCATAGACATAAAAAATCTGCACTATAATCAAATACATAACTTAAGAACTTATTTTGTAACATAAGCCAATACGAGTCCATTACACAATGCGGTATAAACCTGTGCCAACTTTTTGATTTTGAAATGGCTTGAGGAGGGATGTTTTGGGTGAGAAAAACCCCTCCGTACTACTTCCTTTTCCAAATGTTAGTTTATTATCACAACCTACCTATTTCTAGATTGCATTTGCGGATTTGCGGATTGCAATACGATACAATCCGCAAATGGCATGAGCAAAAGGCATGAGTAAAAGGCATGAGCATATAAATACATATAAATACTTAGGATATATACAAAGACCAGCAATTAATCATAAGGAAATTAAGAATAAGCTAACATCTAAATATAAACTAAGACTAAATAAATTTTATCTACCCAACTATCAGGCCGAAATAAAATCAAAGCTATTAATACTTATGCAGTACCAATTTTGCCATACTCTTTTGAAATAATAAAATGGACAGACACAGAACTCGAAGCTCTTAATATCGCAACCCGAACCGCTAGTTATAAGTACAATATACATCATATCCATTCAGCAACCGAACGATTTACGCTAAAAAGAAAATTAGGTGGCCGCGGAGTCATAGACATAAAAAATCTGCACTATAATCAAATACATAACTTAAGAACTTATTTTGTAACATAAGCCAATACGAGTCCATTACACAATGCGGTATAAGCCTGTGCCAACTTTTTGATTTTGAAATGGCTTGAGGAGGGATGTTTTGGGTGAGAAAAACCCCTCCGTACTACTTCCTTTTCCAAATGTTAGTTTATTATCACAACCTACCTATTTCTAGATTACTCCGCGTTTCTGCTATGACCTATGATAGGTCATAGGTCATAGGTCATAGGTCATAGGTCATAGGTCATAGGTCATAGGTCATAGGTCATAGGTCATAGGTCATAGGTCATAGGTCATAGGTCATAGGTCATAGGTCATAGGTCATAGGTCATAGGTCATAGGTCATAGGTCATAGGTCATAGGTCATAGGTCATAGGTCATAGGTCATAGGTCATAGGTCATAGGTCATAGGTCATAGGTCATAGGTCATAGGTCATAGGTCATAGGTCATAGGTCATAGGTCATAGGTCATAGGTCATAGGTCATAGGTCATAGGTCATAGGTCATAGGTCATAGGTCATATGTCATAGGTCAAGTAGTACGGAGGGGTTTTTCTCACCCAAAACATCCCTCCTCAAGCCATTTCAAAATCAAAAAGTTGGCACAGGTTTATACCGCATTGTGTAATGGACTCGTATTGGCTTATGTTACAAAATAAGTTCTTAAGTTATGTATTTGATTATAGTGCAGATTTTTTATTGCCACCTAATTTTCGTCGGAAACGGAAACGATAACGGTAACGGAAACGGAAACGGAAACGGAAACGGAAACGGAAACGGAAACGGAAACGGAAACGGAAACGGAAACGGAAACGGAAACGGAAACGGAAACGGAAACGGAAACGGAAACGGAAACGGAAACGAAACGGAAACGGAAACGGAAACGGAAACGGAAACGGAAACGGAAACGGAAACGGAAACGGAAACGGAAACGGAAACGGAAACGGAAACGGAAACGGAAACGGAAACGGAAACGGAAACGGAAACGGAAACGGAAACGGAAACGGTAACGGTAACGGTAACGGTAACGGAAACGGAAACGGTCGAAGGTCGAAGGTCGAAGGTCGAAGGTCGAAGGTCGAAGGTCGAAGGTCGAAGGTCGAAGGTCGAAGGTCGAAGGTCGAAGGTCGAAGGTCGAAGGTCGAAGGTCGAAGGTCGAAGGTCGAAGGTCGAAGGTCGAAGGTCGAAGGTCGAAGGTCGAAGGTCGAAGGTCGAAGGTCGAAGGTCGAAGGTCGAAGGTCGAAGGTCGAAGGTCGAAGGGCGAAGGTCGAAGGTCGAAGGTCGAAGGTCGAAGGGCGAAGGTCGAAGGTCGAAGGTCGAAGGTCGAAGGTCGAAGGTCGAAGGTCGAAGGTCGAAGGTCGAAGGTCGAAGGTCGAAGGTCGAAGGTCGAAGGTCATGGGTCATGGGTCATGGGTCATGGGTCATGGGTCATGGGTCATGGGTCATGGGTTACCGTTACCGTTTCCGTTTCCGTTTCCGTTTCCGTTTCCGTTTCCGTTTCCGTTTCCGTTTCCTAATAAATTTTATCTACCCAACTATCAGGCCGAAATAAAATCAAAGCTATTAATACTTATGCAGTACCAATTTTGCCATACTCTTTTGAAATAATAAAATGGACAGACACAGAACTCGAAGCTCTTAATATCGCAACCCGAACCGCTAGTTATAAGTACAATATACATCATATCCATTCAGCAACCGAACGATTTACGCTAAAAAGAAAATTAGGTGGCCGCGGAGTCATAGACATAAAAAATCTGCACTATAATCAAATACATAACTTAAGAACTTATTTTGTAACATAAGCCAATACGAGTCCATTACACAATGCGGTATAAACCTGTGCCAACTTTTTGATTTTGAAATGGCTTGAGGAGGGATGTTTTGGGTGAGAAAAACCCCTCCGTACTACTTCCTTTTCCAAATGTTAGTTTATTATCACAACCTACCTATTTCTAGATTACTCCGCGTTTCTGCTATGACCTATGATAGGTCATAGGTCATAGGTCATAGGTCATAGGTCATAGGTCATAGGTCATAGGTCATAGGTCATAGGTCATAGGTCATAGGTCATAGGTCATAGGTCATAGGTCATAGGTCATAGGTCATAGGTCATAGGTCATAGGTCATAGGTCATAGGTCATAGGTCATAGGTCATAGGTCATAGGTCATAGGTCATAGGTCATAGGTCAAGTAGTACGGAGGGGTTTTTCTCACCCAAAACATCCTCCTCAAGCCATTTCAAAATCAAACAGTTGGCACAGGTTTATACCGCATTGTGTAATGGACTCGTATTGGCTTATGTTACAAAATAAGTTCTTAAGTTATGTATTTGATTATAGTGCAGATTTTTTATGTCTATGACTCCGCGGCCACCTAATTTTCGTCGGAAACGGAAACGATAACGGAAACGGAAACGGAAACGGAAACGGAAACGGAAACGGAAACGGAAACGGAAACGGAAACGGAAACGGAAACGGAAACGGAAACGGAAACGGAAACGGAAACGGAAACGGAAACGGAAACGGAAACGGAAACGGAAACGGAAACGGAAACGGAAACGGAAACGGAAACGGAAACGGAAACGGAAACCGAAACCGAAACCGGAAACGGAAACGGAAACGGAAACGGAAACGGAAACGGAAACGGAAACGGAAACGGAAACGGAAACGGAAACGGAAACGGAAACGGAAACGGAAACGGAAACGGTAACGGTAACGGTAACGGTAACGGTAACGGTAACGGTAACGGTAACGGTAACGGAAACGGTCGAAGGTCGAAGGTCGAAGGTCGAAGGTCGAAGGTCGAAGGTCGAAGGTCGAAGGTCGGAGGTCGAAGGTCGAAGGTCGAAGGTCGAAGGTCGAAGGTCGAAGGTCGAAGGTCGAAGGTCGAAGGTCGAAGGTCGAAGGTCGAAGGTCGAAGGTCGAAGGTCGAAGGTCGAAGGTCGAAGGTCGAAGGTCGAAGGTCGAAGGTCGAAGGTCGAAGGTCGAAGGTCGAAGGTCGAAGGTCGAAGGTCATGGGTCATGGGTCATGGGTCATGGGTCATGGGTCATGGGTCATGGGTCATGGGTCATGGGTCATGGGTCATGGGTCATGGGTCATGGGTCATGGGTTACCGTTACCGTTTCCGTTTCCGTTTCCGTTTCCGTTTCCGTTTCCGTTTCCGTTTCCGTTTCCGTTTCCGTTTCCGTTTCCTAATAAATTTTATCTACCCAACTATCAGGCCGAAATAAAATCAAAGCTATTAATACTTATGCAGTACCAATTTTGCCATACTCTTTTGAAATAATAAAATGGACAGACACAGAACTCGAAGCTCTTAATATCGCAACCCGAACCGCTAGTTATAAGTACAATATACATCATATCCATTCAGCAACCGAACGATTTACGCTAAAAAGAAAATTAGGTGGCCGCGGAGTCATAGACATAAAAAATCTGCACTATAATCAAATACATAACTTAAGAACTTATTTTGTAACATAAGCCAATACGAGTCCATTACACAATGCGGTATAAACCTGTGCCAACTTTTTGATTTTGAAATGGCTTGAGGAGGGATGTTTTGGGTGAGAAAAACCCCTCCGTACTACTTCCTTTTCCAAATGTTAGTTTCCAAATGTTAGATTTTATTTCGGCCTGATAGTTGGGTAGATAAAATTTATTAGGAAACGGAAACGGAAACGGAAACGGAAACGGAAACGGAAACGGAAACGGAAACGGAAACGGTAACGGTAACGGTAACGGTAACGGTAACGGTAACGGAAACGGTAACGGTCGAAGGTCGAAGGTCGAAGGTCGAAGGTCGAAGGTCGAAGGTCGAAGGTCGAAGGTCGAAGGTCGAAGGTCGAAGGTCGAAGGTCAAAGGTCAAAGGTCAAAGGTCAAAGGTCAAAGGTCAAAGGTCAAAGGTCATGGGTCATGGGTCATGGGTCATGGGTCATGGGTCATGGGTCATGGGTCATGGGTCATGGGTCATGGGTCATGGGTCATGGGTCATGGGTCATGGGTCATGGGTCATGGGTCATGGGTCATGGGTCATGGGTCATGGGTCATGGGTCATGGGTCATGGGTCATGGGTCATGGGTCATGGGTCAGGGTCAGGGTCAGGGGTCGTTACCGTTACCGTTACCGTTACCGTTACCGTTACCGTTACCGTTACCGTTACCGTTACCGTTACCGTTACCGTTACCGGTACCGTTACCGTTACCGTTACCGTTACCGTTACCGTTACCGTTACCGTTACCGTTACCGTTACCGTTACCGTTACCGTTACCGTTACCGTTACCGTTACCGTTACCGTTACCGTTACCGTTACCGTTACCGTTACCGTTACCGTTACCGTTACCGTTACCGTTACCGTTACCGTTACCGTTACCGTTACCGTTACCGTTACCGTTACCGTTACCGTTACCGTTACCGTTACCGTTACCGTTACCGTTACCGTTACCGTTACCGTTACCGTTACCGTTACCGTTACCGTTACCGTTACCGTTACCGTTACCGTTACCGTTACCGTTACCGTTACCGTTACCGTTACCGTTACCGTTACCGTTACCGTTTCCGTTACCGTTACCGTTACCGTTACCGTTACCGTTACCGTTACCGTTACCGTTACCGTTACCGTTACCGTTACCGTTACCGTTACCGTTACCGTTACCGTTACCGTTACCGTTTCCGTTTCCGTTTCCGTTTCCGTTTCCGTTTCCGTTTCCGTTTCCGTTTCCGTTTCCGTTTCCGTTTCCGTTTCCGTTACCGTTTCCGTTTCCGTTTCCGTTTCCGTTTCCGTTTCCGTTTCCGTTTCCGTTTCCGTTTCCGTTACCGTTTCCGTTACCGTTTCCGTTACCGTTTCCGTTACCGTTTCCGTTACCGTTTCCGTTTCCGTTTCCGTTTCCGTTACCGTTTCCGTTACCGTTTCCGTTTCCGTTTCCGTTTCCGTTTCCGTTTCCGTTTCCGTTTCCGTTTCCGTTTCCGTTTCCGTTTCCGTTTCCGTTTCCGTTTCCGTTTCCGTTTCCGTTTCCGTTACCGTTACCGTTACCGTTACCGTTTCCGTTTCCGTTTCCGTTTCCGTTTCCGTTTCCGTTTCGCAACCCGAACCGCTAGTTATAAGTACAATATACATCATATCCATTCAGCAACCGAACGATTTACGCTAAAAAGAAAATTAGGTGGCCGCGGAGTCATAGACATAAAAAATCTGCACTATAATCAAATACATAACTTAAGAACTTATTTTGTAACATAAGCCAATACGAGTCCATTACACAATGCGGTATAAACCTGTGCCAACTTTTTGATTTTGAAATGGCTTGAGGAGGGATGTTTTGGGTGAGAAAAACCCCTCCGTACTACTTGACCTATGACCTATGACCTATGACCTATGACCTATGACCTATGACCTATGACCTATGACCTATGACCTATGACCTATGACCTATGACCTATGACCTATGACCTATGACCTATGACCTATGACCTATGACCTATGACCTATGACCTATGACCTAGGTTTATACCGCATTGTGTAATGGACTCGTATTGGCTTATGTTACAAAATAAGTTCTTAAGTTATGTATTTGATTATAGTGCAGATTTTTTATGTCTATGACTCCGCGGCCACCTAATTTTCTTTTTAGCGTAAATCGTTCGGTTGCTGAATGGATATGATGTATATTGTACTTATAACTAGCGGTTCGGGTTGCGATATTAAGAGCTTCGAGTTCTGTGTCTGTCCATTTTATTATTTCAAAAGAGTATGGCAAAATTGGTACTGCATAAGTATTAATAGCTTTGATTTTATTTCGGCCTGATAGTTGGGTAGATAAAATTTATTAGGAAACGGAAACGGAAACGGAAACGGAAACGGAAACGGAAACGGAAACGGAAACGGTAACGGTAACGGTAACGGAAACGGAAACGGAAACGGAAACGGAAACGGAAACGGAAACGGAAACGGAAACGGAAACGGAAACGGAAACGGAAACGGAAACGGAAACGGAAACGGAAACGGAAACGGAAACGGAAACGGAAACGGAAACGGAAACGGAAACGGAAACGGAAACGGAAACGGTAACGGTAACCCATGACCCATGACCCATGACCCATGACCCATGACCCATGACCCATGACCCATGACCCATGACCCATGACCCATGACCCATGACCCATGACCCATGACCCATGACCCATGACCCATGACCCATGACCCATGACCCATGACCCATGACCCATGACCCATGACCCATGACCCATGACCCATGACCCTCGACCCTCGACCCTCGACCCTCGACCCTCGACCCTCGACCCTCGACCCTCGACCCTCGACCCTCGACCCTCGACCCTCGACCCTCGACCCTCGACCCTCGACCCTCGACCCTCGACCCTCGACCCTCGACCCTCGACCCTCGACCCTCGACCCTCGACCCTCGACCCTCGACCCTCGACCCTCGACCCTCGACCCTCGACCCTCGACCCTCGACCCTCGACCCTCGACCCTCGACCCTCGACCCTCGACCCTCGACCCTCGACCCTCGACCCTCGACCCTCGACCCTCGACCTTCGACCTTCGACCTTCGACCTTCGACCTTCGACCTTCGACCTTCGACCTTCGACCTTCGACCTTCGACCTTCGACCTTCGACCTTCGACGTTACCGTTACCGTTACCGTTACCGTTACCGTTACCGTTACCGTTACCGTTACTTGTTGTAACATAAGCCAATACGAGTCCATTACACAATGCGGTATAAACCTGTGCCAACTTTTTGATTTTGAAATGGCTTGAGGAGGGATGTTTTGGGTGAGAAAAACCCCTCCGTACTACTTCCTTTTCCAAATGTTAGTTTATTATCACAACCTACCTATTTCTAGATTACTCCGCGTTTCTGCTATGACCTATCATAGGTCATAGGTCATAGGTCATAGGTCATAGGTCATAGGTCGGAAACGGAAACGGAAACGGAAACGGAAACGGAAACGGAAACGGAAACGGAAACGGAAACGGAAACGGAAACGGTAACGGTAACGGAAACGGTCGAAGGTCGAAGGTCGAAGGTCGAAGGTCGAAGGTCGAAGGTCGAAGGTCGAAGGTCGAAGGTCGAAGGTCGAAGGTCGAAGGTCGAAGGTCGAAGGTCGAAGGTCGAAGGTCGAAGGTCGAAGGTCGAAGGTCGAAGGTCGAAGGTCGAAGGTCGAAGGTCGAAGGTCGAAGGTCGAAGGTCGAAGGTCGAAGGTCGAAGGTCGAAGGTCGAAGGTCGAAGGTCGAAGGTCGAAGGTCGAAGGTCGAAGGTCGAAGGTCGAAGGTCGAAGGTCGAAGGTCGAAGGTCGAAGGTCGAAGGTCGAAGGTCGAAGGTCGAAGGTCGAAGGTCGAAGGTCGAAGGCCGAAGGTCGAAGGTCGAAGGTCATGGGTCATGGGTCATGGGTCATGGGTCATGGGTCATGGGTCATGGGTCATGGGTTACCGTTACCGTTTCCGTTTCCGTTTCCGTTTCCGTTTCCGTTTCCGTTTCCGTTTCCGTTTCCGTTTCCTAATAAATTTTATCTACCCAACTATCAGGCCGAAATAAAATCAAAGCTATTAATACTTATGCAGTACCAATTTTGCCATACTCTTTTGAAATAATAAAATGGACAGACACAGAACTCGAAGCTCTTAATATCGCAACCCGAACCGCTAGTTATAAGTACAATATACATCATATCCATTCAGCAACCGAACGATTTACGCTAAAAAGAAAATTAGGTGGCCGCGGAGTCATAGACATAAAAAATCTGCACTATAATCAAATACATAACTTAAGAACTTATTTTGTAACATAAGCCAATACGAGTCCATTACACAATGCGGTATAAACCTGTGCCAACTTTTTGATTTTGAAATGGCTTGAGGAGGGATGTTTTGGGTGAGAAAAACCCCTCCGTACTACTTCCTTTTCCAAATGTTAGTTTATTATCACAACCTACCTATTTCTAGATTACTCCGCGTTTCTGCTATGACCTATGATAGGTCATAGGTCATAGGTCATAGGTCATAGGTCATAGGTCATAGGTCATAGGTCATAGGTCATAGGTCATAGGTCATAGGTCATAGGTCATAGGTCATAGGTCATAGGTCATAGGTCATAGGTCATAGGTCATAGGTCATAGGTCATAGGTCATAGGTCATAGGTCATAGGTCATAGGTCATAGGTCATAGGTCATAGGTCAAAGGTCAAGTAGTACGGAGGGGTTTTTCTCACCCAAAACATCCCTCCTCAAGCCATTTCAAAATCAAACAGTTGGCACAGGTTTATACCGCATTGTGTAATGGACTCGTATTGGCTTATGTTACAAAATAAGTTCTTAAGTTATGTATTTGATTATAGTGCAGATTTTTTATGTCTATGACTCCGCGGCCACCTAATTTTCGTCGGAAACGGAAACGATAACGGAAACGGAAACGGAAACGGAAACGGAAACGGAAACGGAAACGGAAACGGAAACGGAAACGGAAACGGAAACGGAAACGGAAACGGAAACGGAAACGGAAACGGAAACGGAAACGGAAACGGAAACGGAAACGGAAACCGAAACGGAAACGGAAACGGAAACGGAAACGGAAACGGAAACGGAAACGGAAACGGAAACGGAAACGGAAACGGAAACGGAAACGGAAACGGAAACGGTAACGGTAACGGTAACGGTAACGGTAACGGTAACGGTAACGGTAACGGTAACGGTAACGGTAACGGAAACGGTCGAAGGTCGAAGGTCGAAGGTCGAAGGTCGAAGGTCGAAGGTCGAAGGTCGAAGGTCGAAGGTCGAAGGTCGAAGGTCGAAGGTCGAAGGTCGAAGGTCGAAGGTCGAAGGTCGAAGGTCGAAGGTCGAAGGTCGAAGGTCGAAGGTCGAAGGTCGAAGGTCGAAGGTCGAAGGTCGAAGGTCGAAGGTCGAAGGTCGAAGGTCGAAGGTCGAAGGTCGAAGGTCGAAGGTCGAAGGTCGAAGGTCGAAGGTCGAAGGTCGAAGGTCGAAGGTCATGGGTCATGGGTCATGGGTCATGGGTCATGGGTCATGGGTCATGGGTCATGGGTCATGGGTCATGGGTCATGGGTCATGGGTCATGGGTCATGGGTTACCGTTACCGTTTCCGTTTCCGTTTCCGTTTCCGTTTCCGTTTCCGTTTCCGTTTCCGTTTCCGTTTCCGTTTCCGTTTCCGTTTCCTAATAAATTTTATCTACCCAACTATCAGGCCGAAATAAAATCAAAGCTATTAATACTTATGCAGTACCAATTTTGCCATACTCTTTTGAAATAATAAAATGGACAGACACAGAACTCGAAGCTCTTAATATCGCAACCCGAACCGCTAGTTATAAGTACAATATACATCATATCCATTCAGCAACCGAACGATTTACGCTAAAAAGAAAATTAGGTGGCCGCGGAGTCATAGACATAAAAAATCTGCACTATAATCAAATACATAACTTAAGAACTTATTTTGTAACATAAGCCAATACGAGTCCATTACACAATGCGGTATAAGCCTGTGCCAACTTTTTGATTTTGAAATGGCTTGAGGAGGGATGTTTTGGGTGAGAAAACCCCCTCCGTACTACTTCCTTTTCCAAATGTTAGTTTATTATCACAACCTACCTATTTCTAGATTACTCCGCGTTTCTGCTATGACCTATGATAGGTCATAGGTCATAGGTCATAGGTCATAGGTCATAGGTCATAGGTCATAGGTCATAGGTCATAGGTCATAGGTCATAGGTCATAGGTCATAGGTCATAGGTCATAGGTCATAGGTCATAGGTCATAGGTCATAGGTCATAGGTCATAGGTCATAGGTCATAGGTCATAGGTCATAGGTCATAGGTCATAGGTCATAGGTCATAGGTCATAGGTCATAGGTCATAGGTCATAGGTCATAGGTCATAGGTCATAGGTCATAGGTCATAGGTCATAGGTCATAGGTCATAGGTCATAGGTCATAGGTCATATGTCATAGGTCAAGTAGTACGGAGGGGTTTTTCTCACCCAAAACATCCCTCCTCAAGCCATTTCAAAATCAAAAAGTTGGCACAGGTTTATACCGCATTGTGTAATGGACTCGTATTGGCTTATGTTACAAAATAAGTTCTTAAGTTATGTATTTGATTATAGTGCAGATTTTTTATTGCCACCTAATTTTCGTCGGAAACGGAAACGATAACGGTAACGGAAACGGAAACGGAAACGGAAACGGAAACGGAAACGGAAACGGAAACGGAAACGGAAACGGAAACGGAAACGGAAACGGAAACGGAAACGGAAACGGAAACGGAAACGGAAACGGAAACGGAAACGGAAACGGAAACGGAAACGGAAACGGAAACGGAAACGGAAACGGAAACGGAAACGGAAACGGAAACGGAAACGGAAACGGAAACGGAAACGGAAACGGAAACGGAAACGGAAACGGAAACGGAAACGGAAACGG